>CM068383.1:73237732-74437732 GCA_034770075.1 Aralia elata
ATATTTCTTAATTAATGTATTTACTCCTAAAAGGTCAATGAAAATGTAACGGAGGCAATAATACACGATTAGCCAAAACATAAACTAAAGGATTAAAGCAATGGCCAGTAAGCAATATGGATCAGACCTACATTATCTTGCAGGTGTCGCCTTATAAATCTGATTAAGAAGGGAGAAATAAACGTTACTCCTATATACAGTTGAGGGTTAAATGAGTTTTTGGTAGCAGTACTAATACGCTACTTACAAATTGATTGCTTTACTTAAAAATTGTATTTTTGTTAACGGTACAATTTTAAAATTTTCAAAACTACTCCATTTATACGGCATATTAAACTTTAAATTGATGTGAATTTATTTAATTTTAATTGATATAATTATTATAATTGTATACTATATAACAAAAATTATTAATCCCAAAATTTATTTCATTCTAAACTTGTATGAGTCATACTAATTTTTGAAGTTTAATATGCCATCGTTTGACCTCAAAGTCAAATTATTAATTTTTTTTTGGAAAGCAAATGGATTTCATTTCATTAAAACAAAATCGTTACAAAACATGGCAATCCAAAAGGTATGGATTAGGCCATGCGTAAACAAATAATTGTAAATTGAAATAACCCAAAACTCGAAATTCCAACCAAAGATTTCACATCAATAAAGACAAAATTTAGTTCTAATCTAATTCTTCATTTGAACTTCATATCAACAAATTAATGCTATTGCATGGACTTTGTGCTGAAGCTGTCACATTGTAGAAATTATGAATTTGCTGCTAACTCACCATGAGCTTAAGTGCCCATTGTAATAACCGATCGAAAACGTTAAAAAAAACGAAAAAAAATGAAAAGAAAAAAGAGAGAGAATGTAAGTATGAAAGTAAATTATAATAAAATATAAATTAAAATAGTATATGATGAGAAGGAATGCAATTATAAGTTGAATTTTATTACAGTTCAATTTATAATAGAGAAAATTATAAAGAGGAAAGTGAAAATAAAAGTACATGTTTATATGTATAAGGAAATACATGTATGCATATAAAATAGCCAAACAAGGACGGTTTGGTCAAATAAAAGAGACTTCAAAATTGTTTAAAAGTAAATTGTCATGAAACTCAAATTTGAGTTCAAAATGGAATTTTGGAACGCGGACCTCACTGTTGATTCTGGAACGTCGAATTTAGTAAAAAAAGACTGTAAGCATGAAAGGAGTAGGAAAAGTTGACTTTTAGAAGTCAAAATGTGAAATGAACAATTAAATAGATAAATGAGTAAATAAAAGGAGAAAAGATATTTTGGAGGGGATAAGAACCCCTTAAGGTCGACTGATAGAGAGAAAGGGGGGTCTTGTTGGCCTTTATATGTATTATGGTTCATTTTGAAGCAAAAAGAAAGGAGGTGATGTGGCCCATTTCAGAGCCAACCAAAAAGTTATTATATAAAGCCAATAAGCAAGTTAAAAAGCAATATAAACATACACATATACTCCCCATTTCGGCTGGAGCATAGAGAGAGAGAGTAAGGAGAGAAGTTAGTAAGGAGAACAAAGAAGGAGAAAACAAGAGGAGAAAGAAGATCAAACCAAAAATTAAGGAAAGCTTACACACCAAAAGGGAAAAACCTAAATATATTTAAAACATAGTTTCTTAATGAAAAGTTCTTTTTTATGAGTTTAAACATGTATTATACATGTATGGACCTAAATATGTTGGATTATGATTGAAAACACCATTGACCATGGAGAAATTCTATCGGAGCAAAAGAAAGAACAAAGGAACCTAAGTTAGATTAGTTTAAAAACTTCAAAATCTGACCCGAAATGGTAAAAGACATAACTCCTAGTATATAATGAATTTTTGAGTGAGGTTTATTGTGATGGATAGATCTATGAGTTAGATTAAAATCCTTTATAGATTATTTTTGGTGAATTTCTACCAAAACAGGACATAACTAGAAAACAGAGAAAACACACTACCCTAATTTTTCTGGGGACAATTTTGGATGGTTAACTTGTAAAATAAAATCAGATATTTTGAGGGAGGATTCCTGGTGGTATAAGGTATGTTGTATCCAAAGATGAACAAAAATGGACTTAAGATGAAAATATACGACCAAAACAAAATTGGAAATTTTAAAATTAAAACATGAATAACTTGAGTTTTGTAACTCATTTTAGGATAAAATTTAAAGTAGAGATACCTATTGATGAAGAGAGATTACTGTCCAAAGTTCATAATTTTTGGAAGTAATGTTCAATTTTGATAAATAATGCAATTTTGGACAAAAATAGCCCTTAATACATACTAATAATGAAAAAAAATCTAAAAAAATTAAAATAAGTATATAATATACATACCTAAGTGGAGCCATAAGAAATAAAAATAATAAAATGGTTAAGGAATTTTAATGGAGAAAATGTAGTTAAAAAAATTAATTAAAGTAAAATCTATAAATACGTAATATATTTTCGTCAGTTAATATACGTTTAAACGGAACGTATGAGCGCATGTGAGCGATGTATGGACATTATCCGAGCGAGGTAATGAAAATTAAATGGTATAAAAGGATGCTCAGGAACGAGTTTACGTTAAATGGAATTACCGAAACGGGTTTACGAATAGTTACCGACGATAACTATTATTTATAATAGTTAAGTTAACTAAGTAAAACCTTATGGATATTGTAGATATTATTCGAATGATGTTAATAACACATGTAGATCAGGTAAGTTTTCGCACACTATGCTTTTGGAATTTCTTTTTCATAACTAAGCTTATAATCATTTCGTTGAATATCAAATCGGTTGATATATTGATCATGATAATTATTTTAAGAGTCAAGGCCATTCGTGTTCGGTTAGACTCATTTGCTGAAGTTATTGTTTGTTAAGCAATTTATTTGCAACTATCGAAAGCTATTCTGAATTGGAAATTTTATCGAACGAAACCAAGTTATCTTAGGGTGGATTCTTTGAGCTCATGACTGAGAAGAACACCCTGAGATATAGGGGAACTGGTTAAGAATGTCGGGACGCCGATAACACACTGTAGAATTATAGTGTAAAAATGACGAAATCATCAACGCACTGTTAAAAATACGGTGCAGATATGATAATGTGAATGAAACATCGTCAAAGTATGGTGAGAAATTGGTAGAATCATCAATACACTGTTAAAATACGGCGTGGATATAATGAAGTAATATTACGCGTAACAGGAGAGTATCAATGGATTGATCACCCATGGTACACACAAGAAGGTTCGAGGTCTGTACGACCGCGAGACACTCTGAAAAGAATTCTTAGTCTTACGACCACTCAATTTCCTCATTAATATCGAGATTATCGTAAGTATTGTAATTCTAAGTCTTGAACTTCCTTTGAAGCGATGCTATTAAAATCTTATAATGATTTGTATTGTTAATTGAAGGTACTTTGATTTATAAAATTCATTAAATTTGAGCTATATGATGCTCTATGAGGAATGTTGCTAAAGCATTGGGATTCAAGAATTGTTGTTCCTTGAATTCGAGATTAAGAAATTATTTCATATTGCCTATTCAAGATGTTTAGATCTTATAAACTGTTTATTAGTCATTAAGACTTGCTGAGCTATTTAAGCTCACTCTTGCAATATATGTTCTAAATTTTTCAGATAGGATAGAAGGGACCGATGAGTTGATTAGAGAAGGCTAGAGCAGAATTGAAGTAAATTCGAGATCGAGATGCGATTAATGTTATAGTATAGGTTATGTATAATGTATAACCTTTATTGTAAAGAGGTAAACTTAATTACAATGTAATTAAGTCTTAAGCTGAATGTATTGTAATTACGATGGAAGGTTGAGATAAATAATCCCTTAATGTATAATATATTATAAGTTAACCTAGTTTGTAATAAACATGTAAAGTATCATCTTAATGAAGTAAGTTGAGACCTGAGAATGTATGAATGAAGAATTGTAAGTCTGTTTGGTATTGCGGACATGTGTTGTATTAATGTTAAGATATTGCTTGTATCATAAATAAGTGATTGTTATGAATGAGGATAGTGACCACCAAATTAGCTGTATAACAAGTACAGAAATTTGGGGGCGTCACACCCATCTTCGCTTTTAACATTCAATAATTATGCAGATCTTAAACTTAAACTATTGGCAACAATCTAA
Source organism: Aralia elata (assembly GCA_034770075.1). NCBI lineage: Eukaryota > Viridiplantae > Streptophyta > Magnoliopsida > Apiales > Araliaceae > Aralia > Aralia elata. The sequence goes on from CM068383.1 coordinate 73,241,905, forward strand.
AACTCAACAAATGGCCTGCTTGGTTATCGTTTCTTTAGCTCATCAAGAATTTCAGTTGTACTCCTTCTAATTGCACATATCATAAAAGTCAATCCAAACTTCTGCTTGTAACAAGTATTCCAATTAATCATATAGTTCATGTAAGGTCCATGGTATCAGTAGAGGTAGCTTTAGCAATTGACTGCTCCCCCTTGCTCCATGATTTGATAAAAATATGTAACTGTAAGTGCACAGTGTCAAATTGAAGAACTGACAAGTACAGGTAGAACCCATAGAGACTAGATTAATTTTAATGTATCTTTAATATTTATTTTAGGCGAATTAGAAAATAAAGATTTAGAATCAATTAACTATACTTAAACTAACTAATAATAAGGAAGCAATCTAGGAATGCGAATCCATTAAATAATAAACATAACAAGTAATTCAATCTCTTCTATTTTTATAACTTAATTATGATTTTGATCTCCCTTCCCTTTAATTTAGTAATTTTATAATTAACGTGGGCAAACATAGACTATAAAAATTTAAGGATTAACTATAACCCATCAAAACTTCTTTGAGCAAGCATGGATTTTAAAAAACTCATATCTTAACAATAATCTATCAAAACCTCTTAATTAATTTAAAATCACATAAGAACTATAAAACGAAGGTATTTCAATAATGAAACATGAAGGCGAAATCAATTAAACACAAAAGCATAAATAATAGAAGAGATAAAAAAATATTATCATGAATAATTATTTAATTTCATCTTCATCCTAGATTAAAGAAACTAGCTAGGTATTTAAAATAAATAAACTAGCTAAGATAAAGAAGAAGTAGAAAATTAAAATAAAAATAAGAAAACTCCCTTTGTTAATGATGAAGAAATAATTTAGTATTACTTCTACTCCTAATCTAAACTAGCACACACCTCTCCTCTCTAAAATAAGAGACCTATTTATAGGGAAAACAAATTTGTGCCCTAATTTACATTCATTGAACTTGGCCTCTTTTGTTCCCTTTTTTCCCCTTCTTTCCTTCTTAATTTCAATCTCTACATGGTAATCTCTCAAGAGTCCTTTTCCATGTAGCTTTCAACTTCTTAGTGACAATCAACTTCTCAAAGATATCTTCTAGATTGACTTTTTTTTTCTTCATTGGATTTGACTTGCACACCAAGATTGTTCCACCTCCTTCCTTTTCCTTGTAGAATTCTTCTTGGATATTTTCTTACATGAATAAGAGCATTAAATATTGCTTGATCACCAAGATTTTGACTTTATCGCAACAAAATATTAAATCCTACAAAATAAAATAAAACATATTAATTAAATAAACTAATATAATTAAAAGGACAAAATTAGGGATAATAAAATGTATGAATTATGTGTTTATCAAATACCCCCATACCTAGCTTTTGCTCGTCCTCAAGTAAAATAAAAAGAAAATAAAAAGAAAACAAAAACTATACTACCCCATTTTCGTAGGAAACACGATTGCACTTAGCATATGCAACAAACCTTTAAACCCCAAGGTTACCCCAAGTGGACAAGTTGTGTCTCGTGAGGGTTTGCAATGAATATACCCACAAAATTCAAAATTTAAAACAAAATATTATTAGGTTCAACAAATTATGAAATTGAAAGAAAACTTCTAAGTATACATGGGCAATATACATAAGCAAGATTAAATTCAAAATCACACTTTCACCTTATTAAAAATACTTTATTTTCATTCTAGACACCATCCTTCATAAAATTTATTCCATGCGATGCATGCATGTGTATGTGATGTAACTTTTAGTAGGGATTTTTACCATGAAAATCAAGCAAATTTATTTTTCTTTTTTTTCCTCCTTTTTTATTTTTTCATTTTTTTCCTTTTTTTTTCTTGACTTGTGCAATGTCTCATTTTCTTAGGCTTTTCAGAGTTACCCATATAGCGAGCGTTGGACCAATGACTCCCAAACGAGTTGGCTTTAGGGCACTAGGTGTAAAGACACCCCTAAGGGCTTACTAACTCGAGTAACAAAGGCCACAAAATTAGACTAGTCAAGCTACTTATATCCATCACACTTTTCAGCGTGAATATCGATGCTTCCTGAGGCTTGAATACCCAGTTATTTCGTTCAATGGACATTGAAGCAGTAATTTATTTCTTTTTTCAAATTTTTTTTTCAACTTTTTTCATTTCTTTTCTTTTTCTTCAAATTCTTTTCTTTTTTTCTTGAAATTGCTCAAATCATAATTTATACCCCACAACCAAGAGTTAGTGCGAAGGTGAAGTGCCAAAAATGCATAGGAACTTTATTTTACTCAAGATGGTGTTTCAAACCAAGATTTTTGTATCTTATCAAAGGTTCAAGAGTTCTAAATCTTTTAATCTTACTCATGAGTTCTGCTCCACAGATACTTATTAGAATTAATCCAATCTATAATAAGTCAAACAAAAATTTTTAATTATTTTTAAAACAAAAAATTCTTAAATTTTTTCCTAAAATGAGAAAAAAAATATCTAATACTATTTTTTTGAATTTTTCCTAAATTCCTAAAAAATTATAAAAAAATCTAATACTATAATACAAACTCCCCCCATACCTAAATCATGCATTGTCCTCAATGTATGCAAATAAAAAATAGAGAACAAAGAAATGAAAGAATTGTACCTTGTATGTGGGGCCGTAGTGTTACAATAGATGCGGTGAAAAAGAAAACGAATGTACATACCTACGAATTTCATAAATCCTAAAACACATGTAATGATAAAAGAGTGATACAAATGAGTATGTGAGTGTGAATTTTTCATAATTTTCAGGAGGTCTAGGAAAATAAAAATAGTCAGAATTTTCATCAGGATTATGTTTAAAATCTACCTCGGGAAAATATTTACGAATATGCTCAAAGTGTGGACGAATTGGTTCAAATGTATGTTCCAATTTGGGTGACTTATGTGTAATGGATCTCAACAGCTCATTGACCTTATCTAAATATTCAGATTCATTCCACTTTTGGTCAAGGTGATTTAAGAAAAAATTAATTGGATCATCTTCAATCACGAGTCTATTTTTATTTATTGCTTAGGTCATGGACAACTCTTGGATCATGTTTACTTTTATGGGTTGTTCTACAAAATCACTCGGTTGTTTTCTAGGAATAAGTCTTTCAGGATATGGAGCTTTAGGCTTATGGACTTTTTCAACCGACTCATTAAATGTGACATGATCAATTTTAGTCATAGACTCATAATTCTTAGACTCCTCAAATTGGCTTGACTCAAAATGTGAATAATTGAATATATATTTTTCATTTTTCTCATCATTTTCACAACCATCATGATTTTCAAAATTAACCTCAGAGTCACTAGAAAATTCATCCACCTCTTGTTCATTTATTATGGTGGCTAACCGACTCATTTGAATTTGTAGACGAGATATAGCTTGATTCGTGTTAAATTGATTTTCCATTAAAGCTTCCATAATTCTCTCTAAGGTACTGAGTCTTTCATCTTCTTCATTTGAAAAATTGTGGATATTGAGGTTCTGGATCCGAATATGGATATTAATATGAATTTAGATAAGGATTGTCATAAGTTGAAAAAAATTGATTTACTTGGTTTGCATTAAAATTTTCATAGAGTTCTTGATTCCAAGAAAAATTATTATTCCAACTATAATAAGAGTCCATCTTTCTACAAATCACAAGACAAATAAACAACTAGCCACGAAAGTCACACAAAAGGAAAAAAAAAAATTAAAAATAAATAAATATCATAATTCTACGGTTAACCTAAATAAAATCTAGACAGCTCCTAACTGTTCCAAGTTACACCTTAAGGTCCACAAAATTCAAAATTAATCAAGCCACTAGCCACGTAAGTGTAAGAACGGTGGGAGTCTCTCCGTGGGTACGGTGACTAATTAAATAACCACATGTTCTTTAGGCTTTTGCCTTTTGAACCACTTGCCTAGACACTAGTAGTTTGATTAATTAAAAATTCAGCCTCCTCTTGGAGTTTCCTATCCTAATTGAGCTCGAGAGTCCTAGGGGCTAACGTTTACTTGATTTTATTAGGTCAAGGTTATGTAAAATGCAAGTTGGGTTGTTTGTGGGCCAAGGAAGGGTGATGAAATCCCCACCTTATCTTGTTACAGGTTTTGCCCTTAAATTAAATTACAAATGAGAATGCACAAATAAAAAAAAACTGTAAACAAATAAAGTATCCTAAAACTATGTGAATTACGAAAGAATGAGAAATTAGATGTACCTCGATCCTCCAACAATCACCACAGTTTATAATTGAGCAAAATAAAAATAAAATAAAAACCTAAACAGGATGTGCTCTACGTGAGTGAATGCATTATGCGGCAATTAATTTTCTAACTAATAATAAAAACTAAAAAAAAAATAAAAAAATAAAAAATAAACTAAGCTACTATTTTTTTTTGAGTTAAGATACAAAATACCAGGAATAGCGCAACAATAAAAAATATTTATCTTTTCACTCCTTCGATCCGCTTCGATAATCCTGGGGAAAAAAATAAAATAAAAAATTAGAGTTGAAAAACGAATTCGAATAAATAAATATTAAGGGATAAAAAAAATTAATTCTAGTCCCCGGCAACGGCGCCAAAAACTTGATTTGATAAAAATATGTAACTGCAAGTGCACAGTGTCAAATTGAAGCACTGACAAGTACAGGTCGAACCCACAAAGACTAGATTAATTTTAATGTATCCTTAATATCTATTTTAGGTGAATTAAAAATAAAGATTTAGAATCAATTAACTATACTTAAACTAACTAATAATAAGGAAGCAATCTAGGAATGCGAATCCATTAAATAATAAACATAACAAGTAATTCAATCTCTTCTATTTTTATAACTTAATTATGATTTTGATCTCCCTTCCCTTTAATTTAGTAATTTTATAATTAACGTGGGCAAGCATAGAGTATGAAAATTTAAGGATTAACTATAACCCATCAAAACTTCTTTGAGCAAACATGGATTTTGAAAAACTCATATCTTAATAATAATCTATCAAAACCCCTTAATTAATTTAAAATCACATAAGAACTATAAAACGAAGGTATTTCAATAACGAAACATGAAGGCGAAATCAATTAAACACAAAAGCATACATAATAAAAGAGATAAAAAAATATTATCATGAATAATTATTTAATTTCATCTTCATCCTAGATTAAAGAAACTAGCTAGGCATTAAAAATAAATAAACTAAGTAAGATAAAGAAGAAGAAGTAGAAAATAAAAATAAGAAAACTCCCTTTGTTAATGATGAAGAAATAATTTAGTCTTACTTCTACTCCTAATCTAAACTAGCACACACCTCTCCTCTCTAAAACAAGAGACCTATTTATAGGGAAAACAAATTTGTGCCCTAATTTTATTAATTGAACTTGACCTCTTTTGTTCCCTTTTTTCCCCTTCTTTTCCATCTAAATTTCAATCTCTACATGGTAATCTCTCAAGAGTCCTTTTCCATGTAGCTTTCAACTTCCTAGTGGCAATCAACTTCTCAAAGATATCTTCTAGATTAACTTTCTTTTTCTTCATTGGATTTGACTTGCACACCAAGATTGTTCCACCTCCTTCTTTTTTTTCTTGTAGAATTCTTCTTGGATATTTCCTTACATGAATAAGAGCATTAAATATTCTTTGATCACCAAGATTTTGACTTTATCGCAACAAAATATTAAATCCTACAAAATAAAATAAAACATATTAATTAAATAAACTAATATAATTAAAAGGACAAAATTAGGGATAATAAAATGTATGAATTATGTGTTTATCACTCCACAATTTCCAAACTCACTATAGGACTACTAAGAATTCTTCTTCAGCTATTGGGATTTTGATGAAAAATTAATCAGAAGCCTTACAATATCAATATACCTCCTAAAAAAACTTCTTCTAAGCAGAAAACAGTCGCACTCCCGAAGAAACAAAGAGAAACGGTAACATTTTGCATCAATGCATCCAATACTTAACCAGAAAAAATTTAGCAATCAACAACATAGGAACGTAGAAGATAAGATATAACAGACCATTTAGAACAAAACCAAGTCTTCTAAATACTTACATCCAAATTGTGTTACTTATATGATCCAGATCCTCCCACAAATGCTCCACTTTTCCTTAATTTTTAGTCTCTTATAGCCTCCCAAATTCTGCTAGATAAAATAAAAACTAGGCCTCACCTAAAAAATTTGATCCTTAAAAGGGACCCTGAAGAAAACTCCCTTAAAAGAAATGTGTGCTCCCACTCACCAGTGATAGTGACACAACAGATTATAATGGTTAGTTTAACATACTAATACAAATGTGATAAATCTTAACACACAAGAGAAGATAAAAAATTTTCCAAGAGAAAACACAATAGAATTGATAATAATTGTCAAAAGAGTTTATCCTATAAAACCCTAAGATAACATATTTATAATACTAAACTACTTTTTTTACGACTAATTGGAAAAGAAAAATAATTAAATCATAAAATAAATAAAATTAGAAAAATTAAAGTCCAAAACATAAACGGGCCAAATAAAAATTAAACTACTGAATTTTCTTAAATACTAAATAAAAATACATCACATAAAATAAAACTCTATAAATAATAAAATATATGGAAATCCTACTTTTCATTGTTATTTTTCTCTGCATCAGACTCCCTTTCTTATAAGAAATTCGTCCTTGAATTTTAAAACAAACAACTATCAAACACCAATAACGAATCTTCAATCTTCGTGGGATTAAATCTGCATGACTTTTCTTCTTAAAGATAATCCTGAAAATAAGTGAGAAAATACATACTAATGTCTTCTAATTAACTTGCATGACAAAGAAATTTTTAGGAACAACAAAATCAATAATTTCAATGTCCTCGAACACTTAAATAGAAACAACTTCTGAACTAATAGTGTCTGCTGTAGTACCCTCATCCTTAGATTTTGTGACATCTTCTATACTCTCCTCCATAATGGGTAACTAGTTAGGAACTTGAGATTCTTCAATAATAGTTGTTTCAATCTTAGCTTGACTTTGCTCCAAAACAAGACTCTCACAAACATCTAAAATTGGTTTTTCATCAATTACCTTTGCTTTTAAATTCTTCCTTTGAACATCCGATAGTTTCTGAGGTATCAACAAGTATCTCCAATTCACAATCTATAACATTAACCTTTGACTCTTGATCAATTTTTGGTACCTCAATGATTTTCTTAAACGAACAACCTTTCATTTGGCTAGACATTTCTAATACCGTATTTTCAACCTTCTGCATGGGCTTACGGACTTCTTTCACTTGCTTCTGGATACTAATGTATGTCTGAATAAAGAACTCATCATAATATATCAAATATTTTACAACTCGATCCAACGTAAAAGTAATGTATGCATAGTCACGTGTAAAAAATTCTTGAATTATCATAAATTTCATCCTTGACCAACAATAAGTTTCATTCGTACTTCCACACAATCTTCCAAAGTATATGTTAGACCACCATGATGCATATCTGCCAAGTTTTCATGAAATCAATTTGACTTTATCTTCTTTATGAATCCAATGATGAAAAGTATTTTTTAATACCAAACAACCATTGAATAAAATATTTTACATCATACTCAATGGGTCTAAAATAACAAATATCATCATAGTGGGGTGCATTCATAAAATTCACACTAGGTATCCTTATATCCATGAAAATAAATTCCAATGGGTCTAAACTAACAAATATCATCATAGTGGGGTGCATTCATAAAATTCACACTAGGTATCCTTGTGACGCCCCCAAAATAGGTCCACACATCCTATTTTGAGTCGCCAAAATACATACACAAAATACAAATACAAAATTTTCTATTTACAACTATTAAACTGTCGTGCAAAATACGGCTACACACATACTGTGAGTTTTAATACAAATGTTGTACTGTATCTAGTATAACAATACACCCAACTTAAGTTCTCAATACAATTATTGTCACACTATTTTATAACGTATTGAGATACTTCTATAGTCTCAAACCATCACTCTATTTCCCGGCTAGTCCCAACTACTCTTTTATTTCTTGAGAAGAATAATGGAACAAAACTGAAAATGGTGAGCTCAAATAGCCTAGTAAAAAAATATCATAACTAAGATAATGAAGAATAAATTATCTTTAGCCTTCAACAGTGATAAATCAGAGATTTAAATATAATATAAGTTTTCAACGATAATTACAACGGAACAAGCAATCCATTAGAAGAGTCAAGTAGATCATAATGTCTACTATATATCTTCTACAATTTAAAAGTTCACTATCAATATTTTATCTCTGTAACACCAATCAACAGCTCCTGTTCAACAGTTTATCTTTGTGTTAGACCACCATGATGCATATCTGCCAAGTTTTCATGAAATCAATTTGACTTTATCTTCTTTATGAATCCAATGATGAAAAGTATTTTTTAATACCAAACAACCATTGAATAAAATATTTTACATCATACTCAATGGGTCTAAAATAACAAATATCATCATAGTGGGGTGCATTCATAAAATTCACACTAGGTATCCTTATATCCATGAAAATAAATTCTAATGGGTCTAAAATAACAAATATCATCATAGTGGGGTGCATTCATAAAATTCACACTAGGTATCCTTGTGACGCCCCCAAAATAGGTCCACACATCCTATTTTGAGTCGCCAAAATACATACACAAAATATAATTTTTTCTATTTACAACTATTAAACTGTCGTGCAAAATACGGCTACACACATACTGTGAGTTTTAATACAAATGGTGTACTGTATCTAGTATAACAATACACCCAACTTAAGTTCTCAATACAATTATTGTCACACTATTTTATAACGTATTGAGATACTTCTACAGTCTCGAACCATCACTCTATTCCCCGGCTAGTCCCAACTACTCTTTTATTTCTTGAGAAGAATAATGGAACAAAACTAAAAATGGTGAGCTCAAATAGCCTAGTGAAAAAATATCATAACTAAGATAATGAAGAATAAATTATCTTTAGCCTTCAACAGTGATAAATCAGAGATTTAAATATAATATAAGTTTTCAACGATAATTACAGCCACTACTAAAAAAACGGTCATTTGTGATGGCCAAAATCCATCACAAAAACTAGAAAAATCATCACGAAAGGTTTACGTGATGGCTTTAAGCATCACGATGGCCATCTTATATATTCCCATCATGAAAGATTTTACGTGTTGATTTTGGCAATCACCTAAACATTCAATTCTTTTGTGATGGGTTTTGGCAATCACCGAAATATTCAATTATTTGTTATGGCCGAAGCAATCACATCTTTTTGTGATGGTCACGACCATTACAAAATTGGCAAGGCTTTTATGATGACCAAAACAATCACCAAATGTTAAGACATTTGTGATGGCTAAAGCAGTCATACATATAAGTCTCTTGTAATGGCTAAAGTAATCACAATTGTCCTTATTTTTATAACCTATTTATATTTTTTGGTGATAGCAAAGCCATCACAAAATTTTTATATTAAAATATATACAATTGCTAATTTTATATTTCAAATCTGTAAATGCTATAAATTTTAATAAATTTGAAACGTAAAATCATACAAAATTATTAAAATAAAAAAACCTGTTCCATTTAATTAAAAATCAAATCATAATCAACTACTTAAATAGGTAGCTACATGTTATAGGTTCATCAAACAATTAACTAACCCAACATCTATCAAAGAACTCCTAAACTAATAAATTGATAATTAAAGGAAATCTAGATCATCCCAAATTCAAAATGGAGTCCTCGTCAGAGTCGTCATCATCTCCATCGTCATTCACTTGTTCCTAAGAGCAAGACTTGTCTTGTGCATGCTTCATGAACTATGTAGTTGATTATGCCAAAAATGTAATGACTCCCGAGCTTGAGGTCAATAAAGTTGATCAAATGTACAGTTCTTTCTTGAAACTACAATGAAGTGGATAAGAATTAGAACAAATTATATGAAATCCAAAAGGATTTTAAAAAATTAAGTTTCATAATGTATGGCAATAAGATTATACCTAAAATATACCATAATATAATTGAAGATAAAAGATAATTATAAAACATATACTGCTCTGATCAATTTGAATCTTGTCCAACAGAAGGGTGATGTGTTCAGAGCAAATTAATTAAGAGGTGACTTTTGAAGTCTGTTTTGCATATTCAGTTCATGCATACATATGTGTGTGTGTGTGTGTGCAAGCTATTGTAAAATGAATGAAAATATAGGCCATCCATATGTATAAACTTATATATATAAATGACCAAGTCTATATATATATACCTTCACCGACAGCAAGATGCAGCAACAGCCAGCACCTAGCACCCAGCAGGATCAGCACTCAGCAACAAAATTAATCCTTACTGTTACAGACTTGTGGATTGTATTATCCTTTCTAGTATAAGACAAGACAAATAATTCACCACGAAAGAGAATTTTTCCATCTTTATCCTTCTCCACCTGCCAAGTTATTGAAAAAGAAAAGAAATGAAATATAATAAATTAGTCTAGCATTTTGGTTACAATATATATATATATATATATATATATATACACACACACACACACACACACATACACACACATTTATATAATTACCAATTCCTGCCTCTTCCTCGCAAGTGACATTCGTTCTAAAGTATGTTGTCTCTTTAATTTAATAAAATCATATGAGTCTATTGAAGTAGAAAATATTTGAACAAGTACTACCAATTTATTGTGTAAAAGTAAAGTAACCTGTTATCGCACGTGCATCATCATGTGCTTCCTGTTCTTGTTGCAATCTCTCAATACAAGAAATCATTTCAGAATCAGTATTAGGTGTACTGCCATTAACTTGAGCCATGAATATACGTCTACTCAAGAAAAGAATCATAAAAATAGAGTGCTAATGAATGTCATATAATTATGAATGTAAATATACTCATAATTAGGCAACATTATCAAAGCATTATTAAAAGAGAATATTTGAATATAATATATGAAATGATCAATCCAATGACACTATTAATTTCTTTATTAAAAATAATGTTGAAAGACTTTCCTACATTTTGAAAAATTTATTAATGATAGAACTATCTATAATGGCACAATCAAAAGAAAAAATAGCTTTGTATTTGCTATACAAATACCTATTAACTAATAATATTCGGCAATCTGCAATCAGTACACTCTGTAGTATTTTGAATGTAATAGCACAGCCAAAGAAAGCCATCTTCAAGAGAAGAAGAACTAATCTTTATTTTCCAGCTCAAATCAGTTGTTGAACTAGACGTGTCTAGTCACTTATTCAGGGACAAAGAATATATTAACAAAACACCACATTAACTACTAAAAAAATATGTAGTTTGTTTGGACAGAGAAGGCAATTTGATACATTCATGGAAAGGGTCTTCGCCTTGCCACACCACACAGAAGCAAATACAAAGCAGATGCATTATTCCGTCATTGAAACTTGTACCAAATATAAAGATACAAACAATAGTATTTTGTAAAGCTCTACAGTAAGCATCTCAAAAACACTTTTCAAGCAAGTTTTTGCTACTGTTGAACAAGCTGATCAAGTGTCAAACACCCTTACATCCAACTACACCTCAGCCCAAAAGCGCACACAACCCAACCAGATGTTTTTTTGGTGGAGGCAATAAATACTACAAAACAAGTTTCCTCAAATAGCCAAATGGGTACACTTCATATGCACGTATAGGCTATAGAAACCACAATGTTACCAATTACAAGCAAAAGACAAGTGGATGGGATAAATAATATGCACTGAGAGCTAATGGAATGAAGCGGCCTACTAACTTAATATATTAAACACCACTCATACACCAAATAGGAATTACAAATAATATGGTCCCAAGTAAGCAAATTCTATAATTAGACAACTGCCACAATCACTTGATTAATTATAATACTCACTCTAAATTACCATGTGGCATCGGCTTCTTTCTTTCAGCCACAATTACAATCATATATCACATAAAATTCACACGTGAACACTCAATCCATGATATTTATTATGGATGTCTGTAGAATACAAACAGCTATAGCATGAAGGCCATATAAATACACACTTGCAAACTAACTAGTGGAATGAGCAGGATCTTTGCAAAACAAGATAAGGAATTCTGCAAATAAGATGTAACAAATGCCAGTTCATCGCAACACATTTTGAATGTGATTCTAAATTTCAATCGTCTATGGACCTTATCAAGTTTTTTTTATTTCACTGAGTTACTATTGTTCCTGATTGCACAATAACATCAGTATAATGAGATTGTAAACTATCACAACACATTTTACATATTTAAGAGATAGTGATATAAATAAACAGATGTTATATGCACCGAATATAGTCAATGTATATCACAAATTGAACTCAGTTTATAAAGAACTCAACAAGATTACATCGATAAAAAAAAGAAAAAAAAGAATTACAATTAAAAGATAACCTTTCGTGGTAAGTAAAATATCACCAAAAAAAAAATTATCAGAAAGGCATTCACAAGGACCAATTCAGTAAAAAAGAACAAATAACTTAAAGGCCTCCAAGTCTTTCTCATTCACATACCTATACTCTTAAGGGAGAGCAAGTAGTTAGACTTTTGGTCTCACAGTATAAAGATATCTATTAATTCCCTATTTTCTTCTCTCCCACTCTTATCCATTGCTCCTAATTTCTCCTACCCACTATTTTTTACACTTTTTGAATAGCTCACACAAATGTACGTGCCACCAAACTAGTATGAATAATTGGCATAGTGGATTACACATAATTAAACCTCAACCCTCCAATAACATCAAGTAATTAGGCAAAACTAAAAATGATATTGGAATAAAAAGGCTAAAATAAAATTCCTATAAAACACATACCCAACAAAAAATCTAACCGCGAACCTGAAAACCTAAGTCTTCACTGCCACTTCTCTCTGCTTTCCATCCTATGAAACTAAAAGAACCTAAAATTAATCATCAAAATCAATTCTGAGACTCAAATTACTATTCATAAGTGTCGTATGAAATTCAACAGACTCAAATTTTCTTGATTTATCTCTGCTCTTTTGGGTTCGATTCTTCAATTGGGTTACTCCACAATCTCCCAAAATTGGATTTTTTTATAGTAATTTTCCACATTTATTAACAAGAATTTCAATTGGGTTTCAGTTAATTTATGGTTAGATATTGCTCTCAATTACACTAACTAGCACAAACATACATACAATAGAACATATAAACCAAAAACATGATAATACAAAAAAGAATTAGGGAGATGAAAGAAGACCCAAAGCATGCTAATACAGACAAAAATTAAAAAGATAAAAGAAGACCCAAACGAGAAATTGCTGGAATTTTTTTTTTCCAATATCAACTTGTTTTATGGAGCTATGTCACTGCAAGTCATCTCGAGGATTCCCGGAGAATGAAGAGAAGAGGGCAATCAGTACACAATCCGCAATTTAACTATATATAACAACACCCAAAATCTCAAATCAAAAAACAAAATCAGTATACCTAAAGGCACTGGAGCTTTAGAGAACTAAAATATGTGGCCAAATAGCTTACATGGGAATGAAGAGATATATTAGAGAGATTAGGTTTGGGGGGAATTTTAGGCTTGATAGGATAGGGGGAGTGGGAAACTAGAATGAGGATAGGATACGTCTAATTCCTTTTCCAGACTAAGTTCGCACCTCCGAATTAAATTAGGAACTCTGTTTCAAAAAAGGAATTTGATTTTAACTTATAAAATTAACTAATATTATAAAATCTTTAAAAAATAATATTGTAAATAAAATTATTATTTTAAAAACTTAAATAGATTTAAATTTAAATTTTAGGATATCATAAATTAGTTAATAACAAACTGAAATATAACTCTTTTGTGAAACATAAAAATAATAATTTAACACATTTATGATTTGTTCCACAAAAAGAGTCTTAATTATTATAATTTTTTATTGTCAATTTATAATATTTTAAACTTTGAATTATTGTAGCTTAATATTTCAATTAATAAAACATTTAATATTATAAATTATTTAAAAAGTATTATTAAGAATAAAATTGTATTTTAAAAAATTAGTTGCATTACAATTTGAGTTGTAGGATACCATAAATTAACTAAGAATAAAACACAAACTTAACTCTTTTTCCAGAATAGATGAGTAATTTTTTAGCATTTGTGGTCTATTGAGTCTTATCTCTCTTCTTTTTTTTTATGGTCAATGTATGAAATTTTAAAGTTTAAATTATTGTAAATTTATTTACTTTGATTAAAGAAATAGTCGATATTGTAAGTTACTTAAAAAGTATTATTAAAAATAAATTTGATATTGTAAAAAATAAATGTATTTATATTACAATTTATATTCAACACAATTAATTCTAAAAAAATTATTTAGAACAAAACAGTGACCAATTCTATCTCTCGCAAAAAACTCTAAACAATAATATATAGGGAATAATAATTCCTTCATTAATAGTATTTTTCCTCGCAAATTTTATTCATAAATTGGCGCCAAATATCCTTCTACCATCTCAATTTTGCGAAAGAAATAATTTAAATTGTGAAGGATGTTTTTTTCGCTAATAACTATATTGTCACTATATTTTTTTCCTTCACAATTCCTTCGCTAGAAAACTCCTCATGTGAAGGAATGAATTCCTTCATAAAATTTCCTTCAATACATCCATAATTTCTTATTGTGTAAGAGCCGTCATATATATTATTATTTTGTGATTGTTGAAAAAGTCCATCATATAATATCATTTTTTGAGATTGCTTTAAATGTCGTCATAAAGGTCCATCACATATGTTTTCTTTTCGTGATGGTCTTGGCTGTAACCAAATATTCTTGAAATTTTTTCTTTGTGATGGCTTAAATGCAATCACGTTAAAGAGAAAAATATAGGTGATGGTTGCATGCCATCTCAAAAACTAAAAATAATTTTTGGACAATATTTGGTGATTGAAATAGCCGTCACATATATATATATATATATCCACGATGGCAAAATTAACCATCACTAGAGCCATCATATATATATTATTTTTTGCGATGACTCAAATAATCCATCACAAAATATTGTCTATTGTGATTGCTTTTGAAAATTGTCACAAAGATCCATCACGCATGCTTAGTTTTCTAGTAGTGAGCGGAACAAGCAATCCATTAGAAGAGTCAAGTAGATCATAATGTCTACTATATATCTTCTACAATTTAAAAGTTCACTATCAATATTTTATCTCTGTAACACCAATCAACATTTCATGTTCAACAGTTTATCTTTGTGTTAGACCACCATGATGCATATCTGCCAAGTTTTCATGAAATCAATTTGACTTTATCTTCTTTATGAATTCAATGATGAAAAGTATTTTTTAATACCAAACAACCATTGAATAAAATATTTTACATCATACTCAATGGGTCTAAAATAACAAATATCATCATAGTGGGGTGCATTCATAAAATTCTCACTAGGTATCCTTATATCCATGAAAAGAAATTCCAATGGGTCTAAAATAACAAATATCATCATAGTGGGGTGCATTCATAAAATTCACACTAGGTATCCTTGTGACACCCCCAAAATAGGTCCACGCATCCTATTTTGAGTCGCCAAAATACATACACAAAATATAAATACAAATTTTTCTATTTACAACTATTAAACTGTTGTGCAAAATACGGCTACACACATACTGTGAGTTTTAATACAAATGTTGTACTGTATCTAGTATAACAATACACCCAACTTAAGTTCTCAATACAATTATTGTCACACTATTTTATAACGTATTGAGATACTTCTACAGTCTCGAACCATCACTCTATTCCCCGGCTAGTCCCAACTACTCTTTTATTTCTTAAGAAGAACAATGGAACAAAACTGAAAATGGTGAGCTCAAATAGCCTAGTAAAAAAATATCATAACTAAGATAATGAAGAATAAATTATCTTTAGCCTTCAACAGTGATAAATCAGAGATTTAAATATAATATAAGTTTTCAACGATAATTACAGCGGAACAAGCAATCCATTAGAAGAGTCAAGTAGATCATAATGTCTACTATATATCTTCTACAATTTAAAAGTTCACTATCAATATTTTATCTCTGTAACACCAATCAACAGTTCCTGTTCAACAGTTTATCTTTGCACTACTGACCAAAGATATTCATTTATAACACCACTGGTCATGATCATGCCAAATACCAGTCCATTTTTGTATTGCAGGTCAAATAGAACTTTCACCACAAGCCTTTGTCTGTAACACCAAAGGTCATGATTATACTAATATACAGTTCCTGGTCATAATCATGCCAATCACCAGTTCATCTTTGCACTACGGGTCAAAGAGAACTTTCACCACAATTTAAGTCTGAGGATTATGATAATGATATAAAGGATGAATAGAAACAATAAAATCAAGAATAAATATTAGAGATTTGTAATTTAATTTATTCAGAGTCTAAGAATGTCCAAATTGTCAACATGATATCCAGAAATTCGATTAGAGTTTAAGAATAGAATAAATAAAGTTCACAATTCAACTATAACATGTAAAACGCAATAAAAAGATTTAGGTAAAAATATAGTAGATAAAACACAAACTATTAAGAATATTCTACTAATTTCAAGAATTTTCACCATTTAATAATAAGGTTATGGAAACGAATAATAATTTCTTGCCATAAATGGAGGAGTATGAAAGAAAATAATATCCTTTACGAGTATGAAAGAAAATAATATCCTTTATGAGTATGAAAGAAAATGATATCCTTTACGAGTATGAAAGAAAATGATATCCCTTACCTTAGTAGAAGACTAGATCTGATTGGTATAAAAGAGATTATCTTGAAAAAATTTTGCACTATTCGCTACACTCAAAGTATCCTTATACTCAAAAGAAATATACTCACAATATTTAGAAGAGTTTTTATATTGTGATGGTGTGGTTTTTCATTGTCTGAAGATGCATCCTTTTAGGCAAGGTTTGGGAGACATGCGTCCGTTAATTACGAAATTTAATCACGGGTTGCCAAACCCATCAGTATACTCATTTAAAAATTTTGCCATTGAGGAGTCACTCATTGAAAATAAATCATAATATGCCAAACTTTAAAGAAAAGGAAGGCACACCCTTTGGAAAATCTAGCAAATAAGGGGCCACCCAAGGAAAATAAATCACAAGCTGCCAGACTTTGAGAAAAGCACACCACTTAGAAAAAAAAATAAAGTAGAAAACATATCTAATTATCCAAGGTTTCATTCCAAGCGGGAGACTTACTAGAATATGACAAAATACCTTTTTTAAAAAAATAGTGGCATTATCAGGGAATATTTAAACTCGAAGCTTAAAGAATATGTCTCAAAACTTTTGTTTACCAACTCGGAGAAAAATAATAAACACGCAGTATAATTACTATCACACAAACCAATATTTTTTTATTAATCAATTATTCACAATTATCAATATAGACTTACAATACTGACAACCAGATTGTTCTCAGGAAAGAGGAAGCTTTCCGTGGAAACGACGTACAATTAAATAACCCCTTTCCTTGACAGAACTTCTAGACATTGTCAATAATACAAACTGGTCTAATAATATCATATCAAACAATATGAGTTACTGTGTCGTGACAAATAATATAAAATACTATGTAAATGTTATTGTAACAATTATTGAGTTAAAATATTGTACAATTACTACTATATCAATTATTGAATCAATACTATAAAATACTGTGCAATACCGTGTGCTACTGTAGAATACCGTGTGCTACTGTGGAATAACGCGTTCTGCTGTTCTTTTATTATCGGGTATTTCAACAGTTACAGATGATAGTACCGTTAACAATTTGTATAAAAATATAATTTATGTCATTTTTCGTATTCGACAATTAGTTGTTATGGGGCCCACCAATGATTGGTTATTTCGGTGTCGTCATACTTTTACCGAATATAATATTCTCTGATAGAAAGAATATTTTTCGACAAAAAGAATATTTTCCGACATAATGTTTATTTGATAATTTGCATATATCACCTTTAACCATAACATTATATCAATTAAGCACTTTACTGTTTAAAATAATAATCATAATAAAAAATAAACTTTTATTTCATAAAAGTCAGGGTCTTACAATCCTTGTATCCATGAAAATAAATTCCACCAAACGAAAAGATATCCTAAACTTTGAGGACTGATTTCAAGTAAATAAAGTTGTGAGGGTTCAACATGCAAAGGACCAATAACTTAAGGCCACACGAGTTTCTTTAATTAATTAAAGCTCAAGGAGTGAAATTGAAATTTGCCAATTAAATGAGTTATCCCTTTTCCTGTGTTGCACAACTTTGGTCGAAGATGATTACCAAACACCGGACTAACTATTGAAGCTAGCATCAAAAGTTTTGTGACGTGATGTTGATGATGACTATGATATGCACTAGAAATTAAAGATGAAAAAAACTTTTTATTTATTTATTAGATAAACGCCTCGATCTAAGTAAATACCATCACGAGTTACGCAATTTTCAGTTCTAGAATTTAGTTTTCACCAAAAACTAAAAAAATTTCAAGATAACAAATGAGGTTTTACTTCATCTGCTCCTTTAATCATAACCAACGGATATAGTTATTCTGGCTCTGATGCTAATTGACGCAGCGAAATATGTGGTTAGTTTAACCTACTAACACAAAGATGATAAATCCTAGGCACATGGGAAGATAAATAATTCTCAAAGAGAAAATATAATAGAATTGATAATAATTATCAAATGAGTCTATCTCATAAAACCCTAAGGTAACATATTTATAATGCTAAACTACTTTCCTACGACTAATTGGAAAAATAAACTAATTAAATCCTAAACTAAATAAAATAAAAAAATTGAAGCTCAAAACATAAACAGGCCAAATAAAAACTAAACTACTGAATTTTCTTAAATACTAAATAAAATACATCAAATAAAATAAAACTTCACAGATAATAAAATATGTGGAAATCCTAATTTTCATTGTTATTTTCCTCTGCCTCTGTATCAGATAGAGAAAGAAAGAAAATCGCTCAAACTCACAAAATTTTCTCCACAACACCCTCAACAAAATATTTTATCACCCCATATTAAAACACCCAAACAACCCCATATTTTGTTACATATAAAACTAAATACAAAGGTGCACCCAAAATAAAAAGGACTCTAAATAAACTCCCTCAAAATTATGTAAACTCCCACTCACCATTGATAAAGAAGGAAAAAAAACTCAAACTCACCAAATTTTCTTCACAACACCCTCTGTAAAAGTGTATACTCCCAAGATCCCCAAAATTCTGATAGATGTTTAGAGAGCAACCCAAATTAAAATAACTAAACAAACCTATATTCTGTTATATATATAAATAACTATGGCAAAAAGGGGTAATATCCCATTGTAGTTGTCCGAGTTTAAGTAATATCCCATTGAACTTTAAAAAAATAGAATTGACAAACTGAATTTTTAAAAAATTATTAATTGGACCATTCCGTCTAAGAAACTCAACGGACATTAAATTGGATTGCATATTTACACATGTGGTAGCGAGAGAAAAAAAGAATAAAATATTTACTGATGTGGCCAATGATTTGGTAACCACATAAGAATTTAAAGAAAGAAGAATAAATTTTGATTTTATTTCTTTCATTTTCCTATTATTTCTCTCTCTTTTTAAGTTATTTTTCATCTGGTTACTTCCTTCTTCATATGGGTTTAATTTCATTGCCCTAAATCCTTAATCACACATTACCCACCACTACAAATCTTATATTTATCATATATTTGATCTCAATACAAGTGGGTGATTTAGAATCCATTGAAGTTGATCTCCAAAGCGGCAACCTGATCAACTCGTGGATCGATTACTCCGATTCAACTTAGGTCTTCATCATATCGGTATCTTACTCCAATCTCAAGCCCAAAGAACCCTTTTTATCCTTCACTCTTGATCTCGATCAGTACGTATAATATCCCGAGTGTTTGTGAATTGAGCCTATGACGATGATCCTTAGAAAGAGGTAATGTATGAGTTAAAGAATATGTAATACTCGGAATAGTATCGAGTTCAAATAAAGATTATGACATAGAACTTACAAGAATTTATTGAGAAAATGGGTGGTGTAGAAATTATAAAACCTATATTGGGGGAATGTGTTAGGTTGGTCAACGATAAATTATGAAAGAGATTTAACGAAAACCGAGTAAGGAGGGTTTCGGTGATTCCGAGGACGGAATCCTTATAAGAGGGGAATGATGTGACAACCCGAATTTTTAGGGATTAAATACACTTTTCCTTACTTTACTCGACCTCGGTTTACAAATGCATCACTGAACTGAAAATTTTTACAGTCAACTCATTGAACTATAATTCTTTTATAAAAATTCGAAAAACTGTCTACTCTGTTAAAATATTAACGGCAAATCTATGTGTCACATATATGATATGCTGACAAGGAGAGAGAAGCTGAGCTGGATAATTAATTAAATTAAATTATACTCAATTCTATAACAAATAGTTAAACAAAACATAAATCAAATTAATATACATAACAAATAATTAAACAAATTAATAATAAAATATATCAATGCATAATTTTTACAAATGTATTTATATAAAATTAATGAATTCATATTATTTTTTAATTTTTAAATATTTTAAGTTCACTTTAAAAATAAAAATTACCTAATATTTTGAAATGGAATTATTATTATTATTATTATTATTATTATTATTATTATTATTATTGTCTCTTCTTCTTCTATGCAACTGAGCCAGTTAAATATCAATCACAACATCACCACCGAAATCACGGCCTGACCACCGAACAACCAAAATCAGTGCTCAACACTGCCGTCACACATGCAAAGCTACCGCCTCACCACCACCACAATCCCACCTTCTTCTATCTCACTCATCTCTCCCTAAATCAAATCAAATCAAATCGAATTTTTGTTTCCGATTTAAATGTAAGCCCAGAATTTCCGTTTCCAATCTAAATGTAAAACCCAGTTCGATCTTTCGTCAAAATCTACACCCAATCATGCTTAGTTCCAGAGCGATGGATGAATTGTACATGTCCATGGTCCTCGACCCCAAAGGGTTTGATGTGTAGAGAGTATATCATTTGGTTTTGTAGCTAAAGTCTTGATAATAATCAAACCAGGAAAAACAAAAAATAATCAAAGAGTCATGATTTAGAAAGAACCAATTATGACAGAAAATTTTTCCTTCGATGAGGCGGTGGCTATTTCATTTGAGGGAGAAGAAGCTGATTCAAATTTAGGAGAAAAATGAGTCAACTCCAAAAATAAAAAGAAACCGAGTCAACTCAATGGCCTAAACCAGATCTGTGAGAAGGAAACCATCACCACCGTCCCACACCACCATACCACGTCGATTCATAACATCATCCAAAGAAACACCAAATTACAACATTAATCTGCTTTACCAATTGAAACAAATTTGAACAGAGGAGGCAGAAATTAAGATCTAGTAATTAAGCAGATCCACCACCACCACCACCACCACCGTCACCTAACTATACTATACATACATATACACACACACACACACACACATCCATATATACATATATATGTAATAAATAGTTAGTGTTTGTATATAAAAGTTAAAAAAAAATTGATTTTGACAAGGTCAGGGGTAATGGGTTTTGTTCAAAGAAGAGAGAAGCAAAGATAAGATAAGAAGGGGCAAGGGGTGTTAATATATTTTTTTTGTTTTTTAGATTGTAATTCCACTATGGCACTATGGCAGCCACATGGACGAATTTTAGAAACCTACGTGGATAGTTGAATAAAATAATTTTTTTTTATTTTTTGCCGTTAAAAGTCAACTGGTATGGACGGATTTTGTGACGTTTTGTTAACAAAATATAGTACAATTAGTCGAATGGAAAAAAATCAGTCCACTGATGCATTTGTAAATCGAGGTCGAGTAGAGTGGGGGAAAATGTATTTTAACCCGGATTTTTAGCAATCATTGAATAAGAATTTAATAAGTAAAATTCTTATTATGAGAGGTGTCAAATTTGAATAGATAAATAAATATATATATATATATATATGTGTGTGTGTGTGTGTGTGTGTGTATGTGTTATGTAATTTGGTGTGAAGAATTAAGTGTGAATATAGAAGAGAAATATATATTTATATATTAGGAAAATGAGGTTTAATAGTTAATTAAACAATTAAAGAAAGTAAATGAAATTGTTACAAAAAAGAAAATTAGCTGAATATTATTAGTTAATTTAATTAAGTTTAAAATTATATTATGAAATAATATAATTTGATTATTATGCCTTGTTGGCAATGGAATTGTTATGAATTAAGTTTCATAAATAATGAGAGTAATTCAGTTAATTAAAATAGTGAATTAATGTAAAGATATTTGTTTTAATAAAATAAAAAAAGTAATGTGTAACAGATAAATGTAATATGTTAATGTAATACGATTGTGAATTTCGTAAATAGTTAAAATATTTATCGAATAAAATAAATATTTTAGTTGGGATATTTATTAAACAACATAAATATTTGATGAAAATTGTTATGAGATAATTTATGTAAGTGTGGTAATATTGATTAAATTAAATAATTTTATAATCGGTGCGTATTTTATTACGCTAATAGAATTGTAATATTCTAATTTAATTAAATAATTAAATTAGAGGATTAATGATTTGTTAAATAAAGTTATAATTATATTGGCTAAGTAAATATTGTGTTGACTAGATAAAGAGTATGATTTAATTAAATTTAAGTGAGACAAATATATAATAAGAAGATTATTAAAATAAATTAAAACAGATGTTTTCGAGGGTTGGCCAAACATGGCCTTGTGATCCTTGATATTTGCAACTGCTGAAACCTTTTGTTTAGTAACTGTCTGATGCGGTTGATGAGCAAGCATGTCAGTTTATGGAAAGATTTGATAAGATTTGATAAGATTTGATCTAGTGGCAATTTGGTAATTTCTGTCAAGTTTGGAGTATCGAATTTTGACGTTTCCGGAGCCTAATTTCATTGGAAACGGGCCAACGGTCAAAAGTCACCAGCGCTTCGCTCGTGAGCTGTAGGGTTTTTTGGTCAAATTCCATCGTTTAGACCTTCAAAATTGCACTTTATTGTTTTTGGGTTATTTTTGTAATTTCCTTTATTAGTTTTCCTTTTCCGTTTGGGTTTCTGCTATTAGGGTTTTGCTATTTAAGTGTTTGTTATGATGGGATTGAGCAGTTTTTTGATGAATAATAATATTTCTTCTATTTACCAAAATTCTCTGAATTAGAATTTTGTTGCCTATTTCCTGGAATTCGTAGAATCAACAGGTTGTAGAAAGTTATCGTTGGCAATCGTGCGCGATTCAACAATTGATAACGATTTTCATTATTTCCGCTACGTCAGTTGGTATCAGAGCCAGAACCTTATTCACCATGCCACCCCGTAGAGTGCAGCGTATGGATGAAGTTTATGGGCGTGAGGATCTGCAGCGCTTGGAGCAGCGGTTTGAGCAGCGAATTGAACAACTGATGGAACAGGGGATGAACACTATGATGGATCGACTGACACTACGGATGGGTGAGTTGTTAGCGAACCAAAATAGGGCCATTCCAAATCAGGAGAGGAACCCTACTTATGATGATCGAAGGAATCCTTTCGCAGCAGAGAACGATGACGGCGATGACTTTGATGTTGATTATGAGGAGGCACCTCGTGGGCGTCGTCGACCATATGCAGTAGAGGATGATAGGAGGCGTTGGGAGACTGGTATGAGGACTGAGATTCCTGAATTTCGTGGTACCCTCCAACCTGAAGAATTCATTGACTGGCTGGCCACGGTAGAAGAGATCTTGGAATTTAAGGGTGTCCCTGATGATAAACGAGTACCCTTGGTTGCTACCAGATTCAGAGATAGAGCGATGGCGTGGTGGCAGCAACTCAAACAAACGAGGGTTCGTTTGGGGAAATCAAAAATTACAAATTGGGAGAAGATGAAGAAACAGTTGCGGGCGGCGTTCCTACCTTATAATTATCAGCGTTTAATGTACCAGCGGTTGCAGAATTTAAAACAAGGAGGTCGTACAGTTGATGAATACACAACTGAATTCTATCAGCTGATTGCTCGGAACGAGGTGCATGAGACAGAAGACCAGTTGGTAGCCCGTTATACTGGGGGATTACGAGAACACATTAAAGAGACAATCAATATGTTTGATCCGATGTCTGTTTCTGCAGCACATCAGCGGGCTGTGCAGGTTGAGAAAAGGCGACTTGGTGGTTTTGGACAATATTCTGGTATTGGGAATTCAGGAGGCGGTGTTAATAGTGGGCGTTCAGGCGAGGTTACCGCCGCGGGGGCAATAGCCAAAATTGGAACAGTAACAAATAATAACAGGAGGATTGGTCCAGTAAGTGGTATCAAGTGTTTTGCGTGTGGTGAACCGGGGCACAGACAAGCTGATTGCAAGAAGGCTGGAAAAAGGGCGATGTTTGCTGAAACAGATGAGGGTGATGCTATCGATGATGAAGCCTTGCTGACTGGGGACCCGATATTTGATTCAGAAGGCCTGGATGAGGAGGTGGTGACTGGTGATGTTGGGACTGCATTGGTGGTGAGAAGGTCCTGCCTTACACCTAGGGCTGTTGATGATGATTGGCTGCGAAACAATATTTTTCAGTCAACCTGTACTGTAAAAGGGAAGGTGTGCAAGTTTATGATTGACGCGGGAAGTTGTGAAAATATAATTTCAGCAGAGGCAGTTCGAAAGTTGGAACGAACAACTGAAAAGCACCCAAAGCCATACAAGTTAGCCTGGTTGAAACAAGGGGGCGAGGTGACTGTCTCAAAACGTGCACTGGTATCCTTTTCTGTGGGGACAAAATACAAGGATGAAGTTTGGTGTGATGTAGTAGCTATGGATGCATGCCACCTACTGTTGGGACGACCTTGGCAATTTGATAGAGATGTGGTTCATAATGGAAAAACAAATACATATAGCTTTGTGTTTGAGGGGGTAAAGATTGTGTTAGTGCCCAAGCGGGAAGAAAATAAAAGCAGTGCTAGTTTGTTGACTTTGGCACAGTTTGAGGAGGCGGTGCAGGAGTCAGAAATAGTGTATGCCCTAATCGGAAGGATGGTTGACAAGGATGTAGAGGTTCCTGATGTAGTCAAGCTAATTTTAGATGAGTTCAGTGATGTATTCCCAGAGGAACTGCCTGAAGGATTACCTCCACTGCGTGACATACAACATCAGATTGATCTGGAGCCCGGAGCATCCTTACCCAATCGCCCTCATTACAGGATGAGTCCTGGAGAGCATGAAGAATTAAGGAAACAGGTGGAAGAGTTACTGGCCAAGGGCTACATTCGGGAAAGCTTGAGTCCCTGTGCGGTACCAGCCCTTTTGACTCCAAAGAAAGATGGTACTTGGCGGATGTGTATCGACAGTAGAGCCATCAACAAAATAACGGTCAGGTATCGTTTCCCTATTCCACGCTTGGATGACCTGCTGGATCAGCTTAGTGGGGCTACTATTTTTACTAAATTAGATTTAAAGAGTGGGTACCATCAACTCCGAATTCGGGCTGGCGATGAATGGAAGACCGCTTTTAAGACTAGGGAGGGATTATACGAGTGGATGGTCATGCCGTTTGGATTGTCTAATGCACCGAGCACCTTTATGCGTGTTATGAACCAGGTTTTGAGGCCTTTCATTGGTAAATGTGTTGTTGTGTATTTCGATGACATTCTAATATACAGTGCTAATCCGAGCGAGCATCTTAGTCAGTTGCAAGAAGTTCTTCATGTGTTGCGTAGGGAGAAATTGTATGTTGCAGCTAAAAAGTGTGTCTTTCTGACACCTAGGGTACTATTTCTTGGATACATAGTGTCTGATGTAGGGCTGCAGGTAGATGAGTCCAAAGTCGAGGCTGTGAAGCATTGGCCAAGGCCTAGTACCATGACTGAAGTTAGGAGTTTCCATGGGTTGGCATCCTTTTATCGGCGTTTTATCCCACACTTTAGTAGCATTATGGCTCCTATTACTGATTGTATGAAGCAGGATGGGAAATTTTCTTGGACGAGTGAAGCAGATGAGGCGTTTGAGCTGATTAAACACCGCCTTACAACAGCTCCTATTTTAGTCTTACCGGATTTCCATCAACCTTTTGAGTTGCATTCTGATGCTTCCAAGGTGGGAATTGGGGCTGTTTTGAGTCAAAATAACAGGCCAGTGGCATATTTTAGTGAAAAGCTATCAGGTGCCAAGTTGCGTTATAGCACTTATGATGTTGAGTTTTATGCTGTGGTTCAGGCTATTAAGCATTGGCGCCATTATTTGTTTCAGCGGGAGTTTATTTTGTATACTGATCATGAGGCTTTAAAACATTTGCACAGTCAAGATAAAGTTTCTGCTAGACATGCGAGCTGGGTTGCCTACCTCCAAAGGTTCACTTTCGTGGTGAAACACAAGTCCGGCGTTACCAATAGAGTGGCTGATGCTTTAAGCAGGCGCAAAGGGCTGTTAACCCGACTTTCTGTGGAGGTACCTGGGTTTGCTTCATTTGCTGAATTATTTGAAACTGATCCGTATTTTTTCGGTATTTTGGCAAAGGTTCGGGCAGGGGAGAGGACAGATTTCCATTTACATGATGGATTTTTATTTAAAGATAATCAACTATGTGTTCCAGATTGTAGTTTGCGGTTGAAGATCCTTAAGGAGCTGCACGGCGAGGGACATGTAGGGAGAGACAGGACCTTGCAGTTAGTACAGTCTACTTATTTTTGGCCTACTATTCGGAAGGAGGTTGAAAAACTGGTGCAACGTTGTCGGGTTTGCCAAGTCGCTAAGGGAACAGCAACTAATGCAGGTTTATATATGCCTCTACCAGTTCCATCTCAGCCATGGGTGGACATCAGTATGGATTTTGTGCTTGGATTACCACGTACACAGCGAGGTAATGATTCTATTTATGTGGTAGTTGATCGTTTTTCCAAGATGGTGCACTTCATTCCATGTAAGAAGACCACAGATGCGGTTCGTGTTGCTCAATTGTTCTTTAGGGAGATTTATAGGTTGCATGGCTTACCGGTGTCTATTGTGTCTGACCGTGATACTCGGTTTCTTAGCCATTTTTGGCGTAGTTTGTGGAAGATGGTGAACACACAGTTGAATTTTAGTAGTGCCTACCACCCACAGACGGACGGGCAGACTGAAGTGGTGAATCGGTCTTTAGGCAATTTGCTGAGGTGTTTGGTTGGCGAACATGTGAAGGGTTGGGATCTAAAGCTATGTCAGGCAGAGTTTGCCCATAATCATGCAGTTAACAGGAGTACTGGTTTTAGCCCCTTTGCAGTAGTGTATTCTGTTACTCCTAGGGGACCACTTGATTTGCTGCCTTTACCAGCCAAGACGCGACTTCATGGGACAGCAGAGACTTTTGTTACTGGATTGCAGGAGGTTCATAGGACTGTCCATGACAATCTGCTGCAGGCTGCAAGCAAGTATAAGCACGCTGCTGATAAGAAACGGCGACATGTTGAGTTCGACGTCGGCGATTTTGTGTGGGCTGTTCTTACTAAGGATAGATTTTCTGCAGGTGACTATAATAAGTTGTCTGCCAAGAAGATTGGGCCGGTGGAAATCATTGCGAAGATCAATCCTAATGCATATCGTTTACGACTGCCAAGTCATATTCGTACCGCGCCTGTTTTTAATGTCAAACATTTGATTCCTTACACCGGTGATTCTTCTGATGATGACAATTCGAGGGCGAATTCTGTCCACCCTGGGGAGAATGATGCGGTTGATGAGCAAGCATGTCAGTTTATGGAAAGATTTGATAAGATTTGATAAGATTTGATCTAGTGGCAATTTGGTAATTTCTGTCAAGTTTGGAGTATCGAATTTTGACGTTTCCGGAGCCTAATTTCATTGGAAACGGGCCAACGGTCAAAAGTCACCAGCGCTTCGCTCGTGAGCTGTAGGGTTTTTTGGTCAAATTCCATCGTTTAGACCTTCAAAATTGCACTTTATTGTTTTTGGGTTATTTTTGTAATTTCCTTTATTAGTTTTCCTTTTCCGTTTGGGTTTCTGCTATTAGGGTTTTGCTATTTAAGTGTTTGTTATGATGGGATTGAGCAGTTTTTTGATGAATAATAATATTTCTTCTATTTACCAAAATTCTCTGAATTAGAATTTTGTTGCCTATTTCCTGGAATTCGTAGAATCAACAGGTTGTAGAAGGTTATCGTTGGCAATCGTGCGCGATTCAACAATTGATAACGATTTTCATTATTTCCGCTACGTCACTGTCAGCCAAATTAAAATATACGTACTATGTTGTCAGTTTAGTTTCAAAGCCAGAGAGAAGAGGAAGGAGGGTTTTGAGAGAGAAAGAGAGATTCTTTATGAATTTGAGAGGAATTTTGATAATCAAAGAAGGAAAAGGAGGAATAAACAAGCAATTCTTATCATCTAGCTAGGTCTAAGAAGAAATCAAAAGGTATGAACTAACTCTAAATTTCTTTATCTTTGTTTCTCTAAACTTTTCATTGAAAATGAATTTTCGGTGGATGAATAGTTGAGATGTTGTTTATATGGGTTTATAAGCATGTTTAATTTGTTATATTGGATCTATAATTGATTTTGGAGTTATCAAATCCATGAAAGCATGTTTGAAAGCGAAGAATTTGAGTTTTGGTATAATTGTATGTTATATAGTCTGTTTTGGAGTCAAAATTGGCTTTGAGTTCATGTTCTAAACTGTAAATTGATGATGGATTATATTAGTATTTTGAAAACAAAAACAATGCAATTGGAATGAATCAAAATGGTTGAGAAACGAATTCATGGTGAATGATTCCGCTAAGTATGTTAAAATATGAAAATTAACATGAATATGGAATTTGAGTCCTTAATTTGGGATGTTTGATGTTTCTAAGATGTTAAAAAGGTTGGGTAGATGTTAGTTTAGGTGATTAGCATGTGTATAACATCTGGGTATGTTTAATTTGAACTTTAATTGATGAATGTTTGGAGTTTTTGGCTTTAGAACTGTGCAATTCGCGAACTGCAAAATCTGGGTCTGATGAATAGCGCCGCAGGCCGCTTGTCCAGTTCATTCTGGCACCACAGCGCTGCTCTATAAAATAAAAAAAATAAAAGGATGGCGTCGCATCGCTAGTCCTTAGTATAAATTGGGCGCCGTAGCGCCAGTAGTCAGTTTGGCCTAGAAATGAGATTTTAATTGTATGATTCTAGGAATGTTTATGTAACCCTAATAAATGATTGTAATGAAATGTAAAACATGTTATAAGACTTAAGCTTGATGTTTGTAAGGTTGTGCTTTAGATGATTTAAAGGTTGTGCTTTAGTAAGTTATATAAGACTTAAGCTTGATGTTCGTAAGGTATAGTAATATTGTTTAAGTGCTAAACCTTATGTTATATGGTAGGTAAGGTCCCTAATTGAATTGAATAAGCCTAATATACATATAATGCAATGTGAAGGTAAACCTTAATTACTTAACTAAATGTTGAGTGATAATTATAGAGGAACCTAAAGGAACCTAAGACGAATGATTATTTAATTTATGTTAACAAATGTAATACATCTAATTCGATGTAATGACAACTATGTCGACTAAAAAAGAAGTATAAAGAAATATGAGACGAAGGTTAACTTAAGTAATGTTAACAAACATCATACATCTAATGTGATGCAAAGACAAAGTTTAAGACTTAACTAAATTTTAAGTGTCAATTAAAGTGGAACGTAATGAGAAGGAAAAGGAAGCTTAACGTAAATAAACCGAATGGACAATGAAGAGCCCTAATAGGACTTAAACACTAAATTAAACATTGTGTATCGATTAAAAGGAAGGATTATGGAATGTAGAGTAGAGTTACTTAAACGATTACCAAACGTTGTTATATGGCTAATAGTTGATGTGCATGATCATATGTTGTGTAGGAAGTCTACAAGGACAAAAAGCTGTAATTGGTAATCTACGAACTAGGCAAGTCTTCCAGTTCCTATTTGTTATCTGAATTTGATAACTGATTAGTGGAATTGTGTACTGCTATAAGATTATTGAGTTACATATGAAATGCCTATGACATATATATGAAATGTGAAAGTCAATCTATGACTATGTTGATTGAGTAAGAAACTCAGTCTTAATGTATGTTATGTGAGATGCAGCATGTATGACATGTTAAAATATTTATGATTGTACAAGCTGAATGTGATATTATGTGATATGTGATGCGTGAAAATTGTTTGATTTGCTGAGCTGTTGAATTCAATCTTGCAAAAATAAACTTTTTACAGGTTAAGGATACAATGTGACATTATCTGCCATTTGGATGATAAGGATCAGCAAACGTGTATGAAAATAAATTTTCTTTATCTAGAAAGTGTTTTGAACCTCGCTGAGGCTTTTCAACGTATGTAGTTGGCAATTTATGATGTGTATTTAATGTCAGGATGTAAATATTGAATTATCCGATATATGAAGGATATTGTACTGAGACGTGAAATCTTATATAATAAGTCTGATAAAGTGAATCATGAAATAAATATGATTTTAAGATATGTAATCGTAAAGTTTGTGATTTAGGAAAACAAAAAAAGAAGACAGAAAAGTTTAAGATTTATTCCGCAAATTTATTGATTATATCACCGTTTAATGATGTAAAGGAAGATTGTAAATGTATTGTTTACGAGCAAAGTCGGGAATGAAATTGCCCAGATTTTGAGGTTGTTACAGTATGTGAACGATTTCATGTTTGTTGGGTTCACTAGGTCGACTCAGGGCAACATTGAAATTCATAGCATTGGATGGTGCAATTGTTGAAGATGCAACCATATGAGAAGTAACATTAGTTCGCAGTAGCATGAGAATTAATTACCTAGTAAAAAAATAATTTTTCGCAGCAAATTGATCCCAATTTTTGTAAGTTTCAGAAACCCTAGTTCTTCTATCATCTTTTTGCTCATGTTTCTCTGTAATCAATTTAGGAAATATATCTAGGGTTGAAGATGAAGAAGAGGAGAGAGAAAGAAAAAGAAACTGTAATTAATTTGGGGAATATATCTAGGATTTCAATTTGGGCATGTGTTTTTTGTGTTGAAGATGAAAAAGTGAAAAGAGAGAGACGTGCTTTTTGGGTTGAAGATGAATAACAAGAGAGAGAAAGAAAAAGAAAAAAAAAACAAAGTTTAGTTAATGGCAAAAAATTCACGTTGAAAGCAATTGATAAGCCATATCAACATTTAGTTGTCTTTTTCCTTTTCTTTTAAAAGTCATGTATGAAAATAGAAGATGGAATTTGACGTCCGTCCAATTTCTTGGACAGAATGGTCCAATTAATAATTTTTAGAAAGTTCAATGTGCCAATTCTATTTTTTTAAAGTTCAGTAGGGTAATACTTAGACTCGGACAATCACAGTGGGGTATTACCCCTTTTTGCCAAATAACTATAAAGGCTTACCCAAAATTTATTCTTTAAAAGCAAGGGTGAAAATGATTCCGAGTCGAGTCGAATAGTACCTTGCTCAGATTCAACTAGAGACTTTTTTAAGGTAATCGAATTCGTACTCGGATTTGAATAAAATTTTGCAGTCTTTGCTCAGATTCAAATTCGACTCGTTTTATTATACTCGAGTTCGACTCGACTCATTTTTTAATCGAACTACTCGCGAGCATTTAAGACATATACAAATTAGAACTGGATCATTTATATTATAATAATGTATATAAAATTAACTCAGTCAAGTAGTTGTAATAATTAAAATTTGAATACTTCAAATTAGATCTTTAGCCTTGTAAAAAAAATTAATGAGATGATATTTTCACTCTTGAAATAATTAATGAACTACTTCAAATTCGTTAAGTATGTGCAGAATTTGATTGTTAAATAATAGGGCAAAGGTGCAAAAAAGCCCCTGTGGTTTTATCCAAAGTCCCACTTAGCCCATGAACTTTTTTTTCCAAAAGTGCCTCTGATGTAACAAATTTCAGGTCAACTCTACCCTTCCCGTTAACGGACATGTCACCTAGACTAACGTGGCTGACACGTGGACATATTTTGCTGACGAGGCATGGAGAGAGAACAAAAGCCCTTTCTAGATTTCAAAAGGTGCAAAAAAGCCCTAATTAGAAGAAATCAAAGAATACGAAGAGACCAGGCTAGAAGAGAAGAAATCGAAGAGAAGAGAAGAAGGTGCTTCCTGAGTTCGTCGAAAAGAAGTCTAATTAGTATTGAGGAAGCCATTGCTCTGCAATTAGTTCGTCGAAGTTAAGTCTAATCGAAGGCAGAAAGTTGAAGGAAGATTTTAAGAAGAAAAAAAGGAATCTCTCAACTTTTGACAGGTTCTTTCATCTCTGTTTTTGATTAAGAAAGTGCATTTTATATGGGTTAATAGGTAAAAGATGTCATTACATGTGGTCTATGTTTAAGTTGGGTGTTGACTGGTAGGGGACATGTGGTCCCGTATATTATTCTTTATTAGATTCTTAATACTTTAGAGTTGGCATTTATCTTGTTAATTGATTGTTATGTTGATACTATGAATTCTTATTTTTTTAACTGCCAGAATGGATGGGCATGTAGATATTTATTTACATCAGTGGGGCACATGGGTGATGGATCCTGTGTGCAAACATGTGGGAGGAGATGTTTATATATGTTATAACTTTGATGCAGATTACCTATCTATTATGTGCATTAAAAATACGTATAAAGAGGTATTGAAATATGTCAATGTAGACTAAGTCTATTACCTGGAACCTAGACTGAGTATTGAAGGACTTTTTGTACTTGAGGATGACTATGGGATTAGGAGAATTTTTAGTAAATTAAATTCAGACACAGATGCCCAAGAGTTCTTTACAAAACATAAGATAGATAAACCTATACTTAATGATGAATCACCTTCTGTTGTTCCACATGAGCCCATAATCAATTCACTTTCTCTTGTGGAACCTGAGCCCATAATAAATTCACCTCTTTTTGTTCCACCTGAACCCATAATAAATTCACCTAAAGAGGAGAGTGAAGATAGTGATGACACTTTCATGGAAAGTGCTGAAGTACTTAATACTTTTGATTGCATTAATAGAGTTTATAAAAGAAGTGATGATCTTAATATGATGTTAAACACACAGGGTAGCAGGGTTGGTGAGGAAGAGTATTTAAAAGAATGTTTGTTTGTTTAGATGCGTGCAAGAGAGGTTAGAAGGAAGAATGTGGGTCTATTATTGGCTTTGATGGGTGTTTTTTGAAGACACAATATAAGGGAGAATTACTTGTACCTCTAGGAAGAGATGGGGATGAGCAGAATTTTCTCATAGTTTGGGAATGTGTGAAGAGTGAAACGAAGGTCAACTGGACTTGGTTTCTGACTTTGTTGTAATAACAGCCTGGTTTGGGAGATGGCAATCAGTACACCTTCATATCTGATATGCAACAGGTATGAATATTTTTATGTTTCTAATTTTTAATGTTTTTTATGTCAAATTATTACTCATGAAGGTCAATTTGTAGCTTTGTGTAACTTTTAATGTTTTACTTGTAAGGTTTAATACAGTCTGTTATTGATGTACTTCCTGAGGCTGAGCACAGATGGTGTGCTCGCCATATATATGCAAATTGGTCTAAGAAACACAAGGGTGGAGAGTTGAGGAAGAAATTTTGGAATGCAGCCTGGTCCACCTTTGAGGAAGAATTTAAGAACAACATAAAGTTGCTTGGTGAGATGAGTTCAGAGGGAGCAATGGATCTCATGCACTATCTACCTCATACATGGTGCAGAGCCTACCTTAGTAGCAGAAGCAAATCAAGGGCAGTAAATAATAACATGCTGGAAAGTTTGAACTCTTGGATTGTTGAAGCTAGGCACAAGCCAATTAGGTCTGTGATGGAATTCATTAGGCAAAAAACCATGGACAGGTTGGGAATTCTTGGGACAACATGTGAGAAGTGGATCAATGGTTTTAGTCCTTACTGCAATGAGATTTTTCAGACAAACAAAGGTGTAGCAGTTGGTTATACTGTGCTCTTTAATGGAGATGCAGGTTATGAAATCAGTGAGGGTGAGGACACCCACACTGTGTTCTTGTACAATAACTCTTGCACATGTAGGGTATGGGATCTCACTGGAATCCTTTGCCAACATGATATATGTGCTCTGGTTAGCAACAAGCAGGACCCAATGGACCATATTTCAAAGTGGCATCACAAAGATGTATACTAAGCTGCTTGCAAGTACAAAATTATGCCAGTGAAAGGGAAGAGATTCTACCAACTAGACAAGTATCTCCCTGTAGAGCCACTAAAGGTTGAAAAGAACAGGGGAAGGCCTAAGATTAAGAGAAGAAGAGAGGAAACTGAGGCTAGGTTGACAAATAAAATCACAAAGCTATCCAAGAAAGGCAAACCAGTCACATGCAGTTTGTGTAAGCAGCAATGACACAACAAAGCTAGTTATTCTAAGGTAATAATGCAATTAATTATGTTTTGTAAGTTAATTATAGTTATGTACTACATTTGGTGTAATTAGATGACTTAATTATTTGTTTATTTTAATTATAGTTATGTATTGCATTTGATGTACTAATAGTTTGATGCCATGCATTTGGTGTTTATTAGAATCAAAGCCAATCAGAAGGAGGAAGCACATGGACAAGGCAATCTCAACCTAGAAATGCAAACCAATCACAAACAAGAAGTTCAGTCCCAGCTCAATCTCAAACTAGACCTTCAGTGCAAACTCAAGCACAAGGTGGCCCATCAATCCCACCTCTAAGTAAAGCTAGACCAGGGTTTAATGCAAGCTCAACCAGGAGTGCACCTCCAAGTTCAAGGCCAAGGCCTTCAAAATTACAAGTTCGATTTACTGCAAGAGCTCACTCCAGGAAACAATCCAGTCATGATAAAGGTTTTGGGTTGATATATGATGACAACGCTGGTTCATTAACATACAAGGTAATTTGATTGATATGTGCTTCATTATGATTGATATAATATGATGTGCATGCTTCTAATTGCAAAGCATGATGTTATGTATTATGTACATGCAGAGTGGCACATCATCAACAATTCTCAATGAAGGAAGTCAAACACAACCACCTATAGTTGACCCTAACACCAAATTTGCAATCCCTAATGAAGCTCAACTTAGAGTAGAAAAGGCTACATACAAAGCATCAACTTCAGTTGGCAGTAGAAGAATCAACCACAGAGGTGATAGTGGCCCTGTTAACATGACCAACATGCCTTTCAGACCTCCAGGACTACAATGGAGTGGTAGAAGCTGCATCACTACCACACAGCTTATGGCAGATAGGGATGGAATGATGGGTAAGAACAGCAATGCAAGCAAGTCACAAGGAATGCCACATAATGGTAGTGGAGATAACTGAACTTCTTACTGTTGTAGTTGTTTAGGAAATTGACCATTAGACTTATCTTCTAATTATTGTCAATGTTGTTTGAACAAATGTCTATTTGTTATGTTTTTGGTACTGAGCAATATATTTTGGACAATGTTGAAGTGTTTATGCTCAGTCAAGGTGTGTAATGAACATACTTTTGCAGCCTATATTTTGGCACTATCTTTTGGCAATATATTTTGTCCATTGTATTAAACTTGCACAACTCATTCACAATGATACACATAAAAATGGACTTCCATTAACCAAGTTGGTTCGACAATTCTTTGACATTGAGTTAACAGACCAAAAAACTACAGAACATTACAAATCACAAAATAGCCTCAATTTGTTCAATTGTTGTCTTTGCTTTCATTTAACATTTATTCTATTAAACTTGCACAACTCATTCACAATGATACACACAAAACTGCTCAAACAAGGACTTTCATTAACCAATTTCAACAATTCTTTGACATTGAGTTAACTACAAACAAAATTGCAGTAGTACATTATAATTCACAACACTTCCAATTCATCTAACCATTTTTTCTACCTAAGTAGCATAAAAGAAATACAGATGAATGTAACTAATAATAACACAACAATGCATTTCCTATTCAAATAATCTACTTCTTTAATTTGTTTCATAGAAACTTCATCTCTATTTGACTTTAACTTCTTCAACTCATGAACCAATTCTTTCAATTCAGATACCCCTTCAACCTGAGGAAATTTATTCAGCTATTTATTTTCCATTTGTAGAATCTTGTTCTTCCTCTTCAAATCATTTATGACTACCTTTGCCCTCTCACACATTTGTGGGTCATGCCATACAAAGAACCCACATCCCATTTCCTGAATCCAAAAAATAAAAAATTACAAACATGCAAGTACAACCCTTTTCCAAACACTAAATCAAAATAAATTATAAGCACTTACTCTGAATTTCGAGCATGAGAAAAATCTCCTACCAGGATTTGTTTCGCTCCATGAGGTCCACAGAGGAGTTTTTAACCCACAATAACACAATGGCAGAGCTTCGTAATCAACATCAATGGTGCGTCTTCGAGCAAAGGATGAAGTTGACGACGAACTGTAAGCCATGGCGATTCTTCGAGCAGTTTTAGAAAGGATGAAGATGACAACTTGATTTCTTCACTTCAATGGCTTCGCATTCTTCTTCTCTCTTTGATTACAGAGCAATGGCTTTTAGGGCTTCGATTTCTTCTCATCTCCACGATTACAAAACAGAATGGCGTGATAAGGGCTTTTTTTCCCCGTTTTTGAAATCTGGAAAGGGCTTTTGTTCTCTCTTCATGCCTTGTCAGCAAAATATGTCCACGTATCAGCCGCATTAGTCCATATGGCATGTCCGTTAACAGGAGGGGTAGAGTTGACCTGAAATTTATAACGTTAGGGGCACTTTTGAAAAAAAAAAGTTCATGGGCTAAGTGAAAATTCGGGTAAAACCACATGGACTTTTTTGCACCTTTGCCAAATAATATATATTAAATAAATCGATTATACTCAATACTGTATACGAGTAAAGATCAATGAACTTGTATCAAGTATGTATCAGTGAGGTAAGGAAAATTCGATACTCTAAATGAGCAAACAGTGAGCGACTCATGTTCGACTCGTATAAATATTTGGGTACCAAAATGGATTCGAATTCGACTCGTTTAAATATCGAATCCGAGTCTCGCTCAAATTTTTTGAGCCGATCTCAAACTGGATTTCGAATCACTCGACTTCATTTAATTTCAACCCTACTTAAAAGGGACCTTGAATGAAACTCCCTCAAAAGTATGTAAACTCTCACTCACCAGCAATAAAGAAGGAAAAAATAGCTCAAGCTCACCAATTTTTCTCCACAAACACCCTCTGCAAAAGTCTATACTTCCAAGATATTAACCCAAACCCCCAAAATTCTGCTAGATGTTTAGATAGTAGTGCTCACCTAAAATTTGTCCTTTGGAGAGTGATCCTGAATAAGCTCCCTCAAAATATGTAGGCTCCCACTCACCAATAATGACTAGGAAAGAAAGAAATATCTCAAACTCACAAATGTTTTCACCACAGCTCTCTCAACAAAAAAATATTTTACAACCCCAAGGTAAACACCCAAAAATTCAGAATAATATTGAAACCAAAATACCCTCAAAGCAAAACTGATCTCCCCCTCCCCAATATACGAAACCAGGGATAAAAATATTCCCAGATCTCTACTTACCCAGATATAACCCAACTCCCTCAATCAACATTATCAAAATTTCTGATAAAAAGCTCCCTCCCCATAGTACCCCTGGAGGCCCTTGATCACTCTATTTCAACTTATAGCTCAGATAGAAGTAATAATGGGTCTTCAGTCCATTTATGAGAGTTTATTCCAAAATTATTCTGATATAATAATATCCACTGCAAAGTTTTATATTAGATATTTTTTTTTTATCATAGATCACCAACAAGGAAATTCATTCCTAAAATCAAGTTATTCCTACTATTCCAGATTTCCAACAAGTCCATCCTATTACACATATCCAAATCTGTATTTCTTATTTCTCCAAAAATAACTTGATACTACCAATGACTCAATCGATTCTGGCATTACCCATTGTATGCTCCACCATTGAAAAATTCCTGTCCAAATCTTCTAAGGCCAAAAACAATGTAATAATAGATGATCCTTATTTTTGAAGATTATTGTTTAAACCCTAGGCTTCTTGTTCATACAAGTACTATCTAATTATTCATGTACACTGGATTCATTTTCAGTGTTTTTCATTTCAATGTCATTATTATGTCATTTGGTAGTTAACCTTGTGTTTGGATATTTTTTATGTGATGTTGATTAATTAATGATGATCTATAATGTTTCGAAAGACTATCTCACCTCCAATTGCTGAAGTTCAACAATCATCTTTGCAAACAACCACCTTGGAAACACGGGAGGAACCAACTGATCAGGAGGTTACAAATTAATAGTGAAGACAATGGTACAACTATATATGTTAATTGCATATTTATAATTTATCATTTGACTTGGTAAATGGTTAATTCAATTGTATGATTATGTTCAGATAGTGATCGTACTACTACTACTACTACAAGTAGACTACCCCTTGAATATGGGACTTGGCGAAAAGTTCCAAAAGATAAGTGATCAGCAGCGGTTTGGGCAGAAATCAAGGTACAGTTTTAAGGTCAATTAGTCAAAGTTTAAGATATAAGAATTTTTTTTAATTTGTCAAATCCTAGTTATTGTTGACACAATTTATTATTTTATCATTATATTTAAGATGAACACCAATGCTCCAGAGGAGTTTAAAACTAATTGTCTAAAGAAAATTGGTGAGATTTGGAAAAAGTGGAAGGCCTTTGTGAAGAAAGAATAATTTATACCAATTAAAGATGATCCAGTGGCACTTTTGAGATCTCCTGAACGTGTGCGGCCTGAAGAAGATTGGACAAAGCTAGTCAAACGTTGGCAAACCAATTAAGCAATCTAAGGAACAAACAGAAAAGAACAAGAGAAATCGACAACAATACGAGTTCCCCCATAGGACAGGAAAAATATCATTTGCTAATATTTGACTCGAGGTAGTGGATATACACACACATGCATGTATGAATTTTTTTGAACTACCAAATAATTGTTTCTATAAATGTTGATTTAACTTGAAATAGATGGAGGAGAAAGGTGACCATCTTTCACCTGTGGCGGAACCAAGATCATATTACAGGGGACCATCTTTCACCGTGTCCCAACGTGTTCCTTAAAACACGTTCCATGAAAAAAGAATCAAACCTGTGGAAATTGTGGTAAGTTTCAGTGGCCCTTTTTGGATGTAAATTTGCGTGTTTGATGGGGTTGATTAATATGGATTGTACAACCACACATGCTGCTACCTTTGTGGAAAAAATTATCTATTTTGGTAGAAAATGTCATAGAATATTACAGTTATGCTGTACTTGCAATTCCTTTGATAAGAACAATTTCTGATTTCGAAGATTGACTTACTAGCTAGTAACACCTTGATATTATTTTTTTTCATGTATAAGATTTTTGGTAGCTAGATGCTTTGAGTCATGCTCGAGGTCAACCACTTGTTAGACTATGTTTCGTATAATATTTATTTTTAATGTTGTTTTTGGAGCCTCTTCATCAATTACAAGTGGTAATACCCCTTCTGATAGGATAAAACAAATGGTTGATAGTGCAGTACAAGCTAGGATGATAGAGTATAAGGCACGACGAGAGCAAGAAAGTGAAGCGACTATTGCTGCTAGGATGACCGAGTATGAAAAGCGTTGAGATGAGGATATTGCGACTTCTGTGAAACATTATTTGGAAGTTTTGGGAATACATATATTCCTTCACAACTTACTCCTCAAGAATCCCCCCGTATGCGTTCTAGCGTTGACTAGGTAGCTAATATTTTTCTCATTAATTTGCAATATAAATATATTTATTTTTTGAAATTGTTACAACTTTTTATTTATTTATTATTTTTAGCAAGAGACCTAGTATACCAAATGAGCTAAAACTTTGGTATAAATTGTTACAACTTCTAATGAATACATTTTTTTTATATAGATTCCAACTACATCTAGTCAATATGAGGAAGAAGATATAAATGCAGAAAGTGATGTGGAGGAGCTCGACTTGACATGATTTGCACTTTTGCAGTGTCACTTAAGTTTATTATATTATGTATACAATTATATTATTGGGTTAAAATCTTTGAATTAAGATGATGGATTAATGAATTTTGATTAATGAAAAATTTATTACTTGAAAAGCTTTTAAACTAATTTCTATTAATGTTTATGGTGAGAATAATGTTTGATATTTGTTATAAGTTTTAAAAGATTATGGATTCATGGTTTTTATTAATAAATATTTTAACATAATATAAAAATTATTAATTTATTATTTGTGACGGTTCTAGAAGGCTCAGATACTATATATATATATATATATATATATATATATATATATTTATAGTTCATTTGTAACGTTATATAAATCGTCTCTAAAGATTATTTGTGACGGTAAGAACGACTCAAAAATAAGTAGGTATAAAACACTTGTATCACAAACGAAACCGTGGCTAAACTTTTTTGTTACGGTTTAGAATTGTCGCAATAACTGGCACAAAAAAGGAGACATATTTGACGCTTTGTTTCATACGGTTCGAAACTGTGATTAAAATATTTTCGTTACGGTTTAGAACTGTCACAATAACCGACACAAAAAAAACAAAGAATATTGAATGCTTTGTTCTAGACGGTTCGAACCGTCGCATGCACCGTGACAAATAGTATTTATCACGGTTTTGATACGGTTACAGACTTTTGTGACCGCTACAAATAGGCCGGTTGCGGAACCATCACTCAAACCATGACAAATGCCATTTGTCACAGTTATTAAGCTATTCGCAACACTTTTGAAATTGACCCTAACACCCTCATTTTTTGCAGTGGTTGAACTAGATACCAACCGATCACTAAGCAAAATTTGAGTCTTAAAGTGATTCCCTAGTTACTGCTCGATTGATCTATCCTTAACGGTAGAATCCCCATGACATGAACTTCTTGGTAGCAAATAGAATAAGACTATTTCTTGAATTGTGCTCAACACCAGAAAAAATTAATTAGAGATTTGCTAAGCGAACGGGCCTTAAAGCAATCATATCCCCCAAGTAATGGAGAATGGGTACTAATTTAATCTAAGTCTGGTGTTAGATAGATTTTGATGTCATATCCCTCGATTATTGGAGAATGGACTAATTTTATTTTAAATCACAGTCGTTGATATGTCATTCTGGTACTTATGGATCATTTCATATATTTAATTTTAATGATTATTTATATTCCATACATACAATGAATATATCACATCTCTAGAATTAGTGTCCCTCAATGTGCGGCTTGAGCTAATATACTAGTCATTAATCGCCAAATTAATTAGTCTCACTTTTCAAGTACATTAATTAGTTGCTAAAAATATATTCAAGTCTATTGCCACTATACTTCAAGCTTAACATCATCACAAAATATATATATATATATATATATATATATATATAAAAAGTCAGACAGTATGGTACTGTTAACATGCATGCATGCATCTTGTTGAAAGTACGTACGTATATTCCTCTCGTTATTTTAGTCTTCAAACTATGACGTACGTCGTCGTCCTATTTCATTTCATATATCTTCCAAGTTTTGTCTCTTCTTATTTTACACCATTCGAGTAATAAGATATTCATATTTTATCTTCCAACTTTAAATTAATGTATCCCATATATTTTACCTTTTGTTTTGTACTATGCATGCATGTGTTTAATAAGGCTGATGTTTAAGCTATGACGACTTGAGTTTTAATTAGTTGATAGGGTATTTAGTTATTACGATCAAACAAGATCATAGCTTAAATAGATATTGTTATATATCAATTTAAAAGAAAATTATAAAAATTAAATAAATATTACAAAATGAGCTTGATTACCAAATGATCTGGCTAGAGGCAATTTAGAAGCCACATAAGTCAGAGAAACTGCCCTTGACCAACACAAGGGACGAACGTGTACGTGTAATTCTTCTTTTCTTTTATTCTTCTTAAAGCTTAGAGTACTATGCGGAATAACTTGTGTATAATTTTTTTACATTTCTGTACAAAATTTCTGAACCCATGCATGTACACTAATAATAAATCTTGTCTCTTTTGTACTTTGTGGACTCTAATTTAAGATACTTTTGAGGATAAATTAATCTTTAGATTTATTTTGTAATCTCCTTGTTCTGAATTATAAGATTAATATTAATTTTTTTAAAATTAATTTAAAATATTTTTAAATATAAAATTGACTTGATTTATTTAAGTTTTAAAAATAATAAATTTTATAACTACTAGTATTTTTTAAAATAATTTATAATGTTCGTAATTATATTAATTTAAATTAAATAAATTTATATTAATTTTAAATTTAAAAATATTTGAAAGTGAATTTTTCTTTTTCTTTTTTTAGTACGGAAGGACGGAAGGTAGTAGTTGTCGAATATTCCAGGCTCCAACTATGCTTAGAGAGGCAAATGACAGGGTTTTCTCCATTGACCATAGAATATTTCTGAGTTTGAAAGTGTCAAATGTTTCAGAAGTCAATGAAAATAATTATGATAAAAATATGGGGAATACATAACCCAACCTCTGCGACCTTAATGTTTGTGTGTCATTTTCAAAGATGACTTTTTCCAAACTTGACTAAACGGAAAGCAATTTTCCCGTGCTATTGTTGCAAGTTGCAACTCCAGTGGTGTTTCGAAATGAAAAATAATATATATATATATATATATATATATATATATATATATATTGATAAATATATGATGATATTGAATTATAATTATTAACATGATACAATAAAATAAATGAAATTAAAATAATATATATTTTTAATTTTTATTTATTTTATATATACACATAAATCGTAATTATAATTCGAATAAAACTCTTGCCATACATACTAGGATTCTTTCAAAATTAAGGGGAATAAAGTTTCAACAAGCAGAACTGTAGATAGCCTCCTGACAAAGAAAAGACTAAAAGCAGCCGGTTACGAGTCCGTCAAAATTATTACTAAGTTATAAATAATTTGGCAGGAGTTCGGGGGCAGCGCCTCCGAGCTCATTTTTTTAATACTTTTATATTTTTGGATCACACACACACACACATATATATATATATATATATATTATAATGACAATATAATAAATAATATTATATGGTATATATACACTATATTAACTCATAATAGACTTTTTTAATCACAATTGTTCATAAGTAATTAATTCATTAATTATTTTTAAAAATAATATAAATTAGATTATTATTTAGTTTAAAATATTGTAAAGAGATATACATATATTGAGAGAATATGAGTCATATGTGGTTAAAATTTAATTGACAAAGTTATAAATTTTCAATGTGACCCCGTATAGTAAAAAATTTATAAAATTTTAGTAGAGTTAATTTAGATATAATATTTAAATTTTTTAAATTTATCTTACATTATAAAACAATTATTTTTTTGAGTGGGTCAATTGATCCCACAACCTGACATGTAGTTTCGTCGTGAGTCTCCCACCTTTCCTAAAAAAAACAAATAATCTTATTTATATAAAAAAATTATTACATAGAAAGGGTCATTGTTTATAATAATATAACAAATATAATATTCTCAAATTTATCAAATTATCATATTATTATTATTAAACTAAATTCTCACTATATTTTAGGATTATATGGGAAAAAAGATAAGAAATTAATATTTTTCATCTATGATACTTTTAAATAATTTTTCTCACATGAATAATGAAAATTTCTAAGCCTTTGTGAAAGAGATTAATGTAAAAATATCGTATTTCATGTGATAAATTAATATGTTTTTATAAAATATTAATTCTCAAAAAATATTCTTAATTTTTTTTTATATTTTGTAAATATGACTATTTTGTGAAATTGGGGAAGCACACCCAATGACCCAAACACCTATAAATGTACCTACAGTGATGGGTTTACTACTATTTTTGGAGCACTGCTTTTCTTCTCCTCTTCCAACTGCAATACCTTTTTGCGTTTTCATTTCCACAAGGGAAATTGCTCTGTTTTGGCTGATAAGAAATTCTCCATGGGAATCTGCTTGGGAAAATCTGCCAAATGTGCTCATGCTTCTACTAACCAATTCTTTGGTATGTCACTTCTCTTTTTACAATTTCTTATTAAATCTTCCTTATTTGAACACTATATTGAGATGATTTTTAGTGGTCAGATCACAAAGAATGGGGAACTTAATAATTCTGATGATATTAGGGAATATTGGGTACTTGGAGAAGAACAGAATTGGAAATGTTAACTGGGTTGTTTTCTTTTTTTTGGTACAATTACAATATTTGACTGCATTCATTGAGAATTTTAAGGGCCTAAAACTGGATGAATTTGATGTATTTCCAAAATTTTGGGGTTCTTATTTGGAAATTAATCTTCTGTTGGTGGAAACAATAAAGGGAATTGTTTATAGTGTGTGTTTGTACCACTGTGCTCCACTTATATGAAAATGATGAAGTGGAAACATGAAGCTGCTCTT
Organism: Aralia elata; assembly: GCA_034770075.1. NCBI lineage: Eukaryota > Viridiplantae > Streptophyta > Magnoliopsida > Apiales > Araliaceae > Aralia > Aralia elata. The sequence continues at coordinate 73,286,615 of CM068383.1, forward strand.
AAATTTAAATATTTGGTAGTTATTTAGTTCAATTGTGGCTATGAACTTGAATGCGCGTATAAATCTTGGAAATTCTACTGAAATAAAGAAAATATAGGATAATAAGAACTTTTTCAAAGTTTCAGTGATCCATTACAGTAGATTTAATCATTATACTAGAATATGGCTGATTCATTCACTATGCTAATTTTCTTTTCTTTCTTTTTTTCCTTTTCTTTTCCTGTCCGAGTAGAATATGGCTGAGTTTATTTGCAACAGAAAAATTAGCCCTTCGAAAAATTTATATTACAATCAATTGTATCAATGTGCGCCTAACTTAATCATTTGATTCATTTCCATGTAATTATACTTTCTAGAAATTGTCTTCTGAATTATTTTTTATACAATTGTTTTGTGAATCATTAGGCTCATATCTCTGATATATAAATATTTGTTTCACTAATTTTATACTTCTCGCTACTCACCCGCACTTTTGCATCTCCTTAATGTTTTCCCAAGAAAATATGAGTAATATATTTCCGATAAAAATATAGATTTGTTATTCATGACAACATGAGAACCATTATTAGACAGGAGTTCTTGCTAATGTAGGTTTTGACATTGATTAATGATAATGTGAATTCATTCCAGTTACGTATGTAGTTGTATGTACATATAAGCCTTGTAAAAATAGTTTGTTCTTTTGTTTTTTTTCTTCTGGTTTTATTACTCAAATAAAAAAGAGTTTAATATCTTTTTTCTTTTATATATCATAATTTTCTGTATTTGCTTGTAGAAACTACAATGGCCCCTAACCAGAAACAACAAGACTCGTCCTCTTTCAACAAGCAATCAGTTTCGGAAAGTTTCAATAAAACTCTCACAGTGTCCGAAGGTGAAATTAATATTTCCAACAACCTCAAGTCCTTTAGCTACCATGATCTCAAGACTGCTGCCAAGAACTTCCGCTCAGACAGTCTTCTTGGCGAGGGAGGGTTTGGATGGGTCTTTAAAGGATGGATTGATGGGACTACTTTTGCTCCCACCAAACCTGGAACCGGGATGGTAGTGGCTATCAAAAAACTCAAGATGGACAGTTTTCAAGGTCACAGGGAATGGCTTGTATGTTATAGAAGTACCTGTTAATCTTTCTTTTTTAACGTTTTATTTAAGACTTGTCTGTCACTACGACAACTCAACTCTATTCTCATCCTTTCTTTTGGCAGACAGAAGTTAACTACTTAGGTCAGCTACGCCATGAAAATCTTGTCAAACTCATCGGGTATTGCTTAGAATTGGACAATAGACTTCTAGTTTATGAGTTCATGCCAAAGGGATGTTTAGAGAACCATCTGTTTAGAAGTAAGTGCATTTTTCGCTAAATCATTTCATTCCAAAACCTTATTCCCGTCCACTAAATCTCAGATTTTTATTAATTCTTATTAATAGTTGAAACTGTCCTTGTTATCCCAAAATTAGTACTTCTTTCCATTTTTGGTTCCTTTCGCCTTATCTTCCCACTTGGGTGAGACTGATAATGAAAAAAGTGTTTATCTTTATCGTTATATCATTCAAATCTCCCAATTCCTACGGATGATGCTTCAAGTCCTTACTGTTTTTATTTCTTTATGTATGCAGAAGGCATTCAGCCTATGGCTTGGGCTGTACGGTTGCGAATTGCAACTGATGTTGCACGCGGATTGTCCTTCTTGCACAACTTAGATGCAAGTGTAATCTACCGTGATTTAAAGGCGTCAAATATTCTACTTGATTCGGTATGCTGACATAGTCAAGGTTCTTAATATGAATTAATTTAAAATAATGTGACTGTGGCCCATGATTTCAAGTAATCAATTTCAATGTCTCATGGAGTTTTCTATGGTGAAATTGTTGTAGGAGTTCAATGCAAAGCTGTCAGATTTTGGCTTAGCAAGGGCTGGTCCTACTGGAGACAAAACTCATGTTTCAACAAGAGTTGTAGGAACCAAGGGTTATGCTGCACCAGAATATGTAGCGACAGGTTAATACATTTTTGTCAATTCCTTTATTTGTCCCTTGTAAGAAAAGCCATGTTTGCAGATATTCTCTACATCTCCTCTTTCATTCATTAAAGACTTTGACTTGTGTAATAATCACTGGTGATAGCCGAATCATCTCGGCTCTTATAAACTATAAATTTGGAAGCACTTGTTTTGAGAAGAATTTCATGGGAAAAAATTATATTTCATGTATGTTGATATATATGATGCATAAAAGAAATCTAGGGAACTAATTTTGGTAGAAAAGAGACAAATACATCATGACTAAATTATTCCTCTCAGCAGCAGTCATCCGTGCCTTAATTCCTTAGTGGACTTCGCTTTCCTCTTCACTAATAAGAAAATATCAACTCTATTCTGCCTTCCTTTCTCAGGTATAAGTTTCATGCGGGTATTAAATGAATTTTTAGATAATTTCACTTCATTTATACATATATTTGTGTATAGACCAGATACAAAGACAGGTTGGGAAAAATTAGGCAGATATATAGAATATGTAATTTGAGAGCGCATCTATGTCAAAGGTTTTATGAGGTTGGAGTGAGAGCATTGATCACCTTTCGAAGCGGTCATCCAAGTTATAAGTGATACTAGGAAGAGCTTTCTTTTATTTTAAAAATAAAATAATAATAATAATCAAACTTGAATGTTTCTTCTAGAAAGTACTTCAAACTGTATATGTGTCATGGCCATTTCAAATGGTGCCAGAGTATAACCCTGTCCAATAAATATTTCCTCTGCCTAAAACTCATCAGTGGATTTGATCAATGATATTGTTCATTTAGTTTTGCAGAAAGTCAATATGTTTCTGAACTTAGAAGCATGGGTGACATACTGATTCTTAAATTTATGATAACTGATTAGTTATTTTCTTACTTCTCGTGGATTAGCAAAGTTATGCTGCTAGAGATGCGTTCTTACTTCTTACTTCCAAAGTCTTGCTTGTAAGACATCTACATAAAATAAAAAATTCTGAAGTCCATAGGTACGGAAAGAAAAGGAAAATGAGAAGAGTAATGAAAATTAGTGAAATGGATATGCAAGTAAAAATATATAATGACATTTTGTGCATTGAATCATCTTGGGAGGTTCTAAAAGGAAAACTAAACCCTTACTTTGGAATGAAGAGAATATTTTGCAGATATTAAACCTAAATTTCCAGAACATTAGTTGTTTATTTTTCCTTTTTCTTTTCCCTTTTTTGGATAGATTACATTAATTAGTTGTTTCTTATTTAGCCAAAATCATATCTTGAAGCGTAAATTATCTTATTATAGATTTTTTCCTCTTCTTTCTTAAAATAATGGATGTATTTAATTCAAACTATGCCGTCTCTTTGGTTGTAAATTAACTAACCATACTGTTCTTCTTCTCCTCTTGAATCGACACATCAAGCAGGTCGCCTGAATACAAGGAGTGATGTGTATAGTTTTGGAGTTGTCTTGTTGGAGTTGCTATCAGGAAGACGGGTGTTGGGTGATGAGAGAGGGCCGGAGGTGTAGAAGAAGAAACGTTAGTAGATTGGGCAAAGCCATTACTTAGTGACAAGCGAGTTTTGAGAATCATGGACTCACGAATGGGTGGTCAATACTCCAAGAAGGAAGCCCAAGCTGTAGCTTCCCTTGCATTGCTCTGTCTCCATTCAAATCCTAAAGTAAGGCCACCAATGATAGAAGTGGTTGCTAAGTTGGAACAACTTCAACTATCAAAGAATGCTTCAAGAACTCGACAAGTTAAGCCAGAACATCATGGTACAACTGCGACCCCAAGCTCAAGATAGCGTTGGTTTTCCTTATACATGGTCTTCATCTGGCGACTGGCCTATGGTAATGCATTATTAAAAATATATTTATTTTTCCTTATTCAACTAGCATTTTAAGTATTATTTATTACTTGAACTAGTTAAACATGAGAAAAATAAGGAAGTACTTTTAAATAAAGTGTTACTAAGACAGTACCTAGGATTCAATGCTATCTCTAAACATGGTTACTTGCAGTGTAACTCTGAAAAAGTTGCGACAGGACAAATTAGTGCCTGTATTTTTGTATGATTTTGTAATTGACGCTACTCATCAACTGTATAGAAAAAAGAAATAGATGATTTCAAGTTGCTTGATTCTTACTGTTATCGAAGGAAGTACCGAGTTTATGTAGCCCAGGAACAATCTGCGGCATATACACAAACAAACATGATTGCTCAGTGCTAACCAATTACTACAATATCATCAGACGAAATCTTCTAAACATATGGCAATCATATGAACCCAAGACCTTGTACACTCAAAGCTTTGATACCATGTTAAGTAACTAACTCATTTAAAAGCTTAAAGTTGTTACAAAGAGGCACCAACAATGTATATCATGCTAATAATTACCGATAGTTGACATTCAATTTCCCTCCATAACCATCTATTTGAATTTTGTAAATCTACTAGAGCCAGGGTTGAAACAAGCTGACCCATTGGCTCAAAGACCATTCATCTTAGTGCAGATGCATTTAGCAGAGCTCTCTACAGCTTGATAGCTGAAGCTAGCTACCGTTAATCTTTATAAGACTTTAAATTTTTATTTTTATTTTTTATTTTTTTTAAGTCAGATTCAGTTCAATGAAATACCAATTAATTCTTCTGATATAATTTTTTCAAAGCTGCAAGAGCAATATCACATAATAAATTTCTACTTTAATTTCGTTATTAGGAATGTACTGTGCTCTCTTCAGGCGTTGGTTATAATAATTATAATGTACTAATTGGTTACATTGTAATTATTATACTTAATTATAATGATATGGTAATATTTTAACTATTGGGGGTTAAATATTTTTTTCATCACTCTATTTTAGGTCTACTTACAGTCAGCTAACTAAATTTTTTTTTTACATTCAACTAACTAAACTTTACTTTTCTTACAAATCGTTAAAAAAATCGTTAAGTCTATTGACTTTAAACGAAAATATACACATAAGCAGTTGACTTGTAAAAAAAAACTTATGTGTCAAGAATTATCCCATGTGGCCTTCATTATGTGGATCTGGAAGAAAAATTCCATCCCAAACAACCTTTGGTGGACCCCACATGTATAAAGCATACGTCTGTCTGTTGGAAGCCATATCGATATTCATTTTATATAAGAAAATCTGAAAAGAAGAAAATCGAACCCTAACCAAATCAATCCATCAATTGAGAGAAATGACCCTAAGCAAATTGATCATCACTGTGAATTCACGTCGATTGATTTGGAGTGTTGCTCGATTGAGAGTAACAGTCGATAAGTATGTCCCTTTTGTCCTCTTTTCTCACTTTAGTCAATTTTTATTGTTACATTATTGTAGTATTGTTCTTTTTTTCATAAACCCTAGGTTGATTTTGGTGGAAAGCTTCTTTTTTTTTCTCTGTCTTAGTTACAGATTATCTTCTTTTCAGATTTTTAAAACTCTTCTTTATGATAAGCACTACTACACACACACACACACACACACACACACATATATATATATATATATATATATATATAATATACATATACATATACATTATATATACACATATACCCTATGTATGCTCTGTTTGACATTTGTTTTATTTTATAATGTTTATGCTATGTTTTTCAATTTTTATTTATTTATTTGTGTGCAGATGGATACATATACATATTATATATGTTAATTATATATGTACATTGCAAATTGTGAAGCTCTATGGGACGGCAGTCAAAGTTCCAAGTGAAGGAGAGAGGGACATGAGGATACATTGTGAATCTTGAGCTGAAAAGTTGTGCATGTAGGGTGTGGGATTTGACAGGAGTCCCTTATTCTCATGTTGTTAGAGCAATTCATTCTATCTATGGAAACCCCCTGGATTATGTGGCTCACTATTACACTAGGGACACTTACATTAAAACTTATTCTCATACCCTAGAAGTATTGAATGGGAAAGATTTTTAGGATTTTACTAAATGTGATATCATGCTGCCTCTACCAATGAAAAAGAAGTTGAAGGGAAGGCCACAAAGATTAAGAAGGAAAGAGCAATGGGAAGATGGAATAAATAGCAACAAAGTTCCTAGGGTGTCAAAGAAAGGGAAGAAGATGCACTGCAGCATATACAAGAGAAAGGGTCACAATTAAGTCAGGTGTCCAAAGCACCCAACTCTTCCTGGACATTCAAAGCATAAGCCCAAGTCCCCAAGGAAGAAAAGTTGTGCCATCTATTCCACCTACCCCAACAAATAAGAGGACTCAAATTACAAGAGGGAGGGCATTGCCTACTTTGGTGATTAAGGATGTGTCATCAACTTAAGATAGTGTAGTGGTAAGATTTTTTAAATATATGGACAAGTACATATAAGTTCATTTTTATTAACTCTGTTTCTATTCTATTCTATAGGATACTGAAATTTCAAAGAGGTGTGACAAGGCAATTGAGATTGAAAAAGGGAAAGAAAAAATTAGCTTTGTAAGTATAAGTTCAATATATGCAGAAGCAATTTAATATAAGTTCATTTTATTAACTTTGTGAGGGATGTTTTTATAGATTAATGAAAGTGGAAAAGAAAAAGAAAAAGTTGTTGACTATGCTGGAAAGGGGAATGACAAAGTTATATTTGTAAGTATTACTTCAATTTATGTGAAATAATTTATGAAGGTTATTTAGTATTACTGCTAAGTGTATAAAGTTAATCAAACTTGAATGTCTCATGGAGTTTTCTATGGTGAAATTGTTGTAGGAGTTCAATGCAAAGCTGTCAGATTTTGGCTTAGCAAGGGCTGGTCCTACTGGAGACAAAACTCATGTTTCAACAAGAGTTGTAGGAACCAAGGGTTATGCTGCACCAGAATATGTAGCGACAGGTTAATACATTTTTGTCAATTCCTTTATTTGTCCCTTGTAAGAAAAGCCATGTTTGCAGATATTCTCTACATCTCCTCTTTCATTCATTAAAGACTTTGACTTGTGTAATAATCACTGGTGATAGCCGAATCATCTCGGCTCTTATAAACTATAAATTTGGAAGCACTTGTTTTGAGAAGAATTTCATGGGAAAAAATTATATTTCATGTATGTTGATATATATGATGCATAAAAGAAATCTAGGGAACTAATTTTGGTAGAAAAGAGACAAATACATCATGACTAAATTATTCCTCTCAGCAGCAGTCATCCGTGCCTTAATTCCTTAGTGGACTTCGCTTTCCTCTTCACTAATAAGAAAATATCAACTCTATTCTGCCTTCCTTTCTCAGGTATAAGTTTCATGCGGGTATTAAATGAATTTTTAGATAATTTCACTTCATTTATACATATATTTGTGTATAGACCAGATACAAAGACAGGTTGGGAAAAATTAGGCAGATATATAGAATATGTAATTTGAGAGCGCATCTATGTCAAAGGTTTTATGAGGTTGGAGTGAGAGCATTGATCACCTTTCGAAGCGGTCATCCAAGTTATAAGTGATACTAGGAAGAGCTTTCTTTTATTTTAAAAATAAAATAATAATAATAATCAAACTTGAATGTTTCTTCTAGAAAGTACTTCAAACTGTATATGTGTCATGGCCATTTCAAATGGTGCCAGAGTATAACCCTGTCCAATAAATATTTCCTCTGCCTAAAACTCATCAGTGGATTTGATCAATGATATTGTTCATTTAGTTTTGCAGAAAGTCAATATGTTTCTGAACTTAGAAGCATGGGTGACATACTGATTTCTTAAATTTATGATAACTGATTAGTTATTTTCTTACTTCTCGTGGATTAGCAAAGTTATGCTGCTAGAGATGCGTTCTTACTTCTTACTTCCAAAGTCTTGCTTGTAAGACATCTACATAAAATAAAAAATTCTGAAGTCCATAGGTACGGAAAGAAAAGGAAAATGAGAAGAGTAATGAAAATTAGTGAAATGGATATGCAAGTAAAAATATATAATGACATTTTGTGCATTGAATCATCTTGGGAGGTTCTAAAAGGAAAACTAAACCCTTACTTTGGAATGAAGAGAATATTTTGCAGATATTAAACCTAAATTTCCAGAACATTAGTTGTTTATTTTTCCTTTTTCTTTTCCCTTTTTTGGATAGATTACATTAATTAGTTGTTTCTTATTTAGCCAAAATCATATCTTGAAGCGTAAATTATCTTATTATAGATTTTTCCTCTTCTTTCTTAAAATAATGGATGTATTTAATTCAAACTATGCCGTCTCTTTGGTTGTAAATTAACTAACCATACTGTTCTTCTTCTCCTCTTGAATCGACACATCAAGCAGGTCGCCTGAATACAAGGAGTGATGTGTATAGTTTTGGAGTTGTCTTGTTGGAGTTGCTATCAGGAAGACGGGTGTTGGGTGATGAGAGGGCCGGAGGTGTAGAAGAAGAAACGTTAGTAGATTGGGCAAAGCCATTACTTAGTGACAAGCGAGTTTTGAGAATCATGGACTCACGAATGGGTGGTCAATACTCCAAGAAGGAAGCCCAAGCTGTAGCTTCCCTTGCATTGCTCTGTCTCCATTCAAATCCTAAAGTAAGGCCACCAATGATAGAAGTGGTTGCTAAGTTGGAACAACTTCAACTATCAAAGAATGCTTCAAGAACTCGACAAGTTAAGCCAGAACATCATGGTACAACTGCGACCCCAAGCTCAAGATAGCGTTGGTTTTCCTTATACATGGTCTTCATCTGGCGACTGGCCTATGGTAATGCATTATTAAAAATATATTTATTTTTCCTTATTCAACTAGCATTTTAAGTATTATTTATTACTTGAACTAGTTAAACATGAGAAAAATAAGGAAGTACTTTTAAATAAAGTGTTACTAAGACAGTACCTAGGATTCAATGCTATCTCTAAACATGGTTACTTGCAGTGTAACTCTGAAAAAGTTGCGACAGGACAAAATTAGTGCCTGTATTTTTGTATGATTTTGTAATTGAACGCTACTCATCAACTGTATAGAAAAAAGAAATAGATGATTTCAAGTTGCTTGATTCTTACTGTTATCGAAGGAAGTACCGAGTTTATGTAGCCCAGGAACAATCTGCGGCATATACACAAACAAACATGATTGCTCAGTGCTAACCAATTACTACAATATCATCAGACGAAATCTTCTAAACATATGGCAATCATATGAACCCAAGACCTTGTACACTCAAAGCTTTGATACCATGTTAAGTAACTAACTCATTTAAAAGCTTAAAGTTGTTACAAAGAGGCACCAACAATGTATATCATGCTAATAATTACCGATAGTTGACATTCAATTTCCCTCCATAACCATCTATTTGAATTTTGTAAATCTACTAGAGCCAGGGTTGAAACAAGCTGACCCATTGGCTCAAAGACCATTCATCTTAGTGCAGATGCATTTAGCAGAGCTCTCTACAGCTTGATAGCTGAAGCTAGCTACCGTTAATCTTTATAAGACTTTAAATTTTTATTTTTATTTTTTATTTTTTTTAAGTCAGATTCAGTTCAATGAAATACCAATTAATTCTTCTGATATAATTTTTTCAAAGCTGCAAGAGCAATATCACATAATAAATTTCTACTTTAATTTCGTTATTAGGAATGTACTGTGCTCTCTTCAGGCGTTGGTTATAATAATTATAATGTACTAATTGGTTACATTGTAATTATTATACTTAATTATAATGATATGGTAATATTTTAACTATTGGGGGTTAAATATTTTTTTCATCACTCTATTTTAGGTCTACTTACAGTCAGCTAACTAAATTTTTTTTTTACATTCAACTAACTAAACTTTACTTTTCTTACAAATCGTTAAAAAAATCGTTAAGTCTATTGACTTTAAACGAAAATATACACATAAGCAGTTGACTTGTAAAAAAAAACTTATGTGTCAAGAATTATCCCATGTGGCCTTCATTATGTGGATCTGGAAGAAAAATTCCATCCCAAACAACCTTTGGTGGACCCCACATGTATAAAGCATACGTCTGTCTGTTGGAAGCCATATCGATATTCATTTTATATAAGAAAATCTGAAAAGAAGAAAATCGAACCCTAACCAAATCAATCCATCAATTGAGAGAAATGACCCTAAGCAAATTGATCATCACTGTGAATTCACGTCGATTGATTTGGAGTGTTGCTCGATTGAGAGTAACAGTCGATAAGTATGTCCCTTTTGTCCTCTTTTCTCACTTTAGTCAATTTTTATTGTTACATTATTGTAGTATTGTTCTTTTTTTCATAAACCCTAGGTTGATTTTGGTGGAAAGCTTCTTTTTTTTTCTCTGTCTTAGTTACAGATTATCTTATTTTCAGTTTTTTAAAACTCTTCTTTATGATAAGCACTTCTACACACACACACACACACACACACACACACACATATATATATATATATATATATATATATATATATATATATAATATACATATACATATACATTATATATACACATATACCCTATGTATGCTCTGTTTGACATTTGTTTTATTTTATAATGTTTATGCTATGTTTTTCAATTTTTATTTATTTATTTGTGTGCAGATGGATACATATACATATTATATATGTTAATTATATATGTACATTGCAAATTGTGAAGCTCTATGGGACGGCAGTCAAAGTTCCAAGTGAAGGAGAGAGGGACATGAGGATACATTGTGAATCTTGAGCTGAAAAGTTGTGCATGTAGGGTGTGGGATTTGACAGGAGTCCCTTATTCTCATGTTGTTAGAGCAATTCATTCTATCTATGGAAACCCCCTGGATTATGTGGCTCACTATTACACTAGGGACACTTACATTAAAACTTATTCTCATACCCTAGAAGTATTGAATGGGAAAGATTTTTAGGATTTTACTAAATGTGATATCATGCTGCCTCTACCAATGAAAAAGAAGTTGAAGGGAAGGCCACAAAGATTAAGAAGGAAAGAGCAATGGGAAGATGGAATAAATAGCAACAAAGTTCCTAGGGTGTCAAAGAAAGGGAAGAAGATGCACTGCAGCATATACAAGAGAAAGGGTCACAATTAAGTCAGGTGTCCAAAGCACCCAACTCTTCCTGGACATTCAAAGCATAAGCCCAAGTCCCCAAGGAAGAAAAGTTGTGCCATCTATTCCACCTACCCCAACAAATAAGAGGACTCAAATTACAAGAGGGAGGGCATTGCCTACTTTGGTGATTAAGGATGTGTCATCAACTTAAGATAGTGTAGTGGTAAGATTTTTTAAATATATGGACAAGTACATATAAGTTCATTTTTATTAACTCTGTTTCTATTCTATTCTATAGGATACTGAAATTTCAAAGAGGTGTGACAAGGCAATTGAGATTGAAAAAGGGAAAGAAAAAATTAGCTTTGTAAGTATAAGTTCAATATATGCAGAAGCAATTTAATATAAGTTCATTTTATTAACTTTGTGAGGGATGTTTTTATAGATTAATGAAAGTGGAAAAGAAAAAGAAAAAGTTGTTGACTATGCTGGAAAGGGGAATGACAAAGTTATATTTGTAAGTATTACTTCAATTTATGTGAAATAATTTATGAAGGTTATTTAGTATTACTGCTAAGTGTATAAACCTAATTTGTGCTAAGTGGTACTAATTTACATTGTCTGTTGTGTACTTCTAATTAGATGCCAACTCCAACCCTTGTACGGAACAAGAAGACCTCAAAAACAACTGTGGAAAGCTGCACTCCACCTGCTTCTACACCATCATACCAGGTTAATACAAGGAAAAGACAAGGAAACACATAAAATTCCCAATCTTCAATATGCAGGCCATTAAAACACCAAGACAGAAGGGTGGAAGTAACACAAAAGAGTAACATGCATTTCAGTTTAATTACTAGTTTATAGGAACAGTATTTATGTTATATATTTTGGTATAGTTTGGTATAGCTTGGCAACTCTTTTGCATAGAGTTTTGGTATAGCTGGTGATAGTGCTTTGGTATAGTTAGTGATACTCTTTTGGTATAGCTTCTAAGTTGGTACAATTTGGTGATTGCTTTTGGTAAATCTTGAACAAGATCATTTCTTGGGATAGTGATGCGAGGAAGCCAGGAAATTTATTCTAATCGTACAAATTGATCAATGTTATATGATTGATGATTATCAATGTTATTAACTGATTAATGTTATACAAATTATGGTCGTTTGGTTTGCTATTTCAGTTTGGTTTGGTTATCAATATTTTACATTTTAGTCTTGGTTCAGTTTTGGTTTGGTCATCACTTATATAATGTGATTAGGGATTGCATTCATAACTTTGGTGCAGTGTGTGCGTTGGTTACATTTATTGTTTAACATTCATTACTGATCATTGTAGGGTGGTATTCATAACTTTAGTGCAGTTACGATTGTTTGGTGCAGTGAGGGTTGTTCTTTTTATGCATTAATACTCTGTTTATAACACAACTTAGAAATGACATACCAAATACACCAAAAGAGCAAAATGCTCTGTTTTTTCATTTCATTCATTACAATCAAAAACTTCAAATACCAAACTTCCATAGTTACAATAAAAAACATCAATCATCCCAAAAAATTACAATCATCCATTCTAATGTTGTTTTGCACCACTATTACTAAAAAAAATTAAAAACATCAACCATGAACAAATTAGAACAATCCACATCCTTGTGAGTTTTTTATTTTTTGGGCATTTTCCCTCTTTAAGTCTTTGACCACACTTGATTCACTTCTATTTTCAAAGAATTTTAGCTTTTGTATTTCTTTATTCGCATAGCATAGTTCATCCCTCAAATTTTTTATCACTTCCGTTGATCTTACAATGAATGGAGGGTCACATCACTTGAAAAATCAACAATACATCTTTTTATCCTGCTCAAATAAACAATAGAAGAAGATTTGTGAGTAAAAAATTCCCTTTTAGTTTCATTCCAAAAAAATTACAAATTCACATACCTTGTACCTGCTACAAGGTATGTGAATCTTGTACCTGCTACAACCAATAAATCTTTTACCTGGATCTAAGATTCCATCTTTCCATGTTTCCCACATGGGTGCAACAATTCTACAACCGTAAACTATGGAATTGAATAAGGAAGAGTCGCGCTCAGAATATGTAGATTTGGTCACCATTTTCCTTCTATAAGAGCTCTCTACCCCACTTGAGATACTCATCTTCTTTAAATGCACCTATGTATTGGATTCTTAGTTTCAATTACTTCAAACCAGTCGACTATAACCCCTTTTGATGTTTGGTACTACAAAGAACCCTAAATTTCGTCCCTTTTGTTGTTTGATTTCTTATTTATTATGGATGAAATTCGTTGGGTCGAATCGGGTCACCATGGGTATATTTGTTTTTGATGAGTAGAGTATAGCTAATGTGTAAAAAACTGTTAAAAGTATCTTCCAACTAGGATTCAGTCAAATGTGACGCTTCCACGTCAATATGTCGTTAAAATAATTAACTTCGTTGACAGAAATTAAAATTTTTATAAAAAAAATAAAGTATAGTTAGTTAACTGTAAAAAAAATATTAAAAAAATCGAGTTAATTAACCGTAAATTGAGCTAACGTAGGGTGGCAAAAAACATATTTAACCCGAACTATTGATATTGATATTAATAGAGGGTTGAGACTTCAGCATTAGAAAACTCCAAAATTTGAAGTTTCTGGGAACTCTATCAATTACGTATCCTGCTCAACTTGTTTTCTTTTTTCAAATTAGTCAATCAAAAAATTGGAGTCACATGAACCAATAGAAATGGAGTCTTAATTGTTAAGGATAATTTAAAATTATCCACTAGTATAGACTTATATATATAGTACTTGGACCATCTTCCTAAAGCCAGAGCAAAGAAAAGTCAGCTCTTGATGAACTGAGATTCCTCTCAATAGTAAATCACAAATTCTTTTGTGCGTTTAAGAGATGAACAATACTAGCGCAATCAAAGAATTATGGGTCAAAGTCTGTAATTCCCTGAACTGGGATTTTGGGATCGATTGTACTAAACCCAAATTCTTGCCTTCTTCTTCTTCTTCATCAAAGGACCTTCCAATTGACATTCAGGCGGAGATTCTCTCAAGGCTTCCGGTCAAATCCCTGGTTCGATTCACTTGCGTCTGCAAATCATGGTATTCTCTCATCAAAAACCCTCACTTCATTTCTACACACCTCAATAGATCCATTTCGAATTCTAGAAATAATAACAACAATAATGGGTATTTGCTAGTTACCCCTTGTAAATTTAAGCCTTCTCGTGATAAATACTTTAGTTTTGTGATTTCCCCAGATAATTTTGTTGAGCTTGAAAAGTTGGAATTACCCATTTGTACTAGGAATATGAATGTGAGCATAGTGAATTTTTGCAATGGGGTAATTTGCCTGACTGAATGGTATCCTAATGCTTTTGGGCATGTTTTGTATGTTTGGAATCTTTCCATTAGAGTATTTAAAGCCCTTCCTTTTCCCCAAAGAAGTGATCATTTTATTGTTTATAAACGTGTTGTCGGATTTGGGTATGATAATCGGGCTAATGATTACAAAGTTGTAAGGATTATTTACTTTAAAAGAGATAGGTCCCCTGAAGTTGAGGTTCATAGTTTGAGCACGGATTCTTGGAGGAGGATTGGGGAATCAGTTGATTTCATTGCACATTGTAGCTCGGCTGCAGTGCCGTTTGTTAATGGAGCTGTCCACTGGATGGGTCAACCTTATGCGCTTGGTAATTTGGGAAAGTATATGTTCCCCGTGAATGAATTTGTAATGGCATTTGATATGGGTGACGAAGTGTTTCGGAAGATAGAACTGCCTCAGAACTGTCGTGGGGCAGATTCGTGTCTTATGGAGTTTAAGGAATTACTATCTCTGTATGTGCCTTTTCGCTCCGCAGTTCACACGTTTGAAGGCTGTTACATATGGGTGATGGGCGAGTATGGTGTCCCTGAATCTTGGTCGAAACAATATACTATTTCAGTTTCAGCACCAATGAAAATTAGGCCATTAGGATTTACGAAGAATGGGAAGCTTATGTTTGATAAGGATGAAGAAGAGCTGGTTTCGCTTGATCTTGAGAGTTTGCAAGTTCGGGATCTCGGGTTTCATGCAGGCTCATATGCTGTAGGTGCTTCTTATATGGAGAGCCTTGTTTTACTGGAGGATGGAATTGCTAATTTGATTCCACCAAACTGAGCAGATCAAGGTAAATTATTTTCATATGATTTCTACTGGGTTGATGTTGTGTAAAATCACTGCATTAGTATTAATCTTTGTTTCTCATAATTTGATGAAAGGTCTCTACTACTTTTCATTCAATCTACAGTTATTTACATTAGTATCATTATTGTTACAAATTTTTATAAATTATGACAAAATTTTCGGAGAACTTGATGAAGGAAGACTTTTTTCATTTATAATGATAAAATTCAGTAGCAGGCTTAGTTTCATCTGTAGTGGTAATTGTGTGTTTCTGGATTAGGATTCCCTCCATTACAATTATTCTCCGGTTTCTTCTAATACACATTCAGCGACACAAATATTACATCCAGCCTCAAAATAAAGTTGGTTGCAAACAATTAACGACACAATAAAATTTGTCGCAAATAATTGTGTCGCTAAAAGGGTTGCTAAAAGTAATATATGTGTCGCTAAATGTATATTAGAATAAATTGGAGGATAAATGTAATGGAGATGATCCTAATCCGTGTGTTTCTCGTCTACAGGGTTGATAACTTTAATAATATTAAAGGGATGCATGTTCATATTTATAAATAATTCTAAATTTCTGATTTCACAGATAGCAGGCGAGGTCAATATTAGTCCTAAAGAAAGCA
This sequence comes from Aralia elata, assembly GCA_034770075.1. Taxonomy (NCBI): domain Eukaryota; kingdom Viridiplantae; phylum Streptophyta; class Magnoliopsida; order Apiales; family Araliaceae; genus Aralia; species Aralia elata. The sequence continues at coordinate 73,302,418 of CM068383.1, forward strand.
CTGCAAAATGCCGATATTAGTCCTAAAATGCGCTACAAAAGCTGTCATCAACGTGTAAATAAGAAATGATGTGTGTGTTTCTTGTCTTAAGATATTAGTTGGTAATTTATTTATTTATTTTACCTTTAATGTGTAATTAACCTTGTAGAGCGTGGTGTGTAGTATGTTGTCTGTTGTGTGTAGAGTTCTGTAAATCTGTTGATGGTGATATACTTGTTCATAGTTTTTAGTGAAATTCTTCTTGTTCATAATAATAATAAATATTGATGTATCATCTATCAATACACATTCTCCAATTTCTCCAAACAGATGGATAAAGAGTTTATTATACAAAATATGTAATAAAAATAAATTTAATTTTATCTTCTTTTTTTTCCCCTCGTTCAAAAAAAAAAAAAAAAAGAGTTTATTATACAAAATATGTAATAAAAATAAATTTAATTTTATCTTCTTTTTTTTCCCCTCGTTCAAAAAAAAGGTTACTATCTCATTATATATATATACACATATTTGAAAGGTAAATTTGTTTTTAGTCCATTTATAATACAAATGAGACTTCAATTACTCTGGTTAATCTAGAACAGAACCTTGAATCTCTGGAGTTGTAAAAGTAAAGATTAGTTTTTAATATTTCATAAAAATTGGGGGTAATATAATCTTTACATAAAAGACCATCTTATCCAACTTTCAAGCATTAATATGTGTTTCAAACGTAGATGGGTATTGTTAAAGATTTTCAACATATCATAAGAATTCCGTTCTTGAAAATGCACATTTTTTCGAATTCGAAAAATAGACTCCGTTCTTGAAAATGCACATTTTTTCGAATTCGAAAAATAGACGAAATTCTAAAATACTTCATGGGGCAAATATTTTTATGCATATCTCTTTTAGTTGATCCAGGCTAAACTCTATTTTCGTATGATGATTTACACCGGCTAACATTCCACCTAATGCCGCATCATAGGTAGGGGTGAACCTACACTAGGGGCTGTGGGTCCGCACCCCTAAGAGGTTTTGGAAAATTTTATATATATTGGGTACGTGTTTGCATATTTTAATAATATATATTCATAATATAATTAATATATATTTTATTCATCTCACTAAATATGTTTTATTTTGACTTTTTAGAGTAGATTTTCAAATTTTGAAATTTTAAGAACTTTTTAGAGTAGATTTTCAAATTTTGAAATTTTAAGATTATGAGAATTAATTTAATTTAGATAATATAATCATAAATACTACTCACTCTATTCTATAAAAAGAATTTTCTTTGCAAATTTTATAAATTTTAAAGATATATTAGTTCATATTTATTCTTAAATTATGAAGTGTTTAGTTTTGTATTGATGCTATGAATTGTTATGATAAATTTAAGATACGGTATCATTTTATACTACTAATAAAAATGTGCAATTTTTTTTAGCAAATTAATAATATCTATGTATTTTATTTACAATATATCTCAAATAAATTTATTATACATAAGTATTGCGTTGCATATATTGTTTTCTTTTCAAAATTTATTTTATCAAAAATCAACAGTTTATGGAATAAAATGTTATTTATTTAGAATTTCTCTTTATATATAAGGGTACTTATTTTTTTTTCTTTTTGCTTAAAATATGTCTTATTAAAAAAAGAAACCTATCACCATAACATAAAATTTCTGGATCTACCACTGATCATAGGCACATTGGGAGTGTAGACAATTGTAAACATATACATATAAAATGACAACAATAGAATGCCAATACACGTTCTCCAATTTCTCCTAGTACATATTCAGCGACACATATTATATTTAGTCACAAAATAAAATTCGTCGTGAACAATTAGTAACACAATAAAATTCGTTGCAAACAATGTGTCGTTGATAGTGTCACTAAAAGTAATTTTTATTTCGCTAAATGTGTATTAGGAGAAATTGAAGAATCAATACCTTATATATAATAGGCCGACAATAGATCCTAATTTAAAATAATTTTGAGTTGACTCAGATAGTCTCTAAATTAACTCGATTTTAATTTTTGTTTGCATAGATCCATTTTTTGGAGTTAAGACTTTAAACCTTCTATTTTCAACCATGCGAAACTTTTTTAAGAGTTATAGGTACATGCACATACTCACTTAAATATAATAGACACTCTTTAATTGTTCACATAAATGCAACGTATATACACAATATAGGAAAAATATCAAAAGCTTACTATGCTTTGTATAAATAGCCCTTTATTATATTTCCTCATTTTTTTTCACCATATCCTTCAATTACTTTTATTTTCTAAATATCCTTTGGGCAAGAAAAGTTAAGAAAATGGAGAGTAATAGTTGTTGTTCAGTAAGTATGTGTGTTTAAATAATTTCAAGAGTGGCTACACCAGTGAAATTATATGTATTTAACATTTTCATCTGTTGTAAACGATATTTTCATACGAACAATTTCAATGTCATACATTTTACTTAGTCACATAAATACTTTGATTAAATATTATTATTTTTAATATATATAAACAATTATTAATAAACAAATCCGTGCCTCGCACGGACTATTACACTAGTAAGTGTAATGAAAAGAATCATAATCCTACTTTTTTACACAAGTATATGAAAAAAGTGCTTGCTAATTAATATTTATGATAGTTCTAATAAGGTTATAAATTTTGATATTACAATTGTGCTCAATGATTTTCCATAGACCTAAGATCTTACTATTATTTGTAAAAAAATCTTATTATGTATTACGATAAATTTATGTCAAATTACAATTACAAAATATATCAATACATGAAATTGAATAGAATTATAAGAAAATCTCACTTATTAAACATCTCTCGAAAAGAATTATTATTAATATTTGTCCATTGAAAATTAAAAAGTTAACGTCGCAACATATATCATTTTTCTTATAAAAATGTATATAATGATAACTTATCCATAAAACACGTGTTGCGTGTATAGCACGTAAATCAAATAGGAATGTTAAAGAATGTATATAATGATAACTAGTCCATAAAACACGTGTTGCGTGTGTAGCACGTAAATAAAATGGATAAGTTTATGTAAACTATTCCAAACATTACATTGCACATCCAACCATTAAAAAGTGAGACCTGACACGAAAATTCATGTCAGGTCCCACTTTTTAATGATTGGATGTGCAATGTAGTGTTTGGAGTAGTGTATGTTGACTTATCCAAATAAAATAGGAATGTTGTCAAACTTGACGGGTGAATACGAAAAGAAAAATAACTAGGATGATAAAGTAGAAATTTTAGTGAACTTGGACTTGGACTCTTGGAGCAGGGGCGGAGTCAGGAATAAAAATTGGGGTGGGTTAAAAATATTAGAATGCCAAAATTGTACATTTAGGCTTGAAGGGTTAAGGATATTATAATACTAAAATTGTATATTTGGGTTGGGCTGATCAAGGTTATTCCAACTTATTTATTTTGGACTACGTAATTATATAGTATATCTAGTAAAAAAAATGAACTAGACTATAGCCCCAAAAGCCGACTAGTGGCTCCGCCCTACAAAAGAAGAATGGATAAGAATTGGGAAAATTCTAGGGCGACATTTTTCTAGTGACATTCTAGCGACTTTTTTTTTTTTTGATTTTTTTTTTGTTATGACTCCCAAATAATTTATATGATTTATTGGTACAAAAATTTAAAAAAAAAATAGTGATTTAGGTGTGATTTGGATACATATACAAAACAGTGTTGTACAGTCTGTACAACACTGTTTGACTGTACAACACTGTTTTGTATATGTATCCAAATCAGTTTTTTTTTTTAAATTTTTGTGCCAATAAATCATATAAATTATTTGGGAGTCATAACAAAAAAAACCAAAAAAAAATGTCGTTAAAAATGTCCTGAGTGCAATGTCGCCCTAAAATGACTCTAAGAATTGTGAAGCAAAACAGAATTAACTATCACCCAAAGTCTTCGAATTTATGGTATAACAATAAATAGATTTTAAAATGACCTCTTTTATATTGTAGTTATTTGAGCTAGAGATTTGTGAAGCGAGACTCAAGAAATAAAAGTCTTGGGGAGTGTTTGATAGCCTATTTTTATTTTTCTTTGACCTTTTCTTTCTCTATTTTTTTATTTTTTTTTCAGAAATGATAGTGAAATCTTAGAAATAGTGATTGATTTGCCGAATATCTTAGAAATACTAGAAATTAAGCCTTGGCCACATGAATTAGTTGAACATTCTACTTTATGGGACCTACTCAAATCCTTTACTTCTGTGATGCGAAGGACTTGTACTAGTTACAAATTTGGATTCGACTTCTTTGTTTGTAGATATTTCAAAATTTGAGTTTCTTTAAATCTTATCCTTCCATTCACAATCAACGATCAAGTTATTATCAACTATTAATAAGTCACCTTTTTAATTAGATAAGATTCGGGTTAAAAAAAAATCTCTGTTTTATACAGAGTTTCTATTTTAATAAACTCTTATTACATATCAAACGCTATCTTAATAGTCTCTATAGCATGTAGGATTTATAAATATTACATAGTAGTATTAATTATTTAGCTCTAACAATAATGAAGCGATTCAGAGATCTTCTTCTGCTTCACTCTTGACATTAGTGTCAAATTCTACAAAAATGAACCAAGTGATTCAAAGATCTTCTCCTTCACCCTTTGACATTTGTGTTAGATTCTTCAAAACCCAATCCATATTTTTTTATTGTCCAATTAAAGGAACATATTTAAAAAAATAATATTGTCCAATTAAAATGCACTAGGAATATATTTTTAGATTAAAAATAAATTAAAAAAAAAACAAAAACAAAAAACACCGCTAGAAGGAGGGCTTGAACCTCCGACCTTGTGGTTAACAGCCACACGCTCTAACCAACTGAGCTATTCCAGCTAATTTGATATTAAATTTTGACAACCTATATTCATTCCAATAATAACAACCATGGCTAAATATTTTTTTCTTTTTTGAATCAAAAGCCTGTCATACTACATCTTTAAAACAAAACTATACTAGCTCTCTTTGGAGCTCTTGACCAGTTGGAACAAATGTTGGCTAAGTTTTGGTGGGGTGGTAATGAAGACAAAGGAAAATTTCAGCAAAAGACTTGACTCAATTCACCATCAAATAAACCACTACAATAATGGGTTTTTCTTTTTCATGCTCCCAAAATTGATATACACATATATGTAAGTATGTGTACATATATATGTTTCTCAGTAAAAGAATGACTAAATTCACCATGAATTATGTTCAAGATCATTATCAAATAGACTATAATTCTAACAGTAAAGATGATATTCAATAATTTTTCGTTTGAGGTATTAAATGATTTAATAAATGATAATAAATAGATTATGAGATAAATAGTCCTTGAGACTATGTTCGTTTGTAAAAATAATGGATGAGATATGATTTTTGTACTAAACGAACGCTATTAGGAATTATTTTATCTCATGAGTTATTATTATTTTTTAATTATTTCCTTCATATCCAAATTCCTTTTTTGACTAAAAATAATTAATATATCAACTACTACTATATCGAATATGAATTGCGATTGATATAATAGTATAAATGATATAATAGAACAATAATATGTATTTTTTTTGAAGCTGTTTTATTTTATGTATCCACATATATGTAATTTAATATAAATAAAAAATTATTTTCATGTACAACAACATTTTTTTTAATTAATGACGTTGGGTTCACACGACTTGCGTCTGAAATTTCTCTAGCAGCTGACGTGACAATAAAACTTGATAGTTTCATAAGACTTCACTCACATGAATACGAGTCTTATTTATTATTTATGTGAAGAAAATTTTGGAAAAATATCAATTTCTCTTATAAAAACATCAATTTCCTTAAATTTTGACAGTACCAATTATATTTATCTTCTTATTGTATTTTCTTTGGTTTAGGCAGTGAATTTATGGTGTCAACTCTACATCTTATGCACTTTTTTTGTGAAGAATTCTTGAACTTTGATCTCGATATAAGTGCAGCATAATTTTTTTAAATTTTTTCCTTCATATCCAAATTCCTTTTTTGACTAAAAATAATTAATATATCAACTACTATTATATTGAATATGAATTGCGATTGATATAATAGTATAAATGATATAATAAAAAAATAATATATATATATATATATATATATATTGAAGTTATTTTATTCTATGTATCCACATATATGTAATTTAATATAAATAGAAATTTGTTCTCATGTACAACAACATTTTTCTTAATTAATGACGTTGGGTTCACACTTGACATCGACTTGTATCTAAAATTTCTCTAGTAGTTGGCGCAACAGTAAAACTTGATATTTTCGTAAGACTTCACTAACATGAATACGAGTCTTATTTATTATTTATGTGAGAGAAATTTTGTAAAAATGTCAATTTTCTTTAAATTTTGACAGTACCAATTATATTTATCTTCTTATTGTATTTTCTTTGGTTTAGGCAATGAATTTATGGTGTCAACTCTACGTCTTATGCATTTTTTTGTGAAAAATTCTTGAACTTCGATCTCGATATAAGTGCAATAATTTTTTTTTTAAAATATGTATAATTGTTATAAACACAATGTATTATGTCGGGAGCAGGGGCGGACCTATGCTCAAATTTTATTTATTTATTTATTTTACAAGTATAAAAGTAGGGTCAAATTTGTAAGTTCATAAATTTAAGGGGGCAGATTAATGAAAGACTTAAACTTAGAAGGACCAAAACAAAATTTATAAATCAATTCTAAATTACTAAAGTCTAACTATGCAGTGCACTTTCTCATTTTTTCTTCTCACTTGTCATTCTTTTTCGCATCTTCTCTTTTCATTCTACAACAGCTTATCCTTTTGCTTTTCATATTCATCCTACCTCAGTCTCTCACTTCTTTTGGTTGTTTCTCCTCCGCCTCCGCCCACTTCTTTGTTGTCTTTTCTACTACATCTCCATTACGCGCCAATGCATCACACCTCTTGGCAAGAAAATCAAACTTAAAAGGTAATTAAATTAAGGCTTTTTTGTTTCATAATTTAAAACTAGTAGTTTGTTAAATTAGGGATTTTTTTTGTTTCATAATTTAAAATTAGTAGTTTGTTTGAATTTGTTGTTATTTGGGGACTTGGGGTTAAACCCAATTCAATTTATTTGATGTATTTGTTATATTTTAGACTTAATAGGTTACTAATTAGGGTTTTTTTTTGTTTGATAGTTTAAATTTTATATTTATTTAAATTTGTTGTGGGTTGGGGTTAAAAATTAAATTCATGGTCTGCTATTCTAGACACATTCTATTTAACCAAGGTATAGTCATTTTCTTTGCGTTGATTATGTTTTCAATAAAATTTATTTAATGGGTCTTAATATCTTTTATCTCTTTTTGTATTTTTTTTGGGCGGTGGAATGATTGTTTTTTACATATAGTGAACTGAGAATGAAATAATTTAAGGTTAACTTAATGGGACGTATGTTTTCGGGTTTCTTATGTGTTGTTAAGTGATTTTGTTTGAATATAGAAAGGAAATTTGGTTTGAGGCTTTGTGCATACGGTTGAAATTGGGGTTCTTTACAATACTATACAACATTTAGAAAATAATTACAAGATAAGTGCATCCACAAAATAATTTCAAAAAGAGTGCAACACAATAAACAAATCAGATCATTCAATTTCAAATAAATAAGGAAACCTAAAATCAAGGAGAAATTACTGTCATATGCTGCAGTTACCAATTCTCCTCCCTCTCTTTCTCTCTCCGCCATGGAATATTACAGCAAAAAATTATTTTACTCAACCTCCTTCTTCCTCTGCCTTCTGCCGTCGCTTTCCACCATGCCGATCTTCTTCTTCTTCTTCTTAGAGCGTCTTCCATCTCCGCCGACAACCACCGCCTCCTCCACCACCTCCTCCAAAACCGCTTCTGCACCTCTTCCGAAACCTCCTCCACCACCTCCTCTAAAGTTGTCACCGCCACCTTCTCCAAAGCCGCCGCCGCCACCTCTGAACCCGCTACCGGCCACCTCTTCCGAAGCCACCACCCCAACCACTGCGACACTTAGTGTATTTGTTACTGTCGTATAAGTATTTGGTTACTTAGGTTTAAATTAATGAGTTGAAATGGATTTGGGTGTGTTTCAGATTTATGGTTACTAATTAGATTAATTTTGGTTACTGTATAATGTTGAGTTAGTAACCATTCATAATATTGGTTACCTTGGTATGAATGTTTGGTTATCTTGCTATGAATGTTTGGTTACCTTGCTATGAATGTTTGGTTACCAACTGCAATATGAAAAAATTATGGTTACTAATTAGATTAATTTTGGTTACTGTATAATGTTGAGTTGGTAACCATTCATAATATTGGTTACCTTGGTATAAAGGCTTAATTACCTTAGTATGAATGTTTGGTTACCTTGCTATGAATGTTTGGTTACCTTGCGGCGGGAGGGAGGGGGCTGGGGCGGAGAGAGGCGGAGGGGCGAGGGGCGGCAGGGAGAGGTGGTGGGGCGGTGAGAGGGAGGGAGGGAGGGGAGAGAGAGAATGAGTATTTTATTTTTTAAAAAAAACTAATATGGAAACTAAATTAAAGGGATAGAATGGAGGAGAGAGAAAGTGATATTATCCCCTAAATTAAGGAATCCTAATTGTACTAATATTATAAATAAATATGGAAAAATGTATTATTTTTGTAATTATTTTATCTATGCACCATTATTGTAATTATTTCTAAAAATGTACTATTAAATGTAAATGTCCTTTGAAATTGTAAGTGCTTGGGAAATCATTCAAGTTGAACTATGAAAGTAATCGAATTAAGTTTCTAAATTCTATCTAAATGTTTATTTATTTTGAAATTTCTTTTTATTTTAGGTAATGATTTATGAATATTTATTTATTGTATATTATAGAATTCTATGTACGTTACATAAAATAATTGGTCTCAAAGGGATTGTTGACTTGTTATATATATATGGGCAATGATTCATAGCATCTATTTGCTATGGATCAAAAAGTGGCATATAGCATCTTAACCTTTCATTGTAGTAATGTATGACTGAGATTTAAATTGACAGATTGTCGTCCGCTAGAATTACTGGTTTAATCACTTTTTATACCCATCATGCCCCCAGCAGTTTAAGCCAGCGAGAAAGCTAGGATTAAATGGACTGCATCCGCTAGAAATTTTAGCGGACGGCTTAGTAACATGATTCCAATTCCATACTCAAATTGATTCCTGGATCCGCCCCTGGTCGGAGTTTAAAATACTTTACTTATCTTCTATTTTCTACGACATAGAGAAATAAAAAATTAAAAAAAAAGATTTATGTGGGTGGGACCCTTTCTCTTCTTTTTCCTTGTCAAATTCTGTTTAGAGTGGTACTTCTTTCCAGGCCTGAAACTTTAAAGCCTCGACTTTCTCAGTGTTTGTATCAATATTTATCTCTCAAAGGACAGAAAAATGATCAATCTTTAAAGTTAAAAAAATAAAACTGAAAAAAGGAGCAGATAACACAACATTTATAGGAATCAAATTTCAAAATATATGATTCAGTCTGTCTTTTCAAAGTTAACCAGTGCCTCCCACCCCCCACACACCTTGAGTGATAAATTATGCAAGATAAAATATAAATTTTATAAATTTTAAAAAAGTAAATAAAAAGATACAAAAAAATTAGTATTAAAAAAAATAAAATAATAATATATTTAAAATTGTAGGGACAAAAAAGTAATAAAAAAATGTGACACAAATACATCAAACTTATGAAAGAAGTCTCGTGGAGACTTTATAATATAAATTTGTGATGATTTAAATTTTAATTTGATGTGATCTATTCAATTTTAAAATAATAAATCTTGTTGTTACTATTTAAACACGTCATACTTTTCATAATTATATTATTTAAATTAAATTACTCATATTAATTTTAAATTTGAAAATATTTCAAATTAATTTCAAAAAGGCAATTTAAATCCTATATTTTTGGGTAAGAGGGAGTATTAAATTTTGATATCACTACAACTTTCCACAAAAATTTGATTGCAACTGAAATATGATCATGGTGTTTGGATTTTCCTTGTATTTCAATTAAATTAAAAGGAGCATAGGGTGGATACATGTTACTCTAGTTACAAAATTAACAGAAAATATCTAGAGAAATCCTCTTTTATTCTGAATAATACTTTGCTTAAGATCATGCATTAAAAAAAATGTCTTATATGTACAAATAGGCAGTTAAAGAAAGAACAAAAGGGATGAATTTGGGGAGGAAAGTGAATTCCAGGCTTCATATAATATCTATAATCCACCAGTATTTCCTGGACCTCCCAGGGTAAGAACTACACCTTGTAGTTCACTCTGGACAGTCGGATCTCGGCCTAATGACCGGTTAACCGGAGATGGTCTACTGACATGAGTTTGTTGAAAGTTTTGAATTGGTTCTGGCGAATGTAGCGGCGCAGGCTGCTGGGTATGCCTTAGAAAAGTGGGATTCAAGTGACTCGAATGTGAGTTTGGTCGAGAAATTTGGCTTGCTGGAGATGAATGATTCTGACCAAATATAGCTCCTCTAGAAAAAAATTCAGGTCCCTGATTGATAAAAACAATATCATATAAAGAAACAATTCATTTGAATATTTCTTGAACAATACTCCCTCCGCCCCAAATTAATTGCTCAATTTTGACCATTTTAAGTCAAATCGACTTTTTTTAGAACTAATCTTTTTATTATTTTTGTTAAAATATAGGTGAAGAGATTATAACCAAAAGAAAGTATATACAATTTATTACTAATTTCAATTTTTATAATTTTAGAAATATATTTATATATGCTTAATTATTAATTTTAAAAATAGTCAATTTGACTTAAAAAAATCCTAAAAAAGTAATTAATTTGGGACGGAGGGAGTATTATTTATAAGGAGAATAAATTCTTTTAAGGATATCATGTAAACTAGTGGTAACATTTCGACTATAAATTTCAAGAGAAAATCAAGGAGTTTTGATTGTATTAAATATCATTTACCATCATAGAGTAAGCTCACCTGAGCAAATAAGACCCCTCGGAATACTCTTCCATTAACAGTCGCTGTCATCAAATAACCCGAATCAAAAGCCCCATCAACTTTACCATGAACTTCAGCTCCATTCTACAAGAAGTTGAAATGAGCATAAACAAGTGATATATAAGAAGGGTAATGCATAGCTACAAAGTAACTTAAAAGTTAATAGGAAGATTGCGCAACATACCAAATTTTGGAAGTGTCCTGCCCCCAAGGATTTTTGTTCTGCTGCTGAGTAATGTACTTCATTTCTACCTTTATGAACAACATGACGATTTTGTTCTGGTTTTGGCTGATTCAAATGTTCTCCCAAGACATATAAATCCTGAGGAGCTCTGCGGATTATAGTTCTTGGGTTCGATTGATTACCAGTGACATTATCGGACTGAATATTACTTGAAACTTGATTATGCTGCTTAATCAAAGGAAATAGTTGAGCAGCTTTGGCAGAACTAGTGGCTTTGTTAACAGGAGTTTGATCTTGATCAGAGTGGGATGGAGACGAATTTTGGGACAGAGAAAGAGAATGCTCCTCTGGCTCTGATTCTCTCTCACATATCTTTGAATTGGCTGTTCTTCTCCTCTTAGGATGCAAAATATCTTAAAAATCAACCGCAAAATAAAAGTTAGAAAAGTCATGCTTTTGCAACCTATAAGTTGTTTTAGTGAGATCGTTCGTTTCAAAACCAACCTGAGCTGAATGGGAAAGGTAGCTTTGGCTCCGGTTCTGATTCCCTAGCTCCATTTCTTACTACATCTATGTTAGCGCCCAAAATCGTAGTTTTCTGTCGCAAAGCATAACCTCATGTATCATATATGAAAAGGTCAAGTCACAAGAGTTTATATAACATATCTGAAGTCTATGTACCTGGATATGATCTGCTTCTTGCATGAATTTTCTCTTTTCTTGGCATTGGCTTCCAAAAATTTTGCACATAGAAATGTTATAACGGCCATTAGGATGTTCGGCTCCAAGCTGCAAGATGAGTAGCTCATTCAAAGGACGTTCATCCTCTCCACACCTAAGCAACAAAAAGTGAGAAGCAAGGTCCATGATCAATGTCATTACTAGTATAAAGAAAGCATTCGTAATGGGTAATAGAGGACCATAATCTTGTGTCAAAACAATCAAACATGTTTCGTTTCTGTTTTGGCAACAAAGTAACATTCAAATTCTTCTAAAAATGACCGAAGCATTTACTGAAAACAACCACACTTCTCTAAAATGTTTCCTCTCCAAGCTGATTGAAATTATACATGACTTGAACAAATTTTGCTTCTTGTCAGCATATAATGTCTGCTGGTACTAGTATGCTGAAGTATTGAAGACTTACCCCCCATAAATGGTTATGTCTGTATCTGCGACGATAGCTGTATGAGAAAACCTCCCTTGTGGCTGTTGGCCACGTATCTCAAGCCGAGTCCACGAAAAAAAACTTGCATCAAAGACCCAAACATCATTGTAGTATTGCTTGTCTCCAACACCACCAATTACATATACCTGCAAATCGAGATGAGAAAGTGACTTTTCTTATCAGAAAATAGTTTGGTATGCCTTAACAAGTATTTAATGTGCATTACTTATACACTTGCCTTTGTACCAAAACTGACAGCAGCATGACCTGCTCGAACACCGGGTGAAGGTCCTTGAAAACCCAACTGTAAATAATAATAATTTGAAAGGAAAATAATGCGGCCATGAGATAAACTTATCAAACATTCAACAAGATATTTAGTTACACTTCAACTGAATCTAAATGCATAGATCTTGAGAACGTAGTTTGAGTCTTACCTGCCCGGTAGGCAATAAGCCAATAACTTTCCCATTTAGTTAGTATTATGATGCACAATTGACTTAATTAAGATTTAAGTCTCATAAAACATTAAACAATATTTAAAAAATGTATAAATATATAGATAGGTGAAGTTCATACCCTTGCCCAAGTCATCGTATCCATGTCAAGCATATCAAGATCCCCTTGGTATCGATCACCACAATCCCCGCCATATACAAAAAGCTTTCTTCCTATTGCAACAGCACTATGACTGTCTCTCGGGACAGGAATATCGCCCTTCACCTCCGGGCAAGTCCACCGCATAGATTTAAGGTCTAAAACATGTAAATCATTTAAATAATTTGCACCACCTTCTCCACTACCACCAAATATAACCAATTTCTCGCCACCAACAAGCGTAGCAGTGTGACTTTCTCGCGGGGAAGGTGCAACCCCCTGACAATTGGGCTGAGACCATTCTATGGACCTGAGGTCCAATATATGAATATCATTGACCTTTTTAGAGCCATTAGTGCCGCCAAATACTATCATCTTGTTTTCAACAAGAACAGCACTATGGCTGTCTCTCGGCCCTGGACCCTGCCCTGTGGTCACAAGATTGTTCCAAACCATTGTATCGAGATTTAGCACGAAAACGTCGCTGAAATGCAAACCCCCACAGCATCCCTGAAATGGATCGAGATGATACATCCAATGCAGCATTAGAAATGAGAATGAATGGATGATTTCTTATATTAAGTCCTAAAGGTATGGTTTATGGGAAAATTACAGGATCTTAAGATCCATTATGCAGCGATATAAGACTTAGATAACCACTAAACTGATAAAAAAAAATTATTAAGAAAGGAGCTTCCCCATAAGTACTTAAGAATTCATACCAACTACTGTTCAATTTTGTAAATAACTTACTACATTAAAACAAACACTATCACCGGACGAAGGTTGGGAAGAAACAAGGAAATTCGACATTTCCTTCTAGTTAGTAAAAATTTCGGGGGGGATTGTGATGCCTCTATTTCCTTTTTATTGCTTAAAATCTTTATGAATGATTTTAGTGGAAATTAAGGTTTGCAGAATATATTTACTGAAAGAAAAAAAAGTACATATATCTAATATTATGCACAGAAGCATACACATTAGGAATATAATGAACCAGAGTGCATATCTTCCTATGGTAGCCAAATTCTTGCCACACAACTTGACACGGCAAAAATGTTAAAAAACATGTAACAGTTTCTATCAACAATAAAAAAAAGAAAAAGAAAAAATGAGAAAAAGAATAAAAAAAAAAGAAAAAAAAGAAGGTGAATAACAGTTCTATAACCAGAAACTGGAGATTCTACCAAGAAAACACCCTGCTAGTAATAGAAAGTGATAGTTTAAAGCAAGACAAACTTAAGACAGAATGGCATTAAAAAACAAACAAGATATAATGGGAAAAAACTGAAACTATTGAAGAAAGTGCACATATTATTAGCCAAAGATAAGCATACCAAATGATAATGAAATAAAGAAGCATGATGACTTTACCCAAAATAAAAGCAGTGAAATACACCTTGTATACAGCTTAAAATACCTTAAAATAAGACACCAATAAAGGGGGAAAATAAAAACCAGAGTAATTTTAAAGAACTTTCCATTTCAACCAGAACCATTGACATGAAGTATTCAAATTTATCAAGAAATAATATATGTTTACTAAAAATTAAAATAAAAATAAACTCATACCCCAAATATATAGAGAAAGCCATTAGAATAGCAAGCAGAATGCCCCCATCTCTCAGGGGGATTAAAGCCCATGACTTTTGGATAGAGCCACATTGCCCTCTTCTTTGCTCCAACTTCACCTCCAAAAGAACCCATTTTTTTATTTCTTTAAATTTCTCTCTCAAATTTGAAACAATTAGCACACTGTTTGGAAGGGATGAAGAAACAGGGGATTAAAGGAGAAGTGGGTCAAAGAAAAGAGGATATAAAGAAGCCAATGGACAAATCAACTATCAGTGTCAAAAGATGGGGGCTTTCAAGTCCACATCACTACTGCACCACCAACAATACAAGGTCTTATTGTGGTGCACAAAAAGATCATATTTTTATGAATAAAAATTTGTTCTTCCGGTTGTTTTATGATAAAATCCTTATGGGAGATCGTAGATAAAGATGATACAATAAATCAGAAATGAGAAGTGATGTTGAATAGTGAAAATGTGATTGTTATGTGAGAGAAATGAGAAAAAAAAAAAAAAAACATCTTCTTCTTGTTGTTATTGATATCTTGTAGTGTCTGTTGTTTGTTTATTTGCTTTACTTTCTTTTTTCATTTGTCCAACTGAAAATGATGTTGTGTGGGAGCACTGGGTTGAGGGAAATGATGGGGGGGGGGGGGGGGGGGGGGGGGGGGGAGGTCTTTTTGGGACCTGGGGAACTTGAAGTTTTGGCTGTGTGGAAGAGTGTGTATGTATAAAGGGGGAAAATAAACTGAAAATTTATTATACTCTTTCATTTTTTCAAATTGTGTGCAATAAATATTTAAGACATCTTTTATTTGAATAAATAGAATGTATTTATTTTTTTCTGGGCCAGTTAAGGTAGATAATCTTGGGATTGATGGGAGGTGGAGTTTTCTTACATTACATTTACTCAATTTTCGAGGCGGTTTCAGTAACATGGATATCTAGATATGTCTCTTCTCAAGGTAGGTCTCTCTGGGGGGAAAGTGTGGGGGTTTGTGTTTGTATGCAAATTCTTGGGAGCTGGGTTTATTTTTTCTCAAAAGTTGGGCGGTTTTCTTGAACCCCCACTCAAATCTCCCCATATGAGAAAATGATACTTTGAATTGAAAGTGTCAAATAGGATTTTAGCTTTAAATATCAAATAAAATTATAAGATTAATATTAATTTTTTAAAAGTTAATTTTAAATATTTTAAAATTTAAAACTAATATGAATTTATTTAGTTTATGTCAATATAATTATGAATATAAAAAATTATTAAAAAAGTACTACTTCTTACATCCCATAATAAAAGTCCTCCATTAACTTTTGTGGTTAAATTGACTAATTTTCAAATTAATATATCTTATTATTCTTTTATATACATATATATATATATATGTGAAAAAATCTATAAACTACATACAATTTAGTACATATCTCTATATTTGTTTTTTTAAAAATCTAAATATATATATATATTTAATTATTAATTTCAAAAATAATCAATTTGACCACAAAAGTCAATCGAAGACTTTTATCTTGGGACAAAGAGAGTATTAGTTATAAGATTTATTATTTCAAAATAATGATGACTTAACCCTTAGGGGTAATCTTCAGCTATGGGTCCTGGTTCGTTCGAACATGCACAAGCGTTCACACTTTGGTTAATAGTAGGTGTCGCTATTGAACGCTTTTGGTGTAAGTGGTCAATAAATAAGGTCAAGAAATAAGTTATCAATTAATTGAATTTGAAGTGTAAAAATATATTTAACCTATCACTTATTCCCTAATACTCTCTTTTATAGGTACGTTGCTCCAATCCTTTCGACTTGTCAAATTAGGCACATAGTTAATGAATTTAGTGGGAGACATCCCATCGCCTGACGAGTACATTACTCAATAAATAAGAATTTTTTTAATGTGTGCTCTAAGGACATACACTATACACAAGAATCGAGAGAATATTCTCTTGATTTCTGTGCATATTCTCTTGATCTGTGTGTAAACGCAGAAATCAAAGGAATGTGCACAGTAATCAAGTGAATATTCTCTCGATTCCTGTGTATAGTGTGTATCCTTAGGACACACGTTAAAAGGACCCAATAAACAATTATGTGAAACCATTTTCCTTGAGCGGGTCCCAATCTAACGATTCTTGAGTCTGAACCTATTTCATGCGGGCTAAGCTATTTAAGCCTATATCTTAACACAAAATTTAAAATAAATTATATTAATTTTAAATTTATAAGTATCACAAATTAATTTTTAAGAAATTAATATTAGTCCTATATATCATTCTTGTTGGAGAGATATTATACAGGAATAAAAAATGTCTAGAAAAAAATAATAATATTAATCTTATAATTTAAAACAAAGGAAGTGAATTATAATGACAATATGCATCAAAGTTTGTATAGTGCTGACCAAATATTGACAGTGGCGCAATTGTATAAAGGAATAGGAAACAAAAAAGAGGAGGGGAGGGGGGGGGGGGGGGGGGGTTGGAATAGGAAAAAATGGGGGTTGGTTTTAGGTAAGTAAAAGGAGTAGATGGGGGCTGGTTTTAGGTAAGTAAATGGATTAGATAGATAGATAGAGTGGGTGTTAATTTAATGCATACATAGAAGATATTCACGTGAATTACTTTACTTAATTACCTACCTCAGACTATGACATTCACACACTCCCCCCTCCTCCACCTCCACCTTTTTCTCTCTTTGTAACTTGAAATTTAATTTTTTCCTCTCTCCTTTTCCCATTTGTTTGACGGAAAAAAGAAGAAAAGAAAGGAAAAGACAAGTGAAAGACATCCATCTTATCTTGTCGACAAACATTTGACAGACGACAGAAAGAAAGATTGATTTATACCACCACAAGAAAAAATAAAAAATAAAGGAACCACCATTTTTTCTTTCGAAATTCATGAAGTAGTGGGTGGACAGGAGTAATAGCTACCTACCTACCTAGGTTGTTTTCACGCCAACTTTCTTTCTTGGAGTCATCGTAATTAGGTTTTCAGCACCGTGACGGGGTACGTACGTGCCGTTGACCATTAACCCAACCCAAATACTATGCGTAATCATCGTAATTATATGTATATATTTAGTTAGCGGTATATTTGACGGTTCAAAAATCATAAATATTACCATCACAAATGCTACAAACATAAATAATTGAACAAATTTAATATAATTTTGATAAATGATTACGAATACACAAAAGACTTAAGACTTAGTCTTGATCTAGTCTAAGTTTAACCTGAAAAAGTCTGGTCTAGTCAAAGCATTAGGCGCCATAGCCTGGCCGGAAGGTTAAAAGTGAAATCCTAGCCCGACCTGATTAATGGTCAAGGCCTAACAGACTCGGACCGAACAAGACCCGGCAGTCTGTTTGTACGTATCTGTATATGATGCGTGTTACTACTAACTATGACCCTTATGACACTTTTAGTTGCAACTTATTTAAGTCGGTTACAGTTCAACAAACAAAAAAAAAGTTTTAATGTTAGTCTATCTAAATTATGTTAAATTACAGACCGATAAATATACAAGAATACAGTTGTATGCATATTGCATTCATGTATATATCCAATTAGTTATTCATGATGTTTTTTTATCAAACGTGTTTGAATTTGAGTAATGAAATTGCATTTGAAAATATTATTCATTTATATATAACTTTTTTAACTCATAAATGTGATTTTTAAATTTCTACCGGATCGCAATAAAATTGATACGATACGTTTGAAACTTTAAATCGCCCAAAGATGCTTTAAACGCACCAAAACAAACAAGCTCCAATGATAGTGAACAATAGATTAGTACTAGGGCAAAGTCATAGAATTATCATTACTAGCTATCAAACTCGTACAAGACTTTGTCTTAATTAATATTTATAAATATCCAACGTGTCAATTAAAATTATGAGAAATATTATAAAAATTTATTGAGCATGATACTATATATATATATATATATATATATTGTTAAATTCAAAATAACATCAAGCTTTTCTAAAGTAGTGTGAGATTTTCTTATAAATCATTTTAACAATGATAAAAGTAACAATCATGATATAATAAAAAATACTAAAAATATTCTATCTTAGATGTTTTGTTTCTTCTTATGAAATTGAGTCAACCAATAAATTTACAACATGAAGAACCATATTAACATTGTTAAAAATTACAACTAAATGAACACAAACATAGTAAAAATTGTGAAAAATATTAAATTTTTTCAAAGTTAATGTGAGACTAACTACTTAACTTGTTCTATTAAGAAAACAATAAAAAAAAGTACGATTATATATATATATATATATGCGCACACACATACACATATAAAAGTGAAGATTAACGATTAAACTCTTCAACTTTCTTTTGGGTCGTTAGACATTATTACTAAAATAAATGTTAAATTAGAATAGTTTAATAACAATAAATGATAAATTGGGATAACACAAATTAGGCTAAAAATTAATTTAATAATATTAAATTCTCATTTGGGATTAGAATGGTACCAAAACATACAGGTTCCAAAAATTAGTGAAGTTTTATAGTCTTTAATATCATTTGGAATTAGAACGGTACCAAAACATGCATGTACCAAAAATTAGTGAGGTTTTATATTATTTAGTAGATAGATTAGAATGGTACCAAAATGGTACCAAAACATGCATATACCAAAAATTAATGAGGTTTTATATTATTTATTAGATTAGCCTTTTTGCATTAGTTATTAAAGAAATGTTGCTGATTTTACCAAAATTTTAACTTCTTAATTGCAATGGAAAAGAAATAAAAAGAATTCAAGGAAAATATATACTCCTCTTAATCCTCATCTCTTTATTTCTTGTCAGTCCTTTTCTCTCCAACAATCAATGGCTTCCACTTTTTTTTCACATCAATCCTAATTACCTTCATACCGAACAAACCATAATTGCTCAAGTCATATCTGGGTGTGATGTTTTTGATCAATAAAGCAATAATTAAAGAAGTGAATAATGACATAAAGCCAATATTGTTATAGTCAAACTTTTCTGCTAATCTATACCAAATACTTAGAAAAAGTGAAATACACAAATAAAAGATTTTTTTAAAAAAATAAAGAAAAAAAATATATGTAAAATGAATAATTGAAAACTTAAGGTCATCTGATTCATAAAGTTTCAAATTTTCAACAACAAAGCTTGACATTACAACCTTCTCATCTTTTTACTCTAGAATGGAATGTTACAACAAGAAGAAGATTTTCTCTAAAACTTTTCCAATTCTTAACACCACTTTCATATTTGTGAAATCTCAATCTTCGAAAATTAAGATCATTTTAATTCATAATGTTGGTGTGCTTAATACCAAATTAGCTATGTAACTAAAATGAGTCGTAGCGTCAAGGTGATGGAATATAATACTTTCAATGAAATTCTGTCCAGCATAAGTTATACAACATCGGAATCTGCAGGAACCACACTAAAAATTCTGAAAAATGTCTGGTGTGTGCTAAGCTATTATTAGATTTGTACATCTAAGGCCACCATGGCACCATCAGCAAAACCCAAGTTCGAGTTTCTGCAAAAATATGTATACACAGTAATGTGCATTCTGGGCTGCAATTCTTGTGACGATCGATATAATACTCGCACATTCTAAGATCTGTTGCTAGCCATTTCCCAGTTTCAACAGTGAGTAACCATTCGAATTCTCAAAATTATACCTAGGAGTTCTTAAATAGACACGAAAGTAGGTACGCGCTGTTTCTTGGTCAGTCAGTATGTCAACTTTGGCACCTGTGCAAGTGTGGACCATAGAAATGCAAAACAGATTAACTAAGATGATGATACTACATAGGACCAAAAAGCTCTGCTCTTCAGTAGAGAAATAAAAAGAAAAGAAAATCATAAACTTTTTTTTTCTTTTTGATAAATGAAAAGAAGAGAAAAATAGTAACCTTAATAACCAGATATTTCGGCAAATACAAATACAGACCACTAAATAAAAAGTTCATAGTCCCGATCCCATCATTGTTATTGAAAATTATGCCCATGCAGATTGTTCTAAAGTAATGGAAAATGCTTTGCAAAAATTCATGATATAGTATCAACCTTAATTATATAAAACATAATCTTAAGCAATGCACATAATTTCCGGCAGCCATCAATGCACATGTTCGTTATTTCCGGGCAACTATCATATAAGCATTTCTCAAATGCTCCCTTAATTTGCATGAGCACGTTCACTGTGAGACTCACACAGTGGTGTACATTTTAAAAACGATGGGTAAGTTTTATAAAATGAACAAAGGAATTGAAAATGCAACGTGAACAACCAATGCTTCCAAGATAAATATTACGGAACATGCAAAAAAAAAAAATTAAATAGAACTTATGCCTCTGAGATGATAGATAAACATAGCATACTTACATCCGTGTCAAAACTGAGGGTCTAAAGAGAAGAGACTTTTTTGTGCATCTGTAGGATTCGCTAACCACTGGCAGAACAAACATGTTGCCCCAACCACTGATAAAACAGAAAGAACTGCTAATATTCCAAAATGTGAAACATCATTTGCTATTATTGCAACTCCCAGCATCACAGACTCTGCTAAACTTGCAACAGAAACCTCTGTTGTACCAATAAGATTTGCTTTGCTAGCTGGGATCCCAGTTTGAAGAATCTGTGCTCCCACGACGTCATATGACATGCGCCCTAACCTTGACAATACCTGCAAAAAACTTGGATCACTTGTTTTATAAATGAAAGACTAAGAAAAGAGAATATTTTTCATCAATATAGGAAATTGAGATCAGTTATAATCTACATGCAAAAATATCACCCCAGAAACACATAATTAAATAAGTGCAATAAACAAACAGATAATATATGTATATACTGCCTACTGCCCCATATATATGCATAATCAAATTTTAATATAACTTACAATCAAACAAAGGAAGAAGAGAAGTGGGGTCTGTTGAGAGAGAGTTCCACTCCAATACACGGCAACAGCTATCATAAGAAGTGAGGCCTGTAATAACAGTCCAACTGCTCCAGCCTGGTAGTGAGAGTTCATGAGAACTAGACATAATACTAGAAATTGGAATTGCAAGCAGACTAACAAAGTATTTATAGTTGTATGAAGAGGAAATACCTTTAAAATGCCAAGTCGCTTCACCATGCTTGCAGACACAAATGTTGCTGCAACGCCCATGAAAGCAGATAATCCGCTGAAACCCCCAATAATAGATGGATTGATACCTGAAACAATTCCAAGCATAGTTGGACTTAAAGTGGAAATTCAAGATTAAAAAGCCATAATTACATAAAATAGGACGTAAGGTAGATCAAGTTATAAAGCAAACACCCAAGTAGCTAATGATTAACAAACACACCCCAGAAACATATATAATTAAATTACTATTGCTTAAAATAAAGATTATGAGAAATGCTACAAGACCTACACTCACATAAACAATGCCCCTAGAGTTGTAATTATTTACAACACATGCCATTGTGTTTGTAGAACTAGCGAGTAGGACATAAATCATTTTTTTTTAAAAAATAAGTTCAACTCAACTTACATTTCTGTGCGGTGAATATACACAAACAAGTACACGAACATTTGTAGTTATTTACATGCATAAAATTTCCCCAAAGAAATTGCATTTAAAAGCTCAGAACTAAATTTGGATTAAGTGACATTGTAGCTCCAAATATGAGTGTTCCTTCATAAACTAAGGACGTCTTTGGGGAACAAAAGGAGAATAGAAATTTGGACATACCACGCTGTGTTAAAAAAGCAGTCATCAAACCACCAGGAGCGAGTACAACATTGAAGCAGAGAAGCACATAGGCTAGGCTTGCAGGAAGAACAGGTTGCTGCATGTACTCTATCCATCCTTGTTTGATAGCTCCCACACTCATTTGAACTGGTTGTCAGAAAAAGAATTAAGTATAACAATAGACGGGCCTTTATTTACATATTTGAAGTTCTAATTAGACCATCAAAATATAGACCTAAATTCTCAACATTCGGCAGAGACCCTTCTGATGAACTTCTGCAACATGTTTGTGGCAATTTAGCACGATCAAGAACACCAGCAGAAAGCTTGTTGGTTAACCACGTGAGACAAACCTAGGAAAATTATAAAGTTCAGAGTAAGGATTATTTTACAAAAAAGGAAAAGGATCTTAGGTTTAGAAAGCAGTACACAAGTACCACAACAGGAAGTGATGATATCATTAAACCAGCAGCGAGCTTCAAGCAGGTCACAGGTTCATATTTTGATAAAAGAATACCAAATAATGATGCCCCAGCAATCTGCAAATCCATATAACTGTAAGTCTCCTCTTAACAATTTTTAATTTGGTGTCTAAATTATGACAAATTATTATAGTTTCAATAATTAAGATTTGTTGAATGTAGGTGAGCTTTGTTCAACTCCACACTTCCATTATTGTATGTCAGATCTTAAATGAGAGAACATTTTTTATGACTACAGTCCCTCCATAACAAATGGCACAATAAAATAATATGAAGATATATTTGTACTTCAAATTCAGTAAAGCAACCCTGTTGCTAAGTAAAACAATCCCGTAAGCACACATCACCTCACATAGGAGATCAATTCGACTGAGAATGGCATTAGCTTGAGCAAGAGCAACAGGCCGATTTGTTCCTGCCAACTGTACAAACAAATTCAATTAAATACACCACAACAAAATTGAAAATTATTTGCAGATGTATACATAAGAAAAAGGAATTTGATAGCACTACCAGCACAACCCAATCACGCTCCATTGCAACCCCCAAAGCCAATCCAAATAGTCTCTCAACAGCCCCAGCTAATACTAGTACAACAAACCAAGGACGGAGAAGTACAGATGATGCAAGGGTAGAGCGGACAGTATGGGCATGAATTATCATCCCAACAGATAACAAGTGAGCAGCTGTCTGACAGTAAAAGAAGAATTAGAAGGCAACCTGATAATTCCAGATCCATCTGCATCAATAATGTTGAATGAAATAATACCTGAACAGCAGCCAAACAACTAAATGTAGGTACTCTGGGAGAGTGATCCATAAGTTTGCCAAGCAAAGGACCTCCAAAAATTATTGATATCTGTTCCACATGAAACTTGTTAGAAAATCCTGACCTTGTTTCTATAAAATATACATAAATCTGTTTAACAAATCTCATTTTAATTATTAAACCTTAGTGAAGAAACCCATGACTGCCACTGGAAGAAGGCTTGGATGAAGCATTGCAATAGCAGCAGGCCAAGCAAAAGTCCAAAGCTGTTCCACCAAGCTCCCAACAAGGCAAGTGGCGTATAAGGCTGATTATAAAAAATAACCTTTGATTAGAAATTGCTAAAGCAATTATATGTCCACGCAATGCGACTTGTTTAAATGTAAACCACACAAAACACTCTTAGTAATTTGGAAAGGTTGACAAGACCATTATTTACTGAACACTCTGTGATCTTGAAATAAACCTTCAATGTTAAATAATAATCAAGATTAACAAAGTCAGGTGTGCATGTTCACGTATAGATGGAAATACAGGTCTCTGGCAGAACTTATACAAAGAAATATAGATCTGACAATATATATTATATACCAGTGAGTAGATATTCATAGCGTAAGCATAGTTACTTCTGTTCAAAAGATAACACCTAAACCACTACTTATACAACCAGAAAACATGGAGGCAAAAAGCTCTATTGCCGAACTCATTGTGCAGTAACTGAAGCAAGCACTTGGCTTTAGAGCCCTATCATGTAAGGGAAAAAAAGCCTTCGTGTGAGAAGCATAGGGATAAGGACACTTCTCCGTCAAAAAGGAACTTCTTCCCCTGAATCTTTGCTCAGTGCTTAGCTGTACAGAGTCTCGCCAAAGGAATACCCTTTCTCCTATGTTATAATTTCCGGGTAAGGAGGACTTCTCGAGTAAAGTAAAGTACGAACTAAAACAATGAAACGGACATTTTTGAGCATGTACAACCATCAAAGCAGAGACAAAAGAAAGGCTCTACAAAACAGATAGTCTCATAATAACAAATGGACTGGATATATTGACAATCATCCTCTTCGGTTCTTAAATATTATGAAGCCTATGTCAAATCCTTTGTTAGAATAAATGAAGTAAATGTGAGAAGTATGGAGACCCAGTTTATCTACTAAGTATATGTTGAGAAGACTAATATTATCCTTTTGAGATTCCTCATATATTCATAGGTTAAAGTGGTGTTTATGTCAGAAAGACTGTTTAACAAAACCACTTCTTTCATTTGACACAACCACGCAGCAAACAAGAACATGTGAAGCTATGTATTATTATAAAATCTTCTTGAATTACCACAAGTACTTAATGGTGCATTTCCAATAAAACATGTCAGCCAAGCATCCCATACCCCATGAGTTCTGTGCTCCAACATGTGCCACATTCACATAAAAAGGCAACATATAATCTAATAGATTTATTACTAAAGAAAAGCTGACTTGGTTTCTACTTCAAGCCAAGTTCCACAAAGCTATGACATATTTATTCCTGTATATATTTAAATCATAAATTACAAAGTTTTCTGATTTGTTCATTTATTTTATTTTATTTTAAGAAAATGAGATTTTATAGATGAATATATACTAGTAGCATACTTTTTAATATAAGGTTGGAGAATAGAATAAGTACAGCTTAGGAACAGGGAATAAAAAGGAAACAAACTATCAAAGTCAATGAAGGAGAGTCCTCCAATCGTGTTGCTGCATAACCGACCAAGCTACACCACTGACAAAAACCACACTAAAATAGGCAAGGACCAAAGAGATTCAAAGAACACCAAAAATTCTTTTACAAGTGAAGGAAGAAATTGCTCTTAAGAAATTCATGTATCAGTATTACTCACAATCAAATTCACCCATATCCCTCCAAAAGACCAATTTTACAGTCACTAAACAAATATACAAAAACAAATGAGCACGAGTTATTGAGTTTCATCGTACTTTATGTAAATTTAAATGCCATGAATGGATGCGTGGCTTCTGATATAAAGACAGGGGGAAGGCTGCTTACCATACAATCCAGCTGGATGGGCAGGAGTTGCAGCAATTACATTCTGTTCTTCCTCTGTCAAAACCTGAAAAGGAAACAGCAAATTGAGTGAGCGAAAAGTCCAAACAAGAGCATTTGCACATGAAGAGGATGTTGAACCTATATTCATAGGAATCAATGGGAGAATGGCAAATTGAAGAGCTTATTATTGTGCCGCTACGGAACATACTGGCAATGTTGTCAAAAGAGTGTCAACATAAGTGCCTTCAGCCAGTAAATTCAATGATTCAGTCTCAATGAGATCAGAATTGAGATGAACAATCGGGACTGAACAATTTGAAGCTGCAGCCGAAAGATCTTCATGAACTACTTCTTCAGTTGCAACATCATTGAAGACATCAGTATTTGTTATTGAACACCTTGAATAGAAGCTGTCTAGCCTGCAGCCAAATCATGAATTACATAAATATTAATTAATAAATACTAAATAGCCAAATCTAATTCTCTCATGAGACATATTTAAATAGAATAATTACAAACATTAAACTTAACTATCAAAAAATAAAAATTAAAAAAAAAATATTAAACTTCCTACTAAAGTAGTAACACGAGCTCAAGTATGTCAATGAGCAAATTCCATCATAATCAAATTGCCTCCTCTATTGCAAAGAATCTACCAAGTAAACGGATTGTGTATGCTCCTAATAAGACTGAGAAGCTTGAGGCTCTGGAATATCCACCCATTTTATTTTATTATTATTCAATTGGAATGGTTTTCCCCATCAGAAATGGAGGGGGGGGGGAATTAAATTTGGAGCTATGTACAGGTTCCTTGATAATTCTGAATTTGTTTCTAGAATAGAAAAATAAGATGGTTAAAGTCAAAGGATGCCATATAAAGTAGCTTGACACAAGGAGGTGTCTTTCGAAGGCTCTTTGCTAAGAATTTTTCCAGTTGCATGGTGCTAAAGTTGGAAATCAAACATCACAAATTTGGTAGATAAGTCCATTTCCAGATGCAACCGCGTAATCAATTTATGTTAAGAACTATCCCCTGATCTTTCATACCAAATGTTATTCTAGAAGGAATTGTGCCTAACTCTAATATCATTCTTTTTGCGCAAGTATATGATACTATGTGCCTAACAATCTGTTGATATAGACTTATGTTTGTCTAAGGGTTCCTTGCCTCACGACACATCACACAAGATATAAAAGAGACTGGTCTGTTAATATGGACTAGATTTGAATGTCCACATTCAATATTTTAATGTCCAAGCAATCATAAAATATAAATAATTATGCATTTACAGTAATTTCATTTTTTTCCCTCCTCACAAGATACATTCATTATCTATAAGTACCGAAGTGTAACAACCCAGGTCAAATTCCTGAATCCAAATCAAATCAAAATCGTCCCAATGCCTAATTCACTGCTGCTTGGTAATCTTAGCCCACCACTAGTCCACCCACCCAAAAGGTCATGACTTTGGTCATCTTATCTCAACCACCCAAAAGGTCATGAATCTATATTATTAAAAGAGATGGGAGAAAACAACCGCCCTCTTGAGAGCATGTCACAAATCACTTTTTCTTTGCCCTTACAAATTTGGTTTTATTACAATTTCATCCTTCTTAATATTTTTTTACTCTATCCTCAAATTTGATAAAACTCCTATTATATCTTTATAATACCGGGACTAGTGAAATATAATATCAAACTAACTCTAAGGAGGAAAAAATAAAAATTGTTTTCAAGGAAATATAAGTACTCCTTCCACCCAAAAATCAAAGCTTTATTTTGACCGTAACATAATTTTTCCAATAAAAATTTCCCCGTCACAAAATTTAGTCTTGATATTCAGTAATTGGAAGAATCATGATATGAACATGTAAACCTTAATATGGGTAATAATATATGACCAAATGGGATTCTCATTTTGGAATGGAGGAGTGTAAAACAGTAAGATCCACGGAAATCAGTACCCCCTCCATCCAAAAATGGGAATCTCATTTGAGTTTAGGACATACTACAAGCTAAAATCCAGGAAACCAAGTAGAGAAGCTAATATCCGGAGCTGGAAATGGAACAAACTAAGTACCTATTAGTGGTGGCGAAACGGGAATTAAGCCATTGGCGAGAACAGAATCGAGCACTAATTCGAGAATAACGTATGGACGAAGTATGAAGTTGACGAGAGAGAGTGAAAAGAGTCGATGATGAAGGCTGAGAACTAAAAGCCACAATAGCCATGGCTGAAGTTTCTTCTTCTTCTTCTTCAACTCCCCTGCCTTGAAGTTGCCTTCAACAATCGCTTGACAATTCATGCAGCAGCCTTCAGCTGATGGATTTCAGATTCTCAAATTCTCTGTAACAGGGCAAGTTACAGAAATCTAGGGTTTTTTGGAGGTCAAATTTGGAGGGTTTTTTTATCAATCACGGAATCAAAAATGTAATGGGTGATAATTTTTGTATGCACATAATACTAATTTGGGGATTTTGGGAAGGAGAGGAAATTAGGAGATATCCTTATCTGAAAATGGACCGGCTGGGGCTGGCTGAGGGCGGATGATTCAAAAGGAGGCTATAAAATCCACAAGGCTTCACTTGTTGACGTGTCTACTTACTATCCAGTATTGTGGGCTCCAAGGCTTCCAAGAACTGAGTCATCTCCCTGCTGGCTTTTCTTTTTTCTTTTTTCTTTTTTCTTTTTTCTTTTTTCTTTTTTCTTTTTTCTATTCTTCATTATGATTTTCTAGCTAGCAAAAACAAAAAGGAGACCATTAAAACGCCTAGTGAATGGACACATTGCAACACTACCATAGGTGAATAACTAAATAGAGACATAAATTGGTGGATTAAGATCAACAACCTGAAATAAATTAAGACAAATTAAGACCAAGACTATTGTGGTTATAGTTGCTATTTATCAAGGAAATTTGGACTTAAACCAACCTAATTTTCAGAATAGCGGCCTTGATTTGAGTACATAAACCATTTCCCCACTACGCTTACCCCTATAGGGTTTATACATGTGGTCTTTTTAGTGTTTTAAGTTTTATGTTATTGCGTAAGTGATCACAAAAATAAAAAATTTGAATAACGCGTTATTGTTTTGATTCGAATGCGTTTTTTAATATTTGATCTTTTGTCCTTGATTTTGGAAGTAGGGTCAGGATGGTTGGCATTTGTTTTTGTTCAAGACGACATGGTGCGGGCTAGGAAGACGCAAGCTTTGTGAGATCAACTCATTATAATCACTTACTATCCGTTCACTCTTTATTTGTTCTAGTCTCTCACTTGGACTCTTCTCATGAATTGGATTTCTCAGGGGACGATGACTCGTTTCTTGCTGAATTTAGCTCAATAAAAAGTGAAAATTTAATAAATTTCTTTTGACAAAAATGAAAAGAAAAGGCGATGTAATCTTAATATGACAATATGCAAATAGACAAGAAATAACAAAGCTAAAAACTTAATTTAGTCCTAACCATTAGCCTACAACAATAATATTTTTATCGACAAGTGCAAAATATATGAACGAGGATTCGAGATCGACTAAAAAAATTTAGTAAGATCCAAAGTTGATATTTAAATGAGTTGAATTCGAATATATTATACTACTCAGACACTTAAACGAGTCGAATATTAGCAACTTAGTGTTCGTTTATTTAAAGTATTGAATTTTTTTCACCTCATCAATCCATATTCAATACAAATTTGTTGATCTTTACTCGCATATGGTGTCGAATTTAATATTTAATTTTTAGCAATTAAATTCTGCACATACTTTGAGAAGCGGAAAAGTTTGTATGTTTCAAGTACATGTTAACTAGTTGATTCAAAAGAAAGAAAACCATCTCATTAACTTTTTACAAAACTTGAGATCTAAATTGAAAAGTTTAAATTTGAACTACTCTTGTGTAATTTAGCGATCTTGTAATTTTAAAAGTAATAAAATAAATAGTTGACTGTGTTAATTTTTTTAATATTATTATAATATAAATAATTTAGTTTTGACTCGATTATGTCTTAAATGTTTGCGAGTAATTTGATTAAAACACGAGTCGAGTCGAATTTAAGTACGATAAAATTAATTAAATTCAAATTTGAGCAAAAAAATTTCAAAATTATATTCGAGTTAGAGTATAAATCTCAGCACTCTTCAAATATTCAAGTAGAATCCGAGTAAAGTATTCTTTGACTTGATTTGGATCATTTTCACCTAAAGGAAAAATTTGTTTTTAAATTTAAGAAACATGGTCAAACTTTAAGCTTCTTTAATGGATCAAATGTTAATATAAACGGTGAAGATCTCTCCACTGGGGAACACATGTCAGATTCATGTATGCCACCCGTTCAGACCTCCCTTCTACTGACCCCACTCTCCCTCCAACTTACAACCCTCACAACGCCCCAGATTTCGCCACGTAGACCAAAAACTCTCCCACGTGGGCCATGTCATTGACGTGGCAGAATCTGGGCCGTCATATATATATATATATATATATATTCCATTAATTTCGCTATTCCAGCAAAACAAAAGAAGAAAAAGTAAAGCCCATATCGAGTTCTTGGTAGACAAACAGAACAGAGTCCGACGAAATGGAAGCAGAGGGGGAAATCAACGGCTGCGATGATTCCGGTGGCACGAAGGCCAATGCATGTGGCGGGTCACCGGAGGTAGCCGGAGAAAACTCTCAGCCGGAGAAGATTGCTGCTCAGAGCAGTTCTGTGAAGTCTTATTCTTCTTATAGCTTATCGGATGAGTTCTATGGAAAACTCACCAAGTTCTATGAATCCTCTGGGCTCAGTCTAATGTGAGTAAAATTAAATTCGCATTGTTCTTACATTTACATATCTACATGTATCTGTGTGCTATTATGCATAGTATAGATATAGAAAGAGAAACATGGCTATTGATTTATTGGTGTACTTTTTTTTAAAAAATAAATATTGTGTGTGTGTGTGTGTGTGTGTGTGTATATATATATATATATATATATTAGAGAGAGTTGCATTTTTTTTGAAGATTTTTGTTATGGGTTTGTAGAATTATTAAGAATCTAACGTGGGATCTCTTTAATTTGTGATGGGTATTTGTCTGTTTGACTATTTGGTTGCTGAGAAAATGTAAAAAAAAAAAAAAAAAAGAAGGTAAAAATAATACTTGAGGGTTCCGAAATTAAAGATATATTTTCTTTTCGGTTAAATACCAAAATTAGACTTATATTTTAATTTTTTAGATCTAAAGCGACATAAAGTTTATATCATGCAATTACTTATATTATAGGTGGCTATTATATTTCAATCAATTGTTACGTTTAGAAAAATAAAATATTCCTAAAAGTGATCCTTTCTAGTTTTTGGAAAGGGGGGAGTATGTATTGAAAAGATTAAAGAAATGTTTTCAATTTTGTCTGTTTGACTGCTTGGTTATTGAGAAAATGTGGGGTTAATTGATGTTTTATTTTGGTTATTGATTTTTTTTTACAAAGATATTACCATACTAAAAAAATATTTTAATTTAGTCAATATTTAATATTCGGTTCAAAAAATAAATAAAAATGTTGAATAGACTAATGTTTAACCGCTGTCATGTGATGTACTTGAATATGTGGTAGGTGAAACCCTGGTACATGGATCACGTGGATCAGGAGGGAAATTTCCCTCCAATATTACAAAGACCCTAACTATATGGAGTCTTAGAACACACTTGAGACCAACAAAACTTGTTGGTTAATGGTTGTAATCAATAATTTCCCTCCTGATCCACATACGAGGGTCCCACCTGTTACATATTCAACTACCCCACGTGACAACGATTAACTATGTTAGTCTATCCTCTATTATTTTGGACGGATTATTAAGTACTGACTAGTTTGAAATATTTTTTTTGAGTATAATAATATTTTTGTAACAAAAAAAATCAGTAACTAAAATAAAAATAAAAATCAATCTCTAGTACAGTAATCAAAACATCAATTAACCCAAAAAATGTGCAAAAGAAAGGGAAAATAATATGAATACAATAAAAATAAAATATTTTGGAGTGTGGGCACAAGTATACATGAAACTCCACTTAGTTGGGTCTGATGCCACTGTTTGGGTGACTTCATAATTTTCAATTTCCACAAACAGGACAAAATAAAAGTACAGTCAATGTTTCATTTAATTTGATTTATTCTGTTTTTGGGGCAACCTGAAAACAATTAGATGGTAAATACTAATTAAGAAATGAAAGGAAGATGAGTACCTTGTATTTTTGCCGCTCTTTGTTATATCCATTTATATAATGTGGAATTTTGTATATGTATATTTTAGAAGAAAAAAATTCAGTTAAAATGTAACATGAAAATTGACAGTTTCAACTTCCGGGAGACGAAGGTGGACTTGTTTCTTTTCTACAAAGATGTGACTGAAAGAGGGGGATATTGTCAGGTACTACCTGTTTCCTTACATAATACATAGTTTTTTTTTTATCAATGCCAATTGTTAAATTAACATAATGTTCTTTTGTAATATTATTTCTTTTACTCCTACCACACAAACAATTCACAAGGGTGATTTCAAGAAAATTAAGTAAATTAATTTTTGGAAACCAGAAGGCCTGTTTATGAAGCACTTCCCGTGTTATCTTAAGTATGCTCCAGCATAAACATGTGTGTTTGTAAGTGGTTCCCTAAAAAATATAGTCATTTTGCACTTTTATTGCCTCCATTTTTGGAAGAGTGACTATTATAGTAGTACAAATATAAAACTTATAAAATATAAGCTTGCATTTATTATCTTGAAGAAAGTAAATTTTTTTATATATAAAAAATAAATGAAAATCTAACACTATTGAAGATTTTGTTGATCTGGGAAAAGGATTTGCGAGTGAAGAATTGTATGATATGATAGAAAATTTCATAATAAAAGAGTAAAGGGACTGAAGGGCTTTTCTAGGAATCTAGAGGCGTCTCCATAGCTTCCTAGTCATGGGATTGGTTCCCTAGGGGAAATAATAGAACAAGAGAGAAATCCTGTTTATTATGAGCCTGACGGAATGCATTATTACCTATTTATTGCTGTTTTTTTTGTGTTTATTTTTAACTTTTTAGGAGATGCATGTTTGATCCGTTGTTGATTCCCTAGAAAAGAGGCTAGCAGTCAGCGAAAATAAGACATTTTAATACATAACATGCTACAAAAGCACTTTAACCATCAAAGAAGTATGCATTAATTCTTGGAGGTTTGTTTCATTCTATTATGGAAAAATTTCACCCATTAAAATGTTGTCCCCACTGAAGCGGTACCATTTTGTCTCGGTTGCTTCAAGCTAGCTAGACAAGACTTTGTCGAAAATTTCAGTCAATTTAAGTTAATTGTTTAAGGATACAAATGAAGAGGGATAGGGCTTAATAATTACATCATAAGTCTTGCTTTGCTTAGTAATCTTTCAGTTTTACATCACAAGAGATAGATTACTTTTTGTTTCTTCGAACCATCCTGATGAATGCTGTAATGCAGTTTATATATCATCAATCAATAGTTTAGAATAGTATTAGTGCATCTTACACATACAATTGAGCTGGTTTGTTTGAATATCCTTTAGAAATAATAAAGGACCATCAGTCGTTTCTAATGTGTGGTAGTGCACTTAATCCAACTCTAAACTATATTGGTTCAGTAATTTAATCATCGCTCTCCAATGAAAAAGTCAGAAATCATGTATTTATTTAATGACGTAAATTTTCTTTCATCAGCATTGCTTGATTAGGCTTTTTGCTATCTTTAGTAAGATTGTGAATCTGTATTAATCAGCTCATCTTGTGCCAATCTTGATCCTCTATGGTATGATCTTACGCGACCTTATGCGGGATACATATGAGTTTCAAAAATATTACTTGTATTTTATTTTCTTCTGAAATCTTAGCCGGTTGTCATATTTTTACTTTTTCCTTTCTTTTCTGTAAACCAATCTTTGAGATTGTTGCATGTGGAGTTGGATTTTTTTTTTTGTCAGAATACAAGTTTTAATTAGCTTGATTACCGATTCTAAAACCTTATGCCTCTGGATGTACTCGGCTTGCTTGTCAACCAAAAAGTAAAAATAGGTTATTCTTAATGAAACCTAGCCCTCCTTATCTAAAAATGCATATACACTTTGTTTTTGTTGTGAAGCAATACTAATAGGTAATTAATTATCTGATAGAGAAGGTTCAGCTTAATTCAGGATAGTGTACTTAAATATCTACCGACTACGTGATTCACATAAACAACTTAACTGCATCTTTCTGATGTCATTTCCTTGAACAACTTATGCAAATGAAGCCCTAATGGAGATTTGACATATTTATTCTATCTTTAACTTATCCTTTTACACTCTTTTAGGTCACAAAAGATGGGAAATGGGGTGAAGTTGCATCTGCATTAAACACAAAAACTGGTGTTTTAATACCACCAACTAAGATTCAAATGATTTATGCAAATCTCTTCTACCAATTTGAGCAAACGTACTACTATCGAACTCCTGCAAAAGTAACAGAAGGTCAACGATTGCGAGTTGATCCAACAGGTTTGGTGAATACTTGCAATGACATTTGTATTTGTAATTTCTAGGGTCCACATTGTATACATTTGATTTTATAGTTATAATTAGTATATTTAATTGTTTGTTGTAATCGCTTTTATGGTCATTAAGTCATTTCAGACCGATCTTCTTTGATCAGCTTTGACGTAAATGATTTAATAATCACGACCCTTTGCTCCCTAAGTCTCAATCTCATTGCCATATTCCCGTAGGTTCTGGTAGTGGGAATAGCTCAAGCAGCTCGACAGGGAAGAGAAAGCATAGTGAGAGTATTGATGATGGCACAGTAGAGAAAAGGGTGTGTCTGAAGAGTTCTTTCCAATTGCCTACAGGTCTGTCATTTTAGTCTGGCGAATTCGGTAGTCTTAATCTACTAATTAATTAAGCTATCAAACTGCATTTAATACTAATAACTTGAAGTAAGAGCACACAAAATAAAAGTAGAAAAGCATGTCATCTATTATATTGAAATTTCTCAAACTAGTTCGAGTTCTGGTCCGTCTCTGATTCCATCTATTATTTTAATTTGAAGTCCCTAACCAATAATAAAAACTTCAAATTGTTTAAGAGAATTTGGAAGATTTGGATTATACAAGTCTTAGTTGAATGAACTGCTATCTTTTAACCTTCCAAATGTCATGCGCTAATGCTCAAATTCCTTGTTATCCTAGACACAATTGCACAATTGCTTGAAGACGCATCTACCGCCTTATTATACTAGGAGATTTTATGTGGTTGAAATTCATTATTATTATATTCTATTTGTTGTGTGTACTCCAAATTTCGCACGTCATGTTCGTTTATGAAATGTTCTAGAAAGCTAGTTAGTATTAAAAAAAAATTTCTCATAGATTTTCAGTCTAATAAGTAACCTTTTTGGTTTCATTATAGAAACTGAATGCTTGATAATTTGGCTATAATTTAGTGAAGATTGCACTTTTAAGCAGTTTGTAGTGTGTATTTGCAAATTCAAGCAGGGCTTAAGCCAGAAGGGAAGAATCCGTTCATGCAAATGCCATCAGAAGAGAAGAACCCTGTCTTACAAACACCCAAAAAAATTAAGGAAATGAAGAAGTCATCAATAATTAAGGAAATGAAGAAATACCCGAATGCTCCAATGGGATACAGAACAGGTTATATGATCTTCCTTAGGATGGAATGTGATCGATTAAAAAAGATACACGGGGAGAGCTCAGCTGGCCAATTTCGAGACATGGCAATTGATGCATGGAGGCATCTCTCTAAGAATGATCGAGAGGTAGACTTCCTCAAGGCTTTTGTTCATAATTCTGTATTATTACTATGTGCACTAAAATCAGTATTCATTCAATCTTTCCATCAATGGATATTTCATCCTGCTCATTATTTTTTACTTGATGAACACTCTATTAACTTGTTTCGAAATGATTGATACCCTTTTCTTTTTCAATGGTCAAATCTTCGTTTATCCGTGTAATTTTTGATTTGTGATTTTACAGCCATATGTCGAGGCAAGTAAGAAAGACAAGGAAAGATTTATCCGAGAGATGGCTGCTTACGAGACTATGAATAAACAAAACACAGAAATGCAGAATGTAGACACTAGTACAAACTCTAAACAAAACACAGAAATGCAGAATGTAGACACTAGTACAAACTCTACTACTATAATCGAATTTGCAAGGCCGAATTCACAAACCGATGGCGACTACCATGTGGCCACCGATGGCGACTACCATGTGGCTTTGCCAGCTGATGCCGACAACAACTTTGCTACAGATGAATCAATGGTTGAATTGGCAGCTGGGATAATGCAAAACTCTCGACCAAATGATCCCCTATTCCAGGTGAATTGGGATGAGTACTATGAATCACTTGATGTAGTTAAGAAAGAATAGTTAGGATTCTGGAGCTTGAATCACTTGGAGTGGTTTTGAAAGTGCATGTGCTAATCTTTTGTCACATCTGTATATTTTAAGGTATTTCTGCAATTTTGTACATAAGACTGGGATGTAGTAATATGATGTTTTTAGTTTTCAGACTTCAGTTATAACTAATTGATGTTGATATCTGTTTGGCAATTACCTTTTAGGTTGCAGGTAATATTGTACGAATGGTACTTTGAACTTGGAATTAGCATGAAGAAATTAATAATACTAATTTATCTTTTGACAAATTAATGATTTTTGTTTATTTTTTGAGTTGTTCTGTCAGACTGGAGGCTTGCTTGAGGGGTTTAAGAGGCTTGTTTCCTGTCGGACTGAAGACTTATTTGAGGGGTTTAAGAGACTTGTTTGAGGGGTTTAAGGCTCGTCTGTTTCACTCTCGCTTTGATATTTTAAAAATAATTTGGATAGTTTTCACATTAAAATTGATCAAATTAATTTTAAAATTAAATTGATGAAAATTAATTTGATTATAGTTAATACAATAGTAAATATTTTAAAAATTATGAAGACTTAAAATAAATTTCTTTTAGTTTTAAATT
Organism: Aralia elata; assembly: GCA_034770075.1. NCBI lineage: Eukaryota > Viridiplantae > Streptophyta > Magnoliopsida > Apiales > Araliaceae > Aralia > Aralia elata. The sequence continues at coordinate 73,339,104 of CM068383.1, forward strand.
TGTTATTGATGAATAACCCACAGTTACAAAACTATAGTGCTAAAAAGTGCAACTTATGAATAACCTATAATAACACATGAATTACTGTATTATTTCAACTAATTAATATTATTTTAAAATTTAAAAATATCTCAAATTAATTTTTATCGACAGACTGTCACCGACAAATCTAAACAAAGTTCTCCTCCTCCTCCTCCATGTTTGTCAATGAAAATCTGAGAGACTCTGATCTAACATCCCAATACATCCCAATCATCATACCTTCCTTGAGCCCTCGCCGCGCTACGAAATCCCTAGTCCACCCCGCTTGAATCAAAAAATTCTCCGCATATGGCCATTTTTTCAGCGTCAAATTATGCTTAGTTCCGGTATCCAAATCCCACACAACAATTGGCACTTGCTCCCCATTCATCATGACACGGGACACCATATTCTCGTCCCAGTATTTGAAAATATGATTATAAACTTGATTAGGATGTAATTCCAGGCTACCAAAATGTGCTACGTCGTTTTCCGTTAGGATTTTGGTGAATTCCCATGGAAAAAGTAGCTTCAACCGCGGCGGCTCATCCCTTATCTCCACCACCTCCTGCGGCTGGGTTTTAGTGTTGAGGTAATGGAAGTGATGAAAAGTAGTTCTCTTCATTGTTGATGCCATAAACTTGACCAAATTGAGACTTGTGATACAAGAAAACTGTCCAAAAAAAATTAGAGAATTGAGTAGTATTTGTAAGCATATTCATGAGATGTATTTATAGAGATTTTTACCATAATCCAATTAGGATTTAGTTTTTCCTTGGGATTATTTGGCAAATTAAATCAGGATAGATAGGGTTGTGTGTCTACTTGTTGAGTTTGATTAGGATAGCAATTTTTATTGGGTAGAACTAAAACCCTTTGTTTGGTTGGTGTTCCGTATGGGGTTTTAGGCCAATTTTCGTTGACAACTGACAAACGATTTGCAAGAAATTAAACTATGTGGAGTAAACTTTGGACAATAATATACTTTTGTCTCTTTAGAAAAATAATTACGAAATTGACATTTTCTTCAAGAAAATCAATACTTAGTGCAAGGGAAAATAATGAAATTTAAAATTTAAATTTAATATAAATTTATTTATTTAGTTAGTACAATCACAATCACAATCGTTGAAAAATATTCAATAAGTATAATTAATTATAAGACTTATTATTTTCATCATTTACATGAGTCAAGTATTTAAAAAATTAAAATAAGTTGAATTGATATCAAGAAATCAAAATGAAAATATAAAAAAGGAGCAACATCGATATTAGATACTCTCCTTGTCCCAAAACAAGATTCTTATTTTAACTTTTAAGTTTAAAATAACTAATATTAAAATTAATAGTAGTATTTGTTAGAATATAGTGAAGAGATTGTCCAAAATAAATTACTGAAAAATTATTAAAAAAATTATTGTTTGTGAAGAATATGCTTCATTATTATTTACAAATAGTAAATTTAATTGTAAATTCCAAAGTAAGACATTTATTTTGGGACAGACTTTTTTTTCTTCACATTGGACCTTATCCATGTAACGATGGAATTCACTTGTCTGCTTAATTCTTTACATTCATTTGGAAATACAATTGACCAAAAATGAGCATCACAACCACCACAGAGCTGCCTTATCATCTTACACCCAAACAACTACCACCAGATAACCCACCCTCCACCTCCTTCAGTCTCTCCCATAAAACCATCTTAAATCTTTTAGCCACAAAATGCAACACTTCTCTCCACCATCTCAAGCAAGTCCATGCTTTAATCCTAAAAACCAACCAATTTCAAGACCATTTTGTAGCTGGGTCTTTAATCAAGTCCTATGCAATTCCATATTTTGGGACTTTCAGCAGTTCAGTAGAACTTTTGCAACAAGTCCCACAGCCAAATGTGTTTGTTTGGAATGCTATTATTAAAGGGTGTTTGGATAACAATGAGCCCATTTTGGCTCTCTCTTTTTGTTGTAAAATGGTGGGTTCCAATTCTAGGCCTAATAAATACACATACCCTCCTTTGTTTAAAGCTTGTGTTATTGCACAAGCTTATAAAGAAGGGGTTCAAATTCATGGTCTTGTGGTGAAAAATGGGCTTATGGGAGATGGGTATATAAAGAGTTCTGGAATTCAGATGTATTCCTCTTTTGGGTGTTTGAGGGAGGCTAGGAATATTCTTGATTCGAATGGGGAATCGGATGTTGTCTGCTTCAATGCTATGATTGATGGGTATTTGAGATTTGGAAATGTTGAGGCTGCTAGAATTTTATTTGAGGGGTTTAAGGATAAGAATGTTGGTTCCTGGAATGTTATGATTAGTGGGTTTGCAAGGTGCGGGATGATTGAAGAGGCAAAGAAGTTGTTTGATGAAATGCCTGAGAGGGATGATATATCGTGGAGTGCAATGATTGATGGGTATAATCAAGGAGGGTATTTTAAGGAGGGGTTAGAAATATTTCATGAAATGCAGAAAGGGAAAATTAGGCCAAGGAAATTTGTTTTGTCGAGTGTGATCTCTGCTTGTGCTAATGTTGGGGCACTTGATCAAGGGAGATGGATTCATGGATATGTAAGGAGGAATGCAATTCCTATTAATGCAGTTTTGGGAACTTCTTTGGTTGATATGTATGCTAAATGTGGGCGACTCGACTTGGCATGGGAGGTTTTTGAGACAATGAAAGTGAAAGAAGTCTTTTCTTGGAATGCCATGATTGGGGGGCTAGCTATGCATGGCAGGGCAGGGGATGTAATTGATCTTTTCTTGAAAATGGAGAGCGAGAATGTGAAACCGGATATTGTCACATTTCTTGGAATTTTGAATGCTTGTGCTCATGGAGGGTTGGTGGATGAAGGTGTTTGGTATTTGAATAATATGAAGGAAGTCTATGGAGTTGAACCCAATGTGGAGCATTATGGTTGTGTTGTTGATCTCTTGGGAAGGGCAGGGCTATTTGATGATGCAGAGGAGCTTATAAGTTCTATGCCAATGGAACCAAACGCGGCTGTTTGGGGAGCCCTTTTAGGTGCTTGTTGGAAGCATGGAAATCTCGAGTTAGGAGAGAAAGTAGGGAACATCCTACTAGCAATGGAGCCACAAAATGGTGGGCGATACACGTTGTTATCAAACATCTACGCGAAGGCTGGGAGATGGGAAGATGTTTCTCGAGTGAGAAAATTGATGAAGGAAAGAGGGGTGAAAACAAATACGGGAAGCAGTTTGATAGATTTGGAGGGAATTGTGCACGAATTTAAAGTTGGCGATTCGTCACACCCCCAAACAGAAGAAATATATTTAATGTTGGAAAAGATAATTCGAAGGTTGCAGTTGGAGGGGTATTTACCAAACACCTCTCAGGTTCTGTTTGATATTGATGAGCAAGAGAAGGAAAGTGCAGTATGGCACCATAGCGAAAGGCTTGCGATTGCCTATGGCCTCATAAGCACTACACCGGGGACAGCTATTCGTATCATGAAGAATCTAAGGGTATGTGAGGACTGCCATTTTGTGACAAAGCTCATTTCACAAGTATACGATAGGGAGATAATCGTGAGGGATCGTGGTCGATATCATCATTTTAAAAATGGGAAATGTTCATGTAAGGATTTCTGGTAGTTAAATGAAATTGTATATAGGATTTTTCAGCACTCTGAGCTCCTGCATTGTCTATGCTACAGCAAGTCTGCTGCTTAATGGACTTGAATTGCTTTCCACTCACTCTCATTTTTACCCCACTGCTTGATGAAAAACTGTTTCATTTATAGGGATATGCCTTCATTTCTTATTCAGTGGTGGTAGCAAATTTGATTCTTGTGTATTATTTGCTCAATGAAGAGACACCATATAACTTCAAATAAGTTCTTTCTGCATTAGTACTTATCTGCAATTTTTATGTCACTAGGCACTTGTTTCACTTTGTGGTGTTAATGTGGAAATTTTATGACTGCCCCTTCCCCCTCCTAGAAAAAGCTCACAAAATACCTCAAGGTTGGATGGCGTCAAAATGATGAACCAAATTCTGCAAAATAGTATTGCGTTAGATTGAGTGACGTAATACTCCGATGTTTAAGTTTGTATCGGATATGAATCTAATGAAAATGACTTATATGTTGACTAATTTTAAATCAAATGTGAATAGTTATTAATGTGAAACTATAATCTGTAAAATAAAATAATAATACCTGAGGATTCTTTTTTTATACCCTCTTATCTCATGATTCATGTATATCTATATTTAATATTAACATAAATTTATCGTCATATATAATAATACTCATTGATGTAATGGATGAACAATAAATACTCTATTCCGTAAGAGCATCTCCAGCAGTTGATTCCTAGACTAAATATAGTCTAGGAATCATGGTTTCTCTCCAACAGTATGGTTTCTCTCCAGCAGTGTGACTAAACATAGTCCATGGACTATATTGACAAGGTAAGGAGACTAAATCAAGAAACCAAATTTGTGTCCTAGACTATATTGCAATTATTTTAATCATATTTAAATGGGAGGTTGAAAGATGATTGGAGCATTTTTAAATTCATTGATTATTTTAATCTTTTGATATTATAGTCCACGCGATAGTCCATCTATTGGAAGGATTGAAGACTAAAGGACATTTGCTGATGTCATATGAACTAAATATAGTCCAAATGATAGTCTTATTGCTGGAGATGCTCTAAGCGGTGAATATGAATTTGTAGAGGTGGTCTGATGGCAAAAGGTCCGAAATGGCCCTTGGGGATGACTTGTGTCCCCGTCTAATTGGGTGCATTAGACATGTTTAATTCTCCATTCGTGCACTACATAACAAACTTAATTTGGTATTTAAACGTTTATAGCAATAGTATTTGGTGTGTTTAACTATCGTACCAAAAATAATGTATTGCATTTAAAATCTAAACTCTATGTTTATGAATTAAATAAAATACATTTAAATTAAACTGTTTATAAATAAATAAGATTATGAAGTACGTCTGAAATTATAAATGTACTATATATTACATATTTGGTAGACGAACAAGCTTTTAGTTGTATTTGCAGCGAGTCATGGTATAAATGGGCTATTCTTATAAGGCCTAAAATTTGGGCTGTCTTAAATGGGTTGTAAGCTATAAATGGGCTATTCTTATAAGGCCTGAAGACGTAGGTTGCGAATAGTGATATGTAAACGGGTCAGTTCATGTACCACCGTGGCCACTGGTTTTCGTCGCTGGAACTCCGGCAATTTTGTGGCCAAGGCAAAATCTACTGCACTAAATATTAATAACTCATGCTGGAACTCCATGTCACATCATTTTTTTAATACCATTTTATTTCGCTTGTATTTGTGTTCTTAATTTTTTAAAATTGATATTTTCACAAGTAAAAATATTAGTTACGTTGCCACAGATCCTCCTCACATGAATAATAAGTAGGGTCAAGTCTCATATCAGAGAAGATCCTCCCCACATAAGTAGTTAGTAGGGTGAAGTCTCATATCACAGAAGATCTTGTAAAAGTAACATTTTCACTTGACAATTATAAAAAATCAAAGATACTAAGAAAATCAAAATAAGAATATAAAAAATTATTTGGTTTCCAAATACACACATTCTTGTGTCATATAAAATGGGATGGGGGGAGTACTTCAAACCTTTTTTCATTAAATACATTGAGCTTGTCTAAAATAGACTTATCTTGTTTCTTATTATTATTATTGCAGATTCGAATTACTCTAATAAAAAAAAAGGTATTAAAAAAGAAGAAGAAATAACACTAGAAATAACCAATTAGGAATAAGTCAATCTAAAGATACATAAACAAGAACTTAATTACAGATATATATATGAGAATAATTTTAGGAAACTGCTATTTCCACATAATATTTTGATATTTTCACACGTATGACCCACATATTAGTTGATGTGTTAAAATTTTATGGACTAATATGTGGGCTATATGTGTGAAAATATGACGTGGAAATATCAATCTCCTAATTTTAAGAGCTAAAGAGGGGATGGAATAATACACTTGCAGTGGGTCATCCATCCATCCCTGAAGTACTTTTGCTTATAATGTGCTTACCCAAAAAGAAAATGCACATGCAATTTATCATAAAAAAAAAATGGCAGACAAAGAAAGGACAGAAGAAAACCAGACAAAAGTGATGGTACAAGAAATATTCAAAAGGAAAAGAAAAGGATAGGAGAAAAAAGTGAGAGACTGTTGGTAGGCAATGTGGAATGGTGGATGAAGGCTCTATCTCCACATCCTAACAAAGTTATGTCAGTCCAAAACAAATGCAAGAATTGATATATAGAAAGTGCCATGAAAACAACCACATGTTCTCTACCTCTTCATATATTTAATATTCAATAATACTCAATAAAAAAGGGTCTTCATATATTTAATATTGAATAATATAAAAAAAGTTTTTCTGTTAGTTGGATATAATTGTCATAACTAGTAGTTGATGTAACAAACAACGAAATAAAATGACGTGATAATTTTATAAATGATAATTCTGTTGCTATAGATTTATCATGAATTACTTTATATTTTTATTTGAGTTTTTGTCATAAATCAACTAGCTATGTCCACGACAACCATATTATTTCTATTTATTCTTTGCATTTCACAAAAAGAAAACAATTACCTTTAATGCACAAGGTATATGGTATTAATTATACATTTTATGTTAAACCTTAAGTTTATTAAACATTTAATTTAGTAACGATAATATCATAATTAAATTATGATGATAAATTTGAGAATATATTATTATTATTATTATTATTATTTTGGATAAATGGGAGTTTTTGTTGAAATTAAAACTGGTAGTAATATATTTGATATTTCCATCATCAACTAATGATTGGTGAGAATAAAAACAAAGAAGATTGGCAGTTAGTGGAAGCCAGCACCATCAACTTATCCAATAAAGAATTCCTAATTTTTCAACTAATTTGCTACACTAATTATATTAGTGTACAAAAATTTGTATGGCCACAATAGTAGTATTGTATATCATACCGGCCTTGCAAGAGACAATAAGGAGACATGCTGTCACTTAAATATATGCATGTTTTTTAGTGGTAAGGAATTTTACTTAATATTAATTACTTACATTTTTGTCATATTTTTAAGAAATATAATAAAATTACTAACATTTTATCCTACTAAAATTATTTAATTAAGCTGAATAATTACTCATTTTCTTACCAAATGCACTACGCCCTGCATGCTTGATATGATGACTGATGAGTTGAGGAAGGAATTAATGAAGACATGGGTGATAATATAGCTATTTTGATTTGGTTAATATTACTAGGGATCTAAAGGTGAAATTTTAAGCCCTATAAGATCACGTTTGTTTGCATGAATTATAATTTCAGGATTATAATTTTGGGATTATAATAATTAGATTTATAATCTCAAGATTATTAATCCTAGGATTATAATACTTGGTTGAACATGATATTAAATAATTCCCCATATTAAGTTATTTTATAATTACTGGACTAATAGTCACAAGTCTAAATTTAAAAACAAACAAGACACTTGAGATTAATAGTTCTATCCCAAGTATAATTTTTAGAAACAAACATACCTAAAAATTTTGATATTATTTATGCAAGTCCCTCAAGATATTTTGTAATTGTACTCTCTGACAAAATAAAAAAAGAAAGCAAAAAACAATTAGTAAATCATTTAATATATCACTCACATGACTCTCTTGAACTTTTTATAGTCATATTATTTTTTAGTAATAAAACACATTATGTTCGAGCTCAAGAAAAATTAAATTCTTGGTTTCGTTCTTCTTAACCTTCTTTATTAATTATCTTCATTTACGCATAACAAATGATAATTGATCAAGAATAAACATCGAAAATTAAGGAAGATGGTTCAAGAACAACCTAAATTTGGATAATTTTATGTATTTGTAGTGAGATTATTTTACTACAAATGCAAAGATATGTTTAGTTTCTAGATTACGTATGGTTTAATCATTTGTCACACCAAACACAAATAAAGTCTCATAGTAATAATTAGTTGGCCCCAAATCACAATTTAGGTACTTAATTCAATGACTATGATAATTCTTCATTATATCTTTGTAAATAAGGCAAGAAAAAAAAATTCAACTAGCTAACCTGCCTAATGACTTTTATAAGCTGTAATTATATATGTAATAAAAGACAATAAAATGGCATTTACGTTTATTTGTACTGTTTTTTTTCAACATTTCTTAAATATTGTTGATCTTCAACTTGTTGAGAAAATAATTCTAATAGCTATCGGGTTTGAATTGTGATTTCTAGTGTTATTCATCGATTAAAATGGAAAATCACATTACAAACTTAAGTCAAATTCATTTTATACCTGTGTTATTAAACATATATGGGGTGCATTTAACGTCTTAATTAAGTAATTAGGAATTATTTAAAAAAGAAGGACGTATAATTAGAAATGGGTTTTAAACCCTTTTTTTTTTCCTTTTGATTTTTTGACATCAACGTAGGTTAATAGAGTTATAGAGATACTCACTGCGTCGTCAAAAGAATGTCTAAAGTATATTTTACATCCAAATTAAGAAAAATAAAGTAAAAGAAAAAGTGTAGAAAAATTTCAAGTTTGATTTTTAATAGACATACAAAATTACATAAAACGATAATTTTTTTTTATATATAATAGTGGACTCAACTAAATGACATATTTATTATATATATATATATATATTTATTATTATTTTTTAAAAACAAAAAAATTATACAATAAACTATTGTTTTGAGGACGAAACGACAAACCTCTTTATAATAAACAGATCTATTTTATAAGTTACTATTTAAGGATAGTATCATGGGCAAATTAACAGTAGAAACAAATATTTCAGATGTCAAAAATTTAAGTCCTTGAATGTTAGAGGTTGCGCAGCCAAAGCCATGTGATAAAGTTGGCGTTGGATTTCATGGATTTAACACTCGATGGCGAGCCCCAGCAGATAAAAGGGAGGAAGATCAAAAAATATTTGGAGAAATTATTATTTTTTATTTATTAATATTTAAATAAAAATATATCTGTGATTTGGAACAGGGAGTACAAACAAATGAATAAATTAACTCATTTCATTTCCTCTTTAAAGGCGTCTTTCCCACCCCGTCCTCTTCTCTATTCTTTCTTCGTCTTCTTCTCCGTTCCTTCACCGTTACCTTCTTTTCTCTCTCGTCGTTCTTTCCTGAAATTCATGCTCAGAGCCGCCTGCATCATTTAGAAGGTAACAACAATTCTATATTCATAACCCAAATTATTGAATTCATTATTCAAGTATCTCCATTTCTAGTATTGTTTGATTATTTTTTTTTCCTTATAGGTATAATATTGATTTTCAGATAGTGTAAACTGAATCGATATGATATTATTATGAGATTAATTTTGTTAATTTAATCAACCTCTTGTTTTCCTCCGCAGGTATTTCTGATTTTTAAGCTTGTTCTCCAATTTTCTTCTGTTTTTACACGAGAGAGGAATTTAGGTTGAGAAACTGAACATTTTCATCGATCTCAAAATCGATGGCATCATTATTTATCTCGAATCCCGAAGCAACGTCAAATTCCAACAGCTCACGCGAATCTAAGCGCAAAAAGAGGAGAAAAAGCGAGACGAACAATGAAATTGAAAATCACCAGCAGCTCAAAATCGATCGTAGTAGATGGAAATCCAGCGCCGAACACCAGATCTACTCAACGAAACTCGTCGAAGCTCTCTGTAACCGGAATTCTTCTCAATCGGCGACTTCAACTGCTGGCGGCCGCGCCGTCCGTGAAACTGCCGACCGAGTACTCGCCGTCGCGGCTAAGGGAAGGACGCGGTGGAGCAGAGCTATTCTAACTAACAGGCTCAAGCTTCAATTGAATATGATCAAACATAAGAAAAGTAAGAAAGCGAAGGTGACCGGCGATGTCCGGTCGAAGAAACTGGCGGCGAAGAAGAAATTGCCCGCGTTGCAGCGGAAAGTGCGTGTTCTTGGTCGGCTAGTTCCCGGCTGCCGGAAACTATCTTTTCCGAATCTTCTAGAAGAAACTACGGATTATATTGCGGCTTTGGAAATGCAAGTCCGAGCCATGACTGCTCTCACCGGCCTTCTCGCCGGCTCCAGCGCTTCTTCGGCTCGGCTCGGCTCAAATTTGTCCTAATCATCGACTTTATACATTTAGAGTTTTTATTTTTATTGTCATAAAAAAGAAGTCATTGTTAAATACTGAGTTTTTTTTTTAATTATTTATTTTAATTCATGTATTTTTATTGTATACAGCTCTCCGCTGCAACATTTGTGCTGCGTTTGGATTAGAAGAACGAGAGTGAGAATGGAATGAATCATTCTTATGAAATGAAAAAAATTGTGTTTGGTTGTTTCATTAGAATGGAATGAACTATTCTCATTTCTCTTAAATTTATAAATTTGAAATGACTCATTTCAGCTAGAATAGAATGAATCATTCTATTCTCCATTCCATTTTTTCAATCTAAACGCAGTATTAGTTCTTTCATTTTTTGCTATTTTGATTTTGGGTTTCTTAACATTATTGTTATTTATTTATTTATTCATTCATTACTTATTGGGTTGGTTGGAATTTTGATTGAACATGACAACTAATTGTTTCGTTTTTTTATACTACTAAGCATAGTATTTGTTGATTACTTACTATTGAAGTAAAGTAGAAAATGTTTGCTTAGAAAATCTCATTCCTTAACCATATCCATCCGTAAATGAAAAAATTAATTTGACAAAGAATAATAAAAGACAGAGAGAAAGAGTTATTGTTCATAAAGAAATTGATTAATCAAGACGACTGATGAGGTGAAATTGCTAAACTTAAAAATACAGAGATTGAAATTGCTGTAAAATAAAGGAGCCATTTCTACCCATGATCTGCACAAGTTATCGATCTTGTTGGTGATTAAACCGTGTCAAAGTTATGTTATTACCTAATTGGCATATTTATGGATTAAATTCTTCTCGAATTACATTATCATGTTAAGAGGGTCAATAAAATTACTGATATAAAGAAATCAGTAAGTCTTGGGCGGCCGGTCTAGCGATCGGTCGGATTTTTTTTTTTTTTTTAAATTTTTTTTCCTTTTGACTCACAAATAATTTATAAGATTTATTGGAACTAATATTTTAAAAAAACAGTGATTTAGGTGTAATTTGAATACATATACAAAACAGTGTTATACAGTCTGTACAACACTGTTTTGTATATGTATCCAAATTATACATAAATTACTGTTTTTTTTAAAAAAAGTTAGCCGGTCGTTAAATCGATCGCCGTAGAACTGCTCGAAAGAAATAAAAGTGTTGAATTAAGGGAGTAAAATTAATCTACTGGTGATTAATTATTGTTTATTCTATTGAGTACAAATATTATGGTGGCCATAACATGCACGCTTCCGATTGCAGTACACGTTATCAATAAAGTATATCTGAAACATCCTAGGAACATTCTTATTCCACATAAATAATTCCTAAACCTCTTTAAACAATTGAACAAATCATTTTGATTGTTTTGGTACAAACATGTCTCAAAAACTTGCAATCTGTCACTGTGTTAATGACATTTTAAATCTTTTAAGAGAATTTGATTATTTATATTGTTACATGTATCCCACATTACACACATATATGGGTGACCCATCAACATCGTAAATAAGTACTGGTATTAATTTAAACACATTCAACGACTCATTTTGCTATAATTCTTGTTTCATAGAAGTCATGTATAACGTGTTTCTCACTGCAAAGTACATGTAAACCAGTTATATAGTTTTTGATTATACAGTATGTCGTGCAAAATCTCTGTCTTTTTTAGGGTATGTTCGATATCAGTGTTTACGATATTGATTTAGAGGTTTAAATAATCGGTGTTTATAGCGATAGCGTGTAATTTGGAGGTTTAAACACGTGACATCAACTTTAATATTTTATCAATTTTAAATTATAAAATTTTTATTGATTTTTAATAGTTAAGATATTTTTAAATTTAAAATTGACACGATTCATTAAAAATTATGAAATAATAAATTTTACGATACTTTATAATACTCATAATTAATTGTATCGATTAAAATTAATAAAAAATATGTTAATTTTGAATTTAAAAATATTTTAAATTAATTTTAAAAAATCAATAATAATCTTATATTTTGAATCGAAGGAAGTACATTATTTTTAAATCTCAACATTGTATTCGTGAAATATATCAATTGCATTTAAAGACAAATAAAATTCTCCAACGCATTTAAAACTTTAAGCTTAAATACACTTTAACTTAAACCTTTTAATTTTTTACTTTTTTACTTTTTTACAAGTTAAATTATAATATTTTAATTGTTAGACATCAAATCCTAATGTAAGTCGTTGGCAACGTGTAAGCAAGTGACCCTATAATTACGCATGAGTACCAATGACATGATTGGTGGTCCCACTCATGCACATGGGACAAGTGGAATGCCACATGGTGCAAAGGGCACATCTTCAACCCTAGCTAGCTACTCGGCTATCGTTTACCCTAATTACGTTTTACTTGTGAGACGCTTATGCAGAGCATATTTGCAATCCAAGAGTTTATGCAGATGTTAAAGCAAAGGCTACATAACGAAATTCGAGGGCTTCTCAGCCTACAAAATACACAGTATTTTGTGTTATATATATATATATATATATATATATATATATATATATATATATATATAGAGGGAGAGAGTTAAATACACTTTTATTACACCAAATATTATTAGATTCATAATTTGATCTCCAAAACAATTGAGCTTATCATTTACAACATAAACTATCTAATTGTATACAATGTCCACTCCAAAATCAATTTTCAGTGAAAATTAACCGGAATATCCAACCTGATCAACAACCTAATTAGATCCAACTGCTTTTGCACGATTTGACTGTATTTATATATGGTTTGACTTCATTAAAAAGTTAAAATATTTGTAAACATAATTAACTCCAAATTAAAATACTTGTAATTTCAATTAATCTCTAATTAAAATACTTCTAAATACAATTAACCCCAAATAATGTTGATTTTAAAAATATAAAGTTAAAAATTATACAAAATATATAATGTTTAGCAAAAAAGTATAAATTAGAAAAAAAACCCAAAAAACTCACCACCATCTCTCCTTACCATCATTGCCCCGCGCCAACACTGTCGTCGCTCCACCATAATCGAACCACAGCCACGACACCACCACCACCATCTTCAACTCCTCCATAACCATCATCAAATACCCATTTCTTTTCTAAACCCTAACTTTATCTCAAATTGCACAATCATAACAAAATCATTATAATTTTCACATTTAAAACACAAATCTTAAAACAAAAGATATGAAAACATAGATCTATGAAAACAAAATCCACAGCTCCATTTCAAAAAATGTAATATAAATATCATTCTAACTGAACATACTATGACTTTTGTTTAGTTTTTTTGTTTATCATGGAGAAAGAGATTTGAGCGTGGGAGGCAGTGGTGGGGACAGGGGTTGGGAGGCGGGAGGCGAGAGGCGAGAAGTTGGAGGCGATGACAGCAGGAGTGGGAGTGAACGAGGGTGGGGGAAAGCAGAGGGGACGTGGGACATGGAAGGGGGATAGCCGGAAAGGTGAAGAATAAGTGATGGAGGAGGGGAAGGAGAATTGACGGGTGGAGGAAGAAGACATGATGGAAAAGGGGAAGAAAAAGTAAGAATTAAGTGATCTAGATCATTGTTTTTAGATCTGGATCGGTTATCGAACCGGAAAAGTTTTCCAGTAAATGAGTTACTAGTTCAACCAGTGGTTGAACCGTTATTGAACGAGTGTCGCCATAAATATTTAAAAATTTATATTATCAGTAATTAATAAAATTTTAAAAAATCTCATTTTTTATGAATCAAAACATGATAAAGTTGAATTACAATATTACTAAAAGTGGTTAATTTTAATATTAAAAAAATTTTGGTACAAAAAAAAATTAAAAACCGGTTCACTGGGTCAACTAAACCGGTTTTATCGGTTGAACCATTGGTTCAACTGATGGTCACCGATTCAATCCGAGTTTTAACCAAATTGGTTCAATCGGGCCAAATTAGACCGGACATAAAACCGGTTCCCGGCGGTTGATCGGCTGGTCTAGGCCAGGTTTCAAAACAACGATTTAGATTCCTTTATCCTTTTTCTTTTTCTTTCTTTTTTAAAATAAAAAAGCATAGTTTAGAACTTTAGATAAATACTCCTTTGTTCATTTACCTTGTATTTCATTTAATTTATAAAATTTTAACATTTAAATTTTGTTATTAATTTTTTTAAAGTTTTAATAACAGTTGTAATATTTGTTAACATGTCTTTTTTTTTCTATAATTATTTTTTTTAATGAAGTTAAACCGTATCTGAATACAGTTAAACAATATAAACAATTTGGCTTGCCGAAAAATCAGGTATTCTAGTCAATTTTTGCCGAAAATTAATTTTGAGGTAGACATTGTACGCAATTAGGTAGTTTATATCGTAAATTGTAAGCCCAATTACTTTGGGAGCTGAATTATGAATTCGGTGGTATTGTGCCTGAAAAATTTTATGTGCAGGCATGCCGTAGTTCGCTGAACTCAATGTGAGAAATGTTTGTCTAACTGGTAAAATTATATTCAATTAACACTTGTCCTTTAAATGATCGGCCAACTACTTAGCCGAACTGGTCAGACGATTGGAGAAAAGAACGAAAAAATTACTTCTTTATGGATCCTTTTGCCTTTGACTAAAGACTTTAATGTTAGACAACTGGTTACTTTCTTTTTGGTTAATTAACTGATTCTAGTTAGCTTGATAATTTATAGTTAGAGTTAACTATGCTATAAATTGGAACTTAATTATATTATTATTAGTTAAGTTTTTGATATTTAATGAATACAACTATAACACAAATTAAACTATCTATCTGTTAAATTAACATGCATCTATCCCACATTCATAAATATGCAAGAAAGTTAAACACTAAAAGCAAACAGTTAAGTAAGAACTTGGATATAATTGTTGAAGATATATTGCCGAAACAACTGAAGCGAACACACAACTAAGTCCAAACAGACGTAACAAGTTACAAATCCACGAATCGAATACACAAATAAGTCCAGTTGGACATAACAAATAGTGAATCTAATATAACTATATTAAAATAACAATAACTTAGCCGAATATTGGCGTAACAAGCTAAGTGTTTATGCTAAAGCTAGAAAAATTGTAAGAACGGGATAAAAATTAGAAAAAAAATTAAGTGTTTTAGAATGGGTGTTGCCAATTTGTGCCAAAGAGCTTTGTTCTCTATTTATAGACTCGTTGCAGAACTGTGGTACTGACTTAATCGGCCACTTAGCCACGATTTTCTTAAAAATAGGACCACTACTCCACTTTTTGTTGGTGCTTGACCGTGTGATCATGGGTCATCCCACTTTGCCGAACTGAAGAGTCATGAGTTGTAACACATTTTCACACATGTTCGCTATCTCCCAGGCATGTCCTTACTTTCTCCCTTGTTTTTTGGCTTAACTGGAAGCTTTTGTCTGAACCATTTCAGTTAACTAGTACGCTGAGTTAACTGATATCAGTACTTAGTTGAAATTCACTTAGCCCAATTTCGAAAATTGAGATTTGGGTGTAAACAAGTGCTACTTGGTGTAATAGAAGTATATTTAGTGTGTGCGTATGCGTGTGCGTGTGTGTATATATATATATGTATATATAATCACTCCAAAATTAGATATTAATTTTTCTTTTTAGTGTTTGTTCGTTTACTGACGTTTGGAGCATTTGGTGCGTTTGATGGTTCAAACGCACCAAACGCAGTTGAGAATTTTGTTTGGTTACAAACAACTTATTTAATTTCAAACACAACTTATTTAACTCACAAACGCTGCGTTTGGGGTATAAACGCAACGCTCAAAAAGTAAAAACGCTACCGCTGCAAACGCTATAAATAAATGCAGCTAATCGAACATACCCTTAGTCCATTCAAATATTAGAGATACATTTTTATTTTATATTATAAGATGACATGATGTTTTAATTTGTCATTATTTTTTGAGTAAAATACAGTGACACCTCCTCTAGACAACCATAATAACACTCACCTCCCCTCTAATTTTTGAAATAACAGCTACTACCCCTGCAAGCTTTTAGGGTTGACTAAATAGATAAAGTTACATATTTATCCTTGTATGTTATCAAATTTTAATTCATGAATAATATATATATTTTTACACTACAAGAAAATGGTCCAACAGCGACCAAGGTTATCTGCGACCGACAATTTCGGTCGCTAATACTCGTAACAGCAACCGCCATTAGTGACCGCATATCAATCTAGTCGCTGCTGAGTTTAGCGACCGCAATCGGTCGCTGATAGTGTCACGTGCGGTCGCTGAAAGATTTTCCCCCCAAAAATGTGGCGCAGAATTGGGGCGGGAAGCGTTACTGCGACTGGATATTAATAGCGACCGCAAATCGGTCGCTATTTCTGCCACATAGATAAAAATTAGCGACCGCACGCGGTCGCAGAAGTCGGTCACTGATCCTATTAAATCTATCAGCATCCAGACAGTCGGCCATAGACGAAACAGAAGAAGAAAGAAAATAGAAGACGGAAAAGAGAGAGAAGAGAAAAGAGAGGGAGAAGAGAGAGGAGATCAGGAGTGGCCCCACGCCGTCCCACCACGCCGGCCGACCCATCCCACTGTGCCCACGCCGCCCCATCATATTCAGGTATGAATTTCAGATGCATGTGTACAATCTAAATCATATTTATAATTTTTTTTCTTGAATAAACAGATATAATCTTATTATAGGGTAGTTTCTTTGAATTTTTCTTGGCTGGGTTGGTTGTGAATCATGATTACAAGTAATCCTGTTTCGAATTAGATTTATGCGAATGCTATGGCTTGGTTAGATTTATGCGAATTAGATTTATGCAAATGCTATGGCTTTGAGTACGGATTAAATCCTAAATGAAATATGAACTAGATTTATGCGAATTAGATTTATGCGAATGCTATGGCTTGGTTAGATTTATTCGAATTAGATTTATTCATTTTTCTTGGCTGGGTTAGATTTATGCGAATTAGATTTATGCGAATCAGATTTATGCGAATGCTATGGCTTTGAGTACGGATTAAATCCTAAATGAAATATGAACAAATTCTGATGATGAAAAATATCCTCTGTTCTCATTCTGCATTTTATTTTTAAATAATAATGTTTTGCTTTTCATTTGTTTTTTGTTTTTTGTTTTTGTTACCCTTAGTAATTAATGAATATGTAGTTTAAAAAATGCATTTATAATATTTACAAATTTTATAAATAGGACTCTAATGTGAAATGGAAAGAATATTTAGTTTGTTTAAGTCTTAAGGTTTAGACTAACTTTCTCTTTGAGAATGAAAAGTATAAATCTTTATATCTCATCATCTAATGAACAAATATGAAGTTAACTTTTATATTTAACTTTCAATTACTATCACAAATATAAAGTTATAAACAAGAAAGAATAATCAACTCTACTTGAGTCCCCTCCTTTATAACAAAGTTATTAAATTATTTAAACCCCATTTAATAATAATTCTTGAATTTAAATTAGGATCAACTTTAATTGCTACTTAGGATTGGAACTGAACTTCAAAATTCTGATTCTAATTATATTTGAATTCATAAAAAAAATGTATAAAAATTGTAACCATTCCACCAAAAGAGTACCATTTGTCAAAAAAAATTTAGTTCCACAAAAGAGTCGTCTTTTTATTGATTATAGCTTAAAATGACACAATATCCTAAAGTTTGGATCATAATTTGATTATTTACCATATTACCCAAAGCTAAAACAGTTTATTTTTTAGGGATATACGCGAAACAAAAATTTATTAAATATATATCTTTAGTGGTCACAAATTTTGCAAATGTGACCGAAATGGCAGGGTATAGAAGACATGAATCATTTCAATTAACATTTTGTATATGCCTATTGGGTTGTGTCTTGGGTGTCTACAAATGGCCATATATGCATGCCCTCGTGCATGTGGATAGTCCATATTATAGGGGAGACTCTGGAGAAATTTTTTTGTTGGTCGGATAACTGAATAGAGGCGTATATTGATGTAGACTTGTCCAAATGCATATGCAAACCATGCATGATGCTATGATTAATATTCCACCCCTAGCAATCTATTATCTTTAGGATGGTGCATATGTCAGTTAAAATATGTAGGATGACATAGGATCATACTAACGAATAATTTAAGATGCACAACAATATATCATTTTGGCTAGTCGATCTCATACTGTGTACAATCTTGTCATATATGTACATATACATCTATATGTATTTGTAAGCATCATAAATGACATTGGACTGAATTAGAAATCTCTAACAAGGGGAATACAATAATTCTTGTCTGCAGTAGGTACCGTGGTTTCATGGACCTCAATGCAGACCGTAGTTGGATGAGAAGACGAAAGTCAAGTGCCCAGATTGGTGCTACAGCTGAATTTAGAACTGGTTGCAAGGTGTTTCTTGATTATGCGTATAGTCACCCAGAATGTTTGAATGGTCAGAACAAGATAAGATGCCCTTGTTTGAAGTGTAAGAATGTAAATTATATGGACAGAGACATGGTAAACTATCATTTACTTGTTTCTGGGTTCATGAAAAATTACGAAGAATGCTGGTGGGCACATGGGCAGAGAAGAGATAGTGTCAGCGCACACGTACATAATCCAGACAGCGGTACCCATCGTATGAATGACATGGTTCATGATATTGCAGGGCCGGATTTTGATTGGGAACAAGGCAGAGAGCAACTTATGAATTCTGATGCCAAAGCGTTCTTTAAGTTGTTAGACGAGGGTAGCGAACCATTGTGGCATGGTTGCACCAAGCACACTACATTGTCTGCAGTGGCGACATTACTGAACATTAAGGCTGATCATAACATGAGCCACGAGTGTTTTGAGTCGCTCTTGAAGGCCATTAAGAGTATGTTGCCTGAGGGTGAAAAAATGCCCGAGAACTACTACTATTGTAAGAAAATGGTGAAAAAGTTGGGTCTTGGATACCAAAAGATCGATGCATGTGTCCGAACGATTGCATGTTGTTTTTTTAAGGAAAATGAACAGAAGACAAGGTGCACGTTTTGTAGTCATGATCGGTTCAAGCCTAATAAAGAGTGTCTGACTACGAAAAAGACAAATATACCTTATAAGATTTTAAGGTATTTTCCAATTACACATCGGCTCAAACGATTGTACATGTCTTCAAGGACAGCTGAGTATATGAATTGGCATGCGAAATCTCCAGCTAAAGATGGAGAACTTAACCATCCCGCAGACGGACAGGCTTGGAAAGATTTCAACTTAGCACATCCTGGGTTTGCATTGGAACCTAGAAATGTGAGGCTTGGACTGTCCACTGATGGTTTCAACCCTTTCGGCCACTCAGCTGTTCCGTACTCCTGTTGGCCTGTGATTGTTACTCCATACAACTTGCCTCCTTGGATGTGCATGAAACAACCATACTTATTTCTTTCACTCGTGATTCCTGGTCCAAAAAGTCCGGGAAAGAACCTAGATGTTTACTTGAGACCTCTTATAAACTCCAATACGTAACCAAAATGATTCTGACTCAGACAACGATTTTAATTAAAATGTATGTTTAGGTTGACTTGTAAAATTAATATATACATTAATTCATGTAGCTTTTATTTATAGTTGTCGTAGTTAACTATTTCATAAAATTTCATGTCATTTTAATTGTATATGTAAATCATATAACTCATTCATAATATCATCCTATAATTTTTTGTTTGCAGATGTCTTCTGAGCCAGCGCAGCGAAAACGCGGCTTAGGTCGGGGCCCTAATCATGTGCCGAAGGCCCCGGCTAATCCGGATGACCGGATTCTCATTCAGATTCGCCCTCCACCAGACAGCACGTACGTTTAACATCATTTCTTTTAATTTTTATATTTCCATTGTTCTACAGGATCCTACTAACTTGGGCGATGATGCATGATCGAGGACCTAGGCTTGTTTTCTACATATTTAAAGTTTTATGCTCTTAAATTCATTCTTTGGACCTTTGTATGATACTTGAAGATGACATTTGTATATATTTCTTTAGTTCATATTGCTTTATTAATGTTTATAGTGTTGATTTATGGCATTGTGGATGGACGGATGTTTATATATATTGTTGTGCATGCATATACTGGGATATAAATCATGGATGAATGTTTATATATACTGTTGTGTGTTGGGATATAAAACAGGTACAGTTTTTTTGGGAAATCCATAAAATACTGCAAAATTTTTTTTTTAAAAATTAAACATCAGCGACCGCATGCGGTCGCTAATACATTTGTGCGGTCGCTGATATAAAGCCATTATTAGCGACCGACGCGGTCGCTATTACCGGTCGCTGCCACGTGTGCCACGTCATTCATAAGGACTGACTCAGGATGACTCAGCTTAGCGACGGCGACGGTCGCTATTGACGGTCGCAGATATGTCGGTCGCTGATAGTGGTCGCTGATGTGCACACCAGCGACTAGATTATCTGCGACACTTATCAACGACCATTATCGGTCGCAGATAACTATCAGCGACCGGTATCGGTCGCTGATAGGCGATCGCTGATAAGCTTTTTTGTTGTAGTGTTAATGACAAAATTATCCTACTTTAATATAATAAATTTTAATTATAGTTTTATTTGTAATTAAGATAATCTCATTCAAATTGTTGGCAACTTATAAAAAAAACTAATTTAGTTTAATCAACACATATTTATGGATAAATGATACAAATATTAAGAATTTTAAATTAAATTATTAATTGAGATGTTCTAATTAGGGTGAATTGAGTAGGTTGATAGTTTAGTTTTTGATGTTTAATAACAAAAATTATTATTTGAATTCTTAGTTTCATATTATGATTTTCATATGTTAAATTTTCTTGAGTATATGTCAAAATATGGGATGTTTATGATTTTGATTAAATATTTTAGTATATAGTTGGTGTTGTTTTGTGGTAATGTTGAATAAAAAAAATATAATAATATTTATTGATACTTTTGTCGTGTAAAAAGATTTTTCTTTTAATATGTTTTTTTTCTTTTTTTTTTGAGTAACAACGTTTGTCATTTTTACTATAAATAATTATGCCTAAGTGTACTTATGTTTAGTTTAATATTTGAGAAAAATAATTAACATAATTTTTAACACTTTTTTATATGAATTATAAGATTCGTTCGGTAACAAGTTTTGTCTAAGTTTGTTTCACGTAAATTTTAATATTTGAAAAAAATAATTATAAATTTTTTTTTTGTTAATTTGCTCTTTTTATGGGTATTAAAATTTTACTTTTTAATTAGAAAAAATTATGTTTGAATGTATATTACGTAAATTTTAATATTTGAGGAATTTAATTAGCAAAAAGTGTATGAATTTATTTTCTTGATAAAATGAATATTTGTTATTTTTTGACATTTATGTTATTTATTGCACAAGTTCATAATTTAATTAATTAGTATTAAGTTAAGTGAAAATGATAATATACATATTTATATTTAGTAGATATATTAAACAATATAATTGAAGGGTGTATTTGACATTATATTAAAAATATTTGTGGATATTAGTTGTTCAACCACACTAGGAGTAGTGAATGTTATATATTATAGACTAGAAGGGTACTGACTGTTACTTTAAAAATTAGAGGGGTAGCGAGTGTTATTATGATTATCTACAGGGGATGTCAGTGTATTTTACTCTTATTTTTTTACTGTTATTTTCAATATCAAACTACCACAACTGAATTTCTAGTTAATACTAAGACTATATTTAAAAATATAAAATTATCCTTAAAAATCATTGTTTTATGAATACATCTCTAATTTTACAACCGATAGAATATTATGTTAAAATAAATATTAAATCAAAGCGGACAAAATTGAAATTGAAAGTTGAGTTACATTCTGGTTTGCTATGTGTTCAACTTGTCAATTTTGGATTAATACTGAATGTGACAACTCAATTTCCACATGCATGGCACCATTGATATTTAGTGCCCTAGTTGTATAAAATGATTGGCTGAAGGGCCATACACATATATAAGAGAATGTTTTCCTCACATTCTCAACAAATTAAATTGGATGCTCCTAATAATTGTATTCTACTTTAAGAATTAAAATTTAAAACAATTTATGAATGAAGTGGAATGAAAGCGTCAAAAAAGTAATAACGTGTTCGTCAATACTCCATATATATATATAGATTCTTTCTTCTTTTGGTTTTTCTAAGATATAAAGCGGGAGGGACCGTCTGGTGTAGGGCTGCAAACGAACCAAATTGTTCGCGAATCGATTTACTTCGGTTCGAGTTCGACTTGCTCGCCTAGTCTAGTCGAGTCGAGTTCGCACATAATGTTCCGTTCGATTGCTCAATCGAACATGTTCGCGAACCATGTGGTTCGGTTCGTCTTTGTTCGCGAACAGTTCGAGTTCGGTTCGATTTGGTATGTTCGAGTTTGGTTCGATAAGTTCGAGATCGGTTCGAGTAGTTCGATTTCTTAATTACATGTTTAAATTATTTCTAAAATTCTAAATAAAAATTATTGGTTATTTCAAATAATTGGTTCGATAAGTTCGAGTTCGGTTCGATAAGTTTGGTTCGATAATGTGTTTGTGAACTGTTCATGTTCGCGAACAACCTTATGTTCGACTTGTTCGCGATCTGTTCGCGAACTCGATCATGTTCGCGAACACCAAACGATCCGAACTCGTACATAGCTGTTGGTTCGATCAAGTTACTCGAACATGTTCGAGTTCGACTAAAAGTATTCGAGTTCGGTTCGAGTTCGACAAAGTTCGATTCGGTTCGATTTGGTTCGTTTGCAGCTCTAGCCTGGTGTAAATAAGTTTTTTTTTGAGCCTTTTGCCTTTTTAAAAAAAAATGCCCTTGGACTTTTAAGATAATTCCCTTTTATCCTTTTTAAATAATAAATGTGTGTGTATATATATGTATGCATGTATATATCTTTCTATTTAGTCCTCAAAATTTTATACAAATTATATTTTATTCTACATAATTTATATACGTAACGCGTGCCACCAACTATTAATATTCTAATACTTATAAAGTATAAGTAGTGAGGATATTTTTGATATTTTATTGTTTGATCATAGGATATAATTAATGTGACCCTTAACCTAATTATGAACGACAATTAGAAAAAGTTCGCTTTTGATTGTCGTTTGGTGCGAGCATAAGCTATAATTAGTTTTTATCTGATGCTAATTTCGTAATATGACTACATTTGTTTTGGACTCCTTTTTTGGTACACATGGTTTGGTTATGTTTATTCATTATATATTTTTTGTTATAAGAAATATAATATATTGGGAATATAATATACTCCCTCCTGTTCTAATTATCTTGTTTTATGATCAAATTGATCATATTTAGAATCAAAATTTATTTTTAAGTTTATTACATACAAGTACAAAATTATTATCATAAAAAAATGTACTATCAAACTCAACTTATGTGATTTAAAAAATATATTCTAATACATTTATTTAATTATTAATATTAAAATTAGTCAATTTAATTATAAAAATCAACTATAACAAATAAAGTCAGACGAATAGAGTATTATACAAAATGTCGATAATATTGGTTTAGGGTAAGATTATACAAATGTATTTAATGGAGAATATATTTAACTGCAAAAACAAATTAAAAATAGGAAGCCAATTATTTGTCACTAAGGAAGATTTAGTGATAATTTTAAGTTGACATTTCTAAAATAAAAATAAGTTATTAGAACAAATATAGCCCATATTTTTATATTTTATAATTATTCTAATAATATTAACATTTTAAATGATATTTATTGTTTTGACAAAATTATTATTTTTTAATATGGCAATATCGAGCATATAACTTTAATGTTATAAGTAATTCATATACAATATATATGAAGGTGAAACTATAACCCCAAGGGGTAAGTCTAGTAGTCAAGGAAGTTTGTTTTTAATTTCTTAAATACACCATACCAATGTGAAGAATATATTTTTAAATTAGTTCAAAAAAAAATTTAATTTTAATTAAAACGTAAATTAATTTAAAAATATCTTTATTATTAAAAAAATAAAATAGTGAAACTACAAGTTCTTGTGGTCAAAATAGCACCACCTAGCCTCTTTTGGTAAAAGTCAAAAACATTTGTCGTACTGCCGGCAGCCGGATGGGTGGGGGTCATTAGTGGAGAATGGGGTCTAGGCTGTTTGGGGCCAACAGCAGGAAGAGGACAAACTAGAGTTTGGAAGTTAGAGCAGTAGTATTCAAGTCGTGGCAAAAAGGTTTGTACTAACAAACATGCCATCATTAGTAATATCATCCCTTGGGATACAAAAGTTGACTCTCAATATATTTCTGCACATGGTTTGTTTTGGCCCCCCCTCCCCACCCCTATTATACTCCTCACGTGGCCTCTCTGGTAGCGGGGAAAAAGGACCTTGCCGCCTTCAATGTGTTCTTCCCCGCCGCCCCCCACCCCCTACCCCTCCCCTCGGGTTTTTGGTTAATTTTCATAGGTGGTAATTATGGATTCGAGTGAAGTTGTTATATTATATATCACTATAAATTTTATAATTTTATGAATAATTATATTTGTGAATCAGTACAAATAATATATTTGTTATAGTCGGTGTATAATAAAAAGTTATGAAAATTCATGATGATATATGTTGTGAGAATTTCACTCTAACCGGATCTGATAATTATAGTTTTGGATCAGACGAAATTGTTAATTTCTCAAGTTCATACAAAGAAACTGCATGTGTTTTAATGTAAAGTTGTATATTTCTTAACATTATTAATTTTACAATATTGAAATTACAATGTAATTTAATACATTATTTTTCTTCTAAATTATAATTAAGATTAATATTGACTTTGTAAAAGTCAATATCAAAAATTTTCAAGCTCAATATAGATATTAATTCATTTAGTTTATGTTAATACAATATCATAAACTACCTAAAAAGTGCTAGCTACTAGTTATAAGATTTATTATTTTTAAAATTTAAATAAATTATGTCAATTAAATTTAAAAATGTCTTAAATTAAATTTTAAAAAATCTTATAATTCAAAACAGAGAATGTACTATACAAATATAACTCATTCTACTTACTTGACTAACTACTACATCGAGTTGGATCAATAAATTACCTTATAAGTCAATTACTGCACCGATTTGTTATTTTTCAAAGTAATTTGTCAAATAAGTTGTCGCAATGCCTTTTTTTTTCCTTTTTTATGAAGCCCCCGCCTTTTAGGATTTTTTAAGCCCGCTTTTTAAGAATAATCAAATACATCTTCACCTATTATAATATTAACAACTAATCACATCTCACAAAATAAACCCAACTAAATGAGAATCGAACCTAAGATTTAAATATCACAATACTTCAGTCTTAACTATTAAGTTAAGACCTCGTTATGTCACATTGAAAATAATTAAAATTTGACTTTCATTATTTTGTAGTTCAAAATTAAGAACTATGTATGCAATGTGCCAACTTATCAGGTGCATATCTCAAATACACAAATCAGTCAAATGTGTGTAGTATTGCTGTCTACACACTTTTTGCATACACGCAATCTTTTCTTCTAATTGATAAGAAGAAATTTTACTAATGATGATTATAGCTGATCAAGTCCCCAAGTCATTGCCACTCAAATCTAGATTGTATAGTTGACTTAAAGAAAAAAGAAAGACTTTTTTGAAATTACAAATCAATTTTATTGTGAATATCTTACTTTTTGACTTTTGAGTCCACTACTCCACTAAGAATTTATTTTAGACAATATATGCAGCTATTTGGTTTTCACATAGCTAGAGGCATGGATGCAAATTGATTAATTACCAATTAATTAGAGACACATTAAAAGTAAATTCATATGTTTTATTTTTTATTTTTTATTATGCAATCTGAGACTTTTTTTCATGGAAAAAAAACTTTGACAAATTGAACTTTTTTGAAGAACATAATAAATATAATTAATTATAATTTCACAACTGTTAAGGTACTGAAAATCGACGTCATTCTCAACCAGTCTAACCGGTGACAAGTGTGCTACCACAACTTCAGCCTCCGTCAATTTTCACATTGAGAAGACATTATACATGTACCGATTGATGCCGAGTGGTGTCACTGTAGATAAGTACTGCTAGGGTTTCTGGAGCTAAATCATGCAGTCGATGATAGTGTCATATATAGCGTGGAATGAAGGTTGGTGTTAATTTTAATATATAAAGGACTAAGGACCATGCCATGAAGTCTCATATGTTTCCATGTGGATATGTAACTTCCATATAAGACGGCCCTATTTCTTTTTCAGGGTGAGTTAACTTCATTGATCTTCTTGTTGCATGTGGTAGATTTATTGAAGGTTGTAGGATCGTGTATAGTAATGTGTGTAGTTTTTCCTTTTCAAAAAGTGGTCCACTCCACAGGCTAACTTAGTATGAGGATGGCTTCATGAGAGAGCAATAAGATTGGTTTCTCATCAAGGTATTCTTTAGGGACGAATTACAAAAGCGTCCCGTCAAGTTGTTATCAATTTTAATTTGACCTTTTAAGTTGTAAAAATTTCAATTGATTATTCAAGTGATCAATTTGATTCAATTGAATCCTTCATGAATGACGCAGGATAGAATATCCGTAGTGGACTTGCCTAGATATCGTTCCAAGTTGACAAAATAACCTCAAATCCATGAAAATTCTAGAATTCACAAGAAGAAAATAATAAAAGAAATTTTTATTAAATAACTGATCCAAAACTACCATGCTCAAAGAGTTACAATTATTTATATAGTAAGAAAACCCTAATAAGCAAATTAACCCTAAGCTTATTGGGCCAAATAAATAACTAATATTAAACTCCAAAGACAAAAAACTCAAAATAATAAAACTGCAAAAATCTCATACAAGATGTACGAATTTGGCTTAAAAATGACAACTTTAGTATCCGTTCTTTCCAGAATGCCGTTTGCATGCGAAAAACATTGATTTTTTTTTTTTTGCCAATATTGGAGTTTAGCCCAATTTATTGACTATTTTAACTAGCAGCGACCCAACTTTTGGCGATTCAATTGTTTCATATATAATTCTGCTAATTCATCTACATCAATGAAACATGGAAAGAGTTTCAATTTAGTGGAATACAACATCCGTAGTCAATTGAATCAAACTGGTTACTTGAAGGATTAAATTAAAAATTTTGCAATCTAAAAAGTTAAATAAAAATTAAGCGACAACTTGGACAAAAACTTTTACAATTTGATATATTCTTTAGAACAGTAAAAACCTATAAAAGCCGTATCACATCCTTCTTAACGCCAGAAATAGACCCAAAGATACTATTTCAATCTTTTCTCTCTCTAATATTACTAGTAGACCCATCAAAATATCTCAGTCTTTCTGAAAACTCGTCAAAATATGTATTTATTTTTTGAGCAGACATAATATGTCATATATACTTGAATTTAATATTTCATTCAAAGAAGTGGTCATGTTTCTTATAAAAATAGTGATCATGAATGTCTCCATAAGTAGATAAGCAGCCATGCTTTTGTTAAGATATTTTACCTGAGTTTTATATCGGATAAATTTAAAAGTGTAGTTGGGTTAATATAAGTATGGTGAAATTTTAGTCTAATAAGTTAACCTTTTGAGTAAGAAGGTGATCCAACATACTTGTTGGGTTAGTTTACACTGGTATCTAAAACTGAGTGGATTTATTTTTTGTCCCAGAGTCTATGATTCGATAGGTCCAAGTAGCAGGTTGGTACTTCAGGGTGAAACATATTCACAGATCGCGTGTTACTTAGTCTGCACAGTGGAGCAAATAGAGTTGAGTCAGGGGAGCACAAAGGATCACTCTTTTGTTTGTCACTACGCGGTAAAGTATGATTTGAGTTAAATGGAACAGGCTCGGGATGGCTCTGAAACTGTTGAGAGTGAAGGGTTTACAAGGAGTAAGGTTGTACTCAGTTTGTCTCTGACGTGGTGGAGTAATATTAGAGTTGAGCAGGGTTCATGAAGGACTCAAAAATGTGTGTTCAATGGTGAATA
This sequence comes from Aralia elata, assembly GCA_034770075.1. NCBI lineage: Eukaryota > Viridiplantae > Streptophyta > Magnoliopsida > Apiales > Araliaceae > Aralia > Aralia elata. Next base: position 73,367,341 of record CM068383.1, read on the forward strand.
CTCTAATTAATATGATACTTGTGATGGGTATTTAAGTAAAATGTGGAGATTATTGAAATATTTCACATGAATTTTATATCGGATAAATTTAAGAGTGTAAATGTATTAATAAGTATGGTGAAGTCTCAACTTAATAAATTAATTTTTTGAATAAGAAGGTGATCCAATATATTTGTTGAGCTAAGTTTGACCGCGGGTATGAATAACATACTACAAAAGAAAATTTTATCTTGATGCATTGGGCTAAAAAGTGCATGGTCTCCTTAACTGCCACGTAAAACTGATGTACTTCTCTTTAAAAAAATTTAGGAGAATAAATTATAACATTATATTTTTAAAGGAAATAACTAAATTTTAATAATTTTTAGTAATATTTAAAACTTTTCATCATTTGCATATTTAAAATTGAACTTTTTTCATTTTAAAACATTTCCGTTTTCCTATTTACATATTTGACTGTAGATATTTGAATGATAAGTTAGCAAGGGCCAAATATGATTGAGTTTTATTTTTTACTCACATGATGTGCATATGTCATTATTTTGTACAAAAAAGTGGTCGGATTGTTAATTAGGATCCATTGTACTTGCTAAAATGTACTTCGAATATCAAGATTTTATCCTCTAATATATTTACGGCACAATTATAACACGGTTCATATTTGTCGGGTCAGATATGTGTTAATTAATGTTTTGATTACTGTATTAAGGGTCGATTTTCATTTTAATTATTAAATCTTTTTTTGTTATAAAGATATTATTATAATAAAAAAATATTACAAACTAATCATTATTTAACATTCCATTCAAAAAATTGACAGAAGTGTTGAATAGATTAACATTTAACAACTGTCATGTGGGGTACTTAAATATGTGGTAGGTCGAACCCTGTTACGTGGAAGACTAATTGATTTTTGGTTACTGTGTTAGAGATCGATTTTTATTTTGATTACTAAATTTATTTTTATTTTTGTATTACAGTCATTACTATGCTCAAAATTTTTACAAACTAATCATTATTTAACATTTTGTCCAAAAAATTGACGGAAGTGTTGAACCGTGCATATCATGTGAGCAAAAAAAGTTGATATGTGAGTTAGTTATTGGTGATGTGGCACATTGTGTCATGTGTAATATCATGTGTATTGTCATTGGTAAAGAAGAAACGAACCAGTATTCATGGCCATGATGAATCGCAACAAAATCGTGCCCTAATTTTTTTTCTTGTTCTAATTTTTTCTTTTTTCTGATTTCTATAGTAATATCATGTGTCACATCATCAACAACTAACTCACAGGTTAATTAAGTAACGTTAAGTAATGATTAGTTTGTAACATTTTTGAGTATAGTAATGTCTTTGTAATAAATAAAAAAAAGATTCAGTGACCAAAATGAAAATCTACCCTTAATACAATAATCAAAACATCAATTAACTCTTCATGTAAGAGGGATCCACCTGCCACATATATTCAAGTACCTCACATGATAGTCGTTAAACGTTAGTCTATTCAGCACTTCTATCAATTTTTTGAACGACATGTTAAGTAATGACTAGTTTGTAACTTTTTTTTTAGTATAATAATAATTTTGAAACAAAAAAAGATTCAATAACCAGAATAAAAATCAAACTAAAACATCAATTAACCCAGTCGGATATGCAGCCCCAATGTATTCAGTTTGATTGAGATGTAATAATAGTGAAGTGAGTAGATTATGATCAATCCCCAGTTTGAGTATTCCTGGCCTATGAATTCAAATGCTCCTGATAAAATATGGAATTAAGAAGATGGTAAAAAAAGTTGAAGCAACTATCGTTTTGGGATAAGTAAGACAAATTAAAGAAGGCAGAATTAGTTAGGCTGGTACATGTTTAACACAAATTACATGTTTTTATTATTATTATTATTATTATTTTGTTGTAACAGTTCCGAAAGATGCTTTATTGAATGATTAGTTTAGTAGTGATCCAAAGAATAATTGAAGTGTAATGGTTAAGTTAAAGATATTATGTCATTTGAAACTATCATGCAAAAGGAGATTTATTTATTTATTTTTAAGTTTATTTTTTATATTTAACAAAGGGGACACTTCTTTACCAAGGGTGCAATGCTGTAGTAGACATGGAGAGAGGCATTGGGCTTGGGTTTGAGTTTTGACTAGTTGAATTAGCGTAATTTCCTATATATACTCTTTTATGATCGAGATAAAAAAAAAGGGAAAATTACATTTCCTAATACATTTTTAAAAAAAATTACAACAAAAGTACATCTGAAAAATATTTACATAATTAATATATTTTTATATTTTATTTACATATTAGTGCATTTTGTATCCCTTTAATGACCTCTATAAATATCATTATCCATTCATAAAGCCTGCGCATTTGAGGAGTGGTGGGAACTAGAGGAGGAACGACTGGTGGTGGAGTAACGACAGGTGGAGGGGAAGCTGGTGGTGGAGTGGCGGTAGGTGGTGGAGTTGAAATTGTGATGGGTGGAGACGCCGTGGGGGCGGTGGGAAGCGCTTGGGTGGTTGTGGGTGGTGGTGAGGCGGTGGTGGTCGGTGGAGTAGCGGTGGGTGTTGGTGGGGCGGGAGTTGAAGTCGAAGAAGAGGCCAGAGATTGACCTCCGACACCGACTATGATAATGCAGATGAAAGTTAGGAGAAATAGATATTTTTTGATCCATATTGGTGGTTGTAATTTTGCCTTAGAAAGCACAGTACAAGCTATAGTGTTACTTAATATTGGGAAGGTGCAGCTTGAGAGGAAAACAAGGTCGTGTTTGTGTATATATATATATATATATATATATAATATATATATATATATATATATATATATATATATATAATATATATATATATATAATATATGAGCTATGTTTTCGTATATTAATTTCTCTCTAAAACTTTATTCTCAAGCGGGGCCCATGCAAGATGAGAGGGACTACCGCCTATCAAACAAAGTTTGATTTTATGTTAGCCGTCAAATTATCGTCATCGATATATTTTTTTCCCATAGTGCAGTTGGTAGTTAAACTTTTATACAAAGGTAATCAATTCAGTTTTATTGGGTTACCAATTAATTATAAAAAAAAAATTAAGAATGGTTTTCAAGTGTTACCTGGATTTGTTTTTTTCAACATGTGCAACCATGAACAGTTTTATTAGTTTTTGCAATGGTCACCATCGGTACATTTTTTTTCATAATGCAGTTGGTAGCCAAACCTTCAAATAAAAGTAACCAATTCAGTTTTATTTGGTTACCAATTAATTATAAAAAAATTAAGAACAGTTTCTAAGTGCTACCTGGATTTGTTTTCTTCAACATGTGCAACCATGAACAGTTTTATTGGGTTCTGCAATGGTTGTCGTCGGTACATTTTTTTTTCATAGTGCAGTTGGTAGACAAACCTTCATACAAAGGTAACCAATTCAATTTTATTGGGTTACCAATTAATTATAAAAAATTTAAGAACAGTTTCCAATTGTTACATAGATTTGTTTTCTTCAACATGTGCAACTATGATGAGATCAAAGAGTAGTCGTGTGGATTTTCTCTTATTTTTTCCAATGTTTTCTCCTTTGATCTCCAGGGTAAGTGTTACAAAATTAGTGTATTTTTAATATTTTATTTACAAACTCCCTCTATACCACATCCGTTGAATTTGGCGGCATCAAAACCCCAAACATTCATACAAAGGTAACCATTTTAGTTTTTGTGGGTAACCAAATAGTCATAAAAAAATTTCAGAATAATTACCAAGTGTGATTTTCCTCTTACTTAATGTAAGAAGAAAAAATATAAAATATTATTCAATATTGTGTAACACAATCTCGATTACCTTACATCAATAAAAAGGTTACCATATGTCTGGTTATTGGTTACTCACAGTAAACAATGGTCCATTGTTTACTGTGACAACCACTGAAGCATTAAAAATAATACAATATTATGAATGGTGACCAAATTAATATTATACAGTAACTAAAAATAATCTAATCAGTAACCATAAATTTGAAACACATTCTTTGCACTCTTCTTCCTCATCACTCTTAGTCTCCGTGGAGCCCACAGACTCAGCGGGTGAACTCAGAACCGAGTTAGGCCATTACAACCCAAACCCATATGGGAAATCGTAGCCGCCATTGTTTTCCCCAAAAAGCTTCCCATTGTTGTTCTTCTTCTCTGTGATTTTACTAAATTCCACGAGTAAGTTGTCTTTAGAAAGAAATTTAGGGGGAAGCCAAAACTCTCCGTCGTCCAAATCCTCTGCCATCTGAAGAAATCACGGGAAGTAAATATAAACACAAAGAATTAAAAATATGATACAGTTAAAAGTAAAAGCTTTGATTACCATGTGTGATGGGCGTGGTTGTTGCTTCTTTAAGGTTGAATTATTATTATTATTAACCCCCTCCACCTCTTCTTTTATCGGGGCCCAGGAAGAAGATAGTGAGGAGGAAGAGAAGAAGAACACAGTGGTGCAGAAAGTAGGTTTAAAGATTTTAGAGTGATGAGAGAGCAAAATCGAGAGAGTCAGAGAATGTATATATAAAGTGTTTTCCTTAAGAGAGAAGGGAGGGAACCTTAGGTTGATGGATTTTTTATGTCGCGCTCCATAATTGAAGGTGAGAAACACGCGACGCTCTTTTTGCATTCTTTTTGTAATTATTTTGTGAATACACTAATCTTGTAATTATTTTCTAATTGTTGTATATTAGTGTAAAGAACCCAAAAAAAAAAGGGGAGAGATCAAAGTTTAGGCCTTGAAGTAGATGAGGAGGTGTAGTACGATTTATATAGTGAATAATTTTATCTACTGAATCTAAAAAAGGCACTTATGTCACAAGATAAACAAAAAAACGTTCTTTTTTCGAAGAAAAAAAAGGTATATAAAAAACGTTTTTACAAAAAAAAAAAACAGAAAAGAAAAAGAGAGAAACAAAAAAAGGTTCTTCATGTTATAGATAGTCAAATTAATTAACTAATGCATACTTTTAACTAAAGGCCAATAAGTCGCATGATAGATAGAAAAATATTATTTCTGAGCAAAAGTAGGTGCAAGTACTTGTATTTATGTTATTTCTTATTTGATTTAATGATGATTGTGCTATAATATGTATTTGTAAAGACAAGTATGTTTTGTAAAATTTTTATGAGATTTATATGTAAAATGACTTAGTTAAGATCTAATTTATAAGGTAGATCCATAATTGTAGGGTACTGTCCTATATATTTTGTAATAGTTGAAGCTGATAAAAAAAACTAATAAGTCATTGAGTGAAAGTGGAGTTCACTCTAAGATCGCAGAGTAAATAAAGAAAGTATTTAAAAAAGAACTCTAAGATCGTTGAGTAAAGAGTCAGATCGTAGAGCTATATCGTAGAGCTACTAAAAATCGTAAAGTCAACATCGTTGAGTAAGGATACTCAACGAGACCAACTCTATGATTCTACAATTTTGCTATTAACTTGTTGTAATCGAATTATAATATTTTTTTTATTCCATAACAATAAGACTTTTCAGAAGAAATTTATTGTTTTAATTTACTTGACCTTTGCAACTCTTAGGATGTGTTGCCAAATATGGGTAGGGTCCTGGTCATGGACCGCCTCACCATAGACCTACACCTCACAAGGCCCACCATGAGTAAGACAAGGCGGGCATAGAGTCCTAACCTTTATACTCTCAGTCCCGTTAAGCATAACCCGATGGGCCTAACACTTATATTTACATAAAATGGATACCGACGCTAATATATTCATATTTTCAATTGATTGGAACCCCGCTTAATCTAATATTTTATTAAAAGCCAACATGAAGTTAATTACCTATAATCTAGTTATCATAGTATGATTCTAAATAATTTAAGGAAACTGATAAATTTACAGCAGAAAATGATATTTCCACGGTAAAAGTGTCGCTGTAGATCCTATAGCGACGGTTTTCACCGTCGTTATACATCTACAGCGACGGTTTTCACCGTTGTTATATATCTACAACGACATTTTTACTGCGGAAATATCAAAAAGTGATGTGAAATTAAAACTTGTTGTAATCTAATTACAATATTAATGATTATCTTACCCGTTATTAATGTATTAATTAAATTATTAATTATACAATCATCAAATGTACGAGGCAATTGTTAAGTCCAAAAATAAAAATTAGTTAATTTATCTAATAAATTATATAAAAAAAATTATCAGCAATAACGAGCTTGTTATATTTAAATTCTTGAAAAATATTAATTTGGCAATGAGAAATAGGTTAAAATGAGGCACACTCCTTTATCAACACTTAAATTGTATTTGCATATTAATAGCTGAAAATTTATGGAAAGTATTTGATAATTGGATTATGTTTTAGTCCAATATTTATACGAAAATTTTATTCTATCACTCTTTTGTAAAGGCTATATATTCAAAAAGTAGAGTTTTTATTAGGAGGTCCAGGTCTTCCAACTAGAAAAAAGACGTTCCTATACATTTTCGACATGTGTACAATAATTACTTTTTTAACCAATAGCCCATAACACGTGGGGACCAATTTGTATTAATTATGTATGACCATTACACATGTCAAAAATGTATAGGAAGGTCCTAGGAAGAACTGAACCTCCTAATAAAAATTCCAAAAAGTACAATAAGCTGGATGAGATTGATCAGAATTCAAACATAGTAGCCGGCTAGATGAGGAGCTTTTGCGTCTTTATCCTCTAAATGCCCAAGCCAAACGGGAATGTAATCATTGGGAGCTTGCTCCGTAGAGTTGCAAATCTACTTATTGATACTCTTTTGTCATTAAATTTTTTTTGGGGTTGAATATTCCATGCATGTCATTATATCAATGAGTTGATCAATGGGGTGTGTGTGTGTATATATATATATATATATATATATATATATATATATATATATATATATATATATATATATATATATATATATATATATATATAACATTGAGTCATTGCAAGCCATCTTTCTACGCACAAAATGAAAATCTATTTTAATGTTATTTGACTTTTGGGTTCCGCGCGGTTTCTCAAGAACGCCGTAATAAATGGGTTGTGTGATAGTGATGGGGCCCGGTGGTATGTGTTGGCTAGTTTACCGAAGGTTTGAGCCTCAGGTTTTCAGGTTTTAATTATTGGGCTTGTAGTAATTGAATTCTTCCATTAAATGTTCTATTATAATGTAAGACTGGGGGGCAATGTTGAGATGTGTTCACATGGGCCCGATGGATGGGGGTGAACCACAGTCCACGTGGAGGGATGTTCCCACGTAAGAGTTTATTTTGGGTAGTGTGCGAACTTTAAGGAATCTAAGATTCCTAACTATATTTAAATCTTGGTTCCTAAGGAAAGAGTTATGATTATATCTAACTTCCTTTCTTTTAGGAGATTGTGTTCTATCCAATCATAGGTAATTACCATGATTAGGAGTTCTATTATAATTGGGGGACAAGGCCATGAAGGTGGTGTGATCATCTATAAATACAAGGCTAAACTCTAAATTTACAGGTAATGACTTTTTGCTCACTAAAGTGTTAAACCTCCATTGTTAATATCTTGAACGACCCGTACTTATTCTCACACCGGAGCTATCCCCCGGCGGCCAAAACCGCCAGACTCTTGAGTGTGGTTTCGTTTTTGTGCAGGATTTGGCGCGTATTTTGGTGATTGAACGCGCGACGAAATCTTGACGTTAACAATGCCCATTAATTCTTAAATTCTTTCCATGATTGTAAGACTTATTCTCATAAAGTTCCTTTCCTTTGACTTTCCACAATTTAGTTGCTAGGTCTGTTATTGGTAGTTCACCCAATATCTTCAGTAGCCCAAAGGTTAGAGTGTTTGCACTGCTTCTTTCTTTCCTCGTGCTAGTAACACTGAGGAACATTCTGATTTGAACAATTGATCACTGAAGGGACAATGAGATCCCACATGATTAAAGGAGGCTATACATGGTACAACCGTTTTTTTTTATTTTTTTTTAATTTTTTAAGACAGTCACAAAAAGTAGAGTGAAAAATATATTGAGCCTGAGCATTCAAAGTAACAATATATTGGTATGATGAATTAATTTCTTGATTTGTCATTTCTATTTTAACTTTATAGTTACTGAAACACACATAAAACTATATATTAAGCATGATAAAAGAAAATGATGTAATATTATATTTTTTCGTAGAAAACTATTTAAGGATATGAGAAATTTTTGGATGCCTGTATAACCATCAAAGGCTAGCTGTTCAAGTGCCTAATATTTTTTCGACTGATTTTCGATCGTAGAATAAATATTCTACATTGCAAATTATGATGTATAGTCAGTCATACATGATTCATTTCTAATCCCGTATTAAATTAGGTTGAACTATGTCCCATATATTAAGATTCTGCTCTAACCTAGACCGTTATTACTGTCAAGAAATAAAGTAAAGGCCTTTTGCTAGCTCACTTAATGAGTCTCAAATTTTTGCTCAAGTTTGGCTGAATTATAGACAAACCTAGCGTGAGTCGAGCTTGAGCTGAGATCTAGCTAGGTGAACCTGAGCTATTCATTAGTTCTATATGTTTAATAAGTTCTTAAAATCGTATATGACTATAAACAGTTAAAAAGGTTATTATATACACAAACTTTTATATATAGCAGTATTCTTAATTAGGAATGTCACATAAAATAATTGATCGAAATCATATAACTTGAAATTAATTAAAAGAGAATTAAATAAGCGAAATATAATCGAGAACATGACCTTTGATACGAGTGAGTAAAGGAGAGCAATCCGCATATCGGATTCCGAGTAGGGAATTCCCTCTTTTTCTACCTCTCTCCTCGCTCTCTCTATTGTTTTGTTTCATATTTCTCTCTTTTCACTCATTTTTTCTTTGACTAAATTACAAACAAACATGGCATGAATGAAAGATTAGGCCCCTTCTTGCAAGAATGAACTAATAGGGTTAGCGCCAGAAGTGCCTAGTCGCTTCCCGAATGACTCTTCACTTTAGTATGGTCTAGTCTATTTGTATGTAGGAGCTTTCCCATGGTCCAAGAAGACCAAACATCCTAAATTCACCTTTTTTCATTTTATTTCAACTAAAAAAGAGAGATTCTGTTTATGTTCAGTTGTGTGACCAGTCTAAGACAAGCACTCCAATGCGTGCTTGATTGACTAGTAAGATAGAAAGAGTTTTTCTTGCTCGTTTAGTAAAGTCAAGTTTTTGGCCCCCTAATTTTTTTTATACAAAATAAAGACGCTACCAAGCTGCGTTACATCCCCTTCAATTGGTTTACACTGTCATTGTAGAGAATCCTTGTCATGAATCCAACTTGAACTGAGATCTAGGTGAACCTAAGCTGTTCATAAGTTCTATTAAATAAGTTTTAAAACTATTATATGACTATAAACGGTTATAAATATATAAGTCATACTTTAATAGCAATATTCGTAATTAGGAATGTCGTCACAGAAAATAATTGAACAAAATAATATTACTTGAAATTAATTAAAAGAGAATTGAATAAGTGAATTATAATCAAGAACATGACCTTTAACACGAGTAACTAAAGGACTGCAATCCGCATATCGGATTCCGAGTAGGGTCTTCTGTCTTTTTCTTCCTTTCTCCTTCTATTGTTTTGTTTCATGTTTCTCTCTTTTTACTTACCTTTTTCTTTCATTTGTCCTCTTATTAGTTTAACTTTATATATATATATATATATATATATATATATACATACACACACGTACATACATACGTGCGTATGTTTATACGCATATGTATGTATTCCCGTAAACCTTAATTATAGCTTCGCAGTGATAACTTTGATCGAATGTGTGGGATAGGTGGGAGGTGGTAACACACAACGACCAATCCTGAAAGACCACTCTTTGTATGTTTAGGTGGTGCTTTACTAAATTTATTTCTTTCAATTTTTAGTATTTTATAAGTTTGACATTTCGTGCAAGGCACGGGTTAGTTTGAGATAATAGTATTAATTTTTTATTATGTTATTTTTATTTTATAAAAAATTTATAAAGTTACTATTTCAATAATAATAGCTTTATTTTTTTTGCAATTTTTATATGACATATGGGTACTATTTTTTGGGTAATCTCCCTTACAATATCCGTAGTTAGAACAAGAGAATAAATTACAAATCAAATTTTCCTTTGGTGGGTTTACATAGGAGCAGTACATACCAATGTATACACAAACCTTATAAAGTCCAACCCTAATACAATCACTTGGCATTGGTTATCCTATTCTACATAACAATATATACACAAACCTTACATATAAAGTTTAACCTAATACAAACACTTGGCATTGGGCGTGAAAGACAGAATATGGAGTGAAAATCTATTTCCACATGCTTAGTCAGATAAGTAAACTACCAATATCGATTCAGTTACACAGTAATAATCTAGGTCAAACAATAATATTTTTTCGAATTATCTTAAAACAATACAAATTCATTTAAAGATCATGACTGAAAATATTAATTATAACAATTTGAATTTTTATATACATATTAAAATATTTTACATATTACGATGTGAGATTGAGTTATTACATATATCATTTGTCAAATATTTATATTCAAATTCTGTACACAATCTAGAGACTCTTTTTTGTTTCTTGGACACCCATGCTATGGGATTGGCACCAACATAGATGCAATACCCACCCTGTGGATCTCTATCATCCAGACAACCTGTCCAATCACTATAACAAAATATTTGCATTTGATTTGACTGTGATTTTAACAGTCCACGTTGAGAAGTAAATTTATGATATCGTAATATGCGTTTAGCGGCTACATAATGACCAATAGTGGGGAATGTGATAGACTTGTTTTTGAGACCAAGTCAAATCTCCATAACTCAAAGAAATGTGGAGAGAGAAATAGACTAAAAGAATTTTCATTACACCAAATATATCTTCTAATCTGCTACAACTTGTACTTATACCACTTACAAATGAAATATCTAAACCATTCAGCTCTAATTAATCACAATCAATGATCCTAATTATATTTGACAACTAATAAATAGACTATTAGCCAACTTGCTCACTCAACTATTTTTAACCTCCAATTTTAACTTCATAGTTCTTCATCCAATTGGACCTTTTAATTTTCCTTCTTGCCCTTGATACCTTGGTATTAATTTCTGAATCATCTCTTTTTGTTTTATTTAATTCCCTTGAGCTTATTTCTCTAACAAAGTTAATTAGGTGGTGTTTGTTTGGGTCTTAAAGGCTCTTAATATGCGTGCCTCTGATTCGATCAGAGGCACAATTTGTTTGGTAAAATATTTTATACCTCTTAATGCCTCTTAATCGGTAAGATTCAAAAATAATGCTAAACCATTCAGAGCCACATCTGAATGAGTTTATGTTTTTTTGGACAAAAATAACCTCAACAACAATTGTTGGTGTGCATTGTGGATGCCGAAGAACTTGATGCGACTGCATCGCGGGGATAAATCGAACAAAGAAGCAATAAAACGAATGTTGTGGACTTGAAGAAAAAGCTCGTCATCTTCAACCTTAGTAACAACAACTTTGATTTGTTTTTCTTACCCACATGGATACATTAACACCAGATCGAGAAACTCCAATTGTCTTTAGGATCTGGATCCACACCGTTCCCCCCAAAATGGATTTAATGGATCGAGAAAATCGGTTAAGGTTTCTCAGCAAAAAGCCCCAAATTTCAAATCCATTCTCTTTTATTTCCTTGCAACCCCATATTTCAAATCGATTAGGGAGCTGGAGCTAGGAGAGGAGGATGGAGAAGAGGAAGGGGAGAGAGAAAGTGAAGAGGGAGTACCCCTGTTTGCTTAAGGGTTAAAATAGTAATATACTCTTATTCAGACAATGTAAAAAAATTAATTATCAAATAATATTTTTTCATTCAGACACAATTCTAAACAGATGCTCTAAATTATTTAGACGTCTAAACTATTCAGATCTTAATATTCAGTTTTATCAAACACAACCTTAGACACCCTTGAGTCTTTATGTGTATCAATATTTTCTCCATTTTCAAACACTTTGTCCTCAAGGTGGAGTTCTTGTTGAGTTTTAAAAACAGATTTATCCACCCAAGTAGATTCCTCCAATGGCAAGGTCTCCCACTGAATTATCATTTGAGTCACTAACTGCTTATTTCTCCAAATCTGTCTGGTATCCAAAACAGCTAATGGCTGAAGAATTGGATGATTCTGGTAGCTATTCTCTGGCATAGCATGCACAACAAAATCCTCGTTACCATGAATTTTTTTTAATAATAAGATATGGAAGATTGGATGGATCTTAGAATTCATAGGTGTTGTGTAACACCCCCATTCCAGAATAAGAAAAGGGAAGTCACGTGCAAAGCACAACAGAACTAACAAAATAAATCAATAGTTCTATGCCTCAAAATTTAACTCCAATAATTAATAATCTCCAGAAGTCAAACCGTAATAAATGTCAAATCAACTCAAACCACAATTTAAAATCTTTAATACAACTCCAAATATCACAGCCTAGACAAAATATCTAAATCACTAGATAAAAGAGAACTCTCGTCACATTAGTCCTGAATCACCCCTGCAAACCTGCTGGAAGAAAAACACAGCATGAGCCAAAAGTCCAGTATGGATATAGATATACAAAGATGTATAGCTGAAATACAAAATCAACTGAAACAAAATACTGAACAAAGTCTCAAGCTTAGATACCGACGAAAATATAATCTCCAAGGTTTGAATAGACATATCTGAATCAACAGAATTAACGAAACAAACAGAAGAGCACATAAATAATGAATTGAAATAACTAACTCAATTAATTGAACTGAACAGAACCGAACAAAAATAACATAATGAATTTAATAGGCTGAATCAAATGGCTGAGTGTTATAATTTCATATTGAGCTCAGAAATATAGTTTGTCACATAGACAGGTCAAATAATGCCACATAGACAAATCATACATTGGACTGCAGATCCAAATGCATGCAAAATCGGAAGGTGTGTTTGGCACAACATCACCAATCCACAGAACAAAACTGAATAGAAAACTAGGGTCGACCCATATGCCTCTCACAACAAATCACCAAATGGCTAACTCCCATCGGAGCACAAAACAGAGACGCTATTGACTAATCACACCACCACGGAAGTGTCATGTCTTTTGTGCCAAGACGACATGTCTATGGTACCCCCACAGGTGGTTATAACTCAAGTATACCTTACGGTATATTCTAACAAAAATATGATGTCACAACACATGCGACATAATACCAACAAAAGGGTTCTATATGTACATGTTGAACCAGATCAAATCATAATATCTCAAAAAGAAGGTAACAACCTGTACCGCTCTACAAATATCAAAATAAATACTAGACATGATAATCCAACTCAAATAGTACAAATACGAGTCATGTGTATCAACTCCAAAATGAAAGAATTTCACGAGAAACAATTATGTGAAATAATAACGGAATTCGAAATGTGGAACAAAACGAACTAATTAAATTTCACAAGAATATTGCTGAAGGAATACGGAAATCCGTACCTGATATCCGAAACCACTTATAGCACACTCCATAAAATCTTCCCTCAATGTCAACGATATCGAACACGAAATGTTATTCACCACCTAAACATATTCATCTCGAATTAAATATAATCCAACTAATAATTTCCAAAATAATTCGTAATCCATTCAAGGTGTTTTTAATAATCGCCTCAGGTCATTATTAATACTCTAAAACTTAAAAGTGAATAACCAAACTTAAGAAATTTTAAAACCTAAATATGACAAATTATTCTTAAGACATCCGTCCACTATTTTGATCTTATCACCATTAATAATCATCTTATATTATTATAAGATTTTCCACCATTCATAGAATTCCTATGAATTTTCACTAATTTTTAAACTAACTTTATATAGCTTAAAAATTCAATAAACACTTATACTCTTCAATAATATTCCAAAACTTTCCAGAAATTCTGAAATAATATTATAGGATTTTTCACCAAGTTTCATAATTTTATGATAATTTAATAATAATCTTCAAAATACTAAAATCTTAAACATTCATAATAATTAGCCCTTTATCAGAAAATTACGAATCTTATGTCCATTTCACATGAAATTTAATTCTCTACAACTTTGTAGTTCAAAGTTTCGTCAAATTCTGCCTTTAACATGGAGAAACGGGCTTACCGGAAAAGTTCGCCGGAAAATATTTTCCAGTCATCTTCTCCGGCGAACTAGCCATTTTCTGGCGACTTTCCAGCGAGTTTTCATAAATTTTCTTGCCCAAATTTATTCTACTATATCTTAGGAGTCCAACCATGGTCTTAGTTACGAAAACAAACCACCAATCACCGCTAGATCTAAACTTTTCATCGAAATTCCGGCGAAACTCAATCTCTTTCATTTCTTGTTTTCTCTTATTTTAAGACTTGTTTATACAAGTTTAAATCATCTTAACAAGTATAAACATAATCTCTTTACAAAAAAAATCTATAAAAATTTAAATCTAAAAATAAATCAAAGGTTTTGAAAATATCTTTTCTTGATTTCTTCTTCTTTCTCCCCCTTTTATATCTTCATTTCCAGCAAAGTTCTTCTTCTCTCTTTTTTTTTTTTGTTTTTGTCGAGTGAGGAAATGAGGGTGGAGGTGGAGTATTTTTTTTATTATTCTTTTCCTTTCTTTTTCATTTTCTCATCTTTCTTCCCTTTTTCTTTCTCTTCCCATTTGTCCATATCTCCCACTTGTCCCCCACTCCTTGTCTCATCTCTTTCCAGCCATGTGCTTCTCTGCCAATTCTTTTTTTTTGGGAGGGATTTTACAATCTTCCCCCTTATAAAGATTCCGTCCCAGGAATCACAAGCATAATATTACTCCAATAAATCGTTTCCGTTTTTATTTATTAACTACCATGCAATTCTTTTTCTTGAAAATAACCTCTTTAGATTACTTCCACTTCTTAATACTCACTTTAATCAATTCATAATACTTTCTCTTTTTTTTTTGTCAATAAACTTTCGTAACTCAAATCTTTATTCAATCCATATGGATTCATAATCCATTATACGTATAATCATAATCATCAAACTGAAATACATCTCATACATGTTCCACCCTCGGAGATAAAATCACATCATATCTTACTTCATTTACTCTTCTTGAAATTAACTTCATGTCTATTTATCCATAATTACGACAAACATTTCCTCAGAAAACACATCGAAAGAAAACTCACGAATAATTAGAACATCCTCAATACGAAACTCACGTATAGAGGTATCCATCACAAACGCCAAATACTTCTCACAACCCTTTGTCACCAACTTTCTAGCCTTCAAAACTAAAAACAACTTCACCACCCTACTTGGCCATGAACCATGAACACACGAACTCTGGGGACCATTTCACATCTCCAAATGTTATTACACTAAAGAGTATATTACTAAATCCAAGTCACATATTCTACTATATGTAGAAGCAAAATATAGTTGTTCGAGATCTTTCAAAAATAACTGGATTCACCACTAAGCATTTAATGAATCAATCATTCTCTTATTGTAAACCTTCACCCAACATATTCAAAGATCTCCTCATACTATCGCAAAGAAACTTTATACAATATAATTCCAATACTCTACTAGGAAATCTCTGCAAAATTGATCACTAACTCCAAATGATTAATCTAATCATCTTAAATATCTACAATTCAAATTTATCAGAGATCCTCTATACTTAATATATAGCTTCTCTATATCATATCATCTCATCAATACGCATACCTCAAATTATCCATAAGCTTAACAAAATAAAAATAACCCAAATCAAATCCTCAATTCCAGGATCACAGTAATTGTTACCAGAAATAACTCCAACAAATAATTCTCCAATATCAAAACTCGCTGATACAAATATTCATATCATAATCGTATGATCATTTCCCCACTCGAAATATACCTCTATTCTCCTTAATGACCAAATCACAATTCTTAACTAGTATCATTGCTCCATCACCTAATAATAATAACCTTAAAAAATTATCTCATCTCTTTCAAATCAACTACATATCAAAAAGAAAAAGACACTTAGTTAAGATCAAGACTAATCAAACAGAGAACTAAATTGAAATAACCTCCTACGTCTACTAGTGGTTTACCCATAACTCACAAGTCAAACCTAAATAGGTTTTCTACAAGAAAGAACCTAAGCTCTGATACCATCTCTGTAACACCCCTATTCCAGAATAAGAAAAGGGAGGTCACGTGCAAAGCACAACAGAACTAACAAAATAAATCAATAGCTCTATGCCTCAAAATTTAACTCCAATAATTAATAATCTCCAGAAGTCAAACCGTAATAAATGTCAAATCAACTCAAACTACAATTTAAAATCTTTAATACAACTCCAAATATCACAGCCTAGACAAAATATCTAAATCACTGGATAAAAGAGAACTCTCGTCACACTAGCCCTGAATCACCCCTGTAAACCTGCCGGAAGAAAAACACAGCATGAGCCAAAAGCCTAGCACGTATATAGATATACTAAGATGTATAACTGAAATACAAAATCAACTAAGACAAAATACTGAACAAAGTCTCAAACTTAAATACCAATGAAAATATAATCTCCAAGGTCTACATAGACATATCTGAATCAATAGAATTAACGAAACAAATAGAAGAGCACATAAATAATGAACTAAAATAACTAACTCAATTAATTGAACTAAACAGAATCGAACAAAAATAACACAATGAATTTAATAGGCTGAATCAAATGACTGAGTGTTATAATTTCATACCGAGCTCAGAAATATAGTTTGTTATATAGACAAGTCAAATAATGCCACATAGGCAAACCATACATTGGACTGCAGATCCAAATGCATGCAAAATCGGAAGGTGTGTTTGACACAACATCACCAATCCGCAGAACAAAACAGAACAAAAAACTAGGGTCGACCCATACACCTCTTACAATAAATTACCAAATGGCCAACTCCCATCGAAGCACAAAACAGAGACGCCATGGACTTATCACACCGCCACGGAAGTGTCATGTCTCTTGTGCCAAGACGACATGCCTATGGTACCCCCACAGGTGGTTATACCTCAAGTATACCCTACGGTATATTCTAACAAAAATATGATGTCACAACACATGCGACATAATACCAAGAAAAGGGTTCTATATGTATATGTTGAACCAGATCAAATCATAATTATAATGTCTCAAAAAGAAGGTAACAACCTGTACCACTCTACAAATATTAAAATAAATACTAGACATGATAATCCAACTTAAAGATTACAAATACGAGTCATGTGCATCAACTCAAAAATGAAAGAATTTCACGAGAAACAATTATGTGAAATAATAACGGAATTCGAAACGCGAAACAAAACGAACTAATTAAATTTCACAAGAATATTGCTGAAGGAATACGGAAATCCGTACCTGATATCCGAAACCACTTATAGCACACTCCACAAAATCTTCCCTCAATGTCAACGATATCGAACACGAAATGTTATTCACCACCTAAACATATTCATCTCGAATTAAATATAATCCAACTAATAATTTCCAAAATAATTCGTAATCCATTCAAGGTGTCTTTAATAATCGCCTTAGGTCATTATTAATACTCCAAAACTTAAAAGTGAATAACCAAACTTAAGAAATCTTAAAACCCAAATATGACAAATTATTCTTAAGACATCCGTCCACTATTTTGATCTTATCACCATTAATAATCATCTTATATTATTATAAGATTTTCCACTATTCATAGAATTCCTATGAATTTCCACTAATTTTTAAGCTAACTTTATATAGCTTAAAAATTCAATAAACACTTATACTCTTTAATAATATTCCAAAACTTTCCAAAAATTCTAAAATAATATTATAGGATTTTTCACCAAGTTTCATAATTTTCTGATAATTTAATAATAATCTTCAAAATGCTAAAATCTTAAACATTCATAATAATTAGCCCTTTATCAGAAAATCACGAATCTTATGTCCATTTCACATGAAATTTAATTCTGTACAACTTTGTAGTTCAAAGTTTCGTAAAATTCTGCCTCTAACATGGTGAAACGGGCTTAATAGAAAAGTTCACCGGAAAATATTTTTCGGTCATCTTCTCCGGCGAACTATCCATTTTCTAGCGACTTTCCAGCGAGTTTTCATAAATTTTCTTGCCCGGATTTATTCTACTATATCTTAGGAGTCCAATCATGGTCTTAGTTACGAAAACAAACCACCAATCACCGCTAGATCTAAACTTTTCATCGAAATTCCGACGAAACTCAATCTCTTTCATTTCTTGTTTTCTCTTATTTTAAGACTTGTTTATACAAGTTTAAATCATCTTAACAAGTATAAACATAATCTCTTTACAAAAAAAATCTATAAAAACTTAAATCTAAAAATAAATCAAAGGTTTTGAAAATACTTTTTCTTAATTTCTTCTTTTTTCTCCCTCTTTTATGTCTTCATTTCCAGAAAAGTTCTTCTCTCTTTTTTTTTGTTTCTGCCGAGTGAGGAAATGTGGGTTGAGGTGGAGTATTTTTTTTATTATTCTTTTCCTTTCTTATTCATTTTCTCATCTTTTTTCCCTTTTTCTTTCTCTTCCCATTTGTCCATGTCTCCTACTTGTCCCCCACTCCTTGTCTCCTCTCTTTCCAACCATGTGCTTCTCTGCCAATTCTTTTTTTTTTTGGGATTTTACATGTTGTTCGAAATTGGTATTGACAATTTACACGTAAGTATACGTGGTCAACAAGTAATAAAGTGTAAATAGAGTGTCGATCCCACGAGTAATATGCTAATAATAATATCCAAGTACTAGCTTTTCAATTCAATCTTATTTAAACAAATGAAATTAAGATTATAAAACTAAATTACCTAAACTCGCAATTAAACTAATCTATTATCAAGGATTAAATTTAGATTTTAAGACTTAAGATTATAATTTCCCCTAATGTTTCATCTAAATTTCTTATCTCTCTAATTAATTATACGGTTATGACGAATTGTTAACCGAGAATTTGTTAGTATTTATAAACACATCTCGATGACTTATAAACAAATCTACCTAAATCCACAACAGATAGAATTAGGAAGAACACCCTATTTAACTAATTCACTATATCTCTATGTGAATTACAATTAAAAAAGATTTTAAGTTCAGATTCTCTTTAGGTTATATATGGCATATATGTATATCTCCATCCTATATACGAATCATGAATTCCATCTTATGCAGAAAATACAAACATATATTATCATATTCAGATATAAACCTATAATCCATCTCTCAATTTCATATAGATTATCTCATTAATAACTACCTAGTTAATTAATACATGAACACACAAAATATGATAACCAATCCATATGGTGTCAATCAAAAAGGAAGAAAATCAATTTAAACTACACATTGGGTTCAATTGCAATCTTAAATAAAATTCAGCTCATAACTAAAAAAGAAATCAAATTAATAAAATAATTCATCATGTTCAAGAATACAAAAATTAAAGGAGAAGGGAAGAGATAAGAATCTGTGTTTATGCATGATCTTTGTAGCTCTGCCTTTAATCCTTGCAATCCTTCCTTTGAATTCTTCTTCAGATCTAATGAAAACCTTATTTTTAATTCTACTCCTAAATTATGTTCATTCTCTCTATTATATACTTCATATCATGTATTTATAGGTTACAAGTTTAATCCCTAGTTTATGAGGAAAAATAATTCATTTTGGAGTTAAAACATGCTAAAACGCGTCAAAACTTGGTTTGGCTGCATCCCGGCGCTGTCGCTCCACTTTTCTTCACGTTTTGGGCACTGTCGCGCTGAATTCTCTAGTGTAGGGTGCTGCCGCGCCGGAATAGTACTAGGAAATGGCATCGCCGCGCCAGGCAAAATTCTACTGCAAAGTCATGTGGTAAAACGGCCATAACTTTTTCATCTGAACTCCGATTGGGACGATTCAAGATGTTCTGAAAAGCTAAGAAGTAGATCTACAACTTTTATTATTTACGAATTGAGAGTTTCTGACTAGATCAAGGTCGAAATTAGGGTTCAAGTGACTGCTATGTAAATGGCAACTCCAAACTTTAAGGTTCAACATCCATTAGTAAAAAAGTCATAACTTTTGATCCGGGAAGATTTACGAGGCGTGCCATATATTAAATTGAAGCTCTCGATGAGCTCTAGAATAGCTACCAAGTTCCAAGCCAAAAACATGCATCCAACTTGGCATTTAAAGCCCTTCAATCTTCCATTCTTGCATTTGCTTGCATATTGTACTCTAAAAGATGTCCGAAGTGCGTTTTCTTTGCTTCTTAATACAAAATAACATAAAAACACTACAAATATATAAAAATAACTTAAAATAGTTAAGAACTCATAAATTATCAAGCCAAACGTACTCAATTCATAGGTATAAACCCTACTCATCAAATACCCCCAAACTTAAATCTTTGTCCTTAAGCAAAACACTAAGAACAAAACTAAAACAAATAACTAATAACTAACTCAAGAAATTAATCAATATGAATTTGAAATTTGGTCTCAAAGATTTCATTAACACAATAACTCAAGAAAAATTTCAAGAACATGTAACGTCTAGAATTTTAACCTATTCCTCAGTTCTATATTTATTTATGACCCTTTAAGTGCGTGTGTGCATCCAAATATTCAACTAGCCATGACTCACACAAGCTCATGTAATCAAATACCCATAAAAGATAAATCAACTCTATAAACTAACTTTCATATCGATCTGCACTAATAAAGACAAAACATAAAATTTAGAGTATCAAAAGGATAATCTGTACATTTAAGCACACTTGAACCCTTCTCAAGTATTTTAAAACATAATTTTTTCTCCTTTATTTCTTTTTTCCTTTTTAGTGAGTGAGTTTTTGCTCCATCTCACTTCCCATTGAACGATTGTGTTTTACGCTCCATCTCGCTGCATGTATTTATGAGTGAATGCGTTTTACGCTCTATCTCAACCTACCACATGACTCATCTTTCTACTCGAGAAGATTCAAAATTTTTAAATAATCCAAGATTTCCCCAAACTTATATCAATGCCTAAATTTCACTTCAACTTATGCTCAAATAAATTTCCTAGAGTTTCAATGATTTCTTTCTTAAGCATACAACCATATAAACTTTTAAGCTCCAATTAGCTAAACATATGGATATGTCCTTTGAAGTTCAAAAAGATATCACAAACAGTGTAAAACTAATTAATAGGTCAATATATAAACAAAACATGCTCCTCAAATTTCACAAGAGTTTTAAATTAATCACATATATTATTATCATTAGCCATAATCAAATTAATTTAATCAACTCATTGCTCAACTATCCTAAAAACATACTAACTAAAATGCAAATCTAATAACAAAATACATTCAAGTACAAAATAAAACAAAAAAATAAAATAAAAACACACCCCTAAACTTAAACTAGACATTATCCTCAATGGCTAAAATAGAAAAAAGTAAAGTAGAGGACTTCCTTGAAAATATAGCAATCTTCCTCTTTGTTTGCTAAGTCTGAAGAATATGCTAGACACATTAGAATGAATAAGGCACTGCACTTGAATTGGACTCGAATAACTTGTAAACATATTAGAATCAAGTTTATTAACTACTATGAAACCTAATAAAATAAATAAAATACTAAAAATTAAGTTTAGGTTGCCTCCCAATAAGCGCTTGTTTTATAGTCTTCAGCCCGACTTCTCCATTTTCTATCCAATTCTCCTTCGATAATTGAGTAACCATCCATCAATTAGGCGCAATGTAACATTTGAGGGCTTCGCTTCTGTAAAGGTCATTGTTTTAAATTCCCTTAACTTGTTCTTTTCAGATAGAATCTCCTTTATGAACTTCAAGTAGCTAGGCGTTTGCTCCATTGTGTCTGTGAACGGATTATTAAAGTGAAATTTCTTAAACACAACTGGATCTTCATCTATTTTCTCATGGACCCCTTTCGCATCCCACCATGGCTCTAAATTTATGATAACTCCTATGTCACATAAAGTTTTGCCGACGAAATGACTATCAATTGGGCACGGGATTGCAAAACTACCCGGATCCTTAAACTTTAGTGTAAAAAGTACACGGGGCACTATCAAAATCAGCTCATCTGTGTTAAAACTCAAGGTTGGATCTTTTCTGGCCTTCTTTTCCTGGTCCCCACTCTTCTTCTCCTCTTTAGCATCCACATCTGTTGGCACGTCCGATTGTAGCTTTGGCGCGAGTAATCCATCAGTCTCGGGAACCATGTCACTGTGCCATGCACCCTTGAGGGCGATTGTTGTAGGCGTTTATAAGTTATCCTATCTAGTTCTCAAGATTCGGGGTCGACATCTCCTGACTCTTCACCCATTCCTAAGTCAAAACTATGAACTTGAAAAGAAGTTCCTCCAAGTTTGACTTCTTTTCTTCTTGAGGAGGAGCTTGATCCTGAAATTTTGGGGTGTATGATTGGCTTGGAGTAAAGGTTTAAACTTGATTATTATGACTTCATGAAAAATCTAGATGATTCCCCCAACTATAATGAAAATTGTTTGGATAGTCGTCGAAATTGCCACCATACTGTACCGACTCTAAACTAATGGCGTATTGATGATTCGGATGATTTCCAACACCGTAATCACCACTCATCGCTATACTTTGAATAAGTTGTGCTGCTAAAGCATTAATCTTCCTCGAAAGTATCTCTATCCGTGCTAACAATTCATCGAGTCCATACCTCCTTGTCGCTCTTGGCTGAGTCATTGTGTAAGGCCAATAATAGTTATAGTTGGCCATGGTGTTCCTGCGAATAAAATAAAAATATAAAAATTAAAACAAAAAAAATACACGTTTAAACTAAGATCAAATTGATTAAAACTAATATTAGAAAAATATTATTGCTAATATTGCCCGACAACAGCGCCAAAAACTTGTTGTCCAAAATTGGTATTGATAATTTACACGCAAGTATACGTGGTTAACAAGTAATAAAATGTAAGTAGAGTGTTGATCCCACGAGAAATATGCTAATAATAATATCCAAGTACTAACTTTATATAAATTCAATCTTATTCAAACAAATGAAATTAAGATTATAAAACTAAATTACTTAAACTCGCAATTAAACTAATCTATTATCAAGGATTAAATTCAGATTTTAAGACTTAAGATTACAATTTCCCTCAATGTTTCATCTAAATTTCTTATCTCTCTAATTAATTATACGGTCACAACGAATTGTTAGCCGAGAATTCGTAAGTATTTATAAACACCTGTCGATGACTTATAAATAAATCTACCTAAATCCACAATGGATAGAATTAGAAAGAACACCCTAGTTAACTAATTCACTATATCTCTATGTTAATTATAATTAAAAAGAATGTTAAGTTCAGATTCTCTTCAGGTTACATATGACATATAGGTATATCTATATCCTATATACGAATCATGAATTCCATCTTATGCAGAAAACACAAACATATATTATCATATTCAGATCTAAACCTATAATCCATCTTTCAATTTCATATAGATTATCCCATTAATTACTAGCTAGTTAATTAATATATGCACGCACAAAATATAATAACCAATCCATATGGTGCCAATCAAAAGGGAAGAAAATCAATTTAAACTACATTGAGTTCAATTGTAATCTTAAATAAAATTTAGCTCATAATTGAAAAAGAAATCAAATTAATAAAATAATCCATCATGTTCAAGAATATAAAAATTAAAGGAGAAAGGAAGAAATAAGAATATGTGTTTATATGCGATCTCTATAGCTCCGCCTTCAATCATTGCAATCCTTCCTTTGAATTCTTCTTCAGATCTGATGAAAACCTTACTTTTAATTCTACTCCTACTCTAATCTACTCTTAAATTATGTTCATTCTCTCTATTATATGCCTCACATCATGTATTTATAGGTTACAAGTCCAATCCATAGTTTATGAGGAAAAACAATCCAATTTGAAGTCAAAAACATGCTAAAACACGTCAAAACTTGGTCTAGCCGCGTCTTGACCCTGCCTCGTCGCTTTTCTTCACATTTTGTGCGCTTCCGCGCTGAATTCGCTGGTGTAAAACGTTGTCACGCTGGAATAGTACTGGGAAATGGCGCGATCGCACTAGGCAAAATTCTATTGCGACGTCCTGTGGTAAAACTGCCATTACTTTCTCATCCGAGCTCTAATTGGGACGATTCAAGACATTCCGGAAAGGTAAGAAGTAGATCTACAACTTTTATTTTGAATTGAGAGATTCAGATTGGATCAAGGTCAAAATTAGGGTTCAAGTGGCTACTATATAAATGACAGCTCCAAACTTTGAGGTTCAACGTTCGTTGGTAAAAATGTCATAACTTTTGATCCAGTAGGAGTTACGGGGCGTTCCACATATCAAATCAAAGCTCTCGACGAGCTCTACAAAAAAATTTAAGTTCCAAGCTAAAAACATGCATCCAACGTGGCATTGAAAGCCCTTCAATCTCTCATTCTTGCATTTGCTTGCATATTGTACTCCAAAAGATGTCCGAAATGCGTTTCCTTGCTTTTTCCTATAAAATAATATAAAGACACTACAAATACATAAAAATTACTTAAAATACTTAAGAATTCACAAATTATCAAGCCAAACGTACTTAATTCTTAGGTATAAACCTTAATCATCAATAGACAACTTCAATTCGTATGCCACAAGGCTAATCTTTTTGATGATTTTATAAGGCCCATAATACCTTTTGCCGAGTTTATGAGTCTTTGATTTAGCTACTGATAGTTGCTGGTAAGGTTGTAATTTTGCTAATACTTGCTCTCCAATTTTCAACTGAAGATCAGTCCTCTATTTATTAGCTTCAACCTTCATTTTATCTCTGGTTGAAGTTAAAAATATCTTTAAAACCTGTAACTTGTCATTCCTTAACAACAACATATCTTCTAAAGTAGCATTATCGATAGAACCACATATATAATGTGGAATTGTTGGTGGTGGTCTACCATACATAGCTTCAAATGGTGTGTGTTTGATTAAAGAGTGAAAAGCTGTGTTATAATGATATTCTGCCAATCCCAAAAATTTATGCCAAGTTGTTGGTTGTTCTCCCACAAAGCATTTTAAGTACATTTGTAGATTTCTATTTACCACTTCAGTTTGTCCATCTGACTGGGGATTGTAAGCACTACTCATTTGCAACTTATTCCCATGCAATTTAAATAAAGCTTTCCAGAAATTATTGAGAAATACTTTGTCTTTGTCTGACACAATTGATTTAGGAAACCCATGATATTTACACACAATATCCATAAACGATATAGCCACTGTATGTGCAGTAAAATTGGTAGACAGAGGGCCCAAAATGAGTAACTTTCATAAGTCTATCAACTACTACCATTATCATAGTGTCATTGTGTGAAGCTGGTAAACTAGTGATCAAATCCATGCTAACATCTTCCCATACTTCATTTGGAATTGGCAAGGGCTGTAGTAAGCTATATGGAGCCATGGTTAAACACTTCATTTGTTGACACATTCCACATTTTTAACAAACTGTATGATGTCAACTTTCATTCCAAATTAGAAAAAAAAATTTAGCAGATAACCTTTGATAGGTTCTCTTTACCCTTGCATAACCTCCAATTATAGTTAAGTGAAATTCTTGAAACAAATAAGTTGTCAACTCAGGATAAGCGAGACTAAACACTCTTCCCTTAAAAAATAGTAGATGCTCATTTTCATACCATTGATTATCTCCATATCCCAGTTTAAGTTATTTCAGTTGTTGCACTTGTGCATTTGTTACCAACTCTTGTTTCAACTGTTCTAAAAAATTAAATTAAGCAATTAATAAGGCCAAAAATGACCCTTCATTAATTTATGATTTGAATTGAACTCTAGATAAAACATTCACAGCCACTTTGGTTTTTCTAGTTCTATGTGCAATCTTATTGTGATATCATAATAATCTTGTGAGATAGTATTGTTGTTCTGGATCACTTGTTCCATCAACTATTTCAAACTTTTTTGATCTATAAATATATAAAGTTTAGACCTTAAAAGATATTGCCTCCATTTGCTCACTATAGATGTAATAGCAAACAATTCTTGTATATAAGCTGAAGCTTGTTGCATTCTTTTAGAAAAATTTTTACTAAAGAAAGCCAAAAGACGCCCTTGTTGTATGAGGACAACTTTAACTGCAACCCCCGAAGCATCAGTTTCCAATTAAAATGGAATATCAAAGTTAGGTAGTGTAAGGACAGGGACTTTTGTCATAGTAAATTGTAATTGCTCAAACGCTTCTTATGCTTCTGTTGACTATTTAAATCCTTCCTATTTAGCAGTTCTGTCAATGGTGCATCTATAGTAGCATAGTGCCTTATGAACCTTCTGTAATACCCTGTAATACTCAAAAATCCTCTCAACTGTTTCTGATTATTGGGAACTGGCCATTTAACCATAACATCAATCTTTGAAGGATCTAGTTCCACTCCTTTGTTTGTGATTATATGCCCCAAAGAATCAATGAAAGTTGCAGCAAAAGAACATTTATTCAATTTCACATAGAATTTGTGTTCTCTTAATGTATCCAATATTGCCTTTAAATATTGCTCATAACTCTCCAAAGTAAGACTATAAATGAGAATATCATCAAAGAAAACTATAACAAATTTTCTCAAAATGGTTGAAAAATCTCGTTCATTATAGCTTGAAATGTTGCTAGTGCATTCGTTAAGCCAAAAGACATAACGACAAACTCATAGTGTTTGCAATGAGTCTTAAAAGGTTGTTTTTATGAATATCATCTTCTTATATTCGAATGTGATGATAACCAGTTCTAAGATCCAATTTTGTATAATATTTCACCCCAAACAACTCATTCAATAACTCATTAACCATAGGAATTGGAAATCTGTCCTTGACCGTAGCTGCATTCAAAGCTTTAAAATCAATACAAAATCGCCAACTGGAATCCTTCTTCTTAACCAATAAGACAAGTGAGCTGAATGCACTATTACTTGGCCTTATCACCCTTGCTGCTAACATGTTATGCACTTGATTTTCAATTTTCGTCTTCTGAAAATGAGGATACCTATAAGGTTTAACATTAATAAGCTTTTCTAGATGAATGACATAGTTATTTCTTCTTGTGGGTGGTAACTATTTTGGTTCAGTAAAAATTGATACTAGTGTAAAAGAGTAGTAATAGGTGGTGACAATGTTTCTAGAAAATTTAGAAGTGGATCAGTGTTCAAAGTAGGACTATCAAGCATCAACATATAACAAGAGGCATAAGAATCAGTTTTCAAAAACATGGTTAAATTCTTAGCAGAAATTGATTTAATACCAGGAAGCTCACCACTCCTCAAATCCCTTTCCACAAAAACTTCATAGTAGACTGCTTGTAATTAGTAACTACATCCCCCAACTCTTCCAACCACATGACTCCTAAAATTGCATTAGCCTCATGCAAATTAATGACAAAAAATCAGTAACAAAAGTATGCCCTTGAATCACAAAAGGTATTTGAATACAGTGTCCCTTACAAGTTTAACATTCCCCATTACCAACCAACACAGAAAATTTAGTAGATGTTGTCACAGATAATCCCAGAAATTTCACCATGTTCTCTGTTATGAAATTATGACTACTTCCCCCATCAACCATAATCTGCAAGGATTTCTCTTTAATAGACCCTTTCATCCTCAAAACTTTATGATTTGATTTACCCAAAAGGGCATGAAAACTAATTTCAGGCATGGTTCCATTAGACAAGTCTTTATCCTTTATTTCCACTATATTTGTTTCTCGGTTACCAAGATCTTCTTCTACTAAAGAACCATCCTTCTCCCCATTTTTTCCATCAAACAATAACAATGTCATTTTAGATTGAAATTTATGATTTTTATTCCATTTCTCATCATAAGTAAAACAAAGTCTTTGTTCCATTTTTTTCTACCTTTTTTGCAACAGATAACCGCTTAATAGGAACCCCATTATAATTTGAAGATCCCATCCTATAACTATTGGCAGACAATTCCATCCTAGAACTGCTAGCACCAGTATTGTAAGGTACTATAGACAACTGATTAGTAGGAGTAATGACACATTTACAGGTTTAACATTCCTAGGCCCCAAAATAGACCCCTGTGAGCCTTTACAATCTTTGTAACCCCAAGATTCACTCATATCCTCACTATCTTTATTCGTACACAACGTTGCTAACCCCATAACTTGATGTATGTTATAAAGTTGTTTTACAATTATTTCTTTCTTAATATAAGGTTTCAATCCAACAATAAAATAGTTCATCAAGAAATGATTAGGCAATCCTACAATTTTAATACACAATTCTTGAAACGTTACCTGATATTCTTGAATCGAGCCTTCTTGATACAATTTGACTAAAGCTTGAGATGCATCCTCAAAAGGAGATGGACCAAACTGTACCTTCAACGCAATCTCAAATTGAGTCCAAGAAGGAAGTTTATCAGATGATTCTAACCATTGAAACTAGGAAGAAGCTGCTTCGTCCATATGTAAAGAAGCCAAATCCAACCTCTCTACCATTGAAATTTCACGAACCTCAAAAAACTTATTTACATTGTAAAACCAGTCCGTTGGATCTCCTCCTGTAAATTGTGAAAACTCGATCTTAACCCGCCGAAAATGCTCCTTTGATCCAGTAACCAACGTAGGCATAGTGTTTGATGAATTGCCTTTGCTAGCAGTTAATTGTTGTAGTTGTTGATTAATCGGAGCAATCAACTCCTCAAGGAACTGTTTCTATATAGTTGCAAATTAGGACAAAAATTGTTGAAGGCCCTCATTTTCTGCCATTGTAATAAGAATGAAAACACTAATGATAGAATTATTTTTGAAACCAAGCCAAATCTCCAGAACTCAAAGAAATGTAAAGAGAAATAGAATGAGAATTAACAGAAAGAATATTCATTACACCAAACATGTCTTCTTAATTTGTTACAACTTGTACTTATACCACTTACAAATGAAATATCTAAACCATTTAGCTCTAACTAATCACAATAAATGGTCCTAAGTACATTTGACAACTAACAGACTATTAGCCCACTCAACTATTTTTAACCTCTAATTTTAACTCCATAGTTCTTCATCTAATTGGGCCTTTTAATTTCCCTTCTTGCACTTGATACCTTGGTATTAATTTTTGAATCATCTCTTTTTGTTTCATTTAACTCCCTTGAGCTTATTTTTGTAACAAAGTTAGACTCCCCTGAGCCCTTATGTGTATCAGAATGCATATGCTGACAAACCTTGTTTACTAAAAAAGTTATGTCTGGCCTTGTTAAAGTGAGGTATTGTAATGCGCGGACTGGTTTTCTATAGGTACTTTATTGGAAGAGGATATAATTTAGAGAGGAAGTGAAATATAACTTTGGAGAAAATTCAAGAACACTTTCATTTCACTTGCTCCAAATGATCCAAGTACAAGACTATTTATAGGACTCCTAGGATACTTTTAGAGCCACTTTAATAATGACCAAATACATGTACATAAATCTAACCATTACATGTTCCAAGACATTTTCAAATACATTCATGTACATACATGTACCATGCACTTAGACATTACCTATTCATGTACTTAATTAATTCATGCACAATCTAGAATCAATTTGGTTTAGTTAACAAGGTCTCCCGTAAATCAAATTTATTCTTCACTCCGAGCTTAGTGATTTGCCTCTTGAATACTTTTCCAGTAACAAGCTTTGTAAAAATGTCAGCTAGCTGCTCCTCAGATTTACAATACTTGATATTAATAATTCCATCATTCACAAGTTCCCTTAAGAAATAATATCGAATACGAATATGCTTCGTATTTCCATGAAGAACTAGATTTTGGTAACTGAAATTGTTGAAGTGTTATCACAAAACAAAGTTGGATCAGCTTCTTGTTTTTGCTTGAGATACTTCAAATTTCCTTCTAACCAAACTAGATGACATCCAACATGTGTAGTAACTATATATTCAGCTTCAGTTGTTAAAAGAGCAACAATTGGTTGTTTCTTTAAACTCCAAGAAATAGCTCTGCTTCCAATATTGAAAACATAACCTGAAGTACTTTTGCTATTATCTATGTTACCTCCAAATTCACTGTCTGTGAATCCAGTAAGACTAACTAGAACTTCAGCTTCATAAAAAATTTCATAATCAACTGTGCCTTTCACATATCTCAAAATTCTTTTTGCTGCTTCCTAATGTTCTGAGTGAGGCTTCTCCATGAACTTGCCAATCATACTAACAACAAACATTAAATCTGGTCTTGTGGCAGTTAAATACATAAAATTTTTAACAAAACTCTTGTAAATAG
Source organism: Aralia elata (assembly GCA_034770075.1). Taxonomy (NCBI): domain Eukaryota; kingdom Viridiplantae; phylum Streptophyta; class Magnoliopsida; order Apiales; family Araliaceae; genus Aralia; species Aralia elata. The sequence continues at coordinate 73,397,794 of CM068383.1, forward strand.
TTGGATCCACAAGCTTTCCTTCACCTTTCTTGGTTAACTTAAGCCCAGTAACAGATGGAGTTGAAACAGAATTAACATTCTCCATCTTGATTTTTTTTAAATTTCCCTTGCATATCTCCCTTGAGAAATAAAAATTCCCTTACTGGATTAACTAACTTTAATGCCCAAAAAATGATGCAACTCTCCCAAATCAGTTATGTCAAACTCTTGGTTCATTAAAGCTTTGAAATCATTAAGCATCACCATATCATTAACATAGAGGCTTACCACCATAAATCTTCCTTTTGAAGAATCAATTTTGGTGTATAAAGTATGTTCCTGAGGACATTTTTGAAAACCATTCTTCTCAAAGTACGAATTAATATGGCTATACCAAGCCCTTGGTGACTTCTTCAGACCATATAAAGCCTTATTTAACTTGTAAACTTTATCTTCTTTACCTTTCTTCACGAAGCCGGGTGGCTAGTCGACATAGATCTCTTCCTCAAGAAACTCATTTAGAAATGTCGATTTGACATCCATTTAGAACAACTTCTAATTGTTTTGAGCTGCAATTGATATAATTAAACGAACAGTATCAAGTCTTGAAACAGGTGCAAATACCTCATTAAAATCTTCTCCTTCCTTTTGTGCATACCCTTTCGCAATGAGCCTCACTTTGTACTTATTGACGGAGCCATCTGAATTTAATTTTGTCTTGAAAACCCATTTAACTCTAATCTGTCTTTTGTTTGGTGGTAAATTAACGAGCTTCCAGGTGTCATTCCTTTCAATAGCCATAATTTCTTCCTTCATGGATTGTTTTCATTTTTCTTATTTTGATGCATCTTCATGGGAGATTGGATCTTCTCCTACATAGAAAGCAAAGAAAATAGCTCCTGCATCTACCGTCTTTGTAGTATCATAAATCTCCTACAAAGTTCTTGTCTTAATTCTTTCTGGACTGCTACCAGAAGACTCTTTTTTTGAGGAAGGTGGAGTATTAGATGGGTTCAAAGATGAAGTATCTTCACTTGGCATGCTGTTCAACCTTCCAAAACCTCCACGAGCAATGATGCCTTATTTGCAGTATTTGTGTCAGCATCATTGAAAAATAATTTTTCATCAAATTTAACATCCCTTCTAATAACATTTTTTTTTATTTTTGGATTATACAGCTTGTAAGCTTTTGACCGTTTATTGTATCCAACAAAAATATATTTTTCTGCCTTGTCATCAAGTTTTGTTTTTATTGCATCTGGCACATGAACAAAAGCTACACTTCTAAAAATCTTCAAGTGTTGGACATTTGGTTTCCTTCCATATCAAGCTTCATGAGGAGTACAATTTTTTTAAATTTTTGTTGGTGACCTGTTCATCAAATAAGCTGCACAAGAAACAGCTTCTGCCCAAAATTAGCGTGGCAACATTTTTCTTTTTAGCATGCACCGAACCATGTCCATGATTGTACATTTTTCCTTTCGTAAACACCATTTTGTTGTGGTGTATAGCGAACTGTCAATTCATGCCTTATGCCATTAACTTTATAAAAATTCTGAAAATCATTTGAAAAATATTCCGACCCTCGATCTGTTCTCAAAGTCTTTATGTGACAACTAGAATACTTTTCAACTTCTGCTTTAAAATTTTTAAAAGCTTGAAAACTTTCAATTTTTTCATGAAGAAAATAAGTCCACACTTTTCTTGTGTAATCATCAATAAAAGAAATGAAGTATCTGTTACCTCCAAAAGATGACATTGTCATAGGCCCACACAAGTCTGAATGAACAAGTTTAAATGGCTGCCTTGTACCCTAAGAAGATTTTGAAGGGAATGGGTTATGATGCAACTTTCCCAACTCGCATGCTTCACAAGTCTCCTCCATTTTATTAATCTAGGATAAACCTTCCACGATTCCTTTCACCGCTAACAATTTTAGGTTGTCAAAATTCAAGTGGCCATACCTGTCATACCATAACTTGGAAACTTCTTCATTAAAATTGGCAAAACACTGAAATTTTTTCACTTGGAGTGGAAGTGCAAATAAATTATTCTCTACTAAACCAATCATTACCACAACCTGATTATTTTTTGACAGAGTACATAATTTATTATGAAAAAATATATCAAATCCTTTTCGCAAAAGTTGTCCAGTACTTAACAAATTGCTTTTGATGCCTGGAACAAAGTAAACATCTGTCATTTTTTTAAACTTTATAAATTTTATTTTGAAAGTGACTTCTCCAACTCCTTTAATTGTATAGGCTCTAGCATCTCCAATTTTTATTTGTCCAAAATTTGACTCCACCAGGGTAAAAAATAAATCCTTATTCCCTGTCATATGTTTGATGGCACCACTATCCAAATACTAAACATTATTATTATTTTCTTAACAAGTAATTAATAATGACTCTGAACAATCTTTCTCAACTGATTCATTTTCATGCACCAATCAAGGTTCTTTTTTCTTAGATGGTGCAAACCAACATTCACTAATTTTATGACTAGGCCTATGACAATGAAAACATTCAATATAGCCTTTTATCCCTCTTTGATTAATACCACGTCCTCTTCCTCTTTGAGAATTATTTGAATACTCAAATGACTCTCTTCCTCTTTGAGAATTATTTGAATACTCAAATGACTCTTCCTTAAAATAATTATTGTTACTTGGTGATCCTCTTCCATTGCCACGAAAGTTAGAGACTTTACCTCTGTTTCCTTGGAAGCCACCTCTTCCACGTCCACGACCTTGATCATGGCCACGACCACGGGGAGCACCTCGACCTCCCGTAATTTCAGGCTTGAGAGCTTAATCATTAGAAGGTGGATTTCTTTGATTAACACGGAACTCATGTGCCTTTAAAGAAGCTTACAAATCTTCCAAAGAAAGTTTTGACACATCATTGGACTCTTTGATAGCTACCACGATAAATCAAACTTTTGTGGTAAGCTCCGAAGAATTTTCTCAACTATTTTTTGATCTTGTAAAACTTCTCCATTGGTTGCCATTTGATTAACAATTGAAGTAACTCTTGAAAAATAATCAGCAATAGTCTCATTTTTTTGCATTTGCAACTTCTCAAATTCTACACGTAAAGATTGGAGTCGTACCTTTTTTACTTTTTCTTCACCTTTATATATTGATTGCAAAATATCCCAAGCCTCGTTTGAAGTTTCTACCTTCAAAATTCTCTCAAAAACTGGCCCTTCAATTGCTTGATAAATTTGGAAAAGTGCCTTGCTATCCTTTTCCCTTTTATTATTCAGGCTATTTTTCTGGGCTTGTAACAAACCCTCTTCAGCTTTTGGTTCTTCATAGCCATCTTCAACAATGCTCCACAGTTTTAAGGACTTCAATAATACCTTCATATTGTGGCTCCAATAATCATAGTCTTCTTCGTTGAAGCGAGAAATTAGAGAGACTAAATTGTTTGAATTTGTCATCACGACGTTACTTTGAAAATCAATCAAAGATTAAAAATACCTTGTGTTGAATGAGGCTGATCGGATGCTGGAGGTTGAACAACTGGCAAGACAATTTCTTTACAATCCGTACAAAGTGATTATTGGGTCGCCAAATTTAAAAGCTAACCATGCAGCATGCTCCTGTTGGAGCTACACCATATGGGACTCCGGTTCGAGTAATAGATATAGGTGACACACATGTGCCCAAAGATGTATTGAAATGTATCTGCAGGAGATCCTCGGTACACAGCAGAGTCATACAGTTTGCTCACACAATTGCAATAACTTTAGCAATGAGGTTGCTCAATTTCTGGTGGGGGCTACCAGTCCAGAATACATTCTGAATCTTCCTAATGAAGTCACAAGCAGCTCTGATACTAATTATTGGAAGAGGATATAATTTAGAGAGGAAGTGAAATATAATTTTGAAAAAAAATTCAAGAATATTTTCATTTCACTTGTTCCAAATGATTCAAGTACAAGACTATTTATAAGACTTTTAGGATACTTCTAGAGTCACTTTAATAATGACCAAATACATGTATATGAATATAACCATTACATGTTCCAAGATATTTTTAAATACATTATGTACATGTATCATGTACTTACACATTACCATTCGTGTACTTAATTAATTCATGAACAATCTAGAATCAATTTGGTTTAGTTAACATACTTGCATCCAATAGAGGTTCACCAACTTTACCAAGAGGAGGAGATGTAGCAATAGGTGTTAGGACAGGTTGCAATCCGCCATGCATGGAGCATTTCTTTAACAAATCATTAATTTACGTGCCTTGTTTGAGATAAATGTAAGCCACGAACAATAAATTTAGCTTCCACGCAAAGGAAAAAGTGTAATCTACCAATATCTTTAATAGCAAAATCCTTTTGAAAACATGATATAATATAGACTATTCCAGCTGAATTCCCTGTTATTTTTATATCATCAACGTAAATCAAGAGAGAAACAATATCGGAATTAATTGGATATCCAAGTGAAACGAATTTGATTTTGTAGTCTAACATTTATGACTTAAAACAATTAGTAGGCCTTTTATCTTATATTTAAACTTAGTTATACGCTCATAAATCTATCTCTGTATCAATTTCTTAATTTTATAATATTGTTTTTATATACCTTCTTTAATTTAGTATTAAATGATTTATATTGATTAATTTGAAGAAAAAAAGAAGAAGAGTATATAAGAAAAAAGAAGAGTCACATTAAGATTTTACTGGAAAAAAATACGAAGAGGTGATATGTGATTTAGGGAACGAATAGTTGTGATACAAAAAACAAAAATGTGAAGCGTTTCACAAATCGAATCTCCACAACTCGTCGCTAACTCACCTCAAACTCAGTTTAATGAGTCATGATCAATTGTCAACTCGATCAACCAAATTAAATAACTCAATTGAATGTCAATTGAGTGCTGGACTTTTAGATATAGGAATCGATTATATTTTATTTATTCTTTTCATATTATTATTAGTTAAAATTTTATGTTCTTATCGTCTCTTCTTTTCATTAATTGATTTTCTCCTTGTCTTTGTACTTTTATCCTAACTTATGAGATTGTTTTTAAGCATATTCTAATTTTTTGGGATAAAAGACATTGTTGACTTAAGTAATTTAAAATTATTAAAATATGTTAAATTTATTTAATTTTAATATAAATTAAAATTTTAATGTACTCTATAATTATTCCTCTTTCTTAAGAAAGAAAAAACACTATTAATTATGCTTCAAGCCAAAATTTGGATAACAATGTAGAAATTTGATACTAGAATCTATCCTTCAATTATGATTATATAAAAAAAATCCCAAATGTTAATTAGTCCTAAGAAATTAAGTTCAAGCCCAGGTCCTCTGAAAAACTAAAAACACGACAGATTTGAACTGAGCTTTAACTGAGCAGAACATCAAGTCATTCATTAAGATAAAAAGCACATAAATTCAGATGAGCACTTACTTCAAAAGCATGGAAAGGCTCAAGTGTCTTCAAAAAAAAAATCTAGGTAATCTATATATAAGAAGTTATAGCAATTATTTTCACATTTTTTTTAATTTATATTTCTCTTTATGTGTTAAAAGTGCAGTACACTCTATATATCTTTAAATCTAAATCAAATTAGGGTGCTAAGTATATTTATTTGGTCTCCCTTTTAATTTCTTCAAGTTATATCTCAAGTTCACTCAATCCCTCGAGTTTCTAATCTTTCCATGACTGAAATAAAATACTCCCTCCGTTTCAAAATATAAGATCATTAATGACTTTCTAAAGTCAACTAAAGATATTTTTAAACTCAAAATTGACATGAATTCCTTTGATTTTAATCAATACAATGATGAATATTCTAAACTATATCAAAAGTACTACTCTTGTAAGATTTACTTTTTCATAATTTTTAACAAATCATCTCAATTTTGAGTTTGAAAATATATCATTTTGATTTTCAATAGCCAATAATGATTTTATAACTTGAAACGGAGGGAGTATATATAAATTCATCTTTCTGCAAGCCATTAGAGATATAAATCCGATTTTTTTAATTTGCAGAAATAAATCAAGGATCAATATTTATCTCAAGTCTAATATAGATGATGGTAGCTCTACTAATGAACAAGCACCTAAACTCGGATAATATGTTACAAAATGAACACTTCTATATATGTTGTATTGTTAATCTTTATTTATCTACAATGGTGGATCATTGATCTTGAAGCTTCAAAAAGCCATTAGTGTAATCTTTTCAAGATTTATCACATGTAAAGCCTATAATAGTCCTTGAATCATTTATATCAAGTTCATATAAGCTTTGTGAAATGATCTATAAGTGAATAATTATTTGAAATCCTTTTATACAAATGCCTAAAAAATTATTTCTTGCTCAGCCAACAATTTTTTATTTATTTATAGAAGCAGCATAATTAATTACAAGAGAAGCATTAATTATAAGCCACAACCAAAACCCAAACATAATAAATAGAATTTGAAACTGCTCCATATATGAAGAGAAACCAGAAATCCCATTTTGAAAGGAGACACCCACGTACAATTCAAAACAAATTCATATACAGACATGCAACTCCTCTTCATCATAATTAATTACCTAAAAATATTATATTAAAAATGATCTCATCTATGCAATTAAAGTTCTGGCAATGAATAATCACAAGGGCACAATGAGTTCCACTACTGAGAATCAATACTTATCCCCTTGCAAAAAAACAAACAACATAAATGAAAAAAGGCATAAGAAAAAAAAAAGAGTAACAATTACATAAACCCCAAAATAACTATACCTACACCCCTTATTCCCAAATTTTACTAATTAAAATCCTAAAACTTAAACATAGAGTACTCCAGCCAGCTCCTAACCCCCACAGTAAAACCCTAACCCAGGATATAATTGAGTACAGATATCTATAGATTCCGAAACAGTTCATCCAGACTAATGTCATCATCCCCATCTGGCTGCATCAACAAGGACATAAAGTACCCATTTCGTTGATAATCCACTTCGGACGGCTGACCGTAGTCCACCGTACTAGTTGGGGGTGCCATTATTGCAGACCTAGAAGGTTGTCCCACGCCCGGCAACGCCACAACTGATACAGGCGGCGGTGCCGTAACTGGCATCGCGGGCTGTTCCACAACTGGCATAGCCCACTGAGTCATAACAGACATCAGGGGCTGGGGCTGAGCTGGCACTACCCATGCGGGCTGTTCCATAATTGGAAAAGCCCACGATGTCATATCTGACATAATCCACGGTGCCCTGGCAGACATCGTCAGTGGTGCCATGACTGACATCGCCGGAGTTGGTACCATTTGAGTTGTCACATTCGGCCCCCCAATTCCCCCCGAACCTGCACTCGGATTCACTGGTGGAACCCTAGCGGGACCCGATCCAAAAGTTGGCCCGCTAGACGCCGGCCGGGTGGTCTTGGGCCCGCGCCGGGCAGGTACATGGCGCGAACCCGCCACCACATTTACGGGTGGAGCCCTGGAAGAGAAGCTCACAGGGGCTGATACAGAACTTTGTGTACTAGATGTTGGCCGGGCTCTACTAGAAGTGGATACCAGCTGAGATGGAATGGTGCCGGAGCCAGTGTGCTGAATAATAGCAGGCTCAGCCTGCCGGAGAATCCACTCAATGGTCTTCCCGTCAGAGTTGTGGCCCAGCTCCTCCGTGAGCTGAAATATTCTGGCAGCAGATAGTGTCGGAATTCGAACGCGCCGCCCACGGCCATTTACTTTGAGGTGGCCATCTTTCACCATTTTTGAGTAGTGTTGAAGGAAGTGGCGGAGTTAACTAAGTGAAACAAGTTAGGAGAGAGAAGATTAGGGTTAGTAGGAAATATTGGATGAGTGAAGTGAGACTTAGTGGAAGCCAGGAAGGGTTTTTATAGGGGGGAAAAGGTGGCCAGGTTAACTGTGACGGACAAACACTTGCGTCAGAAAAAAATAAACAAAGAAACAGAAAAACGTCCACTAATCCGTAGTTACACTCACTTTTTTGAATGTGTGGTATACTATTTTAAACTTGATGAAAGTTTCAACTTTCATGCAATTAATAAATTTAAATTCAGGATAGTGATATTTACAACCCAAATATATATATATATATATATATATATATATATATATATATATTAATTATACCGTACAAATCTTTAGGATTCGTTTAAACTGTTTTGCTTATTTTTTTTATTTTAATTTCATTTTTTTTTATTTCACTTGTCTTTATTCTTTGTGCGTGTGGAAATATAAATCAGGCATTAATTAACATTGAAATATCAATTTTATCTTATTTTATAAATAATAAATGAAATCCAAAATTTTGTTGTTGATAGGATTCAATATTTGGACCTCTTTAAAGTGTTATCATGACTCCATATATTGCCAAAATTAAGAAACAAGTTGTGCGTGTTTTGAATTTGAATATAGGGATCCCCTTAATCTAATTTAATTTATTAATAGTCAGTCAACACGAATTACGTGAGTAACTTAATTAATTGTTAATAATCTGGTTATTATAATTTAATTTTAATTTGCCAATTGTCATAATTTCATTGTGATATATATATATATATATATATATATATATATATATAAAGTGTGTGTGGAGAGAGAGGGGAGGGGGGGAGTGAGTGTGTTACACCATATAAATTAAGGTTTAATTCTTGTCGCCATCAATGGCTTTGATAATATGAGAACATGAAAGAAACGAAAATTGACGTGGACGTGTGTCCTTAATTGACAATCTTCTGTGTAATATTCAATAAATAATTCAATTTATTAATTAATAATAATAAATTTTCATTAACAAGTGTTACAAGGCTTTAACAAGTGTGCTGTATGACACTTATTCTCATTAATAAATGGTAAACAATTATAATTGTCTAACAGAATATTTAATAACATCATGTGCATGAGAAAGATGATTGAAAAGAGTTTGTTGATATTGTAGTGACACTTCGTTCAATTAGATAGTATGTTGGATTTATTTTTATTGGTGTAACTTTACTCCTCTTGTTTTTTATTGGTAAATTTTCTCTATCTGTCTTTTAGTTAACATATTAATTTCATTTTTCAATTACATAAACATATATTCTCTCAATTTGAAAAAAAAAATCACAATTACATATATAAAAGATATGAAAAGAATATCATAAACATATGTTTTCTCATTTTGTGATCTGAAGGGATTATTTTTAAGCGAATTGCTATTTTCACAACTAAAATGGTATTTTCACAAAAAAATTCCAAAATAAAATAAAATAATTGCATAAACCGAACTATTTCCTCTGTTTTAAACTTAGATTTACATTTGTAAATGACACGTTTGAGAAAAATTTTATTTTTTCAAATATCTGTTTTATTAAGAGTTAACATTTTGTACGTTGTTAGTGTCTATACGAGCGGTGTTAGTGTCTAAAATAAATATTTCATGTCATGTCATAATCTTAACACCGCTCGTATATACACTGCAGGTGTATATATCAAATTTTAATTCTTTTATTAAAGGAGAACAAAAAAAAGGAACTGCATTCTTGAAGTTTGCGACTCTATTTTAACTTTTTTTTTCTCTCTCCTACTCTTTATCCCTAAAATCTCTCCTTTATTTTTCCACCCATATTTTATAAATCTTATTCAAATATTTATTTTTATTTTTTAAATTACACAAAGTGCGTGTCACAAATACTAATATATAATAATAATGACATGATAGTATTCAATCAATCATAAATAACATTAATGGCATATTAAATTTTCGTGTCATTTTATAGTTCAAAAATAAATATGTCATTAATGTTGTAATGTACAAAAAATTGCGTAATTAATTTTAGAACAAAGAGAGTATGTAAAACTGATTCTCACTCTCGGGAGGAAGTAATTTTCTTCAACAATGTTTCCTCTTCTTTTCCTTCATTTTCTCAGCAATTTCTCTACAATATGTTCTTATATATAAAAAGAGGATTGCTTATCCATATAGTGAGAACTCTGATAGCCCTTCTAAAAAATTCTTAAATAATTAAGTCATTTCAGTTAGAATTTTAGAAATTGATTTTTTAATAATATAGTTTAGTGACCATTGGTTTGCAATTTATAATCTAAGAATTGGTGGGTCAACTCGGGTAGTTCTTATAAATGGAAGACTGCATATCCATATAGTGAGTTAACTTGGATAGTCCTTGTAAAAAATTCTTAAACAATCGAGTATCTCGGTTGGAATTTTAGAAATTGGTTTATTTAATAATGTAATTTAGTGACCGTTGATTTATCATCTATCTATAATCTAAGAATAGGTGGGTCAACTCGGGTAGTTCTGAGTTATTTCAAATTGATAGGTGGGTTAACTCGGAGAGTCCTGAGTTGTCTCGGTTCTCGGGTGGCAACCTAATTAATTGCTAGATATTTTTAAATCTAGAAAGTATATAGTAAATATATTATATGTTGTCCATATAACCAATAAATGAAATGATTTAGTTGGTTTAGAGAAAGGAGTTATAATGTTAAGGACTTGAGTTCAAGTCATGGTAACAACATTTTAATTAAAATATTTTAATTTAGATGCCAACTTTGCAACGGGTTTATTGGTTACAAATCTACCCAAAACAGGTACTTCAATTATTCCAAATCCTTCTCAAGTTCTTAGAAAAAATATTATTATTTTCTCTTGCTATAATTTTCTTCTTTCACTTATAGTTTTGCACTAGGTTTGTTTCTACATAAAAAATTCTAGTACAAAGTAAAATCTGGTTCTATCTTATCTTGGGATACTAATTCGCAGTAACCCTGTGTATCAAAAGTTAGGGGCGAATATAGTCTTAAGGAAATAGTGGTCAACCATTCATTTCAAGCGGTAATATTGTTGTTCCACATCAAACTAAAAAACGGGTTTCAACAATCTTAAGACTATATTAACAATGGAGGACAACAATGCAAAAAATAGCTTGAATCAAATTAACAAACTCGAGAAATTTGATTGATTATTCTTCAAATGTTGGAAGAGCAAATTTATTTTTGCTTAATAGCATTAAAACATTATCATTTGCTGAATGAAGAGAAAATGGAAGAAAAAGAAAATGAAAAATTGGCTGAAATGAAGAGACGAATAAAATGGGAACAAGATGACTTCATGTGTAAATGATTCATTCTAAATGCCACTACAAAAAAAGAGTTCATTGGCGACAGACAAGCCCGTCGCCAATAACTACTTTGCTATCGGCAATGAGGTTATTGGCGACGGGCATGGCCGTCGCCCCTCCCGTCACCCCAGAGATTGTCGCCCCGTGACCAAGCTTCTGATAAACTTTGATTTTCGGCTAGCCCAATAGTAACTCTTTGATATATCCCTTGCTGGAATGCCTTCACAAATGGAGGATGACGTTGAGTAGTAGTCATCTTTGACCTGGACGGCTACGCAGATTCTTAAGCTATAAGTCCCCCCTCTTGTCGTACCCGAGCCCTGGCTCCTCCCGCTACTTGGGAGCTTAGAGTTTCATGTACTATTTCACCCGTCATCGGTAAAGAGGTCATTGGCGAAGGACACATTGGCGACGGACTGTCTGTCGCCAATGATTCATTGGCGATGACAATAGCGACGGACAGTCCCTCACCAATGACTATTTTAATAATTAAAATAAAAACTCATTACCGACAACAATAGTCATTGGCGACGGAGAGTCCTCCGCTAATGAGTTTTTATTTTAATTATTAAAGTAGTCATTAGCGACGGACTGTTCGTCACTGCGACGGACTGTTCGTCACTAATGTCGTCGCCAATGATTCATTGACGACGGACAGTCCGTCGCCAATGTGTCTGTCGCCAATGATATTTAAAAAAAATTTAAAAATTCGCAAAACTCCCTGTTATTTTACATATACATAATTGTACCTGTTATAAATCAAAATTAACAAATAATTATTCACTAACGCATAACAATAACTATCAAATATATATAATCAACCATCAAATGCGTACACAACGTAATCACATAAACTATAAGATGTAACTAGATACAAAATGTAATCATTGTACAACTCAAAAACTAGTTAGATACATAAACCATCAAGCTAACTAGATACAAGGCCCTAGTTTGTACAACCCAAAAATTAGGTAGTTACATACATAAAAGTAAAAATATAAATATAAACTAACTATATCCCCCGGTCAGCATCAACATCATCATCGTCATTGGCAGACAAACGAAAATCGTTCATCGTGCCACCGCCGGTCCTACCCTCTATAGCATCATCAACATCGGCTCGACAGTCCTCACCATCTCCTCTGGGGTCATCGTCAGCTCCTCTGCGGTCACCGCCTTCCCCACTGGCTCCACCCATGACATAACGCTCATCAACAAGACCCTACAAAATTAAAATATTAATTATGAAGTCACAAAAGAGAGCATATTTAAAAAATTGTCTAAGTGTTCTTTAATTTATACAAGTTGATTAGACAAACGAGCAAATAATTAACTCGGCCACCGGAGCTCAGAATCGAGTCTCGTAAGTTGTAACGTGTTCCAAATATCTAAGAGGTGCCACGCCTATGGTTTCGCGTCGTTTCGATGCTCGGGGAGAATTTTGGTCTATGTTTTCTAAATTTTTCCAAGTATTTTTTAATTTATACAAGCTAGGCAAACGAGTAGATAACTCGACCGTTAAAGCTCGGAATCGAGTCCCGTAAGTTGTAACATATTCCATCTAAGAGGTGATACGCCTATGATTTTGCGTCGTTTACAATGATGAGTTTGAATATTGAAACAATATTCTCTTTGAACTATTACAAAGAACGACAGTCCTTAAGCTGGATCAAGAAACACATAATATAACATGGGCAAAGATGAACAAAGATTTTTAAAAAAAGTTTAATATTCATGTTAGGCACCCCACCAAACAAATATCACATACATATGCGCGCACACATATACAAGAGAAGATAAAAAAGATACGATAGAAAACAAATATCAATTTGCAAGAAAGGAGTTGGGAAAAAGCAAATTCCCTACCTTAATATTTAAAGTAATGATAATAGATGAATAAAAATGTTGTTGATGAAACAATAATAACATCACAAAAATAATGAGTATTACATGGGTAGATTATTAAGCCAAATGCATCTGAACTGACATAGCTACAGAGTACATGCCAATAGCACTGCAAATTGGAAATCAATAAACATAACTATAACAACAAACTGCCTTGAATCTCTTATCTTTCGCCAAAGTTACAAGCAGTACTTGGTTCAAATTGAAAAAAAAGGGTTAAGAATTTTGCCACATTAATTTAGGGCTGAGCAAGTAACCAAATCGCCTCCGAAACTGCACCAAAAACTGCACAACCCGCACCAATTAAAACCGCATCAACGGTTCCGGCGTATGTTGTGGTTTTAGGTGGGTTGAAAAACCAAATTTACGGTTCAGTTTTGGTTATTGGTAAAAATCGCACACATAAAACCGAAACCACACCATGTGTGTGTATGTGTGTACACAGGGGTGGATGGAATACAAGGGCAGCCTATGTTCACTTTTTTTTTATATAGGTAAACTCAATGGGGCAGAATTTATAAGTTAGTAAACTCAAGGTGGTAGATTAATAAAAGAGTTAAACTTAGTGGGGGCAAAAGAAAAACATTCATTCTAATCTAAATATCTAATTCTCCAAACATGCAGTGTGTATCTAATTTGGTGTCCTTTTATCTACTATTACTTATGTGATCGTACAAATCTCTTTGGCAAATCGAAAAAGGTATGGTTAGACAACCATAAAATCCCTTTGATACTTTTTCTTCTCAGTTTGTTGTCCTTATTGAAATGTGTTGAAGATCAATTTTATATTTAAAGTGGGAAGACCTAACATGCATCTGTGATGTTTTTCTTTATCAACTTTCACTTGTCATATTAGTTCAAAAAAACTAGGAACCTTAAATCATTTATTCGTTGCCAAATGTGGGCACTGTTAGAGTTTTATTTTTTAGGAGGAAAATGAACTATTAAGTACACAATAAAATACTAATGGGACATTTATCTAAAATAGACTGAGATCTATCAATGGGCATGTATATAATTTTATGGAAGGATTATATTTTCAATTCTGAACTTAGTCAATTAAACCATTTATCATGAATGGTTCATAGTTTTTATTGTTACTTTAAATTGCATAAAAATTTGTTGTCTCAATTGGTTTTGTAACCGAAACAGCACCAAATAAAGTCGCACCGCACATTTTAAAACCGCATCGCACTAATCACAAGCGGTTTCATATGCGGTTTTGGATTTGTCAAACCGCACCTAAGCGGTTTCGGGTGTGGTTTGAGCTTCAAACCGCACCAAACCGCACCATGCTCACCCCTGCATTAATTATTATAAAGTTGCCTCTACTAGTTGGCCAATTTTTCAGATAGATAAAATCATGACAGGTAAATCGACTTCACTACAAATCTTTAAACAGGTGGCAGATATAACATAATTTCCCTAAAAGGAAAAATCTCACTCCATGTTAAGGCTACTAATCTCATGAACCTAAATCAAAGATAACAATTTATCGGTATTTAAGTGATATTATCATCAATCACCACCATGACTGAAATCTAAAAGCATCTTGAACTCCAATTAATTTCTATGTTTCTATAGGTTCCAAGTAGCGCAGTTGAGTCTTCCATTTTCCAAAAACCAAAACAAAGTTAGACAGTTAATTACTTACTTTCCCTTACTCTCAAATTTCTCAGCTTTTGCAACCAGTGCGAAATTAAAATTAGTTATACAATATACTTTAACAAATCAAATCCCACATGAGCAAAAATAGATCTTTATAATATAAATGAAACAAGATACCAATTCATTTCTTGGGTAATAGATGATAATTAATGAGTGTGCGTCATTTGGTTTTTTTAGTACAATTACTTATGCCATTGCACAAAACAGAACACAGAAAATACTACTTCATCAGAGAAACAAACGTACACAGAATCACATATACATAGATCGATACTTCCTCCGAACCACCAAACCTTCCACCCCTACTGTCCAAAGCAACCCCATAAAAAATCCAACTCAAAAAACAAACTGCATAACCCTTCAAGACATGATTTATTCTAAGGGGATTCTTTCAAACAAGACCATAATACTAAATCCCTTCGAGAATATCAAATTTATGAAAAAGCTAACTGAAAGACGCAACTGATTTTAGCAATCACATAATAACCCATAAACAACTAAAAATCAATGGGTAAAAAATTAACTGAAAAGACTCCCTCCATAAGGCCTACACACCCATTCAGCATAACATAAGAAATCCTGCAGAACGAAATCATACCTTTTGCAATTTGGGGAAAACCAGGAGTAAAGAAGAAGAATGAAGTAGAGGGGGAGCGGTGGTGGCCGGATGTATGGCCAAAAGGAGTACTTGTCGCTATCGGACTTTGCGCAGCAAGAAGCAGGGGAGAGCAAATGGACTTTAGCTTCTCAGATGATCAATTAGGCGGTGGATCCTATGTAAACCCATTTTGGAGAGAGAAAATTAGGGCTTCTGTTATTACGTATCTATGTTTTTATTTTTGCTAAAGTGCTATTGTTTGTTTTTATTTTAGCTAAATTGCTCTTGTTTATTTATTATGTGATTATCTTTAATTAGTTTTAAATTAAAGAATTGTAGTTTTGTGGAGGTTTTTGTAGTAGTAAAAGAGTCTTAAATTTATGTAATTGTTATAGGTTATGTTCGATTATCAACGTTTTGAACGTTTGCAGCGGTAGCGTTTGGAGGTCATAATACACCGCATCGTTTTTGGAACGTTATATTTGAACCCCAAAAGCAGCGTTTGTGAGTTAAATAAATTATATTTAAAATAAATTTCTTGTAAACAAATAAGATTCTCAACTTAATTTATGTCTTTTCCATTTATACTTCTAGTTTATGAATTAGGCAAGCTAGCTAGCCTTTCACATAATGTTTTAGTCTTAATTAGTAATTCTTTTTCTATAGCGGCCTTATCCAATTCTCTTGTATTCATCATGTCGTAATATTTTTATTTTAATGAAGTTTCCTTTAATTTTGCCGGTCAAAAAAAATGATACATCATATCACTCATTCAATATAAAAGATTTGAAGAATATTTGTTGAAACTTAGGGTTTAATCTTGTGGAGATTTGGTTCTCCAAAACTAAGTCGTTGGTGGTTGTGCCCTCGAAGTGGGTTATATAATCCCCTAATTCTGTTCCTAAGGGTTTTCTACCATTTTTTCTTTCTTCTTTAACAGGTTCATACCATTATATGGTGCAGTTGATGGGTGTTTGCAGAGTTTTGATGGAGCTCTCTAATATGTTTTGTATCAAGACTCCATTATGTCGAGATAACTTATACATCTCTCCAAAAAAATGGATGTTTTCAAAAAAATACTACAACAATAAAAATATAAATACATATCTTAGCAATGAAAAAAGGAAGTTAATAAAATTGAAATTTATCGTAAAAACTATGTACTTCGCGATGGTTTTGTATCCGTCGCTCATACATTAAAAAGATGGTCTTTTATATTACCCTTAATTAGAGTTTGAAACTATTGTAAAGAGTAGTAAGATGTTAGTCGCCTATTATGGGCATAATATAGAAACAAGAGCAGTGGCGAAGGTTATGGGGTCAATTGATCTCATTCGAAAAAATATATATTTTATGATATATGATAAATTTTGAAAAAATTTAAGTGTAATGAACAAATTAACCCCACTAAAATTTTATAAAATTTTTAATATATGGGGTCAAATTAAAAATTTTATAACTTTCTCAATTTCATATTACTTCTACTCCTTTATGTATGCATTTTCCTCTAATATTTTTAAAATAAATAATAATCTAATTTAGATTATTTTCATAACATAAGGAATTTAAATATTTATTAACAAATTTGTAATTAGAAATGAGTATTAAGGATCAACAAGGGGTGTGTGTGTATATATATAGAGTAAGCTTCTCCAATGGACTGGTTCGTCGCAAACCGGTCTATAGCAACGGTTTTTACTGTCGCTAAATGCTATCGCGACAGTTTATATATAAATAAACCGTCGCCTATACATTTAGCGATGGCAAAAACCGTCGCTATACACCGGTTCGCGATGAACCGGTCCGTTGGAGAAGATTTTTGTATGTATATATATATATATATATATAATGTTATTACTTGTTATATTAACAATATTGTAATCAAATACATGTTTTACATATTCAATCGGCTAGAAAACACAAAATTATCTAAAAAAATTGGCTTGGGGCGCAGCCCCCGAACCCCTGCCAAATTATTTATAGGATCACAATTTTTTGACCCTACTAGATAAAGTTTCTGGCTTCGCCCTTGAACAAGAGTATTATTTTTACATGTATTTTGATATTTTTACATAGTTCTTCGTATGAAGGTGGAATTAATTTATATTCATGTGAGAGATAAAAATATCAAAAACACATGCGAAATATATATCAGTTCTCTAGAAACAAAGCTGTCGGTTCTAGCCATGGCAAATAACTGTCTTTCATTCGAGTTGTGGCTGCTAAGGTTTCTAACGACAGAGATAATCCGTGGCTGCTCTTGTAAATAATAAAAAAATTATCTTGCATGTTTTCTTTTACACATGTTCATATATATATATATATATATATATATATATATATATATAGATATATATATATATATATTACGTTAATATATATTAAATTAAGTGTCAAACAATTAAATAATTCTAAGACATACCAATCCACAAAACTAGAGTATGCATAAAGAATCCAGCTAATATATCTAAGTATTAAAATAACACTTTGTACCTAAAATGTAACATTTCAGTCTCACATCGAAATATATGAGAAAATTTTGTCTGTATATAAGGAATTAAGTTATTAACAATAGTGTCTTCAGTCATGACATTTGGGTGAGTCTTAAGATGACCCAAAACAAATATTATTGGACTAATGATTTAAGACCTTGCTTAGATGGATTAATATCAATGTTTTTGCAAGTACAATACTACTAATTATATCGTTAGTTAATTTGATAGGAATGTTATATATTGCTAAAACTTATCAAGAATTCCAAACTAGTTAATTAGCTTAATATTATAGGGATCATGGTTCAAAGTTACAGCAGCAGCTTATATTTCAGAATGTCATTTTTTGATTTGATATCGTGGTTCAAAGTCGTGGTAGCGGCTTATATTTCAGAATGTCATTTTTTGATTCTATATCGGTTTCGGTATCGGATAATACACACGGTTAACTAGTTAGGAGCTTCAAAAAAAATAAAAAAAGTTATGAAAAAATTCTAAATAATAAAAGCAACAAAATGAATCAATCAAGTTCAAAAAAAAAATTATCTAGTGCACACAATATTGTCTAAATTATAAAACAAATTTCTCGCAAATGCATATAATCAATTTTATGTTTGATTTTATGTTTAAATAAAATTGATATTGATGTTGTCTTAGCTCAAATGATTGAGCACACATGTTCTACATAATTTAAGTATAATTTAACTTAACTAAGTATATTTTAATTAAATGTAATTTTTTTAAGTTGTACTTAACTAGGAATTATACTAATACAATTTAATAATAATTTAATTATAATTTGGCTTAACTAATTATATGTTCGTTCATTTTTTTAATATTTTTTACAGGTAGATTTTAAGTACAATTTAACTTCAGTAAGTATATTTACATACAATATTTTTTTATTTTTTAAGGTATGTTTAACTAGGTATTATATAGGTATAATCTATAGAGTTTCTCTTTTGTCGTCTCCCTTTATAGCTTTTAACATATTTAATTATTTTTTGTGGTGTTTCTTCCCTTTACACCGTGATTTATTTTTTATTTGGTCCGAAACTGCTATATTACGCCGAAATTTCTCCTTTATTTGGTCTGAAATTACTACGCTATGCTGAGTTTCCGAAATTTTACCGAAAATTACTCTTTATATGAATACCTCTTAATTTTACGATTCGTGTTAAGCTTGCGGTTAGACGTCAACTGATACCTAACCGATATGTTGATATTTCAACGTAACAACCGATACTTTGAACCATGGTAGAGATATATAGGGATAGTGGGTGTATACTAACTCTTTGTGGCAACAACTTAAGTCTTGTTTGTCAAAGTTGTGGTATAGTGCAGTGAAATGAAATAATTTTAAAATTTTATATAAAAGTATTTTTCATGAGTAAATCATAAAATTGCTTGGTTACACAATTGTAATTTTACTTCAAAAAATAAAATAAAATGATACACAAGTGTCTTGAAAAGAATTTTAATATTTTTTGAACAATTTAAGGGCAAATTTGTACATTATTCTACAGCCAAAAGTGCTTCCACCAAAATTACAATTTCATTAATAGTTATTTTGTTATTTCGTGTTTTCTTAATTATTATTACATCACTTAGGACAAATGCTACAGCCAACAAGATATGAAAACCATATATATTCATATTTTCCAAAATATATACTCCTGCGATTTTCTTATTTCAGATGAATTTGGCTAAAGCATAGGTTTAGTTTATTGTGCCATGATTAGTCCCCAGTTTAAATTATGAATGGTCATGCAATACATTAAACAATGTGTACTCCTTCCATTTCACAACTCATTTTACCTTACTGTACGTAGTCATTTCTAGAAATTCTAAATTTTAAAATTTAATTATCTGAACTAATTTGATTTTAGTTGTACAATCATATTTATCATAAATTATCTAAGAAGTATAACTATTTACAAAACGTAAAATTTAAAATTTGCTATTGACTTAATTCAAAAAGTTTAAAGTTAATTACTCTTCTACGGAACAGATAGAATATAAATTTTCAACTAATTTTTAACATCTTCCATGTAAATAAGTATAAATTTTTTGTACAAGTGCCTTGAAAATAATATCGTTTATTGGAAAAAAAAATAGTTCATTCAATTAAATGCTTTAAAAAAAAGTGAAATATGCGATTTGATACAAAAGTATAACTCAAATGTAACTTATAAAGAAATATTTCAAAACTAGAGATAAATTTTTAACATCTTCCAGTAAATAAGTATAAATTTTTTGTACAAGTGCATGCCTTGAAAATACTATCGTTTATTGGGGAAAAAATAGTTCATTCAATTAAATGCTTTAAAAAAAGTGAAATATGCGATTTGATACAAAAGTATAACTCAAATGTAACTTATAAAGAAATATTTCAAAATTAGAGATAAATTTTTAAAACAATAATTTTTAATGATAATTGTATATTCTCAAGTGTATTTTTAATACTCTCTTCGTCCTAAATTAATTGCTCAATTTTGACTTTTTTAAATCAAATTGACTATTTTTAAAATTAATAATTAAGCATATATAAATATATTTCTAAAATTATAAAAATTGGGGTTAGTAACAAATTGTATATACTTTCTTTTGATTATAATCTCTTCACTTATATTTTAGCATAAATAGTAAAAAGATTAATTTTAAAAATGGTCAATTTGACTTTAAAAAGTCAAAACTGACGATTAATTTGGAACGAATAGAATATATACTAGTTAAAAATCTAATAGTGGCAGTGGGATACTCAAAATGATAATAAAAATTAATAAATTACATGTCTAATTTTTTGAATGGGGTGTGTATTGTATCAAACAAATACACTTACGTACATTCGTAAAATAAAATTGGGACAATTATCTAATTTGAACTTCAAGCAGAATAGTGCCTAGTAGTTTGAATGTGACATGAAGACTAAATTACAAACTGAACCTTATGCATTAACTCTAATTTATATTATATATATATATATAGGGGAATGACCCACATAAAACGTTAGTTATGGGCACTGTTTCATCTAACTGTGATCCAGCCGTTCAAAATAAGATCCAAAGGTTGGGTGTGGGCACGACCGCTACTCCCTCTAGCGGCCAGCTAAAACGTGGTCGTTTTGACTGGCCGCTAGAGGGAGTAGCGGCCAACATGAAAAATTTGGCTGACCGCTAGAGAGAGTAGCGGCCAACATGAAAAGTTCGTAGAAATATTTGGTCTTCTGCTCAGGATAAAAGTCTAAAATACCCTCACCTTAGTTAGATTTAAATAGTTTTAATGTATAAAATATTTAGAGTTTAAATTTTAAACAATCAAATTAACACAATAATTCACAATGTTAAATTATATTACATAAAAAATTATATTACAAATATTTTATACAAATAAATACATTGATATATTTGACAATTTATACAAATAAATACATTAACTAGTTTCAATGTATTTATTTGTATAAAATATTTGTAATATAATTTTTTATATAATATAATTTAACATTGTGAATTATTGTAATAATTTGATTGTTTAAAATCTAAACTCTAAATATTTTATACATTAAAACTATTTAAATCTAACTAAAGTGAGGGTATTTTAGACTTTTGTCCTGAGCAGAAGGCCAAATATTTCTACGAACTTTCATGTTGGCCGCTAGAGGGAGTAGCGGCCGTGTCCACGCTCAACCCTTGGATCTTATTTTGAACGGTTGGATCACAGTTAGATGAAACAGTGCCCATAACTAACGTTTTATGTGGATCATTCCCCTATATATATATATATATATATATATATATATATATATATATACATATATATATAGGGCCGTTCCTAAGTACGGACGAGAGGGTCGACCGCCCTGGGCTCCCGATCGAGACGGGAACAAATTTATATATATATATAGTGTGTGTATATATATATATGTGAAATTAAAAATATAAATATATAATGATATATGTATACAAAAGTATGAGAATTGATCCTGTATTTCTTAAAAAACGCCAAATTTGTATAAAGAAGAAACAATTTGATGAAAATTCCAGTGATGAGACAACACAATCTATTGAAGAATGTTTCAGAGTTAATTATTTTTTTGTTCTAGTTGATATGACTATTACTCAACTGAAGAATAGGTTTTTATAATTACAAACATTTTCAAATGTTTTTGGATTCTTATATGATCCAAAAACAATAAGAATACTGGATGATATCAGATTTAAAGAACATTGTGTTAATTTTGAAAATGCTCTGAAACATGACAAATTTTCTAATGTTGATTCAAATGATTTTGTTTTTCAAAATTGCAAGTGTTACAAGTGACTTTGCCAAGAGAAATAGAGTCACCCATTTAAATTCTGGAGTTTATAAAAGCTTTGGATTGTTTTCCTAATGTTTCAATTGTTTACAGGGTATTACTACCTATTCCTGTGACAGTGACATCTGTTGAAAGAAATTTTTCGAAGTTGAAATTGTTAAAAAATTATTTGCGGTCGACTATGACACAAGAAAAGTTAAATGAGTTGGCAACCATGTGCATCAAGAAAGATATGCTGGACAAACTTGATTTTAAACATTTGATTGAAGATTTTACCTTTGGGAATACTAGAAGAAGTATCTTTCAACGAATGTATTCTCATATATTTTGTTGTAGTTGAAATTCTCATATATTTTGTTGTAGTCGAACTATTATGTTTTAAGTTTTGAAAATATACTTTTTTAGATACAACTTGTACTTTTTATTTATTTATTTATTTTTTTTTTGGTGAAGATCAACAATGTTTCGAAAAGGTCTCGTTTTTATTTTTCGCCTTGGGCTACCAAAATCTCAGGAACAACCCTGTGTGTGTGTGTGTCTATCTATCTATCTATCTATCTATCTATATATATATATATATATATATTCATAAAAGTATGTTAATAAATAATTTACGCTCTTCACAATCTGCACCCCCTACTATATATCAATACAATTATCATCCTAAACTAGTGCATTAGTAATCATTTTAAAGTTAAATGTGGAGGGTGAAAATTGCATTGACCCTCAACGTTTGAAGATAAAATTGACTTTGAATGCAATTTGGGATTTAGTGAAGCCTTTTAGCTCATGTCCAATAAAAAAACAAAAAATAAAAAAATAAAACTTGATAAGCTTTGGAAACGACAGCGTATAGGCTTACGAGCATTAAGCATAGCAAGCCGGCGCGATTTAGCCGTTTAGACCATCTGTCCATCTCTTCACTCTCTCTCTCTCTCTCTCTCTCTACAATTTACATATAGGAGGAGCGAAGAGCGATGATCTTAGGTAAGCTTACAGTTCGATAGCTCGACCAATCTCCTTCTCGGCAGTACTAATGTAAGTCAATCTGATTTACATTTTTTGGAGATATATTTGTATTGTTACTGTTGGTACTTAATTTATTTCCCATTTCCTTTGGTAATTTCTAATTAAGGTTATGTATTTCAAATTATATGATTTCATGTTCAAGATTATCTCTTTGATTTTTCCGATTGTTGTTTTTCTCTTCTTTTACCTTTGTTTGGCTGCTGAGAACCCTAAGAGAAAGAATTTTGATGAATTTTAATGTTTATATCTTTCAGCAATTTAGTTTTCAGAAGTTTAAATTTTTACCCGACTTGAAGATGAATTTCTCTGTCTGGGTTTTGTGGGGTTTTTGGGTTTTTTTTTTAAATGGGTCATTACCATAGTGACCATTTATTTTTTATATTTTATTTTTCGCGTTTGAGAGCTCAAAAGATTTGAATATATAAACAGTGTGAAGTTTGAAGAAAGTGGAAGATAAAAAAGATTGCTTTTTTTGAATTTCGAATCATGAAAAGGTTATGGCTTTGTACTGTTTCAGGTAGCTTTATATAATGAGGTTGTATGAGGTGATTTCTTTTACTGAAGTAGTTGTATTTATAACTATAATTAGTTGAAATTTGACTACTTTATGTGTTTGATATGATGAGTTACCTAAAAAGGGTTAATTGAGATATATATATATATATATATTTCTGGCTGATATGGTGATCAATTTGGAACTTTTATAATGACAAGAAATCTGAATGTGCCAGTTATAAGAAAAGAAATTTGGGAATGTGATGGGTCATTTAGATTCAGGAGAAAGTGATATCGATTTTGGAAATTTCAGTTTTCAGTAAAATTTCAGTTTTGAATGGACTTAAACAAAATGCTTTTACAAAATTCTCACATAACAGTCCAGCTCTCACTTTAATTTCACCTTTTGCTTTCCTGATTTCATTTTCCTTATCTTTTAAGAAACTCAGACCTGTAACTCTGTGTGTAGTTATGTTTTGTGGATTTTTTAGATGAGGTGTTTTCATGGTTCCATTTTGACATTCTTTTTATTGTTTTCGATGTTTGAAAGCAGGATACTGTTGGGAGCTAAAAACTTTTACTTGATATACTGTGTGAAGTTTGAAGAGAGTTGAGGATAGATTGAAGTTTTTCTTATGCGCTTTACAATTTAGGGTTGATTCATATGCAGTTGTAGTACTTTCAGCAGTTTGAGCAAGATAAAAGGTGATTGCTTTATTTAAGGTTGTTGTGTTTATGGCGACAGTTAGTTGAAAAATGAATCATTTATGTGTTTGATATGATGGGTTAGCTTAAAGGGTTTATAACCTCTTGCTGATACGGTGAATGGTTATGAAATCTAATATTAGTTAGTCTGAAGGTGGAATTTAGAAGAAAGGAAATTTGGGCATGTGATGGGTCATCTAGATTCTGAAGGAAGTGATATTGATATTGATTTGGAAAGTGGGGGGACTACAAGTGATGAAGATGGAACTATTGTCCAGGATCTGAGTGGTGAAAATGGAAAGAAAGTGCTGCGTAGGACATGGAGTGGGTTTGTGGGATTAAACAAATCTGCAAGGGTTGGGGATGGTTTAGGTTCAAATGATGAGTTGTTAAATGCTGGTGAGATTTCTGTTGAGAATATGAAGATATTGTCAGACAAGGTGGGGGAAGATATGGTGGATTCACTGGAGAAGAAGATAACTAGAGAGAAGCAGAAGAATGCAAATCCTAAAAAATCTTCCAAACCACCTAGGCCTCCTAAAGGTCCATTGCTGGATGCTGCTGATATGAAATATGTCAAAGAATTTTCTGAGCTTGCCATGTTAAAGCGTAAAAGGATCGAACAAATGAAGAATTTGAAGAAAAAGAAATCCGAGAAGGCATCATCATCTAACACAAATTTTATTGCAATGGTAGTAACGATTCTCTTCTGCATTGTTATCATCTTTCAAGGTAAAAGTCTATATTCTCTTTCAGAGTTATAACAATTGTCATCTGGATTCCTACATGGAATTTGTGATTCATTTATATACTGCTGATCAAATCCTAAGTGGATAATGCAGCTTAAGGGCTTGACCATGACGTTGGAATTTTAACAGCTTAAACTATTTAGATATCAGACAAATTGAACTCCTTTAGTAGGGTTTTATAAACTATGCTTAATGTTATAGATGGTTAAAATTTTCTTGTACTTTCTCCTGCTCTCTTATTTTCTGAACTAGTGTTATTAATCTTTTAATTATATGACTATAAGATAAATTATATATAAAGAAGATCCCATTAGTATATATTTATAATTGTATCATTGATCCTATGTCCTGTAATCACATTGCCTAATTTGGGTTTCTATTCTCAGGTCTTAGAAAATCTAATTAAGGCAAATCAGCTGTCGTAAATTGTCATTTAGTGCTTTCCCAAAAATCCTGCTGGCTCATACGGCTTCATCAGTGTTATTGCATTACTTGTTTCCTAAGTATCTTTCATGTGTTGGATTATGAACATGTCAATTTTTTATTTAACTGGTTATTGCTAAAACCTATATCTGTTGTAGGAATACTTTTATTTCAGCCTTGCAAGTGTCCTCAGTTTTGAGGATGATACATAAAGTTTTTTGTGTCAAAACGGTTATTTCCATCCAATGGCTACAAAAGAATATTTTATCAGGAGAGAAAATAGTGTTTGTTATTTAGAATGAGCAAATGGTTTACTGGTTTGTTGAACTATTAAGCTTTTGAAATAAATTAGAAATTTATGCATATTTCAAGACAAACCCAAACAATTTGTCTTTCATTTGATTTTATGAGTATATTGGCTACTCTAAATTAATCTATTCTTTTATTGTCAACTTGCAGGGCTTCTGGGTTCTCGTGTATGATTCAAATGAATGTATGTCATCAAGTTCAGGTAGATTTCTGTACAACCTTGCCTTGAACCTTTCATATAAGTTTGATTCCATGTGGTATTTTCCAGATAGTATTGTCTTTAGTATTATGAGAAGTTCACAAGTTATTGTCCAATATTTAAATGGAACCTGGCATATGACTGATATGAGCATAAACAGCACTGATGTGAACAGCATTGCACTGCTCTCGCTATAGTTTTGCATAAGAACATTTTGTAAGTAAACATTCAAACCAACACTAATGGGTCGGTTTTAGAATCTCTAGTATTGGTTCAATTAACTCAGGCCCCATTTGTTATCTTTTTACCCAAAATTATAATAAATAAAAGAAAAGAACCAAAAAAATAATAATTTTGACAAGTGCAGAAGAAAAGAACCAATATTGGATTGGTCTAAAAACAGACTTGTTTTTATCTTATTTTAGTTGCAGGCTTGAGCAAATAAAGAAAAAACTGACTCTTAGTTGTCTAAAATCAGGCTTTCTTATCCTTAATTCACCTGGTTCTGGGATTTGCCCAAGAAATTTTCACTCCTGTTTGATCTTTGCCTCTTTTTATCATAAGTTACATACTCCAATGGCACATCATTTCAAACTCGTATAGTAATTCTGTTATGATCTGTAACATAAATACTTTGTTTTGATTTAAAATCTTATAACTAACATTTATATTGAGTTCATTTCTACATATCTTTTGACCGTATAATTCTTCATTCCAACCTGCTCTCATCAATTTTCTTCATTTAGCCATTTGGTTGATTATTCTTTGTGTTCATAATATTACTTAGTTACTTTCTTCTTACTTGAATAGGTTTCCACGAGTATAGAAGGGTTTCTGGTGCCATTAGCCAAACTGGTTAGATTTGTAGTAATTTTCATGTGGTCATTACTTCCCTAAACTTTTAACATTGATTATATTTCTGTGTCTGTACAAAATATTGGTTTAAGGTTAAATTTTTCCTGATTCTTTCTAATCTTCCAAAGATTTTCTGATCTCTTCCAAATCGCTCGCAGTTCAGGTCCTTTGCTGACAAACAAGTTAAATAATTTTCAAAATATTAGAGCAGTCCATTACCCTCCATGGTCCTAATCATAGCGAGAGCCAAGAGGGATTGAGAGAAGGCCAGTTCCCCCATAGAAATTCAGGATTCCTCATATATTGTTGTATTAGGTGCTGTATTTGGAAGTTTTTGATCTTTTAAAGAAATTTTGAGGAGCATAGATGCCATATATATCCTCTATCTAAGGATTGCCAACGACTTTCTTTTACCAAGTAGGCATAGAATATAATTAGACAAAGCCGGAATTTTTTTTTTTTGGTATCAACTAGTTAGGGCAAAATCTTGGCTCCGCCACTGCTTATACCAATGTGGAAACACTAGTTATCTTTATTGAAATATTTAACAATGCAATTCATTATATTCGTACTATTGTACCATGTTTCAACAGAGTAACTGAATTTTATATAGATGCATATTTGTAAATTTACAATATCTGAAATCTTGGTTGTGAGGTGAACAAAACATTGGCGAAGGTAGATCAACTAAAGTTTGTTTTTTTGTGGGAAAGGGGGGGGGGGGATGGGCGGACATGGTGCAAAATTCAGGTATGTAATATTTGTCAACAATATATGTATTAATAAAACGGGAGGAATAGGTAACTGCTTTTTATTGTAAACAATTTTGTGAAGCCTTTTTTGTTTCTGAATTTACCCTTTGAGTGATAGAAGCAGATACTTTTTAAACTCAAAAACTTTCCTTTTCTCTCTCCATTCCTTTATCAACCCCTATTTTCTCTCTAATAATTTCTAATTTATTCTCACAAAAATTTATTTAAAATATTTTTAATTACACACCAAGAATACTATTAATCTCATAATTCATGTATTAAATGAAGAAGTCATCTCTCTTTCTCGGAGCGTTTGTTGTGTGATTGTGGAATGTGTGATGGGGTGAGAAGAGAAATCAGGTTAGAAGGTAATAGTTTCATCTCTAATTTTCGCTGCAGGAATGCGCTCCGGCAAGTTTTTCGACGATAAGCTCTCAATAACAACGAACAGGATATTACTCGAGTCAAATATTTAAAGAATATATCTGCACATATAACCAGTAGATGTAGTTTCAAGATTCATGAGTATGTAAATAGTAATTTCCTTTTTCCTTTTTTGGTTTGTAATGCAGAACGTTGGCTGTACTCATATTTTCAAAAGTTCGATCAATGTGCTTTTGCTAAAGGTCATGTTTCTATCACCTTTCAGCAGTTATGCAGATTTAGATTCTTGGATCTGAGACCGGGAAGGAGCGCACTTAGTTATTAGAAGGATGCTAAACCAGTGGCGAAGTTTTGTAGAGTAGGTTTATCAGTGATAGTTTGTAACTTTTTATATGCACTTTAAGCTAGCCCGTATTCTGGGGCCAATTTCTGTAAATGCATTTTTGTTTATTATTTATTTTATTTCTTGGCTGAGACCAGGTTTGTGATTTTACAAACCAGTATGCTTTTGTGAACAATCAGTAAAGTTTTGAAGCCCTTGTGTTTGCTGTTTGTTATTTATTTCCTGATAAGATTTAGTGAGTGAAACTCATGCAGGGAACTTCTTAAATATTGCTATAAATGTCTAAAAAATGTATAATAAATACTATTTTTATTGACTTTCTTTTTCTTTTTTTTTTCTTTTTGTATAGGTTAAGGTTTACATAATATTTAATCATCATTTGTTCCAATTTTAAACTATAAAATAATAATTTGTTATCAGGTGAAAAGTATTGAAAGTTATGTCCAGTAGCTTATTATAGTTAATACTAACCCTTGCCAAAATGTAAGTTTACCTAGCGTAAAATACAAAGGCAAATGTAATATTCGGGTCAAATCTGAAGTAAATCGTAATAAGGCTCAATGTACTATTACAATAATATCTTTTTGGGTCATTTTTAGTTCACCACATGGTTATTCAACAAGTCATGATTGAAGGTATTAATAATAAAAGCTTGAGTCCTTATTTCACATGTTACGATATGGGACTGAGGTATTATAGCAAGTGATCACTAAGGAAATAATTTTATTTTACTTTGATCATTTATTATTCCAACTCAACTAATACATTTTAAAAGTGTGTTTGGTTTTATCTAATAAATTTTTATATATACATATAGTGCTAAAACAAACATAAATAAAAAGGAATGTCTTAAGCGAAATAATATTAAAGAACTTTTCATGTCTTAAGTGAAATATATGGAGTATGTAATTTTGTATGAAAAGGCAACAGAATATATGAAAAATATGTAAATAATCTTACTCTAAACTTTCATATCAAAGTTTATGTCTGGATATTTTTAATTTTTTTTTATATAGAAATAAGGTTGAGTTTTGTATCTAATATTTTAATAAATTATTTTTTTACTAATTATAAAAATGTCCAAAGTAATTTTTTAAGAGGGAATGTATCTCGTCTAAGAGAGTTTAATATAATTAGCTACTTGTCATTAAAATAGACACATTAATGACCAAATATTAGTAAGGGAAAATATTGACACTTTGCCTAATTTTCAGCAATAAGTTTGAGTTATTCTAAAACGGTAACAATTTATTCGGTATTTCAGTTCCAGCAATCCCAGTCATTTTTTTTCCCAAATAAGTTTCCAGTAGCATTTTGAGTTACAGTTTACTTTCAGCTACCAATTATAAACTAATTAAATTTGCAGACAGGGCTGACTTTTAGAAAAAAGAAATTCCCAACACATAATAAGTCACCAATCATCAATCCATGAGTTTTATGTCGAAAACAAATTACAATCACTGAAAATCAATCATCAATCCATGAGTTTTATGTCTAAAACAGAAATTTCTGCATAGCTAAAAGAGACTAACGAAACTCTTAACATGCTCTACTCTTTTTCTCCGGTCATGGAAATTGTGATGCACAACCAAATTCAGAAAACAACGCATCAGATATTTCCGTCTCCATGACATTGAAAGCCAACGACATTAGAAAAATGAAAAAACCCAAAAATTCTTGATCTTCAATATAGAGACTAATAAAACATTGATGATATGGAATAAGCATTCCGGAAATCATTGAGCATTCACGGGGTCAGCTCGAGGCCTCCAAAGTCCCAGCTTGTACTTGTGTGTATGTTTCAATATCAGTTTCCTCTGTAACAGAAAAGTGAGATGATTATATTACATCACAATCACTACAAGAATAGTCAATCATCACAAACAACAACTGTAGTATCACTACTCATGAACAACTTTCAAGAAGAAATCACATTATACATCACTCACTAAGTTTTTGTTAAGTACAATTTCGAAAATTGAAATCTCAAGGTTCCATACAAAGAGTGAACATCTTCAAAGGCAATATAAAAATGAAAACTTCAACATGCTTGTTACAAGCAAAACTGGGGGAAACAATATCAATAGCCAACAAAAAGTGCACAACTTCAAGTTGTTACAAATTCTAATTGATAATCTAAAGCAGAGGTTGCAAGGCACAGTTTGGACTCTAAGAAGCCTGCGAGTGAAGATATATCCATCTTATAACTTACAAATCAGAAAGCAGTAGGTACTATTATGGGACTCCATTCATTTTAGACAAAAGGGTGGACGAGAAATACCAAAGGCACCTAACATGCTATAACTCATATCAATTCACAAAGTCCTCATCACCTCAAAGTGATAGACTACGATCAAATTAGGAATCAGAGTAATCATCAGATCACTCTTGGAAACAGAAAACAAAAGAAAAGTCACGTAGTTCAGAGCCCAGCTCCAAATACAGTAATCATACGAGGGAAGATACATCAACTCTCTCGGCTACTGAGCAGCACTCGGCATGAAAGTATTTTGATAATTCACAGGGATTATTCAATATCCAAACTCCAAATCAGCATAACTGGAAAATATCACCATGCGCCAATGGCCAGCCCAGTGCTTAAAAGGCGAGAGAGAAAGAATCAAGAGTTGGATTGTGTTCATTCAACATTTCGCTCCCATGATGTTCATATATTTAAAGAATTCGTATGATCTGTAAAGGGATGCATCCAAAGCAAAGTGCATTTCATGCTAGTAAAACATGGCACTCTTTAACTCTCCGAATAAATTAATACAAAACAGCTCAAAACAAGGATAAAACTGTTAACCGTGATCAATTATAAGATAAAGCTTGTAAGAGTTCAGATGCAAGGTCAACTTCAGTTTTGGCTGTCATCAGCCTACGTATTATCATTTTTGCAATGACTAATTACAATGCAAAAGCAATCTAAATGATTACAAACTTTTCCCCTAGCAAAAAGGAAACTCCTGATCAACTAAGCATCTTATAAATTTCTACATAATGGGTACTAACTCAAACAGGTTTGCTCCTGTGTCGTAATGCGACAATGTCCCAAATTTCTGGAATAAAAGCTTAGACACTCCTAGACTCTCACAAGCCCGAAATTACACGAGCACAAGTATACTATATTCATTGAGTTTATATCAACACCTCCAAAGCAGTTAGAATTCAACTGTAAAACACCCACACACCCACAAACATGTATACACAACATCAAAGTTCAAATTTACAACAAGAAATTCCCATGTAAGTTAATAAATTGCAAGAAAACCATTATTATTATTATTATTATTAGAAAAAGGGTATTGCAAAATGATTACATGTTTGCAGGATTCAACACCAAGTTGCTTGAGCTTCAGAGTGCGAGTGACGAGCAGCTTCTGAAAGTCCCCAATCCCAGTTTCAAGCTTCTCTGCGTAGGTTTCCACCCCTTTCCCCACTCCCTTCAAAAATTCAGGTATTCCAACTTTCACTGAAAAATTTTCAAATCCACTTTCAGATTTCCACCAAAAAAAATCGCCAGTAATACGTATATTTATATACCCTAAGAAAGAAATTACCTTGGTAAGGGGTGGCTTTGGAAGAAAATGTTGCGAACCCAGATGGAAAATTAGAGGGTGTGGAGAAAAATCTCGAATTTAAGGATGTGAGTTGCCTCCTAGCCATCGCTCTAACTTGATATCTGTCGTCAATTCAGCAATTGCTCATGCATAAAACCCCCAAATGTTTGTTCAGTAGCTCACTCACTACGACTGTTTGGGGGTTTTGACGGCATAAAACCCCAAAACCAAAACCGTCAGTATTCAGTGATAGCATCAGAACGACGTCGTTGCTAGACTCCAGTACATTTTTTTTTCATTTTGAATTTATAAATGTATAGGTTTTTTACTTTTATTTTTTTTTTATAAAAAAAACTGAAAATTGTATAGGTTAAAGTGGATGTTTATACACTTATTTAGATATGGTTCAAAGTATGGGCTTATATCAGTACATATTTGTAGATACACATCAATATCAGTAGTGACTAATATGTAACGATGGTTCAAAGTATGAGTCGATATCAGTACATATTTGTAGATACACATCAATATCAGTAGGGACTAATATGTAACGATGGTTCAAAGTATGGGTCTATATGAGTACATATTTATGGATACACATCAATATCAAGTAGGGACTAATATGTAATGATGGTTCAAAGTATGGGTCTATATGAGTACATATTTGTGGATACACATCAATATCAGTAGGGACTAATATGTAACGACGGTTCAAAGTATGGGTCTATATGAGTACATATTTGTGGATACACATCAATATCAGTAGGGACTAATATGTAATGATGGTTTAAAGTATGGGTCTATATCAATACATATTTGTGGATACACATCAATATCAGTAGGGACATCGTTCAAAGTATGGGTCTATATCAGTACATATTCGTGGATACACATCAATATCAGTAGAGACTAATATGTAACGATATTGGTGATCCATGCATGAGATCGCAAGAGATAAAAATATGAGTTGTGCTATATATGATTGAGTTTTTTTGTCAAATTAAAACTGCGAAATATATATATAATGAGATTAGTTAAAACAATAAGGGTGGTCCATTATTTTACATATTTTTTTTAAAAAAAGTTATCAATAATAATTATTTACGTGACTAACAATAAAAAATATATCATTTTCGTAAATTAATTAAAATTTTGCATCAAAAAATTTAGCAAGTCTAACGATTACGTATCATATTACTTATATAATGCTGGAGTATATAATAAATGAAAACTTTAAATGCACTTAATTCATTACTTTATTTTTAGTTATTTTTCAATTTTTTTTATTTTTTTTTAAAGAAATGCATAGCTTTTTGTTGCATTAAGAATTGATTTTGTGATACGTCTTTCCATATCTATCGCAACTTTGAACTATGTTAACACTACTTTTGTGATTATTATATATTTATCTACCCCTTTTATTGCCTATATTGGGTTTTATCCATTTGCTAGAAATACACAGCTAGTGTTTGCTTCTCTGCTGAAAAATTTGTTGAAAATGGCAGAATGCAGAATGCCTTGGAGATGATTATAATTACAAATTCACAATGTCCAGGAGACTTTTATTTGTCACCACCGGAATTGTTGTGAATGGGAAACAAATATAATAATCCTCATAACATACAACTAAGCAACAATTAATAGATAACTGCAAGCAGCATTCTTGATATCTCAGCATTCTTATTTGAACATGAACTACTAAGAAAGTAGTAGTAATTGAGATGGGGAAGAAAATGGAATACAAGACTAGGTATTTCTAGGGGCCAAGGTACTGTTTCGGAAAAAAACAGGAACCTTTTATGCATGCCGACAGTCGCAAACTTTTAGAATTAAATAGAAGCCAATTGATCGTACAGTTTACACAGATCATATCTGTTTAGATAACAGATTTAACCCTTACAACCTTTGCCACAATTGGAAAAACAAGATTGAACTTATCCACAAGATGGTGCTTTGCAGCCACTGTGTACAACTTCACATTATTAACATATAGCAACAGCTGAGTGAAGTTAAAAAATGCTCATTTCCATGGAAGGTCGCCTAATTATTTCTTGGATTCCTTGGTTGACTGTGCCACATATCCTTAACAACGCGTATACGTTAGAGAGGGTGAAGCATTACCTGAACCCCATGCTGCGCGCGAACGCTCAAAATTTGAACTGGTGAGTGAATATAGTTAGGGGACAAGGTAAAGCTATAGCGCTGCAATATCATTGAGAGAGCAATCTTTGCTTCATTAGTTGCAAAGTTCAGTCCTACGCAACTCCGAGGACCCAAGCCAAAA
Source organism: Aralia elata (assembly GCA_034770075.1). Classification (NCBI taxonomy): domain Eukaryota; kingdom Viridiplantae; phylum Streptophyta; class Magnoliopsida; order Apiales; family Araliaceae; genus Aralia; species Aralia elata. Next base: position 73,431,972 of record CM068383.1, read on the forward strand.
GGAAGATACACTGCTGGGTTATTGTTTGTAGCTTTCGCAACCCCTTGAGAAAATCTCTCCGGTTTGAATAGATGTGCGTCGTCTCCCCATATTTGCGTGTCATGATGAAGTGCTAGTGTTGGAATGACAATGTGTATATTGGCTGGAAGTCTGAATTTCCCAAGTATGGTTTCCTCTTTAACTTTTCTTTGTAAAGCAATGACAGGAGGATAGAGCCTTAGTGTTTCATTGATGATCATGTTCACCTAATCCTCACAAAAAAAACTGACATTAAATTTCATGACTAATATATTAACTTAGGAGAATAATGTGTATTAGAATCATGCAGAATAACACCGAAACTGTCCTTAAGGTGATTATTGACATATACCGTTTTTAGCTTTGCAATGCCATCTGAGTTTGGATTGTCCTGGCCAAACAACTTGAGCACTTCTTGTCTAGCTTTTTCTTGCCAATCTGTATGAATTCCTAGAAGAAAAACAATCCAAGCAAGCAAAGTTGTCGTAGTTTCCTGTCCAGCAACGTAAAAGGTCTTGCACTGGTCAACCACATCTTGTACTGTGATTCTGTTCTTTTCATCAGCATCATTCTTAGCCTTCATAAGCAATCCAAGAAAATCGTTCCCCAAACACCTTACTTCTCCACTCGTAGTACTTGTCTTCTCTCTTTTCTCCATGATCCTCAAAATAGAGTTGTGTACTCTTTGTTCAAGTTTATCTGCTTCGATTTCATCACTACTTTTAAAATATCGACTGCAAAATTAAACTAATTGGTCATGTAATTAGTATGAGGAAGTAAAATGAAACTTTTCGGTTAAAGGGTGATTACCCAAGACCAGGAAGCTTAACTATGAAACAATTTCTGGAATATATGATGACCAATCTTATCAACATGTCAAAAATATCCTTCCCTTCTAAATAACTGCTCCCAAAAGCTGTCCTGGAAATGACTTCTGATGTTAAAAACCTGAACTCTTGAAAAACCTCAATCTCTTTTCCGTCATGTTGTTTCCACCTCTCCAGCATCATCTCGACGCTTGCAATCATTGCCGGACTCATATTCTACAAATACCCTATCACTTGTTATTATAGCTAGTCATGCCAATATAATAATATAGCCAATTCAACTACTGATGACTATTATTATTATTATTATCGTTCGTATAGTAATAAGTTAAAAATCAAGATTAACCACAACAAAACAGGACTTACTTTCAAGCTCTCTGCATGAAAAGTATGATTGGCCAATTTCCGTTGCTTTGCCCATTTTTCTCCCTTTGATGTCGCAAGGCCGTCTCCTAATAACCTCTTTGCATACCATTCCATGTCTATTTTTGGATAAGATTGATCTCTATTCATTATTTCTTTAATAAACTCTACTTCGGTAATTATAAATTCAGCTCTAGGGCCATACCAATTCAGAAAATTCTTCCCTGAGAAAGAAGAAACAATAGATAGAAACAAAATTAGTTAAATAATGTTGAAAATATTAGTTCTGAACAGTAAATTAAACTGTATACATTACCATATATCCTAAGCCAAAAGTAAAGGTGAGGCTGAAGTCTTGGAAATATGTGGTGTGATAAGTCCATGGGTCCGCTCATGGATTTCTTCCTCATGTCAATGATTTCTTTGGTGTTTCCGTGAGGGAATCTGTAAGAAAGACCCTTGATTCCCTGTTGACTCAAGACTCGCTGTATGCCAATTGGAGTCAACCATATCTCATTTAGAAATCTAATGAAACCAAAGAGGAAGAACAGACATAGAGAGCTCAAAAGAAACTGAAAGACTGTTGATATAATTCCCACATCATCCATATTGTTTCAATGCCTAAACAAAGAGGATTTTGACATTCTTAAGTAGGTTTTCAATGTCGCTATACCTTATCTTTCTTGATAAGGTAAAGGCACCAAGACTTGGTTGTAGTTCTGAAGTGAGCTGGTGAGGTTAAGATTGAACACTGTTTATAGAGATAACAATAAGTATTTGGTTGCTAGTGTTCTTCATCAATCATCAGCAGAGTACTATACACATTGGCCCTACATATATTAAGTGCATTAAAGGATTATTCTAACCGTGGGAAAATCAAGAACAGACGGACCCATGGTCGATATTGAATTGATTATCACGCTGCTAGCTAGAAATGGGATATCGTGAATTGTAGTACATAATTTGAAAGGACAAACTGAAGCTCATTATTATTGCTATTGCCAATTATTATTTTCTAGATCTTATATTCTGCGGGGAGAAAAACGAATGTAAACCGGTGAGGTTGAGCTTGGTAGGTACTTCAGAGGTGTTAGGCAGTTGCAGTGAATACTGCCTATGGTACAAGTATATTAAAGCTGCGTGGACATATTTAGCAACCAAATAGGTAAGCACAGTTATAGGTGTACATTTTTCGCAACTGAATAGCCATAAGCTGAACGCTGCGTGTACATGTAATCTTGGCCGGCCAACCAAAAGCTAAGGAAAAGTCATGACAAGTTAGTGATCCTCTCAGTAGTATAGTTGAGACTTTATATATGGTTAGTCTATTGTATATATGTGGAAAAAAGCTGCATGCGATTAATCACAAAGTAATGGCTAGTGACCAGGCCATTGTGGTCCAAAGGAGGAAATATGCTATAACGCTTCACATGGTTATGCCCCAAGCCCCCAAAGCTACTACCAAGAATATGATACTTTTATCTAGACAAATATTTCAGGCCTTCCATAAATCTAAATGCATTTGAGCTACTGATTATGATTATATATGAGCTGTAATACACATAATACACCTCATGAATACCTCAGAAAATATTTTGACACATTTAAAATGTGTTTGGACAAGTACCTGTGCATGTGACAAAGTTCCTTGACACAGACATGAAATAGTTGGTGATAACATAAACTTAGCTTAATCAGGTAGAGTGCATAAAAAATCAGCTTGCATGTTTTGGAAGAATGTTAAAACCAAAGAAATGACTAAAATGTTGACAAAAATTTGATAGTAATAGTCATATTGGCTAATAATCAGTAATCACTAAAAACTGTGGCACTTCATCAAGTTCTTGTTTTCCTTTTTCTTCAGTAACAAAGATGAGAAACTGGCTTCTGATATTTTGAGCCTGAATGCAGGAATCGAACAATTCATGGTTGGACATACAACATAAGAATGCTGAGAATAATCCAGGCCACCAGTTCTAATGTTGCGTTTGGATCGAAAGAATGAAATGAAGGATGAAATAGAATGATTTTAAAGTATTTTAAGTGTGTGTTTAATTGTTGGTGGTGGTGAGTGTTGTTATATAATGACAAAATTATCACATATATCCATTTTATTGGAATGAATTTTATTTCACCTTCTCTGTATGGAATAAAAAAACAATGAGATAGAATAAATTTTCATTCCATTGGAATAGTTTATACTCCAAAATAATTATCAAATATACTATTTTTATTTCATTCCTTTTTTTATTTTATTCTTTCAATTCAAACGTAGCATAAGAAAAAAAAAATCATCTATAGTGGTGAGCTGAGTGACACATTTACTATTTTCTTCCAAACTAGCTGTCCAGGTCCACTCACATAAATGTAAGTAGGCTATTCCCAGCATTAATATCTGCATCTAAATCACCGATTTACCTATTTTTTAAATCAAACAAAAGATCCCACTTCTTTTAACATTTCATCAAACTTCTTGCGGGCACCATTTGCAAGTTGAATATTTAATATCTTGTCCCGAATTTCTCTTACTTCAATTCAATATATATCATACCAACACAAATGGTCAATTACAAAAGAGAGAGAAAATACAGAAAATACGAGTTGCTATGGATAGGTAGAATAGAAAGCGCCTACATCATTATGTCAACGGTGGGGCTTAAATAATTTCAGAGGATTTATGGAGTAGAGAGAAAGATGTCATTGGGTTGGTTGAATGGCTGAAAGATTGACACGTTGCAGAACACTAGTTGGAATGTCTTTATCTTTTACTGGGTGGGGGATAAGATTGGGGGCTGATGCTTATTTTAGGGGAGAGAGAGAGCTTGTTGGGGTTACATCAACCTTGTATTTAGTTAATCTCACCTCAAACAGGTAGTCATTAGCAAATAGAAAGGCTTGCTCATTTTGGATATGTATGATTGAGAGTGGTTTGGCAGTGAGTTACTAGTTTCATGGTTAAAATAGATCTACTGAAATTGTTAAATTTGTTTGATATTTATTAATTATGTCAATTTGTATTTTTAATTTATATGGGTTTGTATTCCTATATCATATGGTGGTAGATTTATTGATTTTAAGGAAGAGTGTAAGTTTGTTAGTTATTAGCATTTGTAGCGTTTGCGGTGATAATGTTTGTGTTTTCGTTTTCGGACCATCAAAAACATCGTATTATTTTTTGTACATTGCGTTTAAATCCCGAATGTTGAGTTTGTGAGTTAAATAAGTGAGTTTGTGATAAATTATTTCTAAACAAACAAGATTTTCAAATGCATTCGAAAGTCCAAAGACTCCAAACGTACTAGATGCTCTAAATGCTATTTAGCCAAACATAGACGTTACAACGATAAGATTGCACTTGTACTAAAAAACTGTGATTTATTTTTTTTGATATTGTAATTGATGTTAATTATAAAATTTATATATACTTATAATGATATCCCTCCAAAGTAGCAGTTAAAAGTGGGGATGGACCCAAGATTTACGTCTAACTAGGGCTTTGGTAAATATATTTTAACTTAATTTAAGTTTATCTTTTTTATTTCAAAATATATATATACATATATAATTAATATAAATTTAACCACTACATATGAGAGTATTTTTCTCTTATTTTTACCATAAATTCATTAACTACAAAAGAGAAACATAATCTTTATCATAGTTAATATGAAGCAGTTAAATTCATTCTCAAAATTAAGGTACATACCAATGGAATATCGCATAGAGAATAAAATCTTTAAGAACTGCTTGTAAACTACTCTCTCCATTCCATTATAATTGACATTTCAGATTATTTTGTATACTCCAAAATAATTGTCATTTGCATTTATTTAGGAGAATTTTAAATTCTTTTTCCTTTAATACCTATATTTATATATTCTTTTAAAGGGCATTTAATACAATTAAACAACTACTTTTCTTTCTCTCTCCTTTTCCAATAAATTAAGAATAATGTCACTTTTCTCTTAAAAGTAAGTTGTTGTTATTATTATTATTATTATTATTATTATTATTAATAAGTGTGTATATTCTTTTAGTGACAAGTAATATGGAATTGAGGGAGTAGTGTTTTTACACCCTCTAAGAAAGAACATGATAGCTTTACAGATTATGATCTTTCCCATTACACATATCATTCAATTTCCTTCAATACATAGTCAGCGACATAAATATGATATTTAGTGACAAAACAAACTTCGTCGCAAATAATTAGCGACAAAAAAAAATATCGCAAACAATTGTGTCGCTAAATATAATATTTGTGTTGCTAAATGTGTATTGAAAAAAATTGAAGGATAAGTGTAATGGAATGGATCCTAATGTTAACATGATATACATTGTTGGGCTCTCCATCTAATAATTTAAACTTTTAGATGAGTTGGTTACTTAACATGGTATCAAAGCTCTAGGTGTGCAAGGTCTTAGGTTCAAATCTTCCCAGCCACACAATTATTTATATTAATTTAGTAGTGCAAATGCACTTTAATTTCTCCTTTTTCTATAAAAAGTTGCATTTGAGGGGGGAGTGTTAACATGATATACATTGTTGAGTCATCCATCTAATAGCTTAAGTTTTTATAAAAAGTTGTATTTAAGGGGGAGTGTTAGCATGATATACATTGTTGGACCCTCCATCTAATAGCTTAAGAGCATTTGAGGGGGGAGGGGGGAGTGTTAACATGATATAAATTGTTGGGCCCTCCATCTAATAAATTAAGCTTTTATAAAAAGTTGTATTTGAGGAGGAGTGTTAGCATGATATACATTGTTGGGCCCTCCATCTAATAATTTAAACTTTTAGATGACTTGATTACTTAACAGACCCATTTTATAAATCTAACATGGTATCAAAAAACGGGCTATCCTCGGGCTTAATTAAACACTCTTCTTAGCCTTCATTTTTACCCACTTGCAGTCCATTTTTTAAGGGTCAAAGTTACCCACTTCTTAACTAGTACCACTTATCAATTGGGCCAATAGTTACCCGTGGTTTACAAGATTTCTTTTGGGCTTGTTTTGTGACTAGCTTTTTCTGGGTTTGCTTATCTTGTATGGGTCTTCATATTCATCAGGTCCACGTGTAACTGTAACACCCCCTTCCCGAAATAAGGAAGGGGGGTCACGTGCAAAGCACAACAAACCTCAAAATAAATAAACAGAGCACTAATAACTTCAATATATTTAATAGTGATAAACCATATTAATACAATTCTCCAAAAGAAGGCATAATAATCAACACTTAAAATCAAATAAACCTAAATGGTCGAAGGCAACTCTCTCATCACACTAGCCCTGAATCACTCCTGCAAACCTGCCGGAAGAAAAACGCAGTATGAGCCAAGTGCCTAGTACGAATATGGATATGCAAAGATGTACAATGGAAATACGGAATCAACTGAGACAAAATGCTGCACAAAGCCTTAAGCTTAAATATCGACAAAAATAGAATCTCCAAAGTATGAATAGAATATAATTGTCTTAACAGAATTAATGAGACGAACAGATAGAGTACAAAAATAATGAACTGAAATAACAGACTCAATGAATTGAACTGAACAGAACCGAACAAAAATAACACAATGAATTAATAGGCTGAATCAAATGGTTGGGTGGTATAATTTCATACTGAGCTCATAACAAATCAGAAATATGTTTTGCCACAAAGGCAAGTCAAATAATGTCACATAGACAATCAAATAATGCCATATAGGCAATCAAATAATGCCACAAAGGCAATCAAAATAATGCCACACAAGCAATCAAAATAATGCCACACAGGCAATCAAAATAATACCACACAGGCAAATCACACATTGAACCGCGAATTCAAATGCATGCAAATCAGATATGTGTGTTTGGCACAACATCACCAATCCGCAGAACAGAAACTAGGGTCGACCTAAACGCCTCCCACTACAAAAACACCAAATTGCCCACTTCCTTCGGAGCACAAAAATGGAGACGCCGTTGGCTGATCACACCGCCACGGAAAATGTCATGTCTCTCGTGCCAAGACGACATGCCTGTGGTACCCTCACAGGTGGTTATAGCTCAGGTATACCATACGGTATATTCTAACAAAGATACCATGTCACAACACATGCGACATAATACTAACAAAAGGGTTATATATGTACATGTTGAACCGAATCAAATCACAATCGTAATGTCTCAAAAAGAAGGTAGTCACATGTACCGCTCTACAAATATCAAAATAAATACTAGACATGATAACCTAAGTCAAAGAGTACAAATATGAGTCTTATGTATCAACTCCAAAATGAAACTATTAAATGAATTTCACAAGAAATAATTATGTGAAATAATAACGGAAATCGAAATGAAGAACAAAACGAACTACATAAATTTCATAAGATTATTACTGAAGGAGTACGAAAATCCGTACCTGGAATAACCAACGTAATACCCAAAATTTATATTTCAAATATATCTCGTTAAATTCCTTCCGTCTGAGCTAGTTACACAAATTAATTAACATAAATAAATTAATAATTTATTCATATGTTAAATTACTAATTAAAAAAAATTTCTTTTTTCCCAAGATTTGTTATTATTAATATTATTATTATGCTAAATTTTAAAGTGACAATAATCTAATTATATGCGACTGTTCATAATATAAATTACTTCCGTTCTAACAAAAGGAATATAATATATATATATATATATATATATATATATATATAATAATATAAATCATTACATACATACACATCAGAACTAATATATATCCGGAGCACATTGATGTATCAAATTGCAAAACTACAACTCCACACATGATTATTTAATAACAGTTTTATTACTCCTCTTTTGATTAAATACAATTTCATTAATTTAGTATTTAATTAATAATTAGTCTCCATACTCTACAACAAGCTGATAAAGTATTAAGTATCAACTTTACATAAACATTATATATATATATATATATATATATATATATGTATATAGAATATAGAATATATATTTTAACCTTAACAGAAATTTACACAAATTCATATAATCCATACTAGTTGTAAATAATTCTTCTGTTCAGATTATAAATCATGCTTAAATTACATATTTTATTATTAGTATTATTATTATTATTATTATTATCATAATTTGTAAATTTTTAAATTCTATAACTATGTGTATCTATTAATAATTCTCTTTCGTCCTAATCAAAGGTTTTATTTATAGAATACAAGATGCTTAGGACATAATTATTTTGGATACACAGTTACTGCAGTATACAAAATTCACACACTAATTATCAATTTGACCAACGTCTACAAATAAGATGTCATCTTAATGTATTAACATTCCAGGGCCTACCTTTCACATTCTTTAGTAAATTTATGCCTTAATCAATTACGTACCATCAGAGGCATGAAATAGGATTCAATCTGAATGTCTTTAATAATTAAAATCATGCTCATGTCCATATACATATATATGTGATATACATATTTTAATATTAAACCAAGGCTTAACAAAAGTAAGGCTATAAACAAGAATTGTCTTTATGTTCTTCATTATTCCAACAAACATTTATTAGTCTTACTCGTTCTAAACCATAAAAGTCAAGCTAAAGAGTCTATCTTGTTCACCCTCTCAAACAAACTCAGTTTTGTCAAAAAAATAATAATAAATAAATAGTACTAGGCCCTCTAGGAGAAAACATGATCAATGTAATACCTTTTTGCTTCCGGACTTCCAGTACAGCAAAGTAAATCTTCCGATTTCCCTTTTTATGCTCTGTTTTCGGCTCGCGCCCAGTCCTTCCAATTCGCAGCAACGATTGTGTACGTATGGTTAGGGTTTGCTTATTTATTGATATATGTTATTAGCCCTCCTAATATTAATAGAATTTTAATATTACACAAATATAAATTAGACCCAAGTAGTTTAAAGACCCAAATTAATGTAATCCCTTATTATAATCCACATAATTTAAATTCAATTTGACCCAAACATAAGAAAAACCCAACTAAATATTTAAAAAAAAATATAGATTTAAATTTTTTTTTGGGTATTACATTACCTCCCCCTTAAAAATAATTCCGTCCTTAGAATTCAATCAAGCTACAAAAATTTTTGTTTTCTTTTTATTAAAACATCATAATTATTCATAAACTTTAGTTAAGACGTAGCATCGCCCTTATAACGATCCAGGCTGGTAAGTCCATCGGTCTACAAAATTATCTATGTACTTGTAGAAGATTCACCAACTACCACGTCAAATCCTGGTAAGGTTCTTCGTCTTGTATCGAATTAAATCACACGCTCCATCGCTTGTGCGGGTCCTTGTCAATTTCCTTGATTTTCATTCTTGCAACGTACTCTTCGGAACATAATTCGAAACACATAATTTCTCTACATCGATAATAGAGTTCAAATACCCAAAATATTAAAATTATTTTTAATTCGAAAAGAAAAACTCATGGTCTGCACATGATTAAGATCTAACAATTTATTATATAAAAAACAATTCATGCAAAACTCCAATAATATCAGATAAACAAAATAACTCTACAAATTATATCACCAACTCTTCCTAAGTTCTTCAAGAGCCTCAATCCAAATTAATTCTCAAATATTATTACACCAAAAATATATTATTAAGACCTCTTCATCGCCATATCAAATTCTAAGTCACATTTTATTATCAGTATAAACAAACTATAGATGTTCAAGATCTCTCAAAATCAATTGGATTCACCACTAATAATATATATTAACCATTTAATAAATCATCATTCTCTTAGTGTAAACCTTAACCCAACATATTTAAAGATCTCCTCATACTATCACACAAAACTTCACAAACATAACTCCAATATATATTCTACTAGAAATAACCGCAAATTGATCATTAACTCCAAATGATTAATCTAATCACCTAGAATATCTACAACTCAAATTTATAAGAGATCATCTATATTTAATAGTTTTCAATTTATCATATTATCCCACCGATACACATACATCAAATTATCCACAAACTTAACAAAAATCCAAGCATAACGCTAATCAAATCCTTAATTCTAAGATCATAATAATTGTTACCTGAAACAACTCTATCAAATAATTCTCCAATATCAAAAACTCACCGATACAAGTACTCATATCAGAATTAGATGATCATTTCTTAACCGTACAAAATATAGTTTATTCTCCATAATGATCTAATCACAATTCTTACTAATATTATTGCTCCATCACATAACAATAATAACGTCGGCAAAATTATCTCACCTTCCTCAAATCAACTACAAAGCAAAAAAAAAAAACAAAACCAACACCTAGTCAAAATTAAAACCAACCAAACAGAGAACCAAAACGAAACAAACTCCTACGTCTACCCAATGGTTCACCCACAACTCACAGGTCAAGCCTAAAAGCAATCTACAAAATCATAACCTAAGCTCTGATACCATCTCTATAACACCCCATTCCCGAAATAGAAAAGGGAGGTCACGTGTAAAGCACAACAAACCTCAAAATAAATAACCATAGCACTGATAACTTCAATATATTTCATAGTTATAAACCATATTAATACAATTCTCCAAAAGAAGGCATAATAATCAACACCTAAAATCAAATAAACCTAAATGGTCGAAGGCAACTCTCTCATCACACTAGCCCTGAATCACCCCTGCAAACCTGCCGGAAGAAAAACACAGTATGAGCAAAATGCCCAGTACGGATATAGATATGCAAAGACGCACAATAGAAATAAGGAATCAACTGAGAAAAAATACTGAACAAAGCCTCAAGCTTAAATATCGACAAAAATAAAATCCCCAAAGTCTGAATAGAATATAACTGTCTTAAAAATATTAATAAGACAAATAGATAGAGTACAAAAATAATGAACTGAAATAACAGACTCAATGAATTAAATTGAACAGAACCGAACCGAACAAAAATAACACAATGAATTAATAGGCTGGATCAAATGGTTGGGTGGTATAATTTCATATTGAGCTCAGAACAAATCAGAAATATGTTTTGCCACAAAGGCAAGTCAAATAATGCCACATAGGCAATCAAATAATGCCACATAGGCAATCAAAATAATGCCACACATGCAATCAAAATAATGCCATACAGGCAAATCACACATTGGACCGCGAATTCAAATGCATGTAAATCGGATAGGTGTGTTTGGCACAACATCACCAATCCGCAGAATAGAAACTAGGATCGACCAATACGCCTCCCGCAACAAAAACACCAAATTGCTCACTTCCTTCGGAGCACAAAAATGTAGACGCTGTGGACTGATCACACCGCCACGGAAAATGTCATGTCTCTCGTGTCAAGATGAAATGCCTGTGGTACCCCCACAGGTGGTTATAGCTCAGGTATACCATATGGTATATTCTAACAAAGATACCATGTCACAACACATGCGACATAATACCAACAAAAGGGTTATATATGTACATGGTTGAACTGAATCAAATCACAATCGTAATGTCTCAAAAAGAAGGTAACCACATGTACCGCTCTACAAATATCAAAATAAATACTAGACATGATAACCTAATTCAAAGAGTACAAATATGAGTCTTATGTATCAACTCTAAAATGAAACTATTAAATGAATTTCACAAGAAACAATTATGCGAAATAATAACGGAAATCGAAACGAATAACAAAACGAACTAAATAAATTTCATAAGATTATTGCTGAAGGAGTACGAAAATCCGTACCTAGAATAACCAACGTAATACCCAAAATTTATATTCCAAATATATCTCGTTAAATTCCTTCCGTCTGAGCTAGTTACACAAATTAATTAACATAAATAAATTAATAATTTATTCATATGTTAAATTACTAATTAAAAAAAAATTTCTTTTTCCCAAGATTTGTTATTGTTAATATTATTATTATGCAAAACTTTAAAGTGACAATAATCTAATTATATGCGACTGCTCATAATATAAATTACTTCCGTTCTAACAAAAGGAATATAAAAAATATATATAATAATATAAATCATTACATACATACACATCAAAACTAATATATATCCGGAGCACATTGATGTATCAAATTGCAAAACTACAACTCCACACATGATTATCTAATAACAGTTTAATTACTCCTCTTTTGATTAAATACAATTTCATTAATTTAGTATTTAATTAATAATTAGTCTCCATACTCTACAACAAGCTGATAAAGTATTAAGTATCAACTTTACATAAACATTATATATATATATAGAGAGAGAGAGATAGATAGATAGAATATATATTTTAACCTTAATATAAATTAACACAAATTCATATAATCCATACTAGTTGTAAATAATTCTTCTTTTCAAATTATAAACCATGCTTAAATTACCTATTTTTTTTTATTATTATTATTATTATTATCATAATTTGTAAATTTTTAAATTCTATAACTATGTGTATCTATTAATAATTCTCTTTCGTCCCAATCAAAGGTTTTATTTATAGAATACAAGATACTTAGGACATAATTATTTTGGATACACAGTTACTGCAGTATACAAAATTCACACACTAATTATCAATTTGACCAACATCTACAAATAAGATGTCATCTTAATGTATTAACATTCCAGGGCCTACCTTTCACATTCATTAGTAAATTTATGCCTTAATCAATTACGTACCATCAGAGGCATGAAATAGGATTCAATCTGAATGTCTTTAATAATTAAAATCATGCTCATGTCCATATACATATTTCCGTTCACCACTCCATATATACACATATATGTGATATACATATTTTAATATTAACCCAAGGCCTAACAAAAGTAAGGCTATAAACAAGAATTGTCTTTATGTTCTTCATTATTCCAACAAACATTTATTAGTCTTACTCGTTCTAAACCATAAAAGTCAAGCTAAAGAGTCTATCTTGTTCACCCTCTCAAACAAACTCAGTTTTGTCAAAAAAAACATAATAATAAATAAATAGTAGTAGGCCCTCTAGGAGAAAACATGATCAATGTAATACCTTTTTGCTTCCGGACTTCCAATACAGCAAAGTAAATCTTTCGATTTCCCTTTTTATGCTCTTTTTCGGCTCGCGCCCAGTCCTTCCAATTCGCAGCAACGATAGTGTACGCATGGTTAGGGTTTGCTTATTTATTGATATATGTTATTAGCCCTCCTAATATTAATAGAATTTTAATATTACACAAATATAAATTAGACCCAATTAGTTTAAAGACCCAAATTAATGTAATCCCTTATTATAGTCCACATAATTTAAATTCAATTTGACCCAAACATAAGAAAAGCCCAATTAAATATTTAAAAAATATATAGATTTAAATATTTTTTTTTGTTTTTGGGTATTACAGTAACCCTCAATAAGTTGGGTTACACGTGAGGGGAAGTGTTAGAGTATATATCTTGACCCATAATAAATATATGTCTAGTATATAATTATTTGGGTCAATTCTTCTCATTGCCAATTAATTTTGAGTTAGAGAGCTTGTTTCTTCATATACTAGATTTTGGGCCCATTTTATAAATTTAAAAATGTTAGCATGATATACATTGTTGGTCCCTCTATCTACAATGTTAAGCTTTTAGATGAGTTGATTAGTTATCAAGATATCAAAACTCTAGGTATGCAAGGTCTTGGATTCAAATCTTTTAGATGAGTTGGTTATTTTGAAAAAAAAAATTCAAGGAGTTTTGATTGTGGGGGCCTAAGAACAAAAATGTATATATCAAAGAAAAGGGGGGGGGGGAGAGAACTAATAGGGGTATGATTTGGTTATTTTGAAAAAAAATCAAGGAGAAGAACAAAAATGTATATATATCAAAGAAGGGAGACAAAAACTAATGGGGACGGTGTCCCCCACTTGACCTGCCTAGTTCCATTCCTAATTTAAAGAAATGATTTAGAGTCATAATATTAAGAGTATTGCTATAGTGACTAAAGAGTCTTATAAAAAAATAGCTTACAAAATGACGTGATTGTAATTAGTTGATAATCCGCAATACAAGGGTGAACATATTAATAATAACCAATTACAACTAACTATTACATCATTTATATTCATTTATTGATTTTTCTTTCGAATATTTTCCTCCTCATCCCATATTTATTGATACATTGCATGATTTTTATGTTGAAAATAGGATTTAGCAAAATTTATCCGGTTCCAATTCTGTGCGAACTGATGTTTGAAATTAGACTGGGTTGAGATAATTTTCAACCTTAATTGACATTGACATGACAGGCTATGATACTCTTGAACATCATGTGTTGGACAAGTCTTGTTTGGTTACTGTTTTGAAAAAGTTATAGAGACTATGATCATCTATTAACTAAATCCCCCTCCCCTGCCCCCATAGTGGTGCACATTGCTCGGGACGGGATACTTTTTATTTTTTAAAAAGAAAATAATACAATAAATAAACTTGTATCAAATATATTTTACTAAGCATACTTAACATAAACTATTAACACCAAGCGCACAAAGCTTTCTTTATTTTCTTACAAATTAAAACCTGACTTCTACTTCCACATAACTTCTGCTTTCAACTGCAGCCTAATAATTTCATACCCTATATGTTCATCTTTACATTGTCAAAACATAGCAAAAACATGTCCTTTTCCATCGAAAATCACCCAATAATTTATTAGCTTCACCTTTCAATTAGTCTTCGTGTCACTACTGATTCTTCCATGGTTGACAATGCCACATATTCTTAACAATGCCTAAACCTTAGAGAGGCTGCAGCATTACCTGAAGTCCATGCTGCGGGCGAACAGTTAAAATTTGAGCTGGGGAATGGATATAAGTAGGGGACAAGGTAAAGCTATAGCGCTGCAATATCATTGCGAGAGCAATCTTTGCTTCATTAGTTGCAAAGTTCAAGCCTACACAACTCCGAGGCCCCAAGCCAAAGGGAAAAAACGCTGCAGCATTGTTGTTTGTAGCTTTCGCAACCCCTTGGGAAAATCTCTCGGGTTTGAATAGAAGTGCGTCGTCTCCCCATATTTTCTCGTCATGATGAAGTGCTAGTGTTGGAACAACAATGTGTACATTGGCTGGAAGAGTGAGCTTTCCAAATTTGGTTTCCTCTTTAACTGTTCTTGAAAAGAAAATGACAGGAGGGTAGAGCCTTAGTGTTTCGTTGATGATCATGTTCACCTACAGCATATAAAAATTAAGGACATATAATTTCATCAATGATATTAAATTAGGAGAATAATGTGTGCTAGAACTCTTGCAGAATAATATGAAAAACTGGCTGGCCTAAAGGTTTTTTGTTGACATGTACCGTTTTAAGCTTGGCAAGGCCATCTGAATTAGGAATTTCCTGGCCAAACAAGTTGAGAACTTCTTGTCTTGCTTTTTCTTGCCAATCTGTATGAATTCCAAGAAGAAAAATAACCCAAGCAAGCAAAGTTGTCGTAGTTTCCTGTCCAGCAACGTAAAAAGTTTTGCATTCGTCAACCACATCTTGTGCTGTGATTCTGTTCTTCTCATCAGCATCATTCATAGCTTTCATAAGTAATCCAAGAAAATCAGTCCCAAAACTCCCTACTTCTCCACTCATAGTACTTGCCTTCTCTCTTTTCTCCATAATCCTCAAAATAGAGTCATATAATCCTTGATCAAGTTTCTCTGCTTCGATTTCATCATTACTTTTATAAAATAGACTGCAAAAATAGATTAATTGGTCATTCAAGTGAGTATGAGGAAAGGAAATGAAACTTTTGTGTAAAAGGGATCTGAAATTTACCTAATGCCAGGAATCTTAACTTTGTAAGTATTTCTTGCAAGTATGATACCTAATTGTGTCAACATGTCAAAAATATCCTTCCCTTCTAAATAACTGCTCCCAAAAGCTGTCCTGGAAATGACTTCTGATGTTAAAATCTTGAACTCTTGAAAAACGTCAATCTCTTTTCCTTCATGTTGTTTCCACCTCTTTAGCATCATCTCAACACTTGCAATCATTGCTGGAGTCATACTCTAAAAATATAGATACCATCACTTGTTATTTTTGCTAGGATTGTTTAATGTTTATGCCTTGTACATTCATCAAGCCAATATACTCCCTCCGCTCCACAAAAAGAGTCTCATCTATATAATTTACAAATATTAAAGATATATATGTGTACATTAATACCCCTAAAAATAATAATTTGTTCGTTTAGTAGAGTGGGATGATAAATGAAATTACGATAGCAAACTTGAGGACATTGTGTCATTACAAAGTGGACTCTTTCTGTGGAAATTTTTTTTTTTTGGGTAAAAATGGGACCTTTTTTTGGAATGGGTGGAGTATCAGTACTGCCAATTCAACTAACGATGACGATTATAATTGTTCATACTACTATTGCAAAAATTAAGATTAACCACAGCGAAACAAGACTTACTTTCAAGCTCTCTGCGTGGAAAGCATGATTGGCCAGTTTCCTATGCTTTGCCCATTTTTCGCCCTTTGATGTCACAATGCCGTCTCCTATTAACTTCTTTGCAAACCATTCCGGGTCAATTTTTGGATAAGCTTGATCTTTAGTCATTGTTTCTTTAACAAAATCTACTTCAGTAACGACAAATTGAGCTCTAGGACCATACCAATTCAAAAAATTCTTCCCTGAAAAAGAAGAAATGAAAAAAAGAAACAAGTTGAGTAAAATTTATAACAAGAACTTTCATTCTGAACTGGAGTAAATAAGACTAGATATTATTACCATAAATGTTTAGCCAAGAGTAAAGGTGAGGCTGAAGTCTTGGAAATATGTTGTGTGATAAGTCCATGGGTCTGCTCATGGATTCCTTCCTCATGTTTAGGATTTCTTTTGTGTTTCCATAAAGGAATCTGTAAGAAGGACCCCTGATTCCCTGTTGCCTAAAGACTCGCTGTAAGCGAATTGGAGTCCACCATATATCATTCAGAAACTTTATGAAAACAAAGAGGAACAGGCACAGAGAACTCAAAAGAAACTGAAAGACTATTGGAGTCATTTCTACAACACCAATATTGTTCCAACGCCTAATCAAAGAGGATTTTGACCTTCTTAAGTGGGTTTCAATCTCTCTTGCTTTATATAGGATGGAGTTGTCAGTATCGATCCTTGAAATGAAGCTGAAAGTTACAAACAAAAGGCCAACTTTCAGTGACCTAAGCGGGTATGTCATAGCTGCATAAATTGTTCAGCGGGACATCATTCTCAAATTGCCCCTTCAGACGTGGCATGAGTTTGAGTGGAACACGCGGACTGTTTATATTAGCTGACATGGAACACTGGACAGATGGAGAAATTAGATGGATCATGTGTTAAATTATCCAACTCGAACAATTTACAATAATTGGATTATTTCATATGGTTTATATGTTAGAATAGGCTTCATCGTCTTGTGTTGAACATTATATTATAAACAAAGACTTCTTTCCAAAAGGAAAGTATAATCGCGCATATGGATTATCGCTATATTCATTACTACAAGCCAAGACCCTGGCGATAAGGTAAAGGCACTAGTACTTGGTTGAAGTTCTGAAGTTTACTGGTGAGGTTAAGATTGAACGGATTTCATGGAGATAACAAAGAATTCCTTTATTGCTTGTGTTGTTGATCTGAAGAGTAATACTAGATACATTGGCCCTACATATGTTAATAAGTGCACTTATTTTTCTAATTAAGAAATCAAGAAAAGAACCATTTGGACAAATTTCTCACATATGCTGTTGACAGAAAGACACTATGCGCCAACCCTGCATGTCTAATACAAGTGAAACCAACACCAAATATTTTTTTAATAAATTTACCCTGTGTTTGTCTTTCACTAGGATGGATTTACTGATTGGCATGGTCTACAAGCCCAGTTGTTTAATTGCAACAGAACAAGAGCAGTTTCTCAAAATGGACATGAAAAGGTTATGCCACTTCAATTATATATATATCTATGTATATACTATTTTCAGTTGACCCATCTATTTCTCAATCCACGTAATTAAATCTTTTTAACCGTCTGCCAAACTGTTAGGTAACATAAGTTTAGCAGGCATAGGTAGCAGAAGATGATACCTTTTGAAGATAATATGCTCTTTTGCTGTCTGTATTCAGCAATAGCCAAATAGAAGACTATACACAGACAGAAATTATTCCATGTTACTGTTAAGCATTTTCACAAACAGTTGGCTCGTTCCCCATATACTTCACGGAATTCATAACTTTTTGTTGCATTTGTTATGACACGCACAAGTTGCATCTACTATTTTTGTCATTTAACACCTTTTTTGTGGGTTAATGCTATGCAACATTTGTAACAAATGCAACATATTAGAATATATTATTATTATTAGAGTATACTATTATTAGAACTCAGTCACCAAGTATGCTTGGTCCCTACACATACTTGGTCACTACTCAACTTGTAGCCTATATATATGGCTTTAGTACTCTTTGTAATAACATAACAACTATTCAATATATTCATTTTTTCTCTAACATGGTACCAGAGCTATGAATTTCAAAGGTTTTTTTTACCCTCCTCCCCAAAATAAAATAAAATAAATAATAATAATAATTTAGAGTCTGGTTCGCTAGGCTCTCCTCATCATGTTTATATTTTTTATATAATTTTTTGGTCACTCGTTTCTTCTAGATCTGAGTTTGTATTGATCCACACTTGTTTCAGTTGGACTTAAAACATGTTTTGTTGATGTTAGCTGTTAGTGGATATTCTTTTGGGTTTTGCTGTGATACTTTGCACTGTAAGAGGGTTGTTTTGCGCCATTTATTTTGTGTATTTTGTGGAAATTAGTTGTGGAGGTTTTTCCTTTAAGTTATGTCAGGGACCACTGAGAGTGCAATGTCTAGTGCAACTGATTGTACGTAGGACTTCAACTAATGTTACTGAGGTCTTGTTGTCTTTTTAGTCACCTTACATATAAGAAATTAGAGGGGGTTCACAATTATCCACAATGACGCAAAATTGTGCGGCTGGCTCTACTTAGCCGCGACCAAGGAGATAGATCATTTAACCAAAACAAAAGTCTCGATGCCGCCTGGCAAATGACCGATGCTCTTATTCTCTATCAGATGCTTAATTCTATGGAGAGTCATGTGTGTGGATATGGTTACTCATATTGAGATTGTGAAAAAATTGTGGGACTACTTGGAGGTTTTATATTCGAGTCAAAATAATCTCGCCCATATATATGACGTGTCTCAAGAGTTTATAGAATTCTTCGTGACGGGCGGCCACTCACAGAGAGTTCTTTGTTGCTTTCAAAAAGATGTATGAGGAAATGAATTCACTACTTTGCACTGTAAGAGGATTGTTTTGCGCCATTTATTTTGTGTATTTTGTGAAAATTAGTTGTGGAGGTTTTTCCTTTAAGTTATGTCAGGGACCACTGAGAGTGCAATGTCTGGTGCAACTGATTGTACATAGGACTTCAACTAATGTTACTGAGGTCTTGTTGTCTTTTTAGTCATCTCACATATAAGAAATTAGAGGGGGTTCACAATTATCCACAATGACGCAAAATTGTGCGGCTGGCTCTACTTAGCCGCGACCAAGGAGATAGATCATTTAACCAAAACAAAAGTCTCGATGCCGCCTGGCAAATGACCGATGCTCTTATTCTCTATCAGATGCTTAATTCTATGGAGAGTCATGTGTGTGGATATGGTTACTCATATTGAGATTGTGAAAGAATTGTGGGACTACTTGGAGGTTTTGTATTCCAGTCAAAATAATCTCGCCCATATATATGACGTGTCTCAGGAGTTTACAGAATTCGTCGTGACGGGCGGCCACTCACAGAGAGTTCTTTGTTGCTTTCAAAAAGATGTATGAGGAAATGAATTCACTACTTCCTATCTCTGTCGATGTCGCCAAAATGCAGGCACAACGAGAACAATTGGTTATTATGGGGTTTCTTGGTACTCTTGGATCTGAATTTGATGTTGTTTGCTCACAAATTTTGAGTAGTACTACGGTACCTTCATTTGCAGACACTTTTGCTTGTGTGTTATGTGTCTCCCATGAGACCCCTTTCTACAGTTTCTGACTATGACAAGTCTGCCCTTATTGTTTCTTCTGGGCGAGGCAGGGGCCGTGATAGTACCCGTGGACGATTTGGTGGTCGTACTCGGCCACTACTCAACTTGTAGCCTATATATAAAACTTTAGTACTCTTTGTAATAACATAACAACTATTCAATATATCTATTTTATCTTTAACGCAACAAAAAGTTACGAACTTACATATGACAACTTAATGGAATCCGGATCC
This sequence comes from Aralia elata, assembly GCA_034770075.1. Taxonomy (NCBI): domain Eukaryota; kingdom Viridiplantae; phylum Streptophyta; class Magnoliopsida; order Apiales; family Araliaceae; genus Aralia; species Aralia elata. Next base: position 73,452,461 of record CM068383.1, read on the forward strand.
ATAGTTCAATAGCTCTCAATTGAAAACAACACACATACATATATATATATATATATATATATATATATATATATATATACACATATATATTCCTTGAATTCGGTACAAAAATTTATGTTTGAAATTAGACTGGGTTAACATAATTTTCAACCTTAATTGACATGACAGGCTATGGTACTCTTGAACATAATGGTTTGGATAAGTATTGTTTGGATACTGTTTTGAAAAAGTTACAGAGGGAGGTCTCAACAGAGAAAATGAATATTAAAAATTAAGAGAGAGAGAGAATGAGAATGATACAGAATGAATAAAAGTTTTAGGCAAAAGTGAAAAAAAAAGGTTTAGAAGAAAGTGATTTAATTAAAAAAAAATTATAAAGAGAGAAAAGGTGAATAAGAAATGTTTTTTTCGTTTAAAAATATCTCGATTTTGATCATGATACTTATTTTTGGATTAAGTGATCGCGGAGCAGATCATGATCATTGATCATCTATTAACTAAATCCCCCTTCCCCTGCCCCCATAGTGGTGCACATTGATCAGGGCGGACCGGTAATTTCTCAGGTTGGGCCGGTTGAGGAGCAAGGGAGGAAGGTTCAGATCAAATCCAAGCACTATGATTCTGGACTTGGGCCGGGGTAATTTTTATTTTTTATTTTTTTAAAAAATAATACTATAATAAATAAACTTTTATCAAATATATTTATTACTAAGCATATTTAACATAAACTATTAACACCAAGCGCACAAAGCTTATTTTGAAACTTATAATTCTTTATTTTCTGAAATAAACCAGACTTCTACATCCACATACCTTCAGCTTTCAACTTCAGCCTAATAATTTCATACACTATAAGTTCATCTTTACATCGTCTCAAAACATAGCAAATATATGTTATTTTCAATAGAAGATCACCTACTAGTCTACTGATCCTTCCATGGTTGACATGCCACATATCCTTAACAATGCCTAAACCTTAGAGAGGCTGCAGCATTACCTGAACTCCATGCTGCGGGCCATCGAAGTGTCAAAATTTGAACTGGGGAATGAATATAAGTAGGGGACAAGGTAAAGCAATAGCGCTGCAATATCATTGTGAGAGCAATCTTTGCTTCATTAGTTGCAAAGTTCAATCCTACACAACTCCTAGGCCCCAACCCAAAAGGGAGAAACACTGCTGGATTGTTAATTGTTTGTAGCTTTCACAACCCCTTGGGAAAACCTCTCGGGTTTGAATAAAAGTGCGTCGTCTCCCCATATTTTCTCGTCATGATGAAGTGCTAGTGTTGGAACAACAATGTGTACATTGGCTGGAAGAGTGAGCTTTCCAAATTTGGTTTCCTCTTTAACAGTTCTTGTAAAGAAAATGATAGGAGGGTAGAGCCTTAGTGTTTCATTGATGATCATGTTCACCTACACCATATAAAAATTAAGGCATTAAATTTCACGATTGATGAGTTAAATTACGCAAATAATGTGTACTCGAAATCTTGTAGAATTAAGAATACGAAAAACTGGCCTAAAGGTTATCATTGACATGTACCGTTTTTAGCTTGGCCAGGCCATCTGAATTTGGAATTTCCTGGCCAAATACGTTGAGAACTTCTTCTCTTGCTTTTTCTTGCCAGTCTGTATGAATTCCAAGAAGAAAAATAACCCAAGCAAGCAAATTTGTCATCGGCATCATTCTTAGCTTTCATAAGTAATCCATGAAAATCAATTCCAAAACTCCCTACATCTCCACTCATAGTACTTGCCTTCTCTCTTTTCTTCATAATCCTCAAAATAGAGTCATATACTCCTTGATCATGTTTCTCTGCTTCGATTTCATCATTACTTTCATAAAATAGACTGCAAAAAATAGATTAATTGGTCGTTTAAGTGAGTATGAGGAAAGGAAATGAAACTTTTGTGTAAAAGGGTGAAATTTATCTAATGCCAGGAAGCTTAACTTTGTAACTACTTCTTGTAATTATGATAGCTAATTGTACGATGTGCCAACATGTCAAAAACATCCTTCTAAATAACTGCTCCCAAAAGCTGTCCTGGAAATGACTTCTGACATATGTTAAAATCTTGAACTCTTGAAAAACGTCATATCTCTTTTCCTTCATGTTGTTTCCACCTTTTTAGCATCATCTCGACGCTTGCAATCATTGCTGGAGTCATACTGTAAAAATATAGATACCATCAATTGTTATTATTGCAGAAAGAGTATTATTTGCAAAATATGCACATATTAATTGCTAGTTTAGTGGAATGTCATTTTATGCTATTATCATTACAAAGTGAACTCTTTTTGTGGAAAAAAAAAACTTTTTGGAAAAAACGGGGCTCATTTTGTAGAACGCAGGGAGTATCAATATTGCGAATTCAACTAATGACGATGATTATAATTGTTCATATTACTATCGCAAAAATTTAAGATTAATTGCAGCAAAACAAGACCTACTTTCAAACTCTCTGCCTGGAAAGCATGATTGGCCAGTTCCTATGCTTTGCCCATTTTTGGATAAGCTTGATCATTATTCATTGTTTCTTTAACAAAATCTACATCTGTAACGACAAATTGAGCTCTAGGACCATAAATTCACAAAATTCTTCCCTGAGAAAGAATTAATGATAAAAAGAAACAAGTTCAGTAAAATTTATAGCAAGAACTTTCATTCTGAACTAGAGTAAATAAGACTAGATATCATTACCATAAATGTTTAGCCAAGAGTAAAGGTGAGTCTGAAGTCTTGGAAATATGTTGTGTGATAAGTCCATGGGTCTGCTCATGGATTCCTTCCTCAGGTTTAGGATTTCTTTCGTGTTTCCATAAAGGAATCTGTAAGAAGGACCCTTGATTCCCTGTTGTCTAAGGACTCGCTGTTATCGAATTGGAGTCCACCATATTTCATTTAGAAACCCTATGAAAACAAAAAGGAGGAACAGGCACAGAGAACTCGAAAGAAACTGAAATACTATTGGAGTCATTTCTACAACACCAATATTGTTTCAACGCCTAATCAAAGAGGATTTCGACACTCTTAAGTGGGTTTCAATCTTTCTTGATTTATATGAGATGGATTTGTCAGTATCCTTGAAATGAAACTGAAAGTTACAAACAAAAGGCCAACTTTCAGTGACCTAAGCCGGTATGTCATAGTTGCATAACTTGTTCAATGGGCACATTATTCTCAACCTGCCCCTTCACATGGGGCATGATTTTGAGTGGAACATGTGGACGTTTTATATTAGTTGACATGAAACATGTGGATCGATGGATATATTACATGGATCATTTGTTAAATTAGCCAACTCAAAATCAATTTAATAAGTGGATTATTACATATGGTTTATATATTAGAAAAAGCTTCATTGTCTAGTGTTGAACACTATATTCCAAACAAAAACTTCTTTCCAAAAGGAAAAGATAATCACCCTTATATGCAAGAAAGAAATGAAGCTCAAAATTATTTTGTAGATACTTATATTGTTTGGGCAGAACAATGAGCATAAAGTCTCAATGTGTTGATTAATATCTTATAGTAATGGTTTACATGAATCTCAAACCGAATGAGTGGTGGCCGATAGCCTTTAGACTTCACATGGTTATGCCTCCCAACAAATTAAGCTACAAAGAACTTTGCTAGTGTTTGCTTTGCTACATCTGACAAGAGTTTTCTTGGCCTACTGCTTTAGTAGAAAATATATTGGAGCCCACGTAAAAGATTTTGTTTGATTTTATGATAAAACTTATGAGTTAAAGTTTCATACTGTAAGTTTATATACAAACGGTATTATTAGTATCATGAAATATCATTAATGAAGTACTTATATTGGACAAAATTATTTTTATTTGAATTAATGATGTGTCATGATCCTAACACCTCTCGTGTATGCACTGTAAAATTTAAAGAAATTTAAATTATGCAGGACGAACTTCAAGTATTTATATTTCAAATATTGATCAGTAAATATTTGGAGTACTATCTACACCTACAGTTCTGTTATAGTTCCCTAAGCTGAAGAAATAGGTGGCTTTGTTAGTTGAAGGAGGTTAATTTTAATCAATTCAGCCGGAAGAAAGAAAGAGGAAAAAAAGAAACAAAAAACATGCTTTAGACATAAACACAAGTGTTTACATTTCTCTTGGCAAAATGTAATCTATGTAAAGACTAATTTAAAATGAAGAAATCAATTAGTTCTCACAAACAAAATGAAACACTATTCAAGAAAAGGGAAATGTCAGTATGTTTAATTAAGAGTACTAATTTACCAGAATCCTACAAGAAAAAATCATTTCTTAGTTTTTCAGTCAGTGTTGTTATAGTTTTACATGCGTTCTGCATATCTTCCTCTTCTTTTCTCATGACTCATGAGCAATGCAAACTTCTAGCGACGTGAATGGAAGTTTCTTCTCTACATGGGATAGTGAGACCCCCCATAGGATGATCAAATCCGAACTCTTCTTCAGCCTGGCTTACCAAGTTTTGAAATGAAGGATGGTTCAAATATGGTATGGGGACTACAAATCTCTTCTTTTGTGCTTTTCGCCAACATAAACAGCAAAGTGGCCTTTTGGCACAGATGTAGCAGGAGGGGCTGAAAGTACTTGTCTAAAAATCTGTTTGACATGCACATTTTTTAGCAACCCATGACTAGAGGGAATAATTGTTATTCTTCCAAGTGTTGGCAATCAAGCAATCTATCTTTTGTAGTTTATAGAATGAAAGAAGCTCTAGCTATGGATAGGAAATATTAGGAATTACATATATATAAAAGAAGCTGTATGCCATCCATTTCTAACTAATGAGCTGTGATCAAAGCATTGTTGTTCAAAGGAGGACATATATATGCCATAAGGTCTCACATGGTTATGTTGGATATTTTCAAATCTGTAAAGTATATAATAAATATATTATACACTTGGTTCAATTGGTTTAATTTGAAAGATTATAACTCTTTGAACAAGAGGGATCTATTCGAACAAGGGATGTATTGATTCGGGCTAAGCAATTGAACCAATGCAATGGTTCGGGATGAAAAATTGAATCGATGCAATGGTTCAAATTGATAAGACCATTGGATGAATTATTACAATGATTCAATATATTCTTTTAAAGAATTATATCTCTAATATTTAATTAAATACATTTTCAAATGGATGTATCTCTTAAAAAGGGTACTTGAAAACCTATAAATAGATTGTAAATCCGCCCAAGTTTTCTACTTAAAATCATTCCAAATCCTTTTTAAGTTCTTAGAAAAAATATCATTCTAATATTTTTTCATGCTATAATTTTCTTCTCTCTCATTTATAGTTTTGCACTAGATTTATTTCTACACAACAAATTCTAGTACAAAGTAAAATCTAGGCCTGTCTTATTTTGGGAGACTAATTCACATTAACCATGTGTAGCAAAAGGAAGGAGCGAATATAGTCTTAAGGAAAGAGTGGTCAACCAATATGCGATTCAAGAGGTAATATTGTTGGTCTACATCAAACTACGAAGCGAGTTACAACAATCTTAAGACTATATTAACAATAGAGGACAACAATGCAAAAAGTAGCTTGAATCAAATTAACAAACACGAGAAGTTTGATGGATTATTCCTTAGACGTTGGAAGAGGAAAATGTATTTTTGCTTAACGACACTAAAACTCTCTTATGTGTTGAATGAAGAGAAAATGAAAGAAAAAGAAAATGAGACACCAGTAGAAATAAAGACTCGAATAAAATGGGAACAAGATGGCATCATGCGTAAAGGGTACATTCTAAACGCGTTATCCAATTCATTGTGCGATGTGTATGAAGTCAAGTTCATGGAAAAGACGACAAGGGAATTATCGGAGGATCTCTACAACAAGTACAAAACCGAGGACGTCAGAAATAAAAAATTTCTAGTAAGTTCATTATTTGATTATCAAATGATAGATAACAAATCTGCAAGTACATGAAATTCAAATTATTATGAATCAAATTGTGTCGGAAGGTCAAATCTTGACAAAGGGTTCAAGTTTCGATAATAATTTTAAAGTTACCATTTTCGTGGAAAGATTGTTGAAAGAAATTGAAACAAAAGAAAGATGCAATGACTATGCAAGAGCTTATTAAATTTCTCTAAGTTGAAGAGAATTCTCAGAACTTGGATAAATTGAAAATAGAAAACAAAAGTGCTAAAGCTCTTGTCATAGAAAATGTATCTAAACCAAGGGGCAACAACAAAAGAAAGCATGGTGTCAAGATAACACTTCCAAAAATAAAAAACCGAAATGTACTTGTTGGAAGTGTGGTAAGCCAGAACACTTCAAGAAATAATGTATTTTGTACTTGAAGCAAATGCAACAAAAGAATGACCAAGCAAATATAGTAAACAATGAATATATTGCTGCTATGATTATGGAGACTAACATGGTTGGAAATGACATGAAATGGTGGATCGATTCTGGAGCAACCAAACATATTGCCAAGAATAAAGCAATGTTTAAAGCCTATGAACCTATGAAGGACAGTCAAGAACTATTCATGGAAAATTCATCAACTACAAAAGTGATGGGCAAGGTGGTTCTCAAGTTATCATCCGGGAAGACAATCACTCTTAATAATGTTTTTTTATGTTCCATAAATTAGGAAAAACCTTGTATCTGTTAGTCTTTTAAACAAACATGGCATAAAAGTCTAATTTGATGCTAATTATGTTGTATTGTCCAAGGGTGACATGTATGTCGAAAAATGATATGAATCTAATGGCATGTACAAACTAAATATTATTAATGAAAATTTATCTTTTGTGTAAGACCCCGAATTTTTAATAAAGAGAATTTAATTTTCTTATAATTATTATTCTAAAAAGTAAGGTATTAAATTGATTTTGGTGAGAAAATTTGTATTTGTAGTATGTATTTTGGCGACTCAAAATTGGATTATGTGGACCCGATTTTGGGGGCGTCACAGTTGGTATCAGAGCTTAGGGATATGATCTCTGACGGAGATCGGGGATTTGAACTAGGAAGGGAGAGACGAGTAGAATCCTTTGCTAGTGTGTCCTACCTAAGCTAAACTTTACTATTTAATTAGTTGGTCTTGCCGTAGAGACACGATGTGAGATGTCAATTTCTTTAACTAACCTTTTGTTTTGTTGCCATATTTAAGAATGGTATTTAAAAACCATGAGATGAGCAATGAAGAAATTATGATACAAAGGATATGACATGGGAGCTAGAATCTGAAATGAAAGCAAAGTACCCTCATATATCTCTTCGAAATGCTAGGTACGTACGTAAATTTCGGGGACGAAATTTCATAAGGAGGGGAGATTGTAAGACCCCGAATTTTTAATAAAGAGAATTTAATTTTTTTATAATCATTATTCTAAACAGTAAGGTATTAAATTGATTTTGGTGAGAAAAATTTGTACTTGTAGTATGTATTTTGGCGACCCAAAATTGGGTTGTGTGTACCCGATTTTGGGGGCGTCACATTTTTCTCATATGATTTCTACTTTTCATGATTGGCATGCTAGATTAGGACATGTAAATTATAAAAGTATGTGTAGCATGAGTAATCTTAGTTTAATTCCTAAGATTAATTTTTTCTGATTTAGAAAAAATGTGCTATATATTAAGTCTAAAATTGCCAAGAAGTCTTTTAAAAAGTAGAAAAAAAATTCATAATTAGTAGAATTAATTCATTCCAATATTTGTGAATTTGAGGGCATATTAACTAGGAGAGATAAAAGATATTTTATAACATTCATAGATGATTGCTCTAAATACACTCAAGTTTATTTGTTAAGGACTAAAGATGATGCTTTAGAAAAATTTAAAATCTATAAGGCTGAAGTTGAAAATCAGTTAGATCGAAGAATTAAAATTCTTAGATCGGATAGAGGAGGGGAATACTTCTCTTACAATGATTTTTGTGAGAATTATGGTATAATTCATCAAACTACAGTCATTTATAGTCCTTAACAAAATGGAGTGGTTGAATGGAAAATAGGACACTTAAAAAAATGATTAATACGTTACTTCTTACATTTGGTTTACCTAAAAATTTATAAGGGAAACATTAATGACTGCTTGTTATATACTTAATCGTATACCCCATAAGAAAACTCACATTACACCTTATGAATTGTGAAAAAAGAGAAAACCTTCTCTTGACCATTTAAGAGTGTGGGGATGTAAGGCATTAGTAAGGTTAACTGATCCTAAAAGGCCTAAGCTTGGAGCTAAAGTAATCGAATGTGCTTTATAGGCTATGCACAAAATAACAAATTAAGCCTATAAATTCTTGACCATGGAATTAACTAATTCTCTTAGCCAAAATATAATTTTGGAGTCTAGAGATGTTGAGTTCTTTGAGAATTCATTTTTTAGGTAAAAGTCAAGAGAAAACACTGATAAAGAGGATCAATGAACAATTCATCATGAAACAAATGATAAAATGGAACTTACTATACCTACTAAACAAATAGAACCAAGAAGAAGTAAGAGAGTAAGGATAGAAAAATCTTACAACCCTGATTTCTACATGTACCTAGTAGAAGGAAACAAAGATGATATTGTTTCTTCAAGTGTTTTTGTGACTAAGCATGATTCTAGTGATAGAGATCCATTGACTTTTAGAGAAGTTATGTCTTCTCAAGATTCAGGTTTTTGACAAGAAGCCATTACTGATGAAATGAATTTTATCATGGGTAGACTTGGGTCTTGGTGGATTTACCTCTTGGTTGTAAACCCATTGGCTATAAATGGATCTTTAAAAGGAAAAGAAAACCAGATGGATCTACAAATAAGTATGAAGCTAGACTGGTAGCCAAAGATTTTAAGCAAAATAAAGGAATTGATTACTTTGATACATATGCTTTAGTAGCAAGAATTAGTACCATTAGGTTATATTGCATTAACATCAATTCATAAACTTGTTATACACCAAATGGATGTTAAAACTGTTTTTCTAAATGGTGATTTAGAAGAGGAAGTCTATATAGAACAATCAGAAGGGTTTGTTTTGAAAGGCCAAGAAAGAAAAGTTTGTAAACTTGTTAAATCTTTATATGGCCTAAAACAAGCACCTAAGCAGTGACATGAAAAATTTGACCAAATGATTGTTTCCAATGGATTTAAAATAAATGAATTAGAAAAATGTGTTTATTCTAAGTTTAGTAAAGGTTTTGGTGTTATAATTTGTTTATATGTTGATGATATGCTTATTTTTGGTACTAGTGAAAATATAGTATTAGAAACTAAAACATTCTAGTCTGCTACTTTTGATATGAAAGATACGGGGGAGGCTAATGTAATTTAATTTAGGTATTAAAATTGTGCGGTCTCAGGATACCATTATCATGAATAACTATTTAATTTCATCTTTATTCTAGATTAAAGAAATTACCTAGATATTAAAATAAATAAAACAACTAAGATTAAAAAGAAAAAAAAGAAAACTCCATTTATTAACGATCATCCAACGAGCATACAATGAAAAAGTAATTTAATCCTACTCTACTCTTAACCTAAACTAATACATAAAAAAGACTTAATATCTAATACATCTAATCTCTCTTGGTACTCCTTTATTTATAGGAGTAAGGTTTTAATTAATTCCATGTATGAATCCTAGTGGCAATCAACTTCTTTCGAAAAGATCTTCTGGGTGCACTTTCCTTTCTTCATTAGATTTGACTTGCATATCAAAATTATTTTACCTGATTCCTTCTCCTTGTAGGATTCTTCTTGGATATTTTCTTCCATAAATTGGAGTATTAAATATTGCGTGATCACCAAGATTTGACTTTATTGTAAGAAAATATTAAATCCTATAAAATAAAATAAAACATATTAATTAAATAAATTAATATAATAAAATGACAAAATTAGGGATAATAAAATACATGAATTTTGAGTCTAGCTATTAGGTTGCATAGTGGAAACAATTGTAGGATAGTAGGTATCAAAACGGAAATGAAGCTATTTGTGATTGGGATCTTATGAAGGCTATCTTACAAAATAGGTTTTTACCCCTGATCATAAACAATATTTGTTGCAGGAGTTTCAAAATTATATGTAGGGAACCCGAGTAGTTTTCTGCTTATACTGAGGAGTTTATGCATTTACAAGCCAAGTGTAACTTGCAAGAAACAGATGATTAACAATTGGCGAGGTACATGAATGGACTTGATTGGTAAATTTAGACAGTGTTGGGGACTCAAATAGTGCATACAGTAGAAGAGGCATGTTATCTAGCCTTGAAAGTGGAGAGGCTGAAAAAGTCTAGCACCAATCGACAACTAACTTATAATTGGTCTTTTAGGGGATAGACACGGAGTGCAGGTGGTGCTTCTGGAAATAAAACCCCCACCACTAATAGTGGAGGTGTGCAATTCTCTTATGACACAAATAGTTCTAGAAATCAGCATGACAACGTTGGAGCGAAGCAGATTAATGATATGAGTAATCGTTCAAAGAATCATTATGTGAAGCCTTTTGGCGGTAAGTGTCATCATTGTGGAGAATTTGAACACCGTTCTGATCAATGCACAAAACCTAGACCTACAAGGGACAATCGTGAGAATCGAGGAAGAGTAGTATGCTAATCATGATCACCAATATGACCAAGAACCCAATTATGATGATGAACAATTTAACAATGATGATGATCCAAATTTGGTGGATGCAGAGGTCGCTTTGGAGGAAGGGAAACATCTTAATTGTGTGATTAAGAAGCTGTTATTGACCCTTAAACAGTCAGAACCGTCGCCTCGCCGCGTAACCAAAATTTTCAGTCTTAGTGTTTCATTAATGGTAAGGTTTGTAGTTTGATTATTGACAGGGGCAGCTATGAGAACATTGTATCAAAGACAGTGGTAGAACGTCTCAAATTACTTACTGCTCCTCACCCAAATCTTTATTAAATTTTATTAGATTGACTGGATAACGAAGAGTCCATCTATTAAGGTTACTGAAGTTTGTCATGTTTTAATTTTTGTTGGAAAACATTATTGTGAGAGTGTGACCTATGATGTCATGGATATGGATGCTTGTCATGTGCTTCTTGATCGCCCTTGGCTGCATGATGCAACTCACAAGGGCCACCAAAATATTTCTGTGTTTTGGTGGAACAACAAAAAGATTGCCATTTTACCAGTCGTTTCTAGTCCACCCAGTTATGGTAAGAGGTGTTTCTAGTCTTGTTTAACATTACCTTCATATATTATCCAAATAGAAGCAGAGAAAATTTTAACAAGAAAAGGAGGAAACAAATGGGTGCCCCAATCAACAAGACCTATATAGATGGTTCCTTTGTATTCTATGTTATGGCAGAATGCATCCTTTTCATAATTTGGTTTATTAATAAACCAAAAAAAAAACCGACAAAACTTTCTTTCTTTTGTTGGAATTCCTTTTTACCATTTCAACTTTTATTATATAGTTCTTGCAGGAAATTATAATTTACAACATTTGGTAAGAGGTTCCAGGCTATCTTGTAAAGACACTTGACAAACCTATAACATAAATAACAAGGGAAAGAAATTATTGAAAAATTACTAAAAAATGGAGAGAAGTATCAAGCTATTTGATTAACATTTAACAGTGATTCTTTGCATGAATGTTACAAGAAACGACCATTTCTCCTACAAAATTGGAGAGGTTGAGGTGATCAATTGTTAAAGTGAACATCCCCTATGGTAAGCCATATTAGCATATTTTGCTTCCTATTTTAAAGCAATGCACTAGAAGTGAGATAAATGAAATTTTCTTCTCTACATGGGATAGTGAGACCCTTAGGATGATCAAACCCAAACTATTCTTCAGCCTAACTTGGCAAGTTTTGAAATTAAGGATTGTTCAAATATAATATTGGGACTACAAACTAGTGCAATGGCCTTTTGGTACAAATGTAGCAGCAGGAGGAACTCGTCGAAATATCTTTTTGGCATGCACATGTTTTAGCAAGCGAATCGCCATGACTTAAGTTGGAAACAAGTAATTGATCGGTCAAAGCTGATAGAAAGAAAGAAGCAGATTTTTTTGATATGGGGACTACGAATCTCTTCTGTAATATCCTAGAATTTTGAAAATAAGAAAAAAAAGGAAAAAAGAAGAGAAAGCAATTGATTTTCATCAAATGGGATGAAAGAAGTAAGTCGTCAGCAATATATGGGATATATATATATATAGCCATTCTCCAACGGACCGGTCCGTTAACGGACCGGCTATAGCGACGGTATTTTTCGTCGCTATAGGTCTATGACGACGGTCTGTGAACTGTCACCATAGACCTATAGCGATGGAAAAAACCGTCGCTATAGCCGGTCCGTTAACGGATCGGTCCGTTTGAGAACCGACCTCTCTCTATATATATATATATATAAGAGATTAAGTCAGCAAAAGTGGTAGGAATCAAGTCATCAGCCTGATAAGGATCAAAGTTGTTTATTATCTTTAGAAGCAACAGGGAGGTTCGGGAAAAAACAAAGGCGGCAAATCCATCTAACCCACCAAGTGGGCAGAATAAGAAAAGAAAGAAAAACAGGAAGAAAAGAAACAAGAAACAAAGGAGAGAGAAAGAGGGAAGGAGAAAAGGGAAAGATAAACGAACGAAAGTAAGAGAAGTGCATGAAAATAAGCTTGAAGATGTAGTTTTCTTGCTTTTTATCCTCTATATAAGTGTGTATAAATTAATATAGACAATTTGTATGGATGAAACTGTAGTTTAAACACTATATTGGGTGGCGAAGTCATTATAATTTACAACATTTAGTAAGAGGTTACATGCTATCTTGTAAAGACACTTGACAAACCTATAACATAAATAACAAGGGAAAGAAATTATTGAAAAATTACTAAAAAATGGATATTTTATTATTTTGTTATGGCTTGAAAATTCCATCAAAAAATACCTTCTTTTTGTAATTGCAAATAAAAGTCGTCACAAAAATCTATCTTTTTTAGTGATTGTTATGACCGTCATAAAATATTGGTGATAGCTTAAATGCAATCACGAAAAGGGTATATCTATAAGTGATGGCTTAGTGCGTCCCAAAAAGGAAATTTGTTTTGTATGAAAATTTTGGTGGTTGACATGGTCATCACAATTATAATACATTGATGGCAAAATTAGCCATCACTAAGAGCCATCATATATATTACTATTTTGTGATTGCTTAAAAAGTCCATCACAAATTATTATCTTTTGTGATTGCTTTTAAAAACTGTCACAAAGTTTCGTCACGTATTTTTATTTTTCTAGTAGTGTTAGTGATAGTCTCAACATTCGCAGGATCCACCTTAATGCCTTCAGCAGACACAATGTGGCCCAAAAATGCAACATATTCCAACAAAAACTCACATTTAGAGAACTTAGCATACAATTTCTCCTTTTGCAAAATCCCCAAAACTATGCGAAGATGCTCCTTATGCTCTTCCCTAGACTTGGAGTAAACCAAAATGTCATCAATAAAGACAATAACAAATTGGTCTAAGTACTCCCTGAATAACCGATTCATCAAATCCATAAACACCGCTGGAACGTTAGTCAACCCGAATGGCATTATCAGAAACTCGTAATGCCCATAACGAGTGCGAAAAGCTATCTTAGAGACATCCTCATCCCCCACCCTCAACTGATGATAACCTGACCTCAAGTCTATCTTCGAAAAATACTTCGCCCCCTGAAGTTGGTCAAACAAGTCATCAATCCTCGACAATGGATACCGATTCCTGATAGTAATCTTGTTCAACTCTCTGTAGTCTATGCACAACCTCATAGACTCATCTTTCTTCTTCACAAATAAAATCGGAGCACCCCCACGGCGAAACACTAGGCCAAATGACACCACGATCTAACAATTCCTACAACTGCTCTTTCAACTCCTGTAACTCCAACAGTGCCATCCATACGACACCTAAGAGATAGGCTCCGTACCACGAATAAGCTCAATAGTAAACTCAACTTCCCTCTGCGGTGGCAACCCTGACAACTCCTCAGGAAACACATCGGGAAAGTCACGAACAACTGGAACATCCTCAATACAAGACTCACCCATAAAGGTATCCTTTACAAATGCTAAATACCCCTCATAACCCTTTGCCACCAACTTTCCAACCTTCCAAGCTGAAATCAACTTCTCTACCCTAGTCGGCCGCGACCCCTAAAATACGAACTCCGGAGATTTCACATCTCCAAATATAACCTTCTTCGCCTGGCAATCAATAGTGGCCTGGTGCTTATCTAACCAGTCCATCCCAAGAATCACATCAAAATCGTGCATACGCATTGGAAGAAGATTAGCCCTACGAATCTTATCTCTAAAACTGATCGGACACTTTCGATATAAATCATATATAACAACAGAAGTCCCCATCGAGGTAATAATAGACATAACAAAATCTAAGGACTGAGATGGCACACCAAGGTGCTGAACAAAAGACTAAGCAACCACTGAATAAGTAGAACCCGTATCAAACAAAATAGAAGCCTCACGATTGCCAATTAAAAGAGTGCCAGAAACAGTACCTGGCGCACCTGCCGCCTGATTATATGTCAAGGCAAACACTTGACCACCCTAACGTTGACCTCCATTGCCACCATTATCACCGCCTCTACCATTACCACGTGGCTCGGTACAATCTCTAGCAATATGACTCATCTGTCCATACAAGAAGCATGCACCAGTAACTCTATGACACTGTCTTCCCGGATGATTAGCCCCAAAGTAGCACAAGGAGCTACCAGAATAAGATTTGGGTTACCCCCACCAGCTGGTCCCTGATAACAACCTTGATTCTGCCCCTGCTGACGATTCTGCCACTGTTGGCGATTCTGACCTTGCCAAGGTAGCTGAAGCTGACGATTCTGCCTCTGCTAAAGCAACTGCTGATCACCCTTATTTTGATTCTGGCCATGCTATTGCCACCATTATCTCTTTTTTTAGCTTGTAAGTAGGCAGCAACACCCTTTTTGTTCTTCGAGTACCCCAACAAATCAAAGATATTATCTAAATGATCTCTACATCAATTGGATATAAAACTAAACTGAATGAATTGGGTTTTTATTTTTAAAATCTTTTTAACTACACGTACATCAAAACCACAGGCTGATCAACACCATTTGCATTCCTTTTCTCTTCATTTGCTTGTGGACCATTATTTCTTGGGTTCCCCTAATCAAAAATCTATGACAACTGCTGCATTGCATGTACGACTTATGCCACAAATTATAGCAAAGCCTGATTAATCGTCTGATTCACCAAGGTAGCCAACATAGTATTATTCTAGTTGTTAGGTTACACATTGGGCTACTCCTCGCCCCTTCCCCCACCGTTGCCTCATAACAACTTTAGCGAATTTACGAGCCCTTTATGAAACATAACGACGGATAGAAGAAAACATATTAGAGGCAAATTCGAATATAAACTGATTTGATAGCTAAACAAAATATCAAATTGAACGAAACCCTAACCCAGAAATCTACCCAAAACTCACAGGTCAAACCTAAATAGGTTTTCTATAAGAAAGAACCTAAGCTCTGATACCAACTCTATAACACCCCCTTTCCAAAATAGAAAGAGAGGTTACGCACAAACACAACATAACTAATTAATTGATAATAAATCTCTAAGCCACAAAGGAATAGTCTCATAATTATTAAATGTCACAAGACAATCCATAATAAAATTCCAAACTGGCTCAAACCACAATACAAACTAATATATCATAGCCTAAACATAATATTTAAACCATTGGATAGAAAGGAGCTCTCATCATACTTGCCCTTGATCCCCCTGATTACCTGCCGACAGAAAAACACAACATGAGCCAAATGCCCAATATTGATATAGAGTACAAGAACAATGAAACGAAATAACTAACTCAATTGAACTGGATTGAAACAAACAAAACTAACATAACGAAATAATAAGCTGAATCAAATGGCTGGGTGTTATTTCATACCGAGCTCAGAACAAAACAGAAATATACCTTGCCACACAGGAAAGTCAAATAATGCCACACAAGCAATCAAAATAATTCCACACAAGTAAGTCACACACATTGGACCGCGAATCCAAATGCATGTACAATTGGAAGGCGTGTTTGGCACAAACATCACTAATCCGTTAAACAGAACAAAAAACTAGGGTCGAAATGGCTGGGTGTTATTTCATACCGAGCTCAGAACAAAACAGAAATATACCTTGCCACACAGGAAAGTCAAATAATGCCACACAGGCAATCAAAATAATTCCACACAAGTAAGTCACACACATTGGACCGCGAATCCAAATGCATGTAAAATTGGAAGGCGTGTTTGGCACAAACATCACTAATCCGTTAAACAGAACAAAAAACTAGGGTCAAAATATGCCTCCCACATCAAAATCACCAAATGGCCAACTCCCACCGAAGTATAAAACGGAGACGCCTTGGACTAATCACACCGCCACGGAAGGTGTCATGCCTCAGTGCCAAGAGAACATGCCTGTGGTACCCCACAGGTGGTTATAGCTCAAGTATACCCTACGATATATTCTAATAAAAATACCATGTCACAACACATGCGACACAATATCAACACAAATGAGTTCTAATCCGTACATGTTAAATCGAAACGAATCCTCAACACAAGTCTCCAAAATATATTAACATGTACTTTTCTACAAAGATCAAAATAAATACTAAACATGATACACTAGATCAGAGAGTACAAACACGAATTCTAAAAATCAATGTCAAGACGAAAGTATCACATGAATTTGAGAATGAACAACCATGTGAAACAGTAACCAACTTCTAAATGGAAAGCAAAACGAACAAATTAAAATTAAAATGATTATCGCTGAAAGAGTACGAAATCCGTACCCGGATTAAGCAATGTAATCAAAATATAACTCCTCAAATTCCATCCTCCGATCTAATTAAAAAAATAATAATAATGCAATTATAAGTTACTTAATAACTATAATTTATAATAGCATGAAATTATTTCCTAATTTACATCAGTTTTACAAAATAAACCCAAACTAAATTACAAAAGGATCCTAATTAGATATATTCTATTTATGTATTACATCCTTTAGGTGGAGGACGGTTGTCTTATATGCTTCCTATCCTTTGGAACTTAGTAATTAACAATCAATCTCATATATGCAACCTTTTCAAACTCTTAATACATATATATAATATACATCAGTTAGTGCTCCTACATTAGGTACTACTAATCATGTTAACAAATTCTAATTTTTTTATTAACCAATCAGCACATGACCTATGTTGGCATATGTATATACATATGCCATGTATATACATGGAACAGTACGATCAAATAGCCAAATATGAGATTAGAATGGTAACAGTGAAACATGTATATACGTATGTATTCCCAACTCTCAATTATGAAATTAGAACGGTAAAGACCTAATACCCAATGATATGCAGAAAACAAAAAGAAAAGAAAGGCACACCCGTTTTTGCTTCTTCAGTAACTAATTTGATCTCACAATCACAACTCTCTCTCTCTTGGTTTACGGCAATAAGCGGCGACTCCCCTCTTCTTCTTCTTGTTTATAAC
Source organism: Aralia elata (assembly GCA_034770075.1). Lineage (NCBI taxonomy): Eukaryota > Viridiplantae > Streptophyta > Magnoliopsida > Apiales > Araliaceae > Aralia > Aralia elata. The sequence goes on from CM068383.1 coordinate 73,470,022, forward strand.
CGATGAATAATAGTTTGAGAAAAATATAGGGTTTGTGTTTTAGTTATTTAATATCAATATATATATTATTAATTCTCCCAATTTTAATAGGATTTAAAATTACACATTAGACCCAATTAATATAAAGGCCCAATTTTATCAAATTAATTTATTTGTCACTTATTAATACTTATTAGACTACATAATTTAAATGACTAGATTGATCCAAATAAATGACAAAGTCCAATTAATATATTTTTTTAAAAAATATAAATTTTGTTATTATCATTATTTTTATTATTATTATTATTATGGGTACTACAGACGTAATCTCTAATAAAATTCGAAAATGAATTTTGCAATTTTTCGGCTGTGAGTTGAAATACGAAAGGCAACCAGGAATAATACTAGTATAATACGAATTATTATACGAGTAAAATACGAGAATGATACGAGTATAATAAGTAATATTATACGGTAGCAATACGAAAGTCAACCAAAAAAGTTAGAAAATCTAACTAGAAAGAAAATGAGTAACTAAATTATTTTTATCTAACTAAGCCAATTTGAGCCTAGGGTTGGAATGGCTTGGTTAGGAAATGAAAAGGGGCTTGGCTAGGTTAGAGTGGCTTAAGTCTTAAAGCCATGGCTTGAAGACTTGAAGCCAACTCTTGCAAGCTTGAAGCCAAAGGGTAGCTAAACTTGGAGCCAAAGTCTTGGTTGTTACATGTGTCACATGTAGGGAAGATGATGGCCATGTGTCACTTGCTAGCATTTTAAGTATTTGGTTAAATGAATGAGGGAGATGAGTCATGAAGGCTAGTGGGAGGTGGAGTGACCGGCCAAAGGAGGAGGGGGCGACCATAGGGTGAATCACTTGTTCTTTATAGTAAGTTTCTATCCATTTAACTAAGCCATAAATGTTTTGTTCCCTCCACCCAATTCTTATTTGCCAAACAAAGCCTTAAGCAATCATTTGGTTCCCTAGCTCTTAACCTTGCTTAATCTAAGGTGTTGGTGAATTGTTGGATGAGAAGGGGTTGGTGAGAATTAACTAAAGTATGGTTAATTCTCTTAAATCAACTAATGCAAGTATACTTGCATTTCTTATTTCATTTCACTAAGTAATTTCAGAGAAAAAGAAAGCAATAGAGAGAATAGAGAGAAAGAGAGAGAGTCCACAGATTAGAGAAGGAGGGAGGAGAAAGGATCAACTTGGAGCTTTGATCAATCATAAGCTTAAGGAAGAAGAAGAAGAACATAAGAGGTAAGCTTAGTAAACCCTAAAACTTTTCATCTCTTTGATTTTCTTAAAAGTTTAATTAGTTGTTGGTAGTTGTTGTTAATGGATGATCTTGGAGGATCTTGAAGATATAAAGAGTTTATGTATGTATATACACTTGTAAAATACCAGTAAAGAGCATGCATAGTGGATCCATAATGAAAGAAAATGAAAACCTAAGCATGCAGATGGAATGAACTAATTAGTGGACTGTTTTGGACCTAATATTTAAAGTACTTCAAATCTGAAAATTTGGTTTCAGGGTGTTATGTTATACTCTTATGAATTATGAACATCACCTAATTGGAATGGAGGAAAAAGCTATTGTAACGAAGTAATGGCGATTTTTTTTGTATAACTAAATAAAAAGGTTTAGAAACAGTTGGTGTACTGACTTTTGAGTCAATTTTCCCGATAATTAAAGCTTCTGAAAATGGGTTATTTTCTGAAGATTTTGTAGTATAAGGAAGTAGTAGGGTCAAGAAGGGACTCATTCTGACTTAGATTGAGCGAGTTATGAAGTCATAAAGTAGGTACGAGAAAGACGAAAACTGCCTAAGTAATAACATGGCATACAGTGAGTTTTTTTCTAAAGCACAAACTAAAGCAGACAGGTTAAAGCTGTCTGGATTGGGTGACGATTACTCGCAGTAGGTTTTGTTAGTAAGCAGACACCTAAGTAGACAAGTCTTGTAACGCCACCAAAATCGGGACCAACTTAATCCAAAATCAGGACTAATCTTAATCCCGACTTTGTGCGTTAATTACTATCTTAATTCAGCCTTACATCATACTAAGATGAAATAATAGTTGAAAATGCGGATAATTAAAATTTTTCTTACTTCTTTCTGTCCTTTCCCTGAATCGCAACCTTTATAATTATTTATTTATTTCCAAATTATATTCATTTTATGGTTTATTTCATCAGATTAATTATGAGTATATAAAAACTCAATACTCAATATATATATATATATATATATATATCATTTCTTATATAATCTTGTCATCGTCTCAGGTTAATTTACAAAGTAACTATAAAGTTACATTTCAAATTCACAAAAACATTCTTTAGTTCATAACTCATAGTTTATACAACTCAGCTCATGTATGTACATTATAAGTCTTTTTGACTTAATATAAGTCTAACTAAAGACAACAATAGAGATCGTCTTCTTAACACGCCTCAAGTCTCCATCGCTATGGCCACGAGAGAATAACATTCTTGATCTGCAAAATTGTTTGCAAGAATGAGCGCGACGGCTCAGCAAGTCTAACAGTTAACACATTTCATGCTTCACGTACCATACATACTTGCATTTTAGTCATCCATCATGCATCTTATGCTTTACATTTTATATACGTATCATACTTCTCAGATCACATATATCATATTCAAGTTTCAATAATTAATACATGTTTCACATGTAATCATGCTCATCACATTCATACCGAACAATAAATTTCATTTTTTACTGCATATCAATAGTTTAACGTAACAGTGTAACACATTTTACACATAACAAGTTTGCAAATTACTGAAAGAACTTGCCTTGATTTGAGTTTATCGTTATACGTTCATCAAACGTCCACGTTTCAATTTCTATTCGTCAGTTGTTAATACCCGTACATTATTCTTCATCGTATAACTTGGAAAATATACCTAAAAAGGTTGATTTCTACTAATTGCTCCAACTAGTGCGGGACCCGTTTGCCATCTTTTTACCTTAGATTTTCGTCCAAGTTGAAAATTAGCAGCACAAACCCACAAATTTCAACGTAAGACAGGTGAGCCATGCAAATTACAGCAAACATGACAACTAAATGTCAGCTAGCAAACCTCCATTTAGCAAAACACCCACATATGGGCTGCCCACATGGGACTCTTGAGAATCACAACACAATTGTTGGTGAGAGTGGGTACAGAAGGTCTTAACCGTGGGTCCCTTAAATCAACCACTCATAAGATTTTCAACATTTAACATTTGAAAACAAGGTTAGAAAACAAAGAATCATGCTTACGGGTGGGAAATTATCAGTCCAATAAAGAAAAGTCACACCCGTCCCAAAACCAGGGTCACTAAGAGACCAACCACAATCAACAGGGTAAGAGCTGCCGGCAACACTTCTGGCAAGGACTCCCCAAGACATGAACTTCAGCAGAAAAACACTACAATAAATTATCATAATAGCACCCCAAAACAGTACCACCCATGACTGAAAATAAGGATTCCAAATCTGAACATGTAAACGGATAAAAATAAATAAATAAACAACACATGATGCCCAGATCGGGAAGGCCTACGGATCAACAAAACCAATCCACAAGGACCCCAAATCCATAACTCAACTGATTTGCATCGGAAACAGAGGATCTATTACCAAATCAAATCACCAAATATATCTAAATTCTGGTGAGATCAACTATAAAATCCCCAACAAGAGAGATTTAAAAGTGGATTGGTTAGACCCACTAAAGCAAAGCTTCAATTTAAACCAATTTCAACTCCAACCGATCCAACACCGCCAAAGATCTATAAGCCACTAGACTGAGCCGAAATAGGCAGAAAATTATTTTCAGGTTAGGTCACGCTTGAGGTTTTAAAAAGATCCCCAAACAAAAATCAAGTAACGATGGCTGAAAGAGGGAAAATGAATGAGGCGGTGAAGAAAAAGGGGTTTTTTTTCTTTCTATACCCTGCTTTCTACTATTTTTATTTTCAGCCAAGTCTCTCTCTTGATCATCCGTTAATGAGGGTGGGTGGGTTGGCTTTTTGTCTCTCTCCCTCTTTCCTTTTGGTTTACTTTAAATTATATATATGTATAGATAACTTAGTAAATTCTTGAACCTTCTGATAGGAATAACAAGATTTTTCATCCTTATCCCTTTTATTGGTTTAGCCGCCTTACTCCCTTAGCTGCCTTATATATATATCACAATACTTAATCAAATTTCAAAGTTTGACTCAATTTTTTTTTAATTATGATTTTTTTTTCAAGTGACGTACCGATAATCCAATAATTTGAACATTAAAATTTCTTTATTTCATTCCATGTAATAACTTTATAATTATAATCTATCTTTTTAGATTATAATTTTAGCTTTAAAGAAAATTCTCATTTTTCACATACATTATTCATATTACATGTAATTTCAATAAATTATCATTTGATAATTCATAAATTACAATTATGTATAAAATCATCTCACTCATGATGGAATTAATCCATAATAAGGTTAACACTTTTTGTGGAACGAATCAATTTAAATAATTAATATTTATTTCATTAATTATTTAAATAACTCATCTAAATTAAATTTCTTATTTCCTTCCAATAAAAAAAAACAATTAATTCATTTGATAAAATAACCCATTTAGTGAGACGAACCAATTGTATTAAAATAATTAATATTCAATTAATTATTTTAATTCACTTATTTAATGTATACAACTAATTTTGTATAATTAAATTTAATCATTCCATTCCTTTCATAAATTGTTTTCAACAATTTATTTATATTAGAAATATATAATTTAATATCCTCTGTACTTAGCGCACCAAGTAAATAATTATTACACCAAAAATGTTTTCCATATAATTGGAAGCCATACATTAAATAAAAATAATTTATTTAATGAAATAATTTCACCATATTAAAATAATTTACTTTGTGAATTATTTTAGTCCACTCAAATTAATGTATACTTTAATTTAGTATACACAAGTTAATTACTCACCTCTTCGTCCCAAAAATGGAAATCATATACCAATTAAAGTAATTAATATACAATTCTCTCTTCTTAATTTAAATAACTTAAATTCATAAATTATTCAAATACTCTATTATTTAATGTATAGAATAAATTAGTATACACAAATAATTTCTTATTTCCCGTTCGTCTCACAAATTGTGTTCAACAATTTACATACATGTAATAAATATATATAACAATAATATTACATCCACATTACTTTTTTTCATAAAATGGGGGTCATTAAATATATTTAATACCACCAATCTACTATATTAAAATAATTTAATAATATAAATTATTTTAATAACTATAATCTTACTCATCTCATTTTTTTCTTAATAAATTGATTCTACAATTTATTTACGTAAATAATAAATATGTAACAATAATATATTTACTATTCACAAAAATCACATAACGCATAACACATATCCATATATGCAATGCAACATCACATACTATATTATTAATAAGAATATTATTTAATAAACTCTTATTAATAATATTTTCTGTAAATCCGTGTCATTACAAGTCTTACCTGTCTGGATTACAACAAAAGAAAACTTAGCCTAAAGTAGACGGGTCATACCTGTCTGATTTATAACTGAAGAAGAAATTGGCCTAAACAGACAGGCCTTAGTTGTCCGTATGTTAACTAAAATAGAATTTAACCTAAAGTAGACAGGTCTTACCTGTCTAATTTGGAGCTGTAGCGTAGAATTTAAAAGTTTGGATGTGTTGACTAAATTTATAAAACACGAACAACCTAAAATGAAAAGTATTGTATCATAAACCAACATTTGAAGTCTATATATGACTAATTGGTATGTTCGACCTTAATAATATATATAGGTTATTTGAAGAGGAATTGGTAGCATTTCGGTAAATTGCGTCGTAGGCAAGTTTCCTAAACTTAGATAATTATTCTGTGCAAGTTTTCTAACTTTGTGCAATTTTTGTGTTGAATGCTCACCCTTGCAAAAATTCTAAACCTTTTGCAACTAGAGTGGACGGACTTGAGTAACCACATGGTTTAAAGTGAAAGGAATTCGTTGATTATTAGATTTAATTGTAGTATTACAGGTTATAATATAATGGAAGGTTTTAATTGTAATATTTTTATAATGTAATATTCATTGATATTATGATTTGAAGATGTTAAAGTAATAGAACCTTGGATTAGAAGTGATATATTGTGATAATGTAGTAAATACATTCATGTCTTAAGCTTATGTTGTATGGCTAGCATTGTGGGGTGTTGAAATCCGATTTTGAAGATAGACGTGGGTTTCGGGCTCTCACACTTGGTATCAAAGCAGTAGGTTATAACTATAGGGTAGGGGTATCTTAGGATATGACCTGAGAAAATTGGAGAAGATAATAAGGAGATAAACTCACATAGGGTTTTAAGAGATAAATTGAGGCATTCATCAAAAGAAAACAATAATGGATATATTATTATTTTGAGGTGTTAAATTAAGTTATTAAGCTTGATTATAGAATATTAGAAGAAGAGATTGGAGATGATAATATTGTTAATGAGAAGCTAGTAGCTATACCTAAGCAAATAACTATGGTAGTAACGAAGAAATGAGCAACCCTAATATTAGGGATATTGTTCATCAGGAGTTAAGACAAAAATAGGAGGTGTCATAGAAGAATAGACACATGCAATGTCATAAATAAAATAGACACTGGTGGTGTCATAATAAAACAGACAGTGGCGATGTCATAATAAACTAGACACTGGCGGTGTCATAATAAACTAGACACTGACGGTGTCATAATAAACTAGACACTGACGGTGTCATAATAAACAGACACTGACGGTGTCAAAATAAACTAGACACTGGCGGTGTCATAATGAACTAGACACTGGCGTTGTGTCATAGTAAACTAGACACTGACGTTGTGTCATAATAAACCAGACATTGGCGTTGTGTCACAATGAACCAAACACCAGCGATGTCAATATAAACGCATATAGTCGTTTCAAAAAAAAAAGTGGAGTTTTGAGAAGTAAAAAATTTCCTGTTTAGATAATTGATAGGAAATAACCAAGTTTTGAGGGGTAAAATAAGACCTTAGATGAAGGTAATGGGGAGTATGCCTTTAGGAAGGAGTTGTACTTCTTGAGTTATCTGCTAGTTCTTTAACTCATATTATTATGATAGGTTCGTGACTCCTAATAATATGGTAGGTTTTTGAACCCATAGGTGTATGGACAGTTCTTGACTGGTTCTTGAACTACATATTCCTATGATAAGTTTCTAAACTCATACTATTAGGGTAAGTTTCTGAACCCATGATGTAAGGTAAGTTTTATGAACAAAACAATATTTTGAGATTTGCAAAGTATACAGGTGGCAGTCACAGGTGGGTGTAATCTTGTAGTTGTGATTCCGGGGATGAAATCCTTATAAGGGGGGAAGAATATGTGACGACCCGAGAATTCAGATAACCTTGAAATTAGGTTTTTTGATGAGAATATCAAATAAATAAAATTTTATTGATATTATAATGTGTTATATGATTTAAGGTCGATTAATGACCTAGTCTACATGTTACGTGATTATGTATGAGTGTTGGGAGTTTTTGGGAGAAAATAAAATTTTTTCGAGAAAAAGACGAAATAACACTATTTATTCTAAAAACGTCTTGTGTTTTTTTTTATTTTTTGAAAAACGTGATAGCGTTTATATAATGTCACGAAACGTAATCTCCAATAAAATTCGAAAACGAATTTTGCGATTTTTCGGGGATTGAAATACGAAATGCAACCAGGAATAATACTAGTATAATACGAATTATTATACGAGTAAAATACGAGAATGATACGAGTATAATAAGAAATATTATACGGTAGAATAATGAAAGTCAACCGAAAAAGTTAGAAAATCTAACTACAAAGAAAATGAGTAACTAAATTATTTTTGTCTAACTAAGCCAATTTGAGTCTAGGGTTGGAATGGCTTGGTTAGGAAATGAAAAGGGGCTTGGCTAGGTTAATGTGGCTTAAGTCATAAAGCCATGGCTTGAAGAATTGAAGCCAACTCTTGTAAGCTTGAAGCCAAATGGTAGCTAAACTTGGAGCCAAAGTCTTGGTTGTTACATGTGTCACATGTATAGAAGATGATGGCCATGTGTCACTTGCTAGCATTTTAAGCATGAGGTTAAATGAATAAGGAGATGAGTTATGAAGGCTAGTGGGAGGTGGAGTGACCAGCCAAAGGAGGAGGGGGGACCATAGGGTGAGTCACTTGCAATTTATATTAAGTTTCTATCCATTTAACCAAGCCATAAATGCTTTGTTCCCTCCACCCAATTCTTATTTGCCAAACAAAGCCTTAAGCAATCATTTGGTTCCCTAGCTCTTAACCTTGGTCAATCTAAGCTGTTGGTGAATGGTTGGATGAGAAGGGGTTGGTGAGTATTAACTAAAGTATAGTTAATTCTCTTAAATCAACTAATGCAAGTATACTTGCATTTCTTATTTCATTTCACTAAGTCTTTTGAGAGAAAAACAAAGTAATAGGGAGAATAGAGAGAAAGAAAGAGAGTCCACGGATTGGAGAAGGAGGGAGGAGCAAGGATCAACTTGGAGGTTTGATCAATCATAAGCTTAAGGAAAAAGAAGAAGAACACAAGAGGTAAGCCTAGTAAACCTTAAAACTTTTCATCTCTTTGATCTTCTTAAAAGTTTAATTAGTTGTTGGTAGTTGTTGTTAATGGATGATCATGGAGGATCTTAAAGATATAAGGAGCTTATGTATGTATATACACTTGTAAAATACCGGTAAAGAGCATGCATAGTGGATCTATAATGACAGAAAATGAAAACCTGAGCATGAGGATGGAATGAACTAATTAGTGGACTGTTTTGGACCTAATTTTTATAGTGCTTCAAATCTGAAAATTTGGTTCCAGGGTGTTATGTTATACTCTTATGAGTTATGAACATCACCCAATTGGAATGGAGGAAAAAGCAATTGTAAAACTAAATAAAAAGGTTTAAAAACAGTTGGTGTACTGACTTTTGGATCAGTTTTTCGGATAGTTAAAGCTTCTGAAAATGGGTTATTTTCTGGGAGTTTTGTAGTTTGTAGTATAAGGAAGTAGTAGGCTCAAAACGAGACTCATTCCGACTTGGATTGAGCGAGTTATGAAGTCATAAAATAGGTACGAGAAAGACGAAAACTGCCTAAGTAATAACATGGCATACAGTGAGTTTTCTTCTAAAGCACAAACTAAAGCAGACAGGTTAAAGCTATCTGGATTGGGTGACGATTACTCGCAGTAGGTTTTGTTAGTAAGCAGACACCTAAGTAGACATGTCTTACCTGTCTGGATTACAACAAAAGAAAACTTAGCCTAAAGTAGACGGGTCATACCTGTCTGATTTATAACTGAAGAAGAACTTAGCCTAAATAGACAGGCCTTAGCTGTCCAGATATTAACTAAAATAGAATTTGACCTAAAGCAGACAGGTCTTACCTGTCTAATTTGGAGTTGTAGCGTAGAATTTAAAAGTTTGGACGCGTTGACTAAATTTATAAAACGCGAACAACCTAGAATGAAAAGTATTGTATCATAAACCAATATTTGAAGTCTATATATGAATAATTGGTATGTTCGACCTTAATAATATATATAGATCATTTGAAGAGGAATTGGTAGCATTCCGGTAAATCGCGTCGCAGGCAAGTTTCCTAAACTTACTCAGATAATTATTTTGTGCAAGTTTTCTAATTTCGTTCAATTTTTGTGTTGAATACTCAACCTTGCAAAAATTCTAAACCTTTTGCAGCTAGAGTGGACGGACTTGAGTAACCACATGGTTTAAAGTGAAAGGAATTCGTTGATTATCAAATTTAATTGTAGTATTACAGGTTATAATATAATGGAAGGTTGTAATTGTAATATTTTTATGACGTAATATTTATTGATATTATGATTTGAAGATGTTAAGGTAATAGAACCTGGGATTATAAGTGTCATGTTGTGATAATGTAGTAAATACATGTATGTCTTAAACTTATGTTGTATGGCTAGCATTGTGGGGTGCTGAAATCCAGTTTTGAATATAGACTTAGGTTTCGGGCTCTCATAGAGCGGGAGTTTAAAAAATTGGTATACAATTAGTAAGGGTAGTTTAGGAAAAATAACGATTAATTCTCCTAAAATTTCTAAAACGTCATATATTTAGGAAAATAGTACGTAGAGAATCTAAAATGTCATTTAAATAGGGATGGATGGAGTATATTATAGTAATAGCTTACTTTAAAATGAGTTTGTGCTAACCATGGTAACCTGCTATGAGTAGATTTTCAGCTGTTACTGTTGGATATTTTCAAAGTCTGTTGTTAATTATATAATAAATATATTATATTGTTTTAATAACTAGCAGATGCATTGGTTCAATGTTAAAGATGTGATTAATAGTTTGAATAGGTAACGTTGAACCGGTGCAATGGTTCAACTTGGGTCACTAGTTTGAACTGGTGTGATTGCTAGTTTGAACATATATAACATTGAACCGGTACAATGGTTCGATTTGAGTCACTAGTTTGAACAGGTGTGACACTTAGAAAGGGTGTGTTTGTTTCATATCTTTTCAAATTGAAAATGTGCGTTTTCAAAGGGATGTTTGAAATCCTATAAATGGATTAGAAAACTCTCCTTTGGGATAACAATTCATTTACAAGAAATGAATGCATAATTCTTTTAAAAGAATTTTGGCGTTATTATGTTCTTCTCTCTCAAATTATAGTTTTGAATTAAATACTATCCTGTATATAGTATTTAATACAAATTAATTTCTGAGCCTATCTTATCTTGAGAGACGGATTCGCTGTAACCCTATGCAGTTTATATAGGGGGCGAATATTATCTTAAGGAGAGTGGACTTCCATTCGATTCAGGCAGTACTATTATTATTTTTTCAGAATTTCGACAATGTCCCACGACAAAAATTCCAACAATCTTAAGACAGTATTCTATGAAAGACATTTTAAAAAATGATGTTAGTCTGAATATATAGTGGCGGTGACACTACATCAAAGAATGATATTTTATAATAACTACGATCGCGAAAATTATTATTATCCAGGAGAAAGTTTCATAGTCAAAGAAACTTCAAAAAAAGAAATGTGAAATCACTGTAAGTGAATTAATTTAATTTTGGCATGATAGTATAGATAATTATTATTTGATAATACTATATGTGGCTAAAAATGTATATTTATTTTCTTCCAAGTATAATATATGTGATTATATTATTTAAGAGGAAAATAAAGTAATACATATTGATTACTATATGTGGGAATTTAAGTTCATAATTTAATAAAGGACTGAAAATATAGTATATGCTAGTTAATTTATTATTCTTGAAATTGTTGCATAAGAATAATTTGCATATATGTATATTTTAGATTAGTTATACCATGAAATTTTGTACTGGCTTATGTGCTTTAAAATTTATGATATTAAAATTTGCACATATATATTATTTGGTATGATGTTTAAGTATAAATAATTTTTTATTATGGTTAATAACCATATGTTATGATAATGGATTATATATAGTCGTTTTTAAGTTTATCAAGGCAATAAAAGTTTCTCACAAAAGGAAAAGGCGGTAATGTCTAATTTTAGATTACTGTTTTTAAATTGTTCCAAGTCCGGATTAATGCGCATGGTTCACTTTCAAAGTGAATGATGGTCCAAAGTGTTGTAATCTGAGATATATGTGGGACATCTCATATATAAACTTATTTACATATAGATTAAGCATTATCTTAGTATTAAAGATAGTATGGTTTATAACTTCATGTTAAAATCGGTCAATTTATGAAGTTATTGTCAACATATCTCGGTTTGAGGTAGTGATATGTAAATAAACAATTGTACACATGATTTGTGATATTTAATTATGTCGAGTCAATGTAAGTTTGACCAAGTCCTTGCACTATGGGCTCTAGGAAAGGAGGTTGAATTATGTGTATGTTAAATTAACTTTGAGAGATACTATATGAAATTTAATTAATAATGAAGTTTAAATTTTATCATTTTATGATAATGGAAGTGATTAGCTTAAGTGTTTGGTGTTAGAGATATCTATATGGCATAAGTTAATTGATAGTTATGATAATGTGGTGACTTATTAAGAAAGTCAAGACATATTAGTATAAGATATGACTATGTGAATGAGCGCTCGATAATAATAAAGTAATATAGTCATTATCATTGTTAAAACCAAAGTAATTTGGTAGATCCCGGTTACAAAAGTCCTAGGTAGGGATTGTTATGGAGTAGTTCCATGGAGATGGGTTTAAAGCCTTAGAGGTAACCTATAAGTGGAACGCAAATAAATACTAGAGTAACATCTAGTATATTAGTTCAATGGAAAAATACTTATAGTAATAACCAGTTATACACTAGACAAGTATGAAGAAGAATTTTTTCGAAACCATCTCAAAGTTAGTGTATGCTTGTATGGAGAACAAAGAGGGTAGGGTAAACCTTTAATGAATCTATGTCCGATTTGGAAGATGCAAGTCATACAAGTGCATCTGATTAAATTCACCTATGTAAGTGAAGGAAGTGAGGCCGCTTCTGCGAGACTTAAGGCTTGTCTCTAAGTCACTTACGAAACCCAAGAGATAAACACAAGACTATAAATGTGTTGGGTTTCCTCAAATTATAAGGGGTATAGTATATGTCTATTGAGCGGGATATCACTTTAAGATTTTCTAGTTTAAAGCTAACACTACTAAGAATTATAATATTTTGTGATATACACTATGTAAAGGTTCAAGTCGAAAGACACCTCTTACTTATGTATGTTATGCCTAAAGAGAGAGAAGAAAGTTGACAAAATAAAGTTACATGATTTTGAAAATGGGAGGAGATTGTTGGATATTTCCAAAATCTATTGTTATATAATAAATATATTATATTGTTTTAATAACTAACAGATGCATCAGTTCAACGGTAAATGTGTGATTACTTGTTTGAATAGGTGTAACATTGAACTGCTGTCATGGTTCAACTTGGGTCACTAGTTTGAACCGGTGTGATTGCTAGTTTAAATGGATGTAACATTGAACTGGTGCAATGATTCAATTTGGGTCACTAGTTTGAACCGGTGTGACTCTTAGAAAGGGTGTGTTTGGTTCATATCTTTTCAAATTAAAAAGGTGTCTTTTCAAAGGGGTGTTTGGAATCCCATAAATGGATTAGAAAACTCTCCTTTGGAATAACAATTCATTCACAAGAAATGAATGCATAATTCTTTTAAAAGAATTTTGGTGTTATTATTTTCTTCTCTCCCAAATTATAGTTTTGAATTAAATACTATCCTGCACATAGTATTTAATACTGATTACTTTATGGGTCTATCTTATTTTAGGAGACGGATTCGCTGTAACCTTGTGCAGTTTATATAAGGGCTGAATATTGTCTTAAGCTGAAAGTGAACTTCTATTCGATTTAGGCGGTACTATTATTATCACTACTAGAAATTCGACCTATAGCGATGAGCTTTAGCGACGGTCATGGGTTGACCGTCGGTATATGCCTCTATAGATAGCCTATTCCGAGGGTCATAGTCTGGCCGTCGGTATTGAGGGTTTTTTGGGCCTTTTAGTGAGGGTCATGGGCTGACCGTCGTTACAACTAGTTTGGGCGCACAAAACCTTCCCATTTTCCCCCCAAATCATTTCATTTCAGTATTTCGCTCCCATTTCCCCCCCGAATCATTTCAGTATTCGTCTTCATCACTAGCAAGCTCAGTCATCTTCTGCTCGGATTTAAATACCTTGTCTCACTTTTTCAGATCCTAAATCAAATTTCTTCCTCCTCCGTTTGTCCCTCGACATCTCCTAACTCCCCATCTCAAAACCTAAATCCTCTAATCTCTCACATCAGCTACCCTAAATTTCTAAAACCTAAATCTTCTTAGTCGAATCACACCCTAAGTAAATAGTCACTCTCAATCGAATCAAAGGTTCCTCCAATCGAAACACAAATAGAAAGATGGTAACGACAAAGATCGAGAAGAAGCGATGCGAATTAGCGAGGGAAGAGAGTTGTTCGGTGAAATCGATGGCGAAACAAGGTGAAACAAGGCGAAGGATTGAAGCAATACAATCTCCAACACATCCACGATCTTCAGATCCAAGTTCGCCAAAAGACTCACAATCTCAATCGCCTCGAAGCCCAACGTAATGACCTTAGTTCCAGAGGTTTCTTTTCAATTCATTCTTCTCCAAGTTTTTATTTATTTTAAGCACAATCCTAACCTAGATTTTGTATATTTTGCTCTTTAATTAATATTGTTGTTTCCACTTTATCATCAGATTTCGGTTCAGCATATAATAGTTACTTCGGTATTTAGAGTTATATATTGTGATTTTTAGTAGATTTTGATGCTATAAGTGTGTTTATGCGCCTTGTCCAGTACCCCCCATCCCCCTCTTTTTGTAGCAATTATCTCATTGGTAAGATATCTATGTAGGAATTCTATACTTTTTTATTTGTAGTCGTTCATGGACTGATCCAAACATGAAGCTGGAGGAATGTAAGAGTACGTGTTTGAAAAACGGCTCTTGTACAACTTACTCGCATATAGATAGCAGAGAAGATGAGATTGGGTGCATGATGTGGTTTGATGACCTGATTAATATTAGAAACTACAGGGCAAGTGGGCTAGATCTTTATGTCAAAATAAATTCTTCAGAACTAGGTATGATACTTTGTTTCAATGGTGTAGGCTTTTACTGCTATGTAAAACTATTAATATAAAAAATATTACTTCACATTTAATGTGTTTTGGTTCTGAATTCAGTTGTTTTTCAATATGGTGAACCTTTTTCCCTTTGAACAGAGGCAAAGAGCAGCCCAGAACGAAGGAGGAAACTGAGGTTTATAATCATAGCCATCACGATGCTAATGCTGATAGCAAGCCAAATTCTGTTCAAAGGTTTGTATTTTGTTGATTTACTTGTTTTATCCTGAGTGTGGTTACTAAGAAAATTCCAAGAAAGGAAAATATTATTATTATTATTTAATTTTTTAAGAATATCTTCAAAGTTGTGAGCATCTTAATAAAGCAATAATTTTAGTTTAAGCAATTTTCTGTTCAAGGGTTTGTATTTATTTGCTAGCTTTTTAGTTTTTTTAGCCTCTGTTTGGTTGCTGAGAAAATAGAGGAAACGAAAAGATAAGGGTTATGTTCAATGTTGTTATTGAATCTTATTAAAGCATAGAGGAAATGAAAAGATGTTTTTTTTAATTTGTTTTTGTTATATGTTGAATGCTGTTAATGAGTCTTAAAAAGAGGTATTACATTCATTTTAAGCCTATGTTGCGAATATCTGGCTTGATTCTTGTAATGATGATAGTATTATTACGATATGAATAAGTTCTATAATAAGAAACAATGGCATTGGAGCATTAAGATTAGTACAAGAATGATCTGAAGGCTTTACCGACGGAATCTATGGCGACGGTCGGCGACCGTCGCTATAGGCCGATTTTCTAGTGGTGTATTTTTTCAGAATTTCAACAATGTACTATTATGAAAATTCCAACAGTTACATCCCACTAAGTTTCTTCTGTTGCTCAAATGAACACAATCTCAAACCCTAATTCCAATAACTTTTTGTATAGTTCAAGAACTTGCAGGATTGCAGGAATTGTTGCTTCAGCAGACCACTATCCGAACTTTGTGATATTATATGCCACTGCCCTGAAACAATTATCACAATAATAATACTACAAATAATATAGCTATGCACATCATAAATGGTGATTTGTGTGCAAAAAATAAAACAAAAAACAAAGAGTGGCAATAGAATTTTTTAGAATAATTATATGTGCAATATTATTTAAACACAAAGAAAAAGAGTTTGTGGGTCATTTCTTGAATTGGATCGATACTATTTTCTTTTCGTTGGTGTGCAGTTAATGCACAATTGTATATTAACATGTATAAAAGTAATAATTCAGCATAATGGATGCACTGAATATTTGTACTGCATGCATGCATCAATAGTTGTACATATTGAATTATCATTGAAAATACCTAGTCATTATATATAAACGAATTTATATATTGACAATACTCGCCCAAATTGAACATCGGTGCGAGAATAGTAATCAATGAAGGATAGAGGAGTCTGGCCAATGTCCAAAACCCAAATGTCCTTGCCATCTCCGGTATAGTCATATGCAGCCTGAGTTGCCACTTTGCTGTCAACATAATGTTGTCCTTTTAGCATGTATAACAAGAAGTTCATCAACCTTGCACGGGTAATATGGATAATAGTCTATTATATTATTAAGTAGATAAATGTAATTATTAGATTATTAAATAATTTTTAAATAATAAATATTGAATTATATATTATAGTATACTTCGATCAATTATTAAGCTAAACATTTTAATGGAGTGTATATTTATTCAATTATGATTATGAGAAAATATTTATTTTAATTTTATTTAAGTTTGAATGCAATTCTATATTATTATTATATTGACAAAATTTACTCCGGCTCTTATGACAATTAATTATTAATGAATTCACCATAATTTTTCAACTGATTTTACAGTTGTTAACGCCAAGATTCGTCCACGCGCCCAATCACCAAACTGCGCATCCAATCCTGCACAGAAACAAAACCACACTTAAAGAGCTGACGGCTTTCGCCGCCGGGAGATAGCTTCGGTGTGAGAATAAGTACAAGCTGAATAAGGTTTAATAATAGAGGCTTAATGCTTTAGTGCTGAAAAAGATGATTACTTGTGAACTAGAGTTTAGCCTTGTATTTATAGTGATCACACCATCTACTTCATGCCTGTCCCCATATGGAAATAGAACTCCTCATTAGGTTGGATACTATAATGGAATTAAACTCAATCTCCTTTAAAGGAAGAAAATCGAATTATATCTTGACACTTTCCTTAGGAGCTGGAAATTAAATATATTTAGGAATCCTTGATCCCATAATATGCTCCCACTATCCCAATAAAATCCTACATGGAAACATTCCTGCACGTGGACTATGGCCCACCGAATCCATCGGGCCCAAACAAGCACACCCCAACATTACTCCTAGTCTTTCATTACAATGGAACATTTAATGAAAGAGTTCATCATTAAAAGCCCAATAATTAAACCTGAAGACATATGTAAAGCCCCCGAAATTTGGGTCTTACCTTTGAGCCCAAGTTTGGTGCGTCACGGTACTACTCATACAACATAATCTCACTATATGAATATAATACAAAATTATTACGACATGTCCTCTTCTAATCCCAAGTACGAAGACCATTACTAATACATCATCAAATAATATTACTAAATTTAATAATATTACAACATCGAATTTTAAAATTCTTCTTCTTTAATATATTCTTTACACAATATCTTCCCTGACTTAGTCATTCCTGAATATTCGTAATGTAATGTCCAAGAATTTTAAACCTTGTTACCACATTATTTTGATATGTGAAATTTATTTCTATTTAATTTTTCGAACTTAGTTAGATCTATGTGGGGTATTATTATTAAATTATATAACCATATGATCTAATAAGTTTCTTGCATTAAAGGGATTCACTAATAGTTCGAAAGATTTGATTGGCAAGAAAATTTGGAAATAAATTAAATAAGTAAAATCATTTCATCATGACGTTGCATTCAATTTATCGGATTTAATAATTCCAATGAGGGATTTATTGTTAAAATAAATATTTTAAACAATTAATTAATTTAGTTGGTTATTTAATTTAAATACTAGAAGTACAGTGTAATTAATTGGCCTGTTTCCCTCTCTAGTCGGCTGGCCCAACCTCAATTTGGGCTGAGCCTATTTCTTTTCTTTTCTTTTTCGGGTGGCCCAAGTAAGTGGGTTTGGAGGGTTTTATTAACCAGCTGGGGGATGGCAATTAGGTTGTTCTTTGGCCCAAATCGGCAAGGGAGGGCTAAAACTAGTCTACTCGCACGAAGGAGTTGGGGCGTGCGACTTATAGCCGAGCAAATGGGGGAAAACAGACCTAGGGTTCCAGCGATCGGTAAGGGGGTGGACTGACATCCCAACTGCCACGCCGAATTGAGCAGCGGAAAGGACAAAATGGGCATGGGCGACTGAGCGGCGGGGCATTGTCCAGCGGAAAGTTCCAACTCCTTGAGGGCAACAACAGCAATAGACTTGCAGAGCTCAGACCTAGCGGTTCAGTCAGCCGGCATGTGCTGCTGATTTTCTCACCTACCGCGCCGAAGGGGATTGCAAGAAGGTACTAACAGAACATGAGCAGATGGATGGAGCTATGCTCCTCACTGTTGCGGATTGACACCACGTTGGGTGCCAATACTGGGTCAGAGTGCAAGGTTCGCTATAAATAAGGCCTAGTTCAGAGGTAAGGGCTGGATGATTTTGTGAACTCCTAAATAGAGAGAGGGATAGTGAGAGCACCCTTAGTAGACTGTAAATTGACCGTTTGAAGAGGGCCAACTGGTGGATGTCTGCCGACTTTGTTTTCTATTTCGGGAGGAGGAGGAGAGCAGCGGCTAGGAGTCACCATTGTGCCGGCCCAACATTAAGGTATAATTAGTCCCGTTGGTTAAACCCAGTAGCCGTGATAGGATTTTTCTTTTTCTTCTTTTCTGTTTTTGGGATCATGTTGCCGTGTAATTTCCCTTGTTTTGTTTTAGTCGAATTCTGTCGCTATTTGGTTTGGGAAGTCTGTGTATGGGAGCCATGAAAGGCCAGGAGATACAAGAATGGATTATGGGTTTGGATATCATGTAATCACTGGTTTTTTCTAAGGAACATTAATATGCACACAAACTGTTTGTTGAAATGTCAGTAAGAAGCAACTTGTTAACTTTGCTTATTTTGTTGATTTAGTGATCTGATTAGGCTAATAAGAAGAAAATCCTAGCATTCGTTATACTAGGTGTGGCTGTTATGTGGCTGTTGTAACCAGGCGGCTGATTTGCGCCTTAACTCGTGGGCGCCGTGTCTGTGTGTTGCGCGGGCGACAGCCACGCCCTGGGGCGCCTCGGTGCTGATGAGTTAGGCAAGTAGCCAGTCGGCACGATTTGGGGCTGGGCAGTGTGAGGTTAAAGGACCCTTCCCATGTTGATTAGTGCTAATATACCACAAATGCAACTGTCATTTTGTAACACTATTGGCTTGATTATTAGTTACTATTTGAGTTAAAGATACACTAATGGAAATAATTAATTACGGATAATAAATATTTAATTATTACTTAATATTAAATAATAATTAAGTATGAGTAAAATCAATAAATTAGTTATTTATTATTTGATATTAAATAATAAATAAAGATAGTAAATATTTAGTTATAATTAAGTATGTGTACAGTTGAGAAATTTATTTAATAATAAATAACGATAACAAATATTTAATCTTACTTAATTAATAACAATGAAGTATGAACAAGTTAATAAAATTATTATTAATAAAGGTAATAATTATTGAATTATTATTTAACTAACATTAAATAATAATGAGTAAATTAATTATTTATTTTAGATATTTAATTATTATTTAAGTAATATTAAATAATAATTAAATGAATTGATAAATAAAGAAGATAAATATTCAATCATTATGATTAAGTAAGAGTAAGGTAAATAAATTGATTAATTATTATTTACCATTAGAAAAAAAATGATAATTACTTAATTATTATTGCATTATTATCAAATAATAATTAAGTATGAGCAAGATTAACAAATTAATTATTTATTATTGAACCCTAGTAAATAAAGATAATGGTTACTTACTTACTTATTATTAATTAAGTATGGAAAGAGTTAATGCATTAATTATTTAAATAAAGACTGAGGGGTCATAATTACTTAATTATCCTTAAAGAGGAATAGTAATTAAACGCAAGTAAAACTAAATAAGTGATCAATCTCTATTTAGTTATCATTAAACAGTTATAAGTGACTGTTAGAGGGTGTTATTGCCACAGGAAAATATTGTTGGTAATTAACTTCCCAGACTACAGATCAATTAAGTATCCTATGGAATTGTGACTGATCTATTAACTTGTATGCTATACAAATTGCTTAAATAACATAAGTGCGTGCATCGATATACTACTATACAATGCTAATGGATAAATCGACTCTACCAAATGATAGGTCATCCAAGGTCAATTAGTTAAAGCTAAAATTCATTGTAGCTGAGCAAACAGGCAAGTTTCCTAACTTCATTCTTTCAATATATTGAATGCAAGTTCTATCTTACTCAACTTTTACATTGAGCAAGTTTCTAAACCTTATGCACTATTTTTAATTCGTGCAAAAAAGTATATATTATTGCAAGTTATTCTTTAAGCTTGAATCTTATCTCCAAGCATGCCTTAAGTGGTCTAATTACTTTTAAAATTATTCCACATCTGTGTATTTATTGACATTCGCACTCGTGCATTTGAATTCGTATATTTATTTAAGTTCAGAAATTTATGAACTATTCATGGTTAAGTCTGAACCCTTGTTCGGTCAGGCAATTATGTGAGAATTTATAAAAGCTATCCGAACCAACCGATGGTAAGGATTCTTAGACTGTATGAACACCCCTCTTATTATAGGGGAGTACCCTAGGTACCGTATATAAGGTACAAATAGTAGAGTTAAATGTTATGCATACACATAGTGTACGCGAGGCTGATCCCCTCAAGTACTTATTCTCTAGCCAGTAACCAGAGGGTCAACTAGCTATTGACTCCTTTGGAAGTTATTGTTCAAAGTCTACTTGACTATCAATTGTTCTAAAAGCATTTATTGTTATTGCTTCTGATAATTCTATTGTTGAAACCTCTTTCTATATCCCTTTCATCATGATATATCCTTATTGTTGTACTTTAAACTTGCTGAGCAAACTCGTTGCTCATCCTTGTTATATCATGACTTCATTGCAGCTAAACTCGAGACGTCAGGGAAGAACAAAGGGAAAGAAAAGATGAAGTGATAGACTTCATGTAGCAGATTTTTAATTTATGTGTAGTTATTCACAGTTAATGTAATTTAAACCCTGATAGTTATTTAGGGTATGGATTTGTGTATGAGTTTAAGGTTATTGTATTCTGGGACTAGTAACACCTTTGTAATGAACAACATATGTTTATTATATTCCGCATTTCAGTTACCATATGTTGCTAGAGGTGAATGTTTGTATTGGATCGTGATGACCGGATCCGGGTATTTGGAGACCCGAATTTGGGGGCGTCACACGTAAAGTTATTCAACAACCAACATTGATTATAAAATGTCCTGTATACATCATCGTCAACGTACTACTCTATCATACAAAATAACTTATACGACCACGAATCGTGGGTAGCTTTGTAATGCGAGCCTATGAATTTTATTAAATAAATTGAACTTTTATTAATATTATTCCGCGTTATGTGGTTGAATGTTGTATTACTACATATGACGTGTATGCGATAATTTTTGAGTGTTATTATTTTATTGAAATTGATTAAATCATTAGAGGAATAGCGCTAAAGCACTATTTATGCAAAAGACGCCTTTTTCGATTTTATGACTTTTCATAATTTCGTCAAAACATTAATGAGAGGGATTAATAATCCAAGTGTAGGATTTATTTGAAGCCCAATTGAATTTTTATTAGAAGCCCAATATATTATTAATTAGAAGTCCAAGAGTGGTCCAATTTGAAGCCCAAAACCCATGGGTCAAGTGCATGACCCAAACCCGCAACCCATGACCCACAACCCATGACCCATGAGGGAAATGGGTTATAAAATCTGCTGAGAATTGAAGGTGGGAGAAGAGTACGGGAGAAGGAGAAGGAATGAGGGGAGAGAAGAGAATGAAGAACGTGGGTGTATTTGGGGAGGAGCAATCTGCATTTGGTGAAGGAAGAATATAATAAAGCAACTTGGGAGGAGAGGGAGGGGAGTACCCGAGTCTTTGAGGGGCCAAAGCTCACTCCCCTAGCCATGGGGAGCTACCATGGCTGTGACACCCCCAAATTCGGGTACTTCGTTTCCTTAGGATTTGGTGTTCACTATCCATATACATCACATCACATCTAACTACCCATTCAATCATAATGGAAATTCTTAATTTAAAATATAAATCTCCCATTAAAGGGTTACAACATCATTAATAAATAAATCCCAGGTTATCTAACCTTAATATAACATCAATGCGGAAAACATACTTAAGTATATTACATAAACATCATTTAAACAAATATAACAAGTCTTCATCACTCGGTTGCTTTTCCTTTGCCCTTACTAGTGGATGGCTCATCAGTTCTTTCAACTTTAGCTGCAATGTTATTATGCAAGGGTGAGCAATGATTACCCAGCAAGTACAACAACAACAACAATAATAACATGTGAAATAATCAATGGATATTGAATAATCGAAGATTCAGCTTTTGAGTCAAGAATATAAGACAAGATTCAAAAGAACATCTGAGGGTCTTAAGACCACAAACTATGTCCCAGGTTATCAAGTATTTCTACTTTAAACCTTTAACAGTCGTAAGACTATATGGACCTTACTTTTCGTACTTAGGGGGATCAGCCCTTTGTACCATGTATGTGCACAACATCTTAACGCTAACGCTTAAATAAAATCCCCTGTATAAGGGTTGTTTATCTCAGTTTGACATCGGGTCCGCAACAAAGGAAGTTTGGTTTGGATTTACTTCAATAACGTTTCTAGAATTTAGAACGTTCATCAACTATGGACTAGTCGAATCAATAAGGGTTCGCAAGTCAATCAAGGTTTAATAAAATGTAATTAATATTCAAGAATCAAATACTAAATCTCGTAAAAAGTACGATTGGGTAAATTCTGTATAACTGAAGTATTACAAAAAGGAAGTTAGAAATTCTCATTGAATTCATGAAATTGAATGGAATAGGAATAATAACTTGCTCAAGTACGTAATAGCATTATGAAGCTTGCATTCTAAGAAAATGAAATTTAGGAACTTGCGTAATTAAAATCAAGGTAGTATTAGGTAGCTTGCTTTCAACGAAATAATAGATCAAGGTAGAAAACTTGCGTAAACGTAAAAGTAAGGATAAGATACTTACCTCGTGCGTAGACTATAGATTTAAGATTTGTGTTCTTTAATCAACCTATACATTCGGTTTATAAAGCAGTAATAATAATTAGTTACAGTATTATAAACACTTCAGGATTCATTCTCATCCAATTTTCATTTTAATATCTCAGTTGACACCAAACAATCAATGGGTATATGCTTACCACCCATCACAGTTCCTTAACATTCATTTCATACATTAGTCTAAGCTCTAGATATGTCTACGATATCATAACATGACCACAAAGAAAGAATAAAATTTTTACTCTTTTCTTTTTACTTTTTTTTTGTTACACCGCCGGGGCGGAAATTCTAGTTCAATTTGGTCGCTGGGGCGGGGTCATCGCCGGGGCGACAAAGCCAGTTCAATTGCACCGCCGGGGCGGTGACACCGCTGGGGCGACATTTCTAGAGTAATTCCACCGCCGGGGCGGTGGACTCGAAATCAGTTCCTGCAGTTCGCGAAGAACACAGAAACAGGGCAAAAATTTCTAATCTTCTTATTCTTACATCAAATTAAACATACCCAATTACTATAATTCATATATAATCGTTACCCAAGCCTTCTAGCATGATTCTAACAACTTAAATCGTATAAACCATGAATCTAAGTATCAAAATTTGAGGTTTCTATCATTTTATCAAAGTTTCTACAAATTTCATGAAATCACACACAACAGGTTCGTTATAACACCAAATTAATCCGTTTAAATCTTGTTTTCTTCACTTTTACATGTATAAACATAATTAGCCATCAATTTAACCAATTAACATGCAAAACAAGTATCAATTTCATACATTTAAGCCATGTTCGTAAATAACTACTCTGTAAATTTCAGAACTTCAATTAAAACATGATTTCATGCATTTAATTACTATAAATTATATACAAACCATATAAATTAGATTTATGCATGCTTACAAACATCTAACATCAAGTTATGTAGAATTTAACCATAGAATTCAATTTACAGAGAACTCAGTGTACGTTCATGGAGAAAATTTAAAAGAACATAAAGTTAAAATTTGAATTTTAGGAATTTATCTTGATTAGTAGTTTGGATTAAGCAACAAATGAACTAATTTCTTCTCAATTCTCTAATTCCTCTCAAATCTCTCTTTTTCTCTCTGTGCCAACTCTTAGAAACTGATGAACAATGGTCGGTATGTGAAAATTAAATGGCAGAACATGGTGCCAGTTAATAACTGGCACCAACTCCCCCTAAGGCCTCGTTTGGCTAGTCATTTATTCCTCATTTCTAATTTATTTTAATAAATAGCTTATACTATAGTTCATGTCACATATTTAAATTAATTAAATAATCTCATTTAAATCAATTAAATAAAATAAAATAATTCTACATTCATAGTCACATAAAATAAAAATTCTCCTTTATTAGTAATGACAAATTATTAAATCTCTAATTAATATTAAATTAATTAGAAATAACATTATACTTATTTAAATAATGTATTTAATCAAATAAATTCAATTAAACACATACTTTAAATAAAAAAATTCTCCACATTAATTTAACTAATGTAACATATATAATTTAATTAATTTACCACAAATTCATCAATTAATCAATTAATTCAACAATCAAATCATCGGAAAATATGTATCTAATTCAATAAATATTTAAATTAAATTACAAAATTCTCGTTCGTCACAATGGCAGAGCACACTCAGCACTCAACCCATCCAAGAAGCTCAGTTCTTCCTCTATTTATACTCCCCATTGCAAGCCTTCCATTCCTTTCATTTGTTGCTAAGTTAGAATATGAAACTTGAGAGAAAAGAGTGAGGAGACTGTTCACGGGTGATTGAGGATGTAATGTCCAGAAATTTTAAACATTGTATCGAATTTATTTTAATAAATAAAATTTATTTTTATATATTTTTACGAATTTAATTGGATCCATGTAGGTATTTTATTTAATAAATACGTGGTCCAATAATTTTCTGCGCATTAAAGGGACTCACTGATAGCTTAAATAAATTAGTGAGTTAGCCCTAAGAATTTAATTGCAAGAAAATTTGGAAAGAAGATTAATAAATAAATTCTTCTAAAAAAAAAAAAAAAATATATAAGTAAATGAATAAATAAATATCTGAAATAACTAATAAATTTAACTAGTTATGTAATTTAAATATTAGAGGCATAGTCTTATTAATAAACAAATTGGGCTACTTTTCTTTTTATGTTAGCTGACCCAATTCTCATTTTATTTCCTATTGGGCCAACCGAGTGGGCTGGGTCGAATTAAATCAAAGTGGGCCGCCTTTCTAATTGAATTCAGTCAGCCTAAATCCATTTGAGGAAACCATTTCTTTTCTCTCCTACCGGGTCAGATCATTTCAGCTGGTAAACCAAATGAGGCAATCAGTAGGAAAATTGGGGATATCAGAGTCTAGGGTCTAAACCCTCAATCAGATAGCAACGGGAAGAAGGGAGAGGGATTGAGCCAAGTCTATCCAGTCTTAGGCCATCAATCGAACGGGACGAGTGAAGCAGCTGGAAGTGGCGACGCGAAGGAATCGGCCGGTTGGACTGGAAGAGAAGAACGTCGACCGACGGTCAATCGAAGCAACCAAGCGTTCGACGAACGGACCGAGAAATCCCACACGACCGGCGATTTGACCGGTGAGCGCACACGACTCGATGAGCTGCCGGCAAGTCAGTGGTTGAATTGACAACGGGTCGACAACTCCTCTCTCCCTACCGTCGGTCATTGACCAAGCAATTAGGGTATTGCCCAATTAATTTCTTCTATAAATTGGACCCTTTCCAGACCCTGAACTGCCGATTTTCTTTTTGTCTGTGAGTTCCCAATTAGAAACTAGGGTTTCAACTGTGAGAAGATACAGAGAGAAGAGGGAGCAGGGGAAGACTATTGTGAATGAGTGGTTGGGTTGTGTACTGTGGGAGAAGGAGGAGAGCAGCCGCTAGGAGCCATCACAGTGCCGACCAAATACGAAGGTATAATTGGTCCTATATGCTAGGTTTAATTTTCCCTTAAACTGGAAATGGTTGCCCTCTGTATTATCAAAAAAATTACTCTCTGTATTGGGTTGTACTTTTGGACAATTTTAGATTGGGATATGGTTTGTGTTGCTGTGTAAATTTCTTTTATTCCATCAGCCGAATTTTGTTGCTATTGTGTTCTGTGTAGTTGCCAATTGTGCTGGGTTATAGTAATGTAATTCGAGTATGGTTGTTTTGTATTGAGATAATGGTACTGTGTTAACTCTTGATTTGGGAACTGTCGAACCTAGAAAAGTTCTAGCAGTGCAGAAATTAAACTTATACAATACAATTGTTTTGGAATTGTATTACGTTAAATCTGTGTTGGGTTAATCTGATCTAGAATCTGGTTTTTGAATAATGTATGTTGCTCTTTGTTGGGTTGTATTGAACTGTTCTGGATAATAATAATTGGGTATTGGTAAATTAAGTAATGTTATAGGTAAGGATAATACACATTTAATTATTATTTATAATAATTAAATATGAGTAAGATTAAAGAAATAATTACTTATTATTTAATAATAAATAAAGATAATAAATATTTAATTATTATTTAATAATAGTAATAATTAAATATGAATAAAGTTAATAAATAATTATTTAT
This sequence comes from Aralia elata, assembly GCA_034770075.1. Lineage (NCBI taxonomy): Eukaryota > Viridiplantae > Streptophyta > Magnoliopsida > Apiales > Araliaceae > Aralia > Aralia elata. Next base: position 73,496,815 of record CM068383.1, read on the forward strand.
TATTTATAATAAATAATAAATAAAGATAATAAATATTTAATTATTATTTAATAATAATAATAATTAAATATGAATAAAGTTAATAAAATAATTATTTATTATTTATAATAGATAATAAATAAAGATAATAAATATTTAATTATTATTTAATAATAGTAATAATTAAATATGAATAAAGTTAATAAAATAATTATTTATTATTTATAATAGATAATAAATAAAGATAATAAATATTTAATTATTATTTAATAATAATAATAATTAAATATGAATAAAGTTAATAAATAATTATTTATTATTTATAATAAATAATAAATAAAGATAATAAATATTTAATTATTATTTAATAATAATAATAATTAAATATGAATAAAGTTAATAAAATAATTATTTATTATTTATAATAGATAATAAATAAAGATAATAAATATTTAATTATTATTTAATAATAATAATAATTAAATATGAATAGAGTTAATAAAATAATTTTTTAGATAAATAAAGGTACTAAGTATTTAATTATTATTTAATAATAATAATAATTAAGTATAATTATTGAGTAAGAAGGAAATTAACTACTTAATCATTAATGAAATAATGATTAAGTATAAGGGAGATGTATAAGTTTCATTAGTTAACTGTGGCCCTTAATAAATAAAGATAATAAACCCTTAGCGATTATTAATATTAACTAATAATTAAGTGGTGTAAATTTATACACTAATTAACGTTGCATACAGAAACAAGGGTAATAATTACTAAATTACCCTAAGGTAAATAGTAATTAAGAGTAAACTAAATAAATGATCAAGGGTTTTCTGTTATCTTTAAACCAAAATGAATTTATTTTATAAATGATTGTTAGACCATACCTGGAAACAATTAAAGGTAATAATTGGAGTATTCAAATGATAAGTGACCCTGATTAATTATTATCTGTTTAAAAAAAATAAATAGAGGTCATTAAATTTTTGTTAGCTAATGGCTAGGTAGTAATTAAGTTCGGTGAATTATTTATCTGCTAAATGGATAGCATAAGTGGGTATAATTACGCAATGCTAATGGATAAACCAATTCTACCAACTGATAGGTTATCCACGGTCAAGTAATTAAAGCTAGAATTTATCTGTAGCTGAGCAAACAGGCAAGTCCTCTATCCCGAACTTTGATTTCTGCAAGTTCCTAACTCTAAACTTCTTACCTTATTGCAAGTTCTTCCTTACGCAACTTTTTACTTTGAGTAATACTTCTAAAACCTTATGCAGTATTTTAATTCATGCAAAAAGGTATATATTATTGCAAGTATTCTTTAAGCTTGAATTTTATCTCCAAGCATGCTATAAGTGGTCTAATTACTTTTAAAATTATTCCACATCTGTGTATTATTGGCATTCGCGCTCATGCATTTGAATTCGAATATTGAATTAAATTCAGAAGTTTTATGAACCATTCATGGTTAAGTCTGAACCCTTGTTCGGTCAGACAATTTTGTGAAAATTTATAAAAGCTATCCGAACCAATCAATGGTAAGGATTCTTAGACTGTATGAACACCCCTTTATCTATAGGGGAGTACCCCACGTACCGTATATAAGGTACAAATAGCAGAATTAAATGTTATGCATATACATAGGGTACGCGAGGCTGATCCCCTCAAGTACGTTATTCTGTAGCCAGTAACCAGAGGGTCAACCAGCTATTGACTCCTCTGGAAGTTATCGTTCAAAGTCTATTTGACTATCAATTGTTCTAAAAGCATTTATTGTTCTTGCTTCTGATTTATTCTATCGTTGAAATCCCTTTTTATCATCCCTTCATCATGATATATCTTTATTGTTGTACTTTAAACTTGCTGGGCAAACTCGTTGCTCATTCTTGCTATATCATGATTTCATTGCAGCTAAACCCGAGACGTCAGGGAAGAACAAAGGGAAAGAAAAGATGAAATGATAGATTTTCTAGTAGCAGACGTTAGATTTATGTGTTAATTAATTTCTGTTAATGTAATCTAAACCTTGATAGCTATTTAAGGTATGTATTTTGTAAATGTTTAAGGTTAATCGTATTCTGGGACTAGTAACACCTTGTAATGAACAACGTATGTTTATATATTCCGCACTTTTAGATATCATATGTTGTTAGAGGTGAATGTTTGTATTGGATCGTGATGACCAGATCCGGGTATCTGGAGACCCGAATTTGGGGGCGTCACAGAGGAAGAAGAAGGAGTGGTGTAGCAGCTGAGTATTAATCCATTTAGCATCCTTAGAAGAAGCTCCAAGAGGTATGCAATGATTAATCAAACTCATTTCCATAATAGTGTCAAGCTATGGTTTTTGCTTTGGTTGTTTTGTTGGAGTATGTTGCTGATTTTGCTAATTAGTGTATGAACATGTATGAATGTTGATTAGCTCTATAAAACCTTGTTAATGATATGTGAAAGTGGAACAATGAATAAGACCTATGCATAAGGAATCAAGAAATGGACTGTAATGGACATTATGGACTGTTATTCATGTTTTGTTGATAATGTAATCAGTATGTATTGGTTGTGTTAGATGGTTGAGCCTTGTTGCTATGTGCTCAGAGGTTTGTAGGAAATGATTCCAATTGGAAATCTGGACTAGAGTATAATGAAACTTTACTCCAATGTGAGTTTTCAACTCATGCCCACCAACTATTTGGTTTAATGTCCAAGAGAATGATTTATCTAAGGAACATGAGAATTAGGAATGATTAATTGATTAAATGATGTTATGATGCATAGCTCAGTTGTAAAAGCATGTTTTAAGTCATATAGACTTCTTGTATAATGGCTAAGAAGCAAAGGGGACGAAAACAAAAGTGTTAGTTTTTGGTTCTGCAGCAGCAGAACCTAGGAGTTCCCTGGATGCAGGGTGGTGCGGCGGCGCCACTCCCAAGCCTAAAACCAGCGCGGCCGCGCTGGTCTGCAGAAGTTGAAAACCAAGTTGTTTCGTGTTGTTGATTTGATGCATGTTTACATAGACCTAACGTGTTATAAATACCCCAAAAGCATATGTATGTTACGTTAGTATAATAGCAGAATGACCCCAAACATTTAGGAGTTGAGTAGTGTAAGAAATAAACCAGAAAAGTGCATCTGGGGGAGTAGCGCGGTCGCGCCACTCCTAGGCCAAATAGTGCAGAGTTGCCCAATTGTTTCTTTTTATGAACTGAAGCTGGAGGCAAGTGTATGTGAACCTCTTAAGTAGTAATACATGGAGCATGTTATTATCTGGTTAGCCAAGCATGAAATGACTTAGTCCCGTGAGATTTGCTTAATGAAATGAACATCTTAGTTGCATTTTTCGTTTGGATAGCGAGACCCCCGTTTGGGTAGTCGTAGTGGCAATTGGTGTTCGTAATGAATATAATGTGTTGATTAATGTAAGCCAATGTTTGGTGTTTATTGTGAGACTAATTGGTATGTGAATGCGTGTTTAAATGCGTAGGACATATTTGAAAGACGATTAACGTCAAATAGTAGCAAGCGCTTAAGGCAAGTTTTCTAACGCTTGTCTAACCCTTGTGTTGGGCAAATTTATTTGATTCATTTTTATTGTATTCTCATGACTCTCATGCGATGTTTGAAGTTTCGATTTACGTAATACATTATGGTTGTGTGAATTCCTTATTTAAGTAAATCTTTTAGTATTTGCACAAGTATTCGAGCTTTGTTATGACATTAATTGTTGAAGTTTTCAAGTTCACATATATATGAACTGTTATAGAGAACGTCGATGCCATTTATTTTGGCTAGACAGATATTGAAATGTTTTATTGATTTGATAATAAATCCTTGAAATGTTATTGAGGATTAAGTAGAGCTATCCAACCGAATTATTTTGGTTAGGATTCCGAGACATGAATGAGATGAACAACCCTAATATTTGGGGCAATTTTTAGTCAGTTATTCTGACAAGACATCGAGCACCTAAAACAAACGCATATAGTCGTTTTCAGCTAGAGTGTTGATCAACATAGAGTACAATAGGCTGATCACCTAGAAGTGCTCGTAAGTAAGACGGTTTGCAGTTATATTGCTGTGTACCTTTTCAAGAAAGCAAAAGAAAGTTCAAGGTCTTATGACCACTTAATGTCATTTCAAAAATATATTTTTAAAATGAAAGCAAAGTATTATTCTTGTTTATTCAGAATATTTCACAATTATTATTCAGTTGTCGAAGAGAAATGATATAATTGATGATATTGTTGTTATTCAACTGTTATACTTGCTGGGCATGCTCATTCTTGCTTTATATTAAACATCGCAGCTAAGTCCGAGTGGGTTGAAGGTTCCAGTAAGGACAAGGGAAAGGGCAAGATGAACGTCTAGATGGTGTCATAGTTTATTTGTATTAGTAATGATGTAATATTAAGACTTATTATGTATTTGGAATGATGTTATGGTAAAAGAACCTGGGATTGAGAGTAAGACGTGTTGTAATAATATAGTAATTACATTCACGTCTATTATGTTGTATGGAATGGGATGTACCGTGTAGCACCGAACTCGGGTTTGAGGTACCCGGAATTGGGGGCGTCACAGGTTGGTATCAGAGATGATAGGTTATAAACCTTAGGTTGGGGAAAACCTTAGGAATATGACCGTAGAGAGAATGGAAGAGTTAGTAAATGAACTCAAATAGAGTTGTTAAAGGGTGAATTGAGGAAATTCATCAAAAGAACTAAAAGTATACTTAAAATAAACTATATTTGTTATGTGTTATAATATTATATGTTATTGCTATGTACTAATCGAGTTAGTAACTTGGATTGTAGATGTTAGGAGGAGGACCTGAGTATAGAGATATCCATGTAGTAAGCGAGGAGCTGATCGCTCCACCCGAGCCAACACCCGAGCCAGTAACAGAGGTTGAGGCTCAGATAGAAAGTGACCCGGAGGAAGAGCCAGAAGAAGACCCTAAGATGGACCCATCATCTGATGAGGATCTGTCCGAGCATGAGGAAGAAGCAAACGATATATCATCAGATGTTGTGCCTTCTGAAGAGGAGGAAGTGGCACCGGCAGACATGAATAATCTGTTTACGGTGGTACTTGACAGGAATGTAGCACTAAGAGGTAGAGTTCAAGCTTAGAGGCGAGGGTACAAGAACTCTTGCAAGAGAGACATGAGTTAGAAGCTTACTGGGAGGCAGAGATCGATGATAGGATCAGGGCCGAAAATCGGGCCGATGACCTGGAAAAAGAGGTGAGGATCAAGAGGCTGAGGACCGATAGGTCTAACTATGCGTTCAGGTTGTCACATGGGCGATTTCAGCGTTGGGTGACCCATTACCCAGTAGAGGAGGGCCAGACCAGGCACACCATTAGTAGGGATCTAGTGATGGCCAAAGTAGATGACGAGTATGCAGGCGCCATTAGGCGTGATCTAGTTCAGTAATTAGACGAGGTCTAGATGTGTACCTTGTAAGGATGTAAATCCTAAATTTTGTATATGTAATGGATTATCGGGTGTAAATCCCATATTTTTAGTAATAGAGGGATATATTATATGCGAATAGCAGAAGCTATGTGTTACAAGATGTATGAAATATGAAGCATATTAATATAAGTTTGTTTGTTCAATGTGCTTTGTGATGAGTATATGTATGTGTTCTGTTAATAAAATAATTGAGGATGAATAGTAGATTAATAGTGGCATAATTTGTTTAACAGAAATGCCGTCGAGATGGAGAGGAAGGGGAAGACATGGAACGCAGAGGAATGAGAATAGAGAATCCGATAATGAGAGTGAGACTAGGGAAACAGAAAACCCTATACAGTAATTCATAGACTTACTAGTAGGGGCTTTGAATAGAGTTCCAACTGTACCACCTGTCGTTCCTCCAGTTGCGCGTACTGCCAACTTTAAAGACTTTAAGAGTGTGGGACTGCCCGAATATAAGGGGACCACCGAGCCTATAGAGGCTCAATCATGGGTTAAGGAAGTGGAGAAAGCCTTTATCATTACTGGAGTTGGGGATGAGCAAAAGACCACTTTTCCTACCTACTTACTGAAGGGTGAGGCCAACTTCTGGTGGGAAGCAAACCAGAATAGAGCTGGAGAAGGAGTCATTGCTTGGGAACGGTTCAAGGAGTTGTACTTCGAGAACTACTTTCCCAGGAGCATGCAAAGTCGCATGGAGATGCGATTCTTAGAACTGAAATAAGAGAACCTGACAGTACCCCAATATGCTGCCAAGTTCAACGAGCTGGCTCGGTTTGCTCCACACCAAGTGGACACCGAGGAACGGAAGACGAGGAGGTTTGAGCAGGGCCTGAAACCCTGGCTCTATAACAAGGTAAGTGTGTTACAGATTGATTCTTTTGGATCAATCTTAGAGAAGGCTATTATAATTGAAGGGGGAAGTAAGGCGCTGAGCCTCTATAATAGGGAGAAGAAGAATACGGGTAGGAACGAAGGAGAAAGTAAGACTGATGTAGCCAGTGGAAGTGGAAGTAACCAGAAGAGGAAATGGAACAATTTCGGGAATACCAGGAATAAACAAGGAGACCCAAAGAAGAGGGTAGAGCCATGTAAGACCTGCAGGAGGAATCATCTAGGGGTCTACTTGAAGGGAAAGACGACATGCTATAACTATGGGCAGGAGGGACACATCTCTCCTAACTGCCCTAACCCGAAAAAGATTGGCGGATGTTTCATTTGCGGAGCACCAGGCCACATGTCAAGGAATTGCCCAAAGAAAGGGACAGACGGGGGAGGCAATGGGAATAGCAGTAACAAGCTGACTATGACTGGTCCAGCCCCATCGGGTAGACCAACAGCCCCGACCTTCAATATGACGGTCCAAGATGCAGTGGCATCAAGAGACGTAGTCTTAGGTATCATTCCGATTAATAATATTAATGCCTATGTGTTGTTTGATTCGGGTGCGACCTGTTCTTTTATATCATGTGAATTTGCTCAACGTTTAAGCTTACCTCTAGAGAAATTAGAGTCTCCCTTGATCATAGAAGTTGCGAATAAGGAAGTAATCCCTGTTGAACATGTGTATATAAATTGTTGCATCGAGATAAGAGGGCATAAGTTATCGGTAGATTTAATTCCGATTAAATTGGGAGAATTTGACGTAATACTGGGAATGGATTGGTTGTTTAACCATGGGGTAGTAATCGATTGCCAGAAGAAAAGCATAAACCTTCAGACTTCGAAGCAGTCTAAGGTAGTGTTCTATGGTAGTAAATCTCCTAGACGTTCGAGTTGTTGTCGACAATGCAAGCTAGAAAGTTATTAAGAAAAGGGTGTGTAGGTTATCTGTGCCATGTTGTTGATACCCAACGAGAGGGAGCCGAAATGGGGCAGATACCTATCGTGAATGAATTCGCGGATGTATTTCTGGACGAATTGCCAGGACTTCCTTCAGATAGGGAGATCGAGTTTGTAATAGACGTAGTGCCTGGAACGATACCAGTTTCAAGGGCACCATATAGAATGGCGCTATTAGAGATGAAGGAGTTGATGGTTCAACTGCAAGAATTGTTAGATAAAAAGTATATCCAACCGAGTTTGTCTTCATGGGGAGCACCAATATTATTCGTGAAGAAGAAAGACGGATCGTTGAGGCTTTGTATCGACTATCGGGAATTGAACAAAGTAACGATCAAGAATAAGTACTCGTTGCCCAGGATCGACGATTTGTTTGATCAGTTGAAACGGGCAAAATACTTTTTTAAAATAGATTTGAGAACGGGATATCATTAGCTAAAGGTGAGAGGAGAGGACGTACCTAAGACAATATTTAGGACTCGTTACGGCCATTATGAGTTCCTGGTGATGTCGTTTGGGTTGACGAATGCGCCAGCCGCATTTATGAATTTAATGAATAGAGTGTTCAAGCAACATCTGGACAAATTTGTAGTGGTGTTCATAGATGATATTCTAGTCTACTCAATGACCCAAGAAGATCATGTTGAACATCTAAGAATAGTGATGGAAACCTTGAGGAGGGAGAAGTTATATGCGAAATTTTCGAAATGCGAATTTTGGTTAGAGAGAGTCCACTTTTTGGGACACGTGATTGACAAAGACGGTATATCTGTAGATCCAGCGAAGGTGGAGGCAGTTATTAACTGGGAACAGCCGAAGATGCCAACATAAGTGTGTAGTTTCTTAGGGTTAGCGGGCTACTATTAGAGATTTACTCAGGATTTTTCAAAGATAGCAACCCCATTAACCCAATTGATAAGGAAGGCGGTAAAGTATGTATGGACAGAGAAGTGCGAGGAGAGCTTTCGAGAGCTCAATAAAAGGTTGAGTGAGGCGCCAGTATTATCCTTACCAAATGATAAAGGTGATTTTGTAGTATATAGTGACGCGTCACACAAGGGACTTGGATGCGTGCTTATGCAGCACAGTAAGGTCATTGCGTATGCATCACGACAGTTGAAAGATTATGAGAGGGGATACCCTACTCATGATCTCGAATTGGCAGCAGTTATGTTTGCCCTGAAGATTTGGAGGCATTATTTGTATGGCGAGAAATGTGAGATATATACGGACCACAAAAGTCTAAAGTATATCTTCACACAGAAGGAGTTGAATATGAGGCAGAGGAGATGGTTATAATTGATCAAAGACTATGATTGTGAGATTCTATATCACCCGGGGAAGGTGTTGCCTAATTTCTAACTAGCATTTAACACGCAAGTATATGCGTTCGTTTATAGTATTCGGCAAGCAAGGATATCCCACGAGGAAATAACTTAATATCTATCAATTACTAAGATCAATCTAATTAATCCTATTTAAACTTCGAATCTTGATTTTAAATTGAGAATTAAAAATGACTAAAATTAACTAATAGATAATGTTCACAAGAATAAATTGCAGATTTAATGAGCTAAGATTACAACTTCCCTTGGTATTTCATTTAAATCAATTTTCTAACTATTTAATACAGATAATTAACATGAATCAATAACCTAGAACTCTTCCCAGAATTCACGCACTTCTTCCGAATGATACGTAAACAAATCCTCATAAATCTAGCAATTAAGCAATAGAATTATAAAGAACACCCTAATCAATTAACTCACTATATTCCTATATGAATCAACTTAATTAAGGTTTCTAAGCACAAGTTCTATCAATGGTTACAAAAGACACGCAGGTATATTCCTATCCTACGTGCTAATCATATTAACCTTATTCAGATTATATGAACAGATGCTATCATATCTAGATCTAAATCTATATTCCATTTTCTAATTTTATATAGATTAACCCAGAAATGGTTGGCCAAACAATCATTCAACAAGCATAGGATATGATAATTAATTCAATGAAAACTAACTTATATTAAATAAGAAGCATCAATTTAAAATTCATACCAAGTTCCGTTGCAATCTTAATTGGAAATTAGTTCATAATGATGAAAGGAAACATCATCCAGATCATAAAATTAAACATCCTAAATAATTACAAGAATCGAAGATTTAAAAGGAAATAGAAGAAACTGTTTGGTTGCTCCTAATCTTCTTCTTGATCTCCAGCCCTTGCAATCCTTCTTCGTGTTCTCCTCTTTTTGACTCTGCAAAACTCTTCTTTTTTTATGTTCTGAAGTCTTCTTCTAATATATCAGTCAAAACCCTTGTTCCTATTCCTGATTGGCTTCAAAATTTCATCTCAGCCGCATAAACAACAACTAATTTCGTACTAGAGCGCCTAGGCTCTCATCTTAGTTCAAATCCAAGCGCCTAAGCGCTTGGCCAGAACCATGTATTTACAAAAATGTCATTCAGCCCAATTTTTAATCCTTTTTAATTCTTTTCTCCACCAAAATGACTCTTATGCCCCTCCAGCTCCATCCTACAATAAACAAACACAAAAGCAAATAAAATGATATTAAAAACACTTAACGATAACAATAATTAAGTTTAACAATACCTGACTCGTAGGTATAACACTCACTCATCAAACACCCCCAAACTTAACTAATTGCTTGTCCCCAAGCAATGCAATGATGCAAAAATACAACCTAACTACAATGCCTACAAATCCATCAACCAGAACAACATAGCTTTCAACATTAAGCCTCAAATATCCACATAACAAACATTAACCACGTAACGTTCCCAACTTAAACTGATTAGCCAAACTACACTTGTCATCATCCATGTTGTGTGTGTGTGAATCAACTATAATAATCAAGCACAACCCAAATCACTCTTATAATCAATGTCTTAGAAAGAAATCCATGTGTACTCTACTACTCGATCAGCTAACCAACTAATCCGACTCATGTAAGCAATCACTAAGCACAGGGGGTACTACCACATAATTTATTATTTGGCGAGTGCATTTTATGCTCCATCTCGCTTTTAAACTCGACATGTGCAATGTCTGGTTTCCTTAGGCTTTTCAAAGCTACCCATGTATCGAGCTTTCAATCAATGACTCCCAAGCCAGTTGGCTTTAGGGCACTAGGTGTTCAGACACCCCTACGGATCTAATGACCCAAGTAGCAATGGCCACGAAACCAAACTAGTCAAGTTAGATTATATAAATATATGCAATGTTTTTTTATATTGTATATACCCCCTAAACTTATTTTCTTGCTCACTATGGACCTTCATAGATGGTTTACTGATTTTATTGCTTATTGTTACGAAATTCTCATCAGAAGCAGATTATAAAAGGATTTAAATCAAATTGATCAAATAGTCAACTATGTGCTTCCCTTATGAACATGAATTTCAGACAAGCACAACTGACCTCACTGTTCAAATCAGTACTCTACAATAGCTTTCAATCCTATTTAAGTTCTTATCATCGGCCAAAATGAGATAATCATGTCATTCATAATTGATTCATGCAACTAAATGCTCAACTCAACCTAAAAACATTCATAAATTAATACTGTTATGCATATGCACACTAAAGTAAACCATGCCTAATTAACATAAATAAACACCACGATACTAAACACTCTATATGCAACTAAAATAATACCACCCTATATGCACAAAAATAATACCACCCCCAAACTTATGAAACAATGTCCTCATTGTTAAAAAGTAGAAGATTAAAAACAGAGGACTTCCCTGACTATAGTGCTACTCTTCATCTTCAACATCATTATCGTCGTCAGCACCATCATTGACAAGAGGTGGATAAGTAGAGAGAGGAGGAGGTGGTGGAAATTGATACGGTCCCGCTGCTGGATTCATCCTGCCAAACATCTCTGCCAACGCTGTGGTACAGTTGATATGGTACGCATAAATTTCCGCTTGACGTTGAGCCAGACTACTCTGCTGACGGTCCATGCGATCAAATCCTCGTTGAATCTGTGCGGCCACTAAATCGATCCGTCTAGTATAATGTCTTAAGTCCTGACGGATATTCTCAATGAAATTGGGTGGCTGAACCGGATCCTCAGCATTAATAAGCTGTTCGACAGGCTGATCCTGTGGGATAATAAATCGCAAGCCCTGCGGGTGTGATTCGCCCCCAGCCCATATCTTATACCGCACCATCACAGAATGATCAATTGGGGCTAATGGCGCCTGCATCGCTTCATCATTATCCCACTATACCCTAGCCTGGCGACACAATTATGTAATCAACGATGGGTGAGGCAGCCCACCTGAAGTGCTTCCCTCAAGTCCACACACAATAGATTCATGTATGACTTCCCCGAGGTCCACCGTTTTTCCTTTGGCTATGCAAAACAGTAAAACGGCTCGCTGATTAATAACATCACTCATATGCCGGCACGACATCAATTTAGCACAAATGAATGCATCCCAAGCTTTTCCGTATCTGCTCAGTTTAGACGAAGGGAAGTGAACTGTCTCCTACTGGTCTGTCAATTTCCATTCAGTCCCAGGCTCACAAAGGGCTGCAATTATCTCACTGTAATCCAAGTCCTGTTTCATATAGTTTGTATACCCATTGCCATGGATCTTTTGCAAGCCGTAGTAAGCATTGATCGCCTTTCGCCCAACATTTACTGATTTACCACGAACCATCACGTAATTTCCATCTGCCTCTTTAGAATTTGCATAAAATTCTCGTACAATATTGATCGCTGCTAGCTCAGGTTGTGCTGTAAATGCCATCCACTTACGGCTTCGTATCATATAAGTAACTTTCCCATCTTCCCGCTCATCTGGTAGCAAGCCTTGTTCAGGAATTAAAGATTTCCCGGATGACTAATTTTGATATCGATAGAATGCCTGAGGACTCACAAATCTCTTCTTGTCAAACTTGCCAGAAGTTCCTGAACTTTCCTCTCTGTGTCGTTTGGGAGCCATATGTAACTAAGACTTGTAATCTGCTACCCCCAAATTAGAAAGGTAATAGCCCAAAACAACTGCAAAATTTCTTTGAGGCAATATATCCAACAAGTGATATGCCACACTTAAAAAACCCTTTGTATGCACTTCCCCCCAAACTTATAGCACCCAAATCGTGCAACAATATAATCCACAACAATGCTTAAATGCAAGATAACAAAGTAAGAAATAACCCAACCCCAATTGAGCCAACACAAACTCAATTGGGTCCACAATCACAACAAAGAAATTTCTCCAAATAATAGTAATTCTAGACGAAGCAAACAATTCCCAAGTTCTCAAATGGCTCACAATGTTATACTTACCGGAAATTAGAGCTCGTATCAAATGTCCATTCCCAAGTATAAGTGAAGCCTCAATCCTTCGTAGCTATAAAGAGAGAAATTTGTGGCGGACTAAGGTGCTTGCCGACAATTGGTTGGAGATTGGGTGGGGATTGATTGGTGTTGGGTTGGGGAGAAAAGGTTCAAGCGACAATAATGGGGAAAGGAGAAGGGAGAGGCGGCAGTTTGAGCAAAATAGAAGAAGGAGAGGGAGTTGATTTTGATTGTGGAGCAATGCTGCCCGACTAGGGTTTTTGTTTTTTTTTCAAAATTTCAGGTAGAGCACCTAGGCGCTTGGTTTTGTTAAGGACTGAGCGCTTTACGCGCTTGATGGCAGTATGCGAGCGTTCAGTGTAGCGCCTAGGCGCTTGAGAATGTAGAGGATTGAGTGTTATAGGCGCTTGGTGGCAGTGCGTGACCATTTGGTGTAGCGCCTAGGCGCTTGACTTTGTTCAGGATGGAGCGCTTTAGGCGCTTGGAGTTTGTTTAGCACACTGCAAGGCAGCGCCTAGGGCGCTTAACCCAGGCTTATTTTTGAGCGCCTAGGCGCTTGAGCCTCACTTAACCAAATTTCTAGTCCATTCATGCTGATACCTGCAATCAAATAAACCCAAAAGGTAAGATTAGTTGCAAATTTTTTTTTAAACATAAACTAAACTAAGATGACATAGAGGCTAACAATAGTGATTGAACTAAAGATAAAACAGGAAATTGAAACTATGGGTTGCCTCCCAGATAGCGCTTGGTTTTACGTCCTCAACCCGACTTTGTTTCTCCGTTTTAATTAGCAAAGCTCACAGATGTCTTTTCAAGGTCGAAGTGACCTCCATAGTAGTGTTTCAATCTCTGGCCGTTGACCTTGAAAATACGTTTCGACTCTGGCTCTTCAACTTCCACAGCTCTATGAGGAAAAACCTTGATAATAGTGAATGGACCGGACCACCGTGATTTCAGCTTTCCTGGGAAGAGTTTTAGCCTCGAGTTGTATAGCAACACAGTTTGCCCCGATTCAAACTTCCTGTATATAATTTTCCCATCGTGCCATCTTTTGACCTTCTCCTTGTACAACTTGGCATTCTCGTACGATTGAAGTTTGAATTCGTCCATTTGGTTCAATTGCAAGAGGCGCTTTTCTCCCGCCGCAGCCATATCAAAATTTAACTTACGGATAGCCCAGTAATCATTATATTCCAATTCTACTGGAAGATGGCATGTTTTCCCATATACCAACCTGTATGGTGACATCCCTATCGGTGTTTTATAAGCTGTCCGATATACCCATAGTGCATCGTCCAGCTTGTTTGGCCAATCCTTCCGGCTAGGGTTCACTACCTTCTCAAGGATTCGTTTAACTTCACGATTCGATACTTCGGCCTGACCGCTAGTCTGTGGATGGTAAGCAGTTGCTATCTTATGAGTGATTCCATAATTAGCAAGAATAGCTGAAAACTGCTTATTACAAAAGTGCGTGCCCTCGTCACTAATGATCGCACGAGGAGTTCCGAATCTAGAGAAGATATACTTGCGGATGAACTTAACCACAACTTTGGCATCATTAGTAGGTGATGCTGCAGCTTTAACCCACTTTGATACATAATCCACCGCTAGTAGTATATAGGAATTACTAAAAGATGGGAGGAAGGGTCCCATGAAGTCGATGCCCCACATGTCAAATAATTCAACCTCTAGAATTGTGTTAAGTGACATCTCGTGTCTCTTTGATATATTGCCAACTCTTTGGCATCTGTCACATTTCAACACGAACACATGGGTATCCTTAAAAAGTGTCGGCCAGTAAAATCCACATTGTAATACCTTGGCTGCTGTTCTTTCTCCCCCGAAGTGTCCACCATAGTCAGATGCATGACATTGTTGTAGAATACTCTCCATTTCATCTTTGGGAACACACCTTCTTATTAATTGATCTGCACACTACTTGAATAAGAATGGCTCATCCCATAAATAATGTTTCACATCATGTAGAAATTTCTTTTTCTACTGACTGGTCAAATCTGGCGGAAACACCTTACCCACAATGAAATTTACAAAATCTGCGTACCATGGTGTCTTCAACTGTACAACAAACAATTGTTCATCCAGAAAAAACTCGTTGATCACTATTTTATCATCATTATTCAACTCTGAATTTTCTAACCGTGATAAATGATCAGCAACCTGATTTTCAGTCCCTTTCCGATCCCGGATCTCCAAATCAAACTCCTGCAATAATAGTATCCAGTGAATCAATCTCGGCTTGACGTCTTTCTTAGCTATCAGATATTTAATAGCCGAGTGATCTGTGAACATAATCACCTTGGTCCCAATCAGATACGAACAGAATTTATCAAAGGCATAAACAACTGCCAATAACTCCTTCTCCGTGGTTGTATAGTTTAGCTAAGCACTCGATAATGTCTTGTTAGCATAATAAATGGCATGGAAAGTCATATCTTTACGTTAGCCAAGAACCGCGCCAATCGCAATGTCGCTAGCATCGCACATTAATTCAAAAGGACGAATGCAATCTGGTGCTGCTATGACTGGTGTAGTAATTAGCTTTTGCTTCAACACTTCGAATGCTTCATGACATGCTTTATCAAAGTTAAACGGAACATCCTTCTCCAAAAGACTACACAGTGGCTTTGTGATTTTGGAGAAGTCTTTTATAAATCTTCTATAAAACCCTGCATGTCCCAAAAAACTCCGAATACCCTTAACTGAAGAAGGCGGAGGTAAGTTTTCAATGGTTTCAAGCTTTGCTCTATCTACCTCAATTCCTTTTGCAGAAACCTTATGACCCAAAATTATTCCCTCTTGGACCATAAAATGGCATTTTTCCCAATTTAAGATCAAGTTTGTCTCTATACACCTTTTGAGCACAGGAGTGAGATTGTCCAAACAATGATCAAATGAATCTCCAAAAACTGAAAAATCATCCATAAATACCTCGAGGTTATGTTCCACCATATTAGAAAAGATGGCCATCATATACCGTTGAAACGTCGCAGGAGCATTGCATAGTCCAAAAGACATTCTTCTAAAAGCAAACATACCGTAAGGGCATGTGAATATCATTTTTTGCTGATCCTCGGGTGCTATGGCTATCTGATTGTAACTTGAGTAACCATCCAAGAGGCAATAATACCCATGTCCTGTAAGCCTATCCAACATCTGATCAATAAATGGTAAAGGGAAATGGTCCTTCCGAGTGGCCTTGTTCAACTTCCTATAATCCATACAAACTCGCCAACCCGTAATTGTGCGAGTAGGGATTAATTCATTATTTTCATTCGCCACTACTGTCATCCCCCCTTTCTTTGGCACACATTGAACGAGGCTCACCCATGAGCTATCAGAGATGGGATAAATAATCCCTACATCCAGCCACTTTATGATTTCTTTTTTAACTACTTCCTTCATGATGGGGTTAAGTCTTCTTTGTTACTCGACGATTAGTTTTGCTTCCTCTTCCAACAGAATCTTACGCATACAAATTGATGGGCTTATTCATTTGATATCTGCAAGAGTCCATCCAAGAGCTATTTTGTATTGCCTAAGTACCCTTAACAATTTTTCCTCTTGAACCTCATCCAGTGAAGCAGAAATTATAACTGGCAAAGTAGAAGAAGAACCAAGATATGCATACTGAAGATGGTTTGGCAATGGGTTGAGTTCCAAGATTGGTGGTTCTTCTAATGATGGTTTGACCTTATCTGCTCACTTTCCCAAGTATTCCAAGGGTTCAAACTTTAGCCTGGTTTGTGTAAACTTTGGAGCTGAATCTAACATCTGGGCCACTTCTATCACAGCTAAGTCTTCAAACATATTTTCATTCACCAATGTCGCTTCTGGAGGATCTTTGTTCACTACTTTGATAAATGCTTTCTTAATCGCTCCCTCAATCAAATCAACCCTGAAGCATTCTTCCTGGTCCTTCAAAAATTTCATAGCTTTGAACACGTTAAAAGTTACTTCTTCATCTTGGACCCTCATTGCTAACTCTCTTTTTTGTACATCAATTATTGTCCTACCCGTAGCTAAAAACGGGCACCCAAGGATAATTGGTATGTTGCTATCTTCCTCAAAATTAAGGACTATGAAATCCACATGGAATATAATTTTATCTACCTTTACGAATACATCTTCCGCTATTCCATTTGGATAGGTAGGCGACTATCAGCAAGCTGCAGAGTGACATTTATTAGTGTAGCTTCCTTCAATCCAAGCTGTTGATAGACCGATAGTGGCATAAGGTTGATACTAGCCCCCAAATCACACAGACATCGACTAAAAAATTGAGTTCCAATTGTGCACAGAATGGTGAAGCTACCTGGATCCTTCAACTTTGGTGGCAACTTCCTTTGTAGAATGGCACTACATTCCTCCGTTAATGCTACCGTCTCAAACTCCCCTAACTTCCTCTTTCTTGCTAAAATATCTTTCATGAATTTGTCGTAGCTGGGCATTTATTCTAGAGCATCTGCGAATGGGATGTTAATCTGTAGCTTTTTGAATACTTCTAAAAATTTTGAGAATTGTCTATCTAACTTTTGCTTTTGAAATCTCTGTGGGAATGGCAAAGGTGGTGTAGCTGACATCTGCTTTTCTTCCTTTTGTTTTTCTGAAACTTTACCCTCGGATTTGTCTGCTGAATTTCCAACCACTAGTTCATCTTCCTTCTCAATACTAGTTTTTTTATGTTTGTCAAATTGTGCAACCAACTCCTTCCCACTTTTGAGTGTAACTTCTTTGCACTGTTCATTCCCATCTTTCCTTGGATTCTTCTCAGTATCACTCGGTAACGACCCTTAAGGTCGATTATTTAAAGCACTAGCTATCTGCCCAATCTAATTTTATAGATTCTTTATAGCTGCTGATTGGTTCTTTGTTGTTACTTCAAACTGAGTCGCCATTCTTGCTAACAACTCTTCCATTTGAGACATTTTATCAGGTTGATGAGGTAGTTAGGCATGTTGCTGCGACTGAAATCCCGGTGGGTATGCTTGTCTTGGAGCTTGATGTTGTTGCTGATTGTTTCTCCAAGAAGGATTTGTGTTGTTCCTCCATCCAGAATTGTAGTTACTTGGATTGCTACCCTGTTGTCGATTGTAATTGGACACAAATTGTGCTGATTCAGAATTTATCGCATACTGGTCACTCGAGTGATTCCCCGCACATAACTCACACACCATCTCCATTTTCTGAACACTTTGAATTATAAGTGAATCTATCTTCTTTGTAAGAGTAGAAATTTGAGCCGTCACTTGGGCTGATAAAGCTGTCATCGCATCCACTTCATAAATTCCAGCTGGCTTTGGGTGATTCAATCTTGTAGTTAGCTACTGGTAGTTGTTAGCTGCCATTGTCTCAAACAACTGATATGACTCATCACAATTCTTAGCCATAAGAGCTCCACCTGCTACAACATCTATACTTAACCTCACTGTATTATTCAACCCGTTATAAAAAATCTGCACTTGCAGCCAATTAGCTACACCATGGTGTGGGCATCGTCTCAACAAGTCCTTAAACCTTTACCAGACTTCATATAATGATTCCGAGTCATGCTGAACGAAAGAAGTGATATCATTCCGCATTTTTACTGTCTTTGCAGGCGGGAAAAACTTTGCGAGAAACTTCTGAGCTAAATCATTCCAAGTGGTAATTGAGCCTGGCGGAAGTGAATGAAGCCAACTCTTAGCTTTATCTCTAAGGGTGAATGGGAACAATCAGAGTCTAATAGCATCTTCTGTCACTACTTGATATTTGAATGTGTCACAAATTTCCATGAAACTAACCAAATGATAGTTTGGGTCATCATTTGGCAACCCTCCAAATAGAACGGAATTCTAAATCATCTTTATTGTTCCAGGTTTTATCTCAAAACTAGCAGCAGTAATAGCAGGCCTCGTGATACTCGATTGAATTTCGGTAACTTGCGGCATAGCATAATCCCGCAATGATTTTTGCTCTTGTTCAGCCATTTGATCTTGCTTCTCCAGTGTTTCTCGTGTTTCTTTAACCCACTTACTCAACTACTTTAACCGTTTTTCAATATCGTCCTCGTATGGTTCAAGCTCTGGCTGTTTCGATCGCGTTTGCATACATGAGAAAAGTGCACCTGAAAATAACAGAAAAATAAAAGTTTAAATTAAGATTAACTCTATCGAAATTAATAATAACAAAATGTTAAATTAATTTCCCCGGCAACGGCGCCAAAAACTTGTTGCCTTATTTCTAACTAGCACTTAATACGCAAGTATACGCATTCGTTTATAGTATTAGGCAAGCAAGGATATCGTTCCCACGAGGAAATAACTTAATATCTATCAATTACCAAGATCAATTTAATTAATCCTATTTAAACTCCGAATCTTGATTTTAAATTGAGAATTAAAAATGACTAAAATTAACTAATAGATAATGTTCACAAGAATAAACTGCAGATTTAATAAGTTAAGATTACAACTTCCCTTGATATTTCATTTAAATCAATTTACTAACTATTTAATACAAATAATTAACATGAATCAATAACCTAGAACTCTTCCCAGAATTCACGCACTTCTTCCGAATGATATGTAAACAAATCCTCATAAATCTAGCAATTAAGCAATAGAATTATAAAGAACACCCTAATCAATTAACTCACTATATTCCTATGTGAATAAACTTAATTAAGGTTTCTAAGCACAAGTTCTATCAATGGTTACAAAAGACATGCAGGTATATTCCTATCCTACGTGCTAATCATATTAACCTTATTCAGATTATATGAACAGATGCTATCATATCTAGATCTAAATTTATATTCCATTTTCCAATTTTATATAGATTAACCCAGAAATTGTTGGCCTAATAATTATTCAACAAACATAGGATATGATAATTGATTCAATAAAAACTAACTTCTATTAAATAAGAAGCATCAATTTAAAATTCCTAGCAAGTTCCGTTGCAATCTTAATTGGAAATTAGTTCATAACGATGAAAGGAAACATCATCCAGATCATAAAATTAAACATCCTAAATAATTACAAGAATCGAAGATTTAAAAGGAAATAGAAGAAACTGTTTGGTTGCACCTAATCTCCTTCTTGATCTTCAGCCCTTGCAATCTTTCTTCGTGTTCTCCTCTTTTTGACTCTGCAAAACTCTTCTTTTTTTATGTACTGAAGTCTTCTCCTAATATATTAGTCAAAACCATTGTTCCTATTCCTGATTGGCTTCAAAATTCCATCTCAGCCGCACAAATAGCAACCAATTTCGTACTAGAGCGCTTAGGCGCTCATCTTAGTTCAAATCCAAGCGCCTAGGAGCTTGGCCAGGACCACGTATTTATAAAAATGCCATTCAGCCCAATTTTTAATCCTTTTTAATTCTTTTCTCCACCAAAATGACTCTTATGCCCCTCCAGCTCCATCCTACAATAAACAAACACAAACACAAAAGCAAATAAAATGATATTAAAACACTTAAAGATAGCAATAATTAAGTTTAACAATACCTGATTCGTAGGTATAACACCCACTCATCAGAAGGCGAATGTAGTAGCCGACGCCTTAAGTAGGAAGGGTCGGCGGAAGTTGTCAATGTTAACGGCTCAAGATGAGCTAATATCAGAAATGGCTAAACTGGAGATAGAAGTGAGGTTCTCGACAGAATGATGAGTGGGTTTTACATCTACGAATTGAGTACGTTTGGCTTGATAATTTGTAAGTTCTTAAGTATTTTAAGTTAGTAGTAGATATTTATAGTGTTTTTGTGTTATTTTGTAGGAAGAAGCAAGGAAACGCAATCCGAACATCTTTTGGAGTATAATATGCGAGCAAATGCAAGAAAGGAAGATTGCAGGGCTTTTAACATTAAAATGGATGCATGTTCTTGGTTTAGAACTTGGATTTTATTGTAGATTTACTTATTAGCTTTCCGGAACATCTTGAATCACCCCAATCGGAGTTCGGATGCGAGAGTTGTGACATTTTTATCAACAGAGATCAAGGTTTGGAGTTATCATTTACATAGCAATCACTTGAAGGTCAATTTCAACCATTCTTCAGCCCGAATCTCTCAATGCTCAAAGAAGGAAAGTTGTAGATCTCGTCGATAGCTTCGATTTGATAGGTGGAAGGCCCCGTAACTCCTCCCGGATCAAATGTTATGACTAGTTTACTAACAGATGTCCGAGCAGAATTTGGTCGGGCGCGGCCGCGCCGGTTCCAAGTGTATTTTGGGCGCGGTCGCGCTGGTCTGCAGAGTGAAAACATGATTTCTGGCACTTGGGCGCGGCCGCGCTGCTTTCTAGGCCAAATATGGGCGCGGGCGCGCTAGGTCGGGTTTTTAAAAAAGCTTATTTTTGACCTAAATTGAATGGAACAAGGATTGTAACTTCTAATTGGTTTAGGACTTTAACTAGAACTTATAAATACATGATGTGAGGCATAGAATAGGAGAGATTTTTGTTACTTTTTGCTAACCCTAGTTTAGGAGAAAGAGAGGGAGGCTTGAAGCAATTGAGCAAGCAAGAAGGATTCATCACAAGAGTTGAAGGAGAGACTCAAGGATTGCAATTACAGATTCTATTCTCTTCTCTATCTTTTATTTTGTATTCTTGAATGCTTTATCAATTGTGGATTATGGAATTTGATTCAATTATGAACTAATTTCTTTTTAAGATTACAATGGAACTTATTGCGTTGCTTTTATAGATATGCTTCCTTGTTAATTATTGTTGATTATTGTCGGACTGTCTATTATGATTTGTGATTAATTGCTTAAATGTCTGATCAACAATTACCGTGGTAATCTATATGAACTCGAGAGATGGATTATAGATTTAGACTTAATCATAATAGCATGTGATTGTGTATTCTGCTGTCGATGGAATTCATGATTTGTGTTTAGGATAGAGATATACCTATACGCCGCATGTAATCTGAAAGAGAATCTGTGCTTTAAATCTTTTTTAATTATAATTCACATAGAGATATAGTGAATTAGTTAACTAGGGTGTTCATCTTAATTCTATCTTTTATGGATTTAAGTTGATTCGTTTATGATACATCGAGATATGATTATAAATATTGATGAGTTCTTGATTAACAATCCGGAATAATTAATATAATTTAATAGGAAGTGTATTAATTCAAGTGAAACATTAAGGGAAATTGTAATCTTAAGCCTTTTTATCTGAATTCAATTCTTGGTAGTTAGTAATTAGTTAGTTTAGTACTTTATTTTCAAAATTCAAAATCTTTTATCGAATTGTTTAAATAAAATTAATTTGATTATGAGTTAGTATTTGGTAATTATTATTAAATAATTCTCTGTGGGTTCGACACTCTCTTATCACTTTATTACTTGTTGATCGTGTACACTTGCACGTATGTATTGATTGCTAAATCGATAAATAAGTTTTTGGCGCCGTTGTCGGGGAATTAGTTTAATAATTTTTGCCATCATTAACTTTAATCAAATTAGTTTTAATTTAATCATTTTGTTTTTATTTTAATTCTCTTCCTATATTTCTCTCTTTTTAGGTACACCATGGCTGACTACGACTATCAATGGCCTTATACGAGAATGGTTCAGCCAAGAGCGGCAGGGATTTATGAATTCGATGAATTGTCAGCACAGATTGAGACACTTTCGAGGATGATTGACGCTTTTGCAGTACAACGTATTCAAAGTGTGGCGGTAATTTGTGATTATTGTGTTGGAAATCATCCGAGTCATCAATGTGCCATCAATTTTAAGTCGATGCAGTATGGTGGCAATTTCGGCGATTACCCCAACAGTTATGCCTATCACAACAACTATCATCAAGATTGGGGGTATCATCCGGATTTTTCATGGAGCCATAATAATCAAGTCCAAATTTTTGCTCCAAGCCAATCATACACTCCAGAATTTCAGGATTCAGCCTATCTACATGAAGAAGAAAGGAAACTGAGTTTGGAGGAGGCCTTGGCGAAGTTTAGTACAGCTATGGACAAAAGAATGAGTGATCAAGATCAGCTGTTGAACTTAGTGGATTTAAATATAAAAAGCCAAGCAGTGTCGATTCGAAATCTTGAGAACCAGATGGGACAGCTTATCAACGTCTTCAAGAATAGTTATCATTGTGCATGGCCCAATGATGTGGTTCTCGAGACTGATGGATTGCCCGCGCCAAGGCTACAACCGGTCGTGCTAATTGATGATAATTCTGATATGGAGGAGAATAGTGGGGATCAAGAAAATACAGCCGAAGCCGTGAGTTTCGACGCTGATGTACCGATTTTGTTAGTGCCCCATGTACCTTTTCCACCAAAGCTCAAAGATCCGGGAAGTTTTGCAAAACCGTGTCCACTTGGTAGTCATGTCCTTGGTAAAGCTCTTAATGACATAAGAACTAAGACTACATTACAACCATGGTGGGATGAGAGAGAGGAGATAGAAGAAGAGCCCGTGGTGTTTGATAAGATTCAATGCCCCAATCTAATCACAAACACAACAGAGGAAGCATTTAGCTATTTGACAGTCGTAATTAGGAACCTATCTACAAAAAGCAAACTAGGTGACTTTGAAACAATGGCCCCTACTGCAGCAAAACCATCGAAGGTTACATTGCGTCTAATGGATGGAGGGTTCCTCAATTTTTGAAGGGGAATTGGATAGTAAATGGTGAAGTCGGGTGGACGACTTTAAAACAAGCGCTTCTTGGGAGGCAACCCAAGTTTAATTTTTAATTTTAATTTTTTTAATTTATTTTATTAGGTTTCATAGTAGTTACTAAATTTGCTTCTAATGTGTTTACAGGTTATTCAAGTCTAATTCAAGTGCAATGCCTTATTCATTCCGATGTGCCTAGACTATTCTTTAGACTTTGCAGATAAGGAGGAAAATTGCTATATTTTCAGGGAAGTCCTTTGCTTTACTTTTTCCTATTTTAGCCATTGAGGACAATGTCTGGTTTAAGTTTGGGGGAGTGGTCTTGTTTTGTGTTATTTATTTTAGTTTATTAAGGTTGCATGTTAGTTAGTATGTTTTTAGGTTAGGTGAGCAATGTTTTGATTTGAATTTGATTATGGCCAATGATAAGAAAAAAATGGATTAATTTTTTTTAACTCTTGTGAAGTTGAGAAGCATGCTTAGTTTATATTTTGATTTATGAGTTGGGTTTACACTATTTGTGATCTTTTTGAACTTCAAAGCACATATCCATCTGTTTAGCTAGTTGTGTCTTAAGAAAAAAAAAATTGGTTGAATATTTGTGAAAGATATCATTGAAACTTTAAAATCTTATTTGAGCATCATTCAAAGCGAAATTTAGGCATTAACATAAGTTTGGGGAAAATCTTGGGTTATTGAAAATTTTGAAAATTGTGAGACCTTCCTGAGTTAGAATGATGAATCATGTGGTGGGTTGAGATGGAGCGTAAAACGCACTCACCCATAAACACAAGCACGAGAAGGAGCGTAAAACGCACTCGTGCGAGAGAAAACGGGATGGAGCGTAAAACGCACCAGTTCAATGGGAAGTGAGAAGGAGCGTAAAATGCACTCACTAAAAGGAAAGAAAAATTATGTTTTAAAATACTTGGGAAGGGTTCAAGTGTGCTTAAATGTATGAAATATCCTTTTGATCATCTAAATTTTATGTTTTGCCTTTATTAGCGGAGATTAATGTGAAAGCAGGTTTTTAGAGTTGATTTGAAAATCTTTTATGAGTATTTGATTATATGAACTAGTGTGAGTCATGGCTAGTTAAGCATTTGGATACACACACGCACTTAAAGGATCATGAGTAGTTGTGGATTTGATGATTAGGTTGAAATTTTAGGCTTTGCATGTTTTCAGAATTTTTTTTTCTTGAGTTAACATTAAAGAAAATCTTTGAGGCTATTATGCAAATTTGTATTGATTCATTTCTCGAGTCGTGTGAGTTGTTATTTAGAATTAGTTGTTATAGTTGTTGTTCTTAGTGTTTGCTTGAGGACAAGCAAAAATTTAAGTTTGGGGGTATTTGATGAGTAGGTTTTACATCTACGAATTGAGTACGTTTGGCTTGATAATTTGTAAGTTCTTAAGTATTTTAAGTTAGTAGTAGATATTTATAGTGTTTTTGTGTTATTTTGTAGGAAGAAGCAAGGAAACGCAATCCGAACAACTTTTGGAGTACAATATGCGAGCAAATGCAAGAAGGGAAGATTGCATGGCTTTTAACATTAAAATGGATGCATGTTCTTGGTTTAGAACTTGGATTTTATTGTAGATTTACTGTTAGCTTTCCATAACATCTTGAATCACCCCAATCGGAGTTCGGATGCGAGAGTTATGACATTTTTATCAACAGAGATCAAGGTTTGGAGTTATCATTTACATAGCAGTCACTTGAAGCTCAATTTTAACCCTTTTTCAGCCCGAATCTCTCAATGCTCAAAGAAGGAAAGTTGTAGATCTCGTCGATAGCTTCGATTTGATAGGTGGCAGGCCCCGTAACTCCTCCCGGATCAAACGTTATGACCATTTTACCAACAGATGTCCGAGCAGAATTTGGTCGGGCGCGGGCGCGCTGGTTTGCAGAGTGAAAACATGATTTCTGGTACTTGGGCACGTCCGCGCTGCTTTCTAGGCCAAATATGGGCGCGGCCGCGCTAGGTCGGGTTTTTAAAAAAGCTTATTTTTGGCCTAAATTGAATAGAACAAGGATTGTAACTTCTAATTGGTTTAGGACTTTAACTAGAACTTATAAATACATGATGTGAGGCATAGAATAGGAGAGATTTTTTTTACTTTTTGCTAACCCTAGTTTAGGAGAAAGAGAGGAAGGCTTGAAGCAATTGAGCAAGCAAGAAGGATTCATCACAAGAGTTGAAGGAGACACTCAAGGATTGCAATTACAGATTCTATTCTCTTCTCTATCTTTTATTTTGTATTCTTGAATGCTTTATCAATTGTGGATTATGGAATTTGATTCAATTATGAACTAATTTCTTTTTAAGATTACAATGGAACTTATTGCGTAGCTTTTATAGATATGCTTCCTTGTTAATTATTGTTGATTATTGTCGGATTGTCTATTATGATTTGTGATTAATTGCTTAAATGTCTGATCAACAATTACCGTGGTAATCTATATGAACTCGAGAGATGGATTATAGATTTAGACTTAATCATAATAACATGTGATTGTGTATTCTGTTTTTGATGGAATTCATGATTTGTGTTTAGGATAGAGATATACCTATACGCCGCATGTAATCTGAAAGAGAATATGTGCTTTAAATCTTTTTTAATTATAATTCACATAGAGATATAGTGAATTAGTTAACTAGGATGTTCATCTTAATTCTATCTTTTGTGGATTTAAGTTGATTCGTTTATGATACATCGAGATATGATTATAAATATTGATGAGTTCTTGATTAACAATCCGGAATAATTAATATAATTTAATAGGAAGTGTATTAATTCAAGTGAAACATTAAGGGAAATTGTAATCTTAAGCCTTTTTATCTGAATTCAATTCTTGGTAGTTAGTAATTAGTTAGTTTAGTACTTTATTTTCAAAATTCAAAATCTTTTATCGAATTGTTTAAATAAAATTAATTTGATTATGAGTTAGCATTTGGTAATTATTATTAAATAATTCTCTGTGGGTTCGACACTCTCTTATCACTTTATTACTTGTTGATCGTGTACACTTGCACGTATGTATTGATTGCTAAATCGATAAACACAGAAATAGGGGAGAAGTTATTTACAATAGAGACTCGTCCAATCTTATTGGACCTAGTAAAAGAAGCACAACTTAGCGATGAGGAGTGCGAGGGAATAAGGCGGAGAATTTTCCAAGGAGAGGAAATTAAGTATAAACTCGATAATGATGGAGTGATGAGATTTGAAGGAAGAATTTGGGTACCGCCAGTACCCGAGTTACGAGAGGATATTTTGCAAGAGGCCCATAGTTCGAGGTACTAGATATATCCGGGAAGTACAAAAATGTATCAAGACCTCCGACTATATTTTTGGTGTCCAAACATGAAGAGAGAAGTCGCAGAATGCGTTAGTAGGTGCCTAACTTGTCAGAGAGTCAAGCCCGAGCATCAAAAACCAAGTGGGTTGCTTCAACCCTTAGAGATTCCAAAGTGGAAGTGGGGGCATATCACGATGGATTTCATGGTAGGACTCCCAATAACGCAGAAGGGATACGACGCTATATGGGTCATAGTAGATCGTTTGACAAAATCTGTGCATTTCTTGCCGATCAGAATTAGGTTCAAATTAGTCCAACTAGCTAAACTCTATGTTAAGGAAATTGTTTCTAGACATGGAGTGCCAATTTCGATTGTGTCGGATCAGGATCCGCGTTTCACGTCGAATTTTTGGAAGAGTTTGCAAGAGCAATTGGGAACGCAACTAAGGTTGAGCACAACGTATCATCCTCAAACAGATGGGCAGAGCGAGCGGATGATACAGACTTTAGAAGATATGTTACGGGCATGTGTGATGGACTGTAAAGGGAATTGGGACGACCACCTACCTTTAGTTGAGTTCGCCTATAATAATAGTTATCACGCAAGTATAGGCATATCGCCTTATGAAGTGTTATACGGAAGGAAATGCAGAACGCCATTGTGCTGGGATGAGGTAGGGGAACGCAAATTGTTGGGACCGAAATTGGTACAACAAACTGCGGAGATCGTCAAGGTAATAAGAGCAAGACTAATTGCAGCCCAAGACCGACAAAAGGAGTATGCAGACAAGCATCGCCAGAAGAGAGACTTCGACGTCGGTAGCTACGTATTATTGAATGTATCTCCCTGGAAGGGGAAGATACGGTTTGGGAAGAAAGGGAAGCTGAGTCCGAGGTTTATAGGACCGTTTGAAGTATTGAAAAGGGTATGGGAAGTGCCTTATGAGGTAGCCTTACCTCTTGAGTTAGAACACATCCATAACGGGTTTCATGTGTCGGTACTACGACCCTATAAGCAAGACTATAAGCATGTGATAGAGTATGAACCTATTCAGGTTGAGAAAGACTTAACATATGAAGAAATTCCTATTCAGATAATTGATAGGAAAGAGCAAGTCTTAAGAAGTAAGACAATATATCTTGTGAAGGTATTATAGAGGAACCTTAACGCCGAAGAAGCGATGTGGGAACTCAAAGATAAGATGAAGAAGAATTATCCCCATCTTTTTGTTTAACCTTATGTCGTAATTCTGGGGACAGAATTCTTATAAGGGGGGAGGATGTAACGACCACGAATCGTGGGTAGCTTTGTAATGCGAACCTATGAATTTTATTAAATAAATTGAACTTTTATTAATATTATTCCGCGTTATGTGGTTGAATATTGTATTACTACATATGACGTGTATGTGATAATTTTTGAGTGTTATTATTTTATTGAAATTGATTAAATCATTAGAGGAATAACGCTAAAGCACTATTTACGCAAAATATGCCTTTTTCGATTTTATGACTTTTCATAATTTCGTCAAAACGTTAATGAGAGGGATTAATAATCCAAGTGTAGGATTTATTTGAAGCCCAATTGAATTTTTATTAGAAGCCCACTAGATTATTAATTAGAAGTCCAAGAGTGGCCCAATTTGAAGCCCAAAACCCATGGGTCAAGTCCATGACCTAAACTCGCAACCCATGACCCACAACCCATGACCCATGAGGGAAATGGGTTATAGAATCAGCTGAGAATTGAAGGTGGGAGAAGAGTACGGGAGAAGGAAAAGGAATGAGAGGAGAGGAGAGAATGAAAAACGTGGGTGTATTTGGGGAGGAGCAATCTGCATTTGGTGAAGGAAGAATGTAATAAAGCAACTTGGGAGGAGAGGGAAGGGAGTACCCGAGTCTTGGAGGGGCCAAAGCTCACTCCCCCAGCCATAGGGAGCTGCCATAATAGAGCACGCTCAGCCCTCAACCACCCATCCAAGAAGCTCAGTTCTTCCTCTATTTATACTCCCCCATTGCAAGCCTTCCATTCCTTTCATTTGTTACTAAGTTAGAATCTGAAACTTGAGAGAAAAGAGTGAGGAGAGTGTTCACGGGTGATTGAGGAAGAAGAAGGAGTGGTGTAGCAGCTGAGTATTAATCCATTTAGCATCCTTAGAAGAAGCTCCAAGAGGTATGCAATGATTAAAAAAAGCTCATTTCCATAATAGTGTCAAGCTATGGTTTTTGCTTTGGTTGTTTTGTTGGAGTATGTTGCTGATTTTGCTAATTAGTGTATGAATATGTATGAATATTGATTAAATCTATAAACCTTGATAATGATATGTGAAAGTGGAACAATGAATGAGAATCGAACCTATGCATAAGGAATCAAGAAATGGACTGTAATGGACATTATGGACTGTTATTCATGTTTTGTTGATAATGTAATCACTATGTATTGGTTGTGTTAGATGGTTGAGCCTTATTGCTATGTGATCAGAGGTTTGTAGGAAATGATTTCAATTGGAAATCTGGACTAGAGTATAATGAAACTCTACTCCAATGTGAGTTTCCAACTCATGCCCACCAACTATTTGGTTTAATATCCAAGAGAATGATATCTCTAAGGAACATGAGAATTAGGAATGATTAATTGATTAAATGATGTTATGATGCATATCTCAGTTGTAAAAGCATGTTTTAAGTCATATAAACTTGTTGTATAATGGCTAAGAAACAAAGGGGACGAAAACAAAAGTGTTGGTTTTTGGTTCTACAGTAGCAGAACCTGAGAGTTCCTTGGATGCAGAGTGGCGTGGCCGCGCCACTCCCAAGCCTAAAACTAGCGCGGCCGCACTGGTCTGCAGAAGTTGAAAGCCAAGTTGTTTCGTGTTGTTGATTTGATGTATGTTTACATAGACCTAACATGTTATATATACACCAAAGAATATGTATGTTATGTTAGTGTAATAGACTAGAAAAGAAATAAACTAGAAAAGTGCATCTGGGGAGTAGCGCGGTCGCGCCACTCCTAGGCCAAATAGCAGCGCGACCGTGTTGTGCTGCAGAGTTGCCCAGTTGTTTCTTTTTATGAACTGAAGTTTGAGGCAAGTGTATGTGAACCTCTTAAGTAGTAAAACATGGAGCATGTTATATTCATTACGAACACCAATAGCTTAGTTGCATTTTTCGTTTGAATAGCGAGACCCCCGTTTGGGTAGTTGTAGTGGCAATTGGTGTTCGTAATGAATATAATGTGTTGATTAATGTAAACCAATGTTTGGTATTTATTATGAGACTAATTGGTATGTGAATACGTGTTTCAATGCGTAGGACATATTTGAAGGACGATTAACGTCAAATAGTAGCAAGTGCTTAAGGTAAGTTTTCTAACGCTTGTCTAACCTTTGTGTTGGGCAAGTTTATTTGATTCATTTGATTGTATTCTCATGACTCTCATGCGATGTTTGAAGTTTCGATTTACACAATACATATATGGTTATGTGAATTCCTTACTTATGTAAATCTTTTAGTATTTGCACAAGTATTCGAGCTATGTTATGACATAAATTGTTGAAGCTTTCAAGTTCACATATATATGAACTGTTATAGAGAACATCGATGCCATTTATTTTGGCTAGATAGATATTGAAATGTTTTATTGATTTGATAATAAATCCTTGAAATGTTATTGATGATTAAGTAGAGCTATCCAATCGAATTGTTTTAGTTAGGATTCCGAGACATGAATGAGATGAACAACCCTAATATTTGGGGCAGTTTTTAGTCAGTTATTCTGACAAGGCATCGAGCGCCTAAAACAAATGCATATAGTCATTTTCAGCTAGAGTGTTGATCAACATAGAGTACAATAGGCTGATCACCTAGAAGTGCTCGTAAGTAAGACGGTTTGCAGTTATATTACTGTGTACCTTTTCAAGAAAGCAAAAGAAAGTTCAAGGTCTTATGACCACTCAATGTCGTTTCAAAAATATTTTTAAAACGAAAGCAAAGTATTATTCTTGTTTATTCAGAATATTTCACAACTATTATTCAGTTGTTGAAGAGAAATGATATGATTGATGATATTGTTGTTATTCAACTGTTATATTTGCTGGGCAATTGAATGCTCATTCTTGCTTTATATTAAACATTGCAGCTAAGTCCGAGTGGGTTGAAGGTTCCGCTAAGGACAAGAGAAAGGGCAAGATGAACGTCTAGATGGCGTCATAGTTTATTTGTATTAGTAATGATGTAATATTAAGACTTATTATGTATTTGGAATGATGTTATGGTAAAAGAACCTGAGATTGAGAGTAAGACGTGTTGTAATAATATAGTAATTACATTCATGTCTATTATGTTGTATGGAATAGGATGCACCGTATAGCACCGAACTCGGGATTGAGGTACCCGGATTTGGGGGCGTCACATGTCTTGATCCAAAATGGATATCTTCTAATTCTGATTCAAAATTTACATACTCTCATTCACATACATTGCATACCATTATCACGGCTAAATAATTACAATAAAGAAACATTTAGCAACTTTCCTGTTTCCATGCGTCTCTAATCCTTATCATCACGATATCAACATAATTGTATTGCATCGTAAATTTGCAAAAGTTTTATTTGCAAGAATGAGCATGACGACTCAGCAAGAACTAACAGTTTTTATATTTTATGCTTCACGTAACACGTAAGTTTGCATTTTATTCATGCATTATAATTCTCATACTATGCATCTTATTCATGCATCATCATTCTTATACTATGCACATTACACATGCATTATAAATCTTATGCAATGCATCTATATATATGCATCATACATCTCATAGCATACCTCATGCATCTCATATTGTATACTTCCAATAATTCAAGTTCCACATAAAATAACATAGTCACATAGTTGCACAATGTGCACACTTAATCATGTTCACAGGCAATTCACATAATCATCTGAATATTTAACAATCCTCTCATATATATTAATGCATTTTAAGTAAGTTAACAAGTTACTGAAAGAACTTGCCTCGGTCCACAGTTCATCATTTATCTCATTCACATACAATATACTTGCTCCTGTACTCAATTATGAGTCATCTACAACATCATAGAATATTTTCATTAACAAAATAATCCTCTCATCATAACATTAACTCTCATTACTAAAAATCTATAATTATAATAACATCTTTGTTTACTATTTTAACAATCTCCATTATTCGGAGTTACATCCAAAGATATTAAAATCTTGGAAAATCTCTTTCTTACAATAAAATATGCTATTACGCATTAACATATACCGTCTTCTCAAATTTCATCTTAATCCAAATTATGAAACTTGTCTTCGCAGTTTTTCTTTAACAAAACACTATTTTTGTTTTTATCGTATCACATTCGTTACTCATTCATTTTTTGTTCATTCTTACGTCAAATTAAAGCTTATACAGTCTACTTTAATCTCATCTAGGCCCTGGTTCCAGACCCTTCTTCAATCAAAATAGGTTTTCACTTTTTACAACCAAGGTCAGATTACTACAAAAATCTGGCCAGCTTTACCCTCTCTCACTAAAACAGTTATAACTAATTCGTTTTAAAACCTTTTTGAGCAATTCTTGCTCCCATGCAAAGCTAACTTCCGGGAATACAACTTTTATGTTTTAACAATTTTCAAATTCGGAACACACAAGTCCAAAAAATTCATACAACAGGCAAGTTCGAATCTAATTTTCCAGATTGAACAGTTTTGACGCGTTTACTTCCGAACGTCATAACTCATTTGTCCGACATCGAAATAGGTCTGTTCCGGAGGCTATGGATTCCTTATTCAGTGTTCCAGAATTTTCCAGGAACTCAAACCAGTGCTGAAATTTCCTAAAGGGCAGCAGTCACGCTAGTTTTCAGTTTTTAACCTTCTTTACAAAAACGCTCCTAATAAATTCGTTTTAGTGTATTTTTGCTTCGTTCCAATTGGGTTATTTTCATAACTCATAAGAGTACAACCCACCATTACAGAACCTAATTTTCAGTTTTAGATCACTAAAAATATTAGGTCGAAATCAGTCCGTAAAAACAATCCATAAATAGACATTTCCCATCCTTATGCATAGGTTCGGATTTTCATTCTTTGTTCCACTTTTAGAGGTTATTATCGATAGTTTAGCATTTGTTACAACATTCTTGAGTTCTTCATTAACTCAAACAACCATAACAACTCTTTTTAACCAAGCAACATAAAAGCTTGAAATGAAGAAAAACTAAAACTAGAGTTTTAAGTCTCACCTCTTGGATTCTCTTTTGCTTAGCTAGAGGATGATTAAAGCTTGTTCTTGCCCTCTTCTCCTTTTTTTTGGCAAATCCGAGCCTCTTACTCCTGTCTCAACTCAGAAATATTTCTTTCTCTCTCACCCTTGGTTGTTTAGAAGATTTGGATGATTTCAAGTGAACAAGGATGAATGAAGATGGAGTTTTGCTAATTCATTCTTGTTTCCTTCCACGCCATGCCCGGACCTCCCTTCCTTCTGTGATGCCCCCAAATTCAGGTCTCAAACACACGGATTTGGTCATCATGATCCAATACAAAAATCCACCTGTAAATAACATAATATAACTAAATGCGGAATATAATAAACATATGTTGTTCATTCAAAAGGTGTTACTAGTCCCAAGATTCGATAACCTTAATACAGGAATACAAATTTACCCTAGTACAATACTTTAGGGTTTAAATAACAATAGAAATTCCTTAACTATGCATGAAACAAAATACAGACACTAGTAGACTAATACTTCATCTTTTCCTTGCCCTTGTCTTTTCCTGAGGTCTCGGCTTAACTTTAATAAGGTTCATGATATAGCAAGGGTGAGCAACTAGTTTGCCCAGCAAGTTTAATTACAACAATAAAGGATATATCATGATGAACGAAATATAAAGAGAGAAATTCAATAATATGAATATCGGTAGCAAGAATAATAATTGCCTTCAAAAGGAATGATAGTCAGGTAGACTTTGAACAATAAACTTCCAATGGAATCAATAGCTAATTAACCCTTTGGTTACTGGCTCAGAAATAAGTACTCGAGGGGATCAACCTCTAGTACCCTATGTGTATGCATAACATTTAATTTCTGTTCTTGTAACTTATATTTCGATACATGGGTACTTCCTAATATTTTTGGGGTGTTCGTGCTAGTCCAAGAATCCGCACCTTCAAATGGTTTGAAAAGCTTTTATTAAACATACTCCTATCTAGCCGAACAATGGCTTAGACTTAACTTTGAACAGTTCATGCAATGATGGAACTTTAATTAAGGAACAAGTCAAAGACTATACAAATTCAATTGCACCAAGTGCGAATCTCAATAGTAACGATGTGGAATAATCGTAAAGTAATTAAACCACTTAAAGCATTCTTGAGGAATTTAAGGTTCAAGCTTAAAATAAGTAATTTGCAATGAATAATATAAGAATGGATTTAGGGAAACTTGCAATATCAATAACAACTTGCACATTGTGCGAATACCAATAAATATCATAGATGTGGAATAATTGTCAGTAATTAATACACTAGCATTCTTGAAACATAATAACTCAAGTTTGAGTTAGGAAACTTGCTTGATAGCTCAGCTACAATAATCTAACTTTAAATTAAATTGTGTGAAACGACCTAACATTAATAAGTCGGTTCTTAGTTAGTACAATATAACTATCATGAGTTTTCACTTACAAGAGGTTACACACTGAGTAATCTTAACACAAAGACACGTAGATGTAACCATCTTTACTAAATCTATAACCATTACTTCCCATCTTAGATGGATGAGTTAACAAATCTAGAATACCTCGATTCTATGCATCACGTAAGCTCGAACACGTAGCACACCAATTAAATCGTGCAATACAGCTTGAGACTTACGTACAAATATGCCGCAAGACTCTGTTTACAAATTAAAACAACTGGGCAAAACTGGTGACCGGCGCGCCGGCTGGTTTTTGTTTTAGGAGTGCCGCGGCCGTGCCACTCACTGGACATACCAAGAATGGTATTTCATTCTGCTCGAACCAAGCTTACTTCTAACATACAGGCTACTGATATTAATCACATATACATGCTCATAAGGTTATTACCTTGGTTCCAAACCTAGCATGTTCATTCTAAGTCCATATCAAAATCATATGGTTTAATGTCGGAAATCTATAAACTTTAAAGCTACTCAAGTTTA
Organism: Aralia elata; assembly: GCA_034770075.1. Classification (NCBI taxonomy): domain Eukaryota; kingdom Viridiplantae; phylum Streptophyta; class Magnoliopsida; order Apiales; family Araliaceae; genus Aralia; species Aralia elata. The sequence continues at coordinate 73,531,653 of CM068383.1, forward strand.
TTTCACAAGGAATCAACTACTGTAGTCATAACATCACATGATGACATTACACGGTGCTTAATAAGCATGCTTGTGTGCAGCAACACATGTATACTGTAACGACCCCAAATTCTGAACATTCCAACTCTCCTCATCAGTCGTTAACAATACATCCATTTTCTGACTTTACAACATTATTCAATACTAAACTTAACAAAATGCAGAATAATAGTAAACTTTTCAGTTTTCTTTCTTAGCTTTCCCTGAATCATAACCTTTAGACATTTACATATTCTAGAATCATATTTGATTCGCTACATCAGAGTTATAACAAAATAAAACTTTTAGATTTCATATCCTTTATACAACGGATAAAATTAAATTACAACTCAATACAAATTTAACAACTCAACCTCTGATACATTTAATACATCATCAATTGCATCAATCAGAACCTTTAACATGGTTCAAAAATATAACTTAAGCTAAAACAATTACTCTTCATACTTAACATTTGAATCATGCCATTCAAGCAGCACTTAACTTTACCTTGTATCTCTAACCTGCAAAAATGGTTATTTGCAAGAATGAGCTCAACAGCTCAGCAAAATCTAACAGCTTGCATGCATCACATAGCACATAGATAACATGCTCATTATTCAAATCATAAACATTTGGCTTAACATATCATACATAATGATCAACACGTAACAACTAGAGATTGAGTTCCATAACTCAATCGACATTCTTTATTCAACGAACGTAGTCATATTTTGACTTTGTCGTTTCATACTTGTAACATATATGAAATACATCACGCTTTTACATCATATGAGTGAAAACAGTTAATCATTTAGTTCACATAACAAGTAAGAACTGAAAGATTTGCCTGGTTTGTAGATTATCAATTACCATAACCAGCTTATATATATCTGCACTTCATGTATCCTACACGATATATATAATCATGTACATCATTTATTAGCCACATATCAACACTTAGTATTCATTCTACTTAACAATTCATAATCCTTCATTTTATTTCGTTCCACTTTAATCGACACTTAACTCTTAGTTAGGTCTTAAACTTCGCTTTACATTAAATGTATAATGTTTATAAACATATAGGATAACATAGCATGACCAAAAGAAAAGAATTAAAAACAATAAAATTTTTCATTTCTGCAATTCTCGCCGGGGCGAGAGAATCACTACACAAAACGCTCGCCGGGGCAAGAAAATATAGTGCAACACTCTCGCCGGGGCGAGCTCTCGCCGGGGCGAGAAATTTGACTTGCCGAGCTCGCTGGGGCGAGCTTTATGAATCCCAGATTCTGCAGTTCGTGAACTGCAGAATTTTCAGACCAAAATTTCCCAATTTCTTCATTTTAACAACAATTTAGATATACCCAAATATTATAATCGTTGTAGAATCAATACCCAACATGTATACAATGATTCTAACAACCTAAATCAACCAAACTAACAAAACCCAAAGGATTTAAATCAATTTTTTTTCTTAGGTTTTCCAAAACACATATATTCCTCAAGAACACAAATTCTCAATTTAAAACTTGTTTAACATCAATCTGATTTCTGGAAATCGATTGTAACTTACATACAATGAATTATAAACACCTTCCAACATGCATATACAACAATCATTCATAATTCATCAATTAAAACCCTTATTTTACAAAACTCAAGAACACAAAAAGTTAAGAACAAAAAGGGTTAAATTATCACCTTAAATCCTCGTTTGTGCTTGTGTAGATGATGAGAAGATGATAAGAATTACTCTAAAATCCTCTCTTGATTCTCAGAACTTCTAATTTCTTTTCAATTTCCTCTCCTCTCTAACTCTCTATGTTACAGGTTTGACCATAAACCACGTAAAAAAAACTGATATGATTTATTAGTTACACAAAATCAAAAGGTTTTTGTCAGTTGAGTAAGCCAAAGGCCATAAGGCCATGTTTGGCAAGACCATTTTAAATCCAATTCTAATTTATTTTAATAACCTTCTTATTACACGATACCCTTGTCACACTTAAATTAAACTTACTTTTATTAATAAATCTAATTAAGCTTATTAATAATTCCCATTAAAACCTTATTGACAAAATTATAATTCAATATAGTCAAATTATAATTTTATTAAATAAAACATTTTATTCAATAAAACATTAATCCTCTAATTTTAAATTAGAAAATTACTATTCTATTAGCGTAACAAAAATACGCACCGACGATAAAATTGTTTATCATCCATTACTCAATATCATCATACGTACATAATTTTCATCAAATATTTATTCCATAAATATTCCAAATAAAATATTTATTCAAATCCATAAATATTTTAAACTATAAACAAAACTCACAATCTTATTACATTTACATATATATTAAACTCCAATTTATTAAAACAAGTATATTCACATTGATTCACTATTTTAATTAAGTGAATCGCTCACATTATTTGTGAAACTTAATTCACAACAACTACCATTGTCCACAAGGCATAACAAGCAAATTATATTATTTTCTAATATAATTTTAACTTAATTAAATTAACTAATATTACCCAACTAATTTCCTTCTCATGAAAATTTCATTTAATCTATTCAATGGTTTAATTAACTATTAAACCTCATTTCCCAAATACACGAATATATAATTCAATTCACATCAAATCACATATTTCACAATATATATAACACATATATACACATACTCAAACTCAAAACGTCACCTAATAAGAATTTTATTTGCTAAATTCTTATTTAATAATTCTTTGAAAATTCGGGTTGTCACATATACACTAAACACATAACTACTTTTGAAATCTCATTATTTTAGACATGTTTTCATACGTCAAGTGCATATTTAGCTAGATGATGTTCATGTTAACCTATCTAGAGGCATTATAGATCCTATTAGTCATGCTTAAATGATCAGAATATAACTCCCACAATGATGGACAATATCCGTCCTTAAACTCTATGTTTTCCTTTAAAAATCATACTAAGACAACTCACGCAACATAGCTCATGTAAGATAACTTGGAAATTATAACTCACACGCATTTGGACACATATTCACGCTATATACACATGTTCAATGATCAGATTGTAAAAGACGCTTATTTGCCAAGTTTATTTTAAAGTCGAAGCTTCCTTTAAGAAATTTCATACATAGGATAACATATGCAACTCATGGTATTTACAGGGACCCTAGACACGTGACAACCCTAATTGTATACATGAATGAACTAACTAACATGTTGAAACATGATAGAACAACACAACCAAAATTGATGCACGGCGCGGCCGCGCTTGGTTTGGCCTTGGGAGTGGCGCGGTCGCGCCACTCCTGCACTACTTCAGGTTCGGCTCTGCTTCTGCAGAACTCAAAAATTAATATGGCCTAACCTTTCTAAACGCAATTTAGTGCAACCAGATTGGTCTCAAACATGTATATAGTCCCATATAACATCCTTACACCAATTAATCAAACTAATTAGCAAGAAGCATAGATTTCATAGAATTTATCAAACTAAAAATTCGATAACACAGTGTACCTTCTTGAAGCTAATTTTGAAATCCTCAAATGCTTAATTTCGTATTACTCTCACTCTCAACAATACTCACTCTATATACTAACTTATCAGAAGAGTTAACAACTGAAATTTTGAATAATTGGTTCCAATTTATAGAGAATTTATTACCCAGACAATGCTCTTAACCAAAATGAAGAACCAACGAGAAGAAGAAGAAGCTGATGGGTATTGAAGGTTTGGTAAATCACCCACAACCTCTTTCATTATTCTCACCATCTGATACAAGCAAGCTTAGGCCTCATGCCTATACATGGCTGAAGATATGACTCCCACTGTGCATATACTATTTGGTTTCTCTCTCCCTTATTGCAGACCACGACTTAGAACTAAATGGGTTATGTCCCATGACTCTTGTCCCAAATTAATGTTACTTAGATAAATAATTCATACAATTAAAAACCCAATTAATCTAGTATACATTTATTGCCCAATTCGTAAATACATAAAAGATGGAATTAATAACTTATTCTAGTCCACTTAGTATTAAATTACTAAATAGACTATTATACAATAATATCAATATTGGACACATAAATTAATAATTATATTAATTAATCTATGCAAATTAAATTCCTCCACTATATTCAAATAAATTGAATATTTAATTAATAAACAACTTTATCAATTCTTCTGGTACTGAACCTTAGGGCTAGTCCACTAATTTAATTAAACCATTAGTGACTCCCTTTAATAAACTTAGCAACTATGCGAAGTCACATAATTACACAGCCAATTAATCACACAAGATTTAAATAAGCGTACAAAACTAGCTCATTAAAATTAAGTTTTATATTTAATTAATAATGGAGTTTAAAATTTCACGGTTATTACATCCTCCCCCTTATAAAAATTCCGTCCTCAAAATTGTAAAATAAGGTTACTCAAATAACTGCAGATAATTCGCTCTCATCTTCTCCTCGAGTTCCCACGTAGCTTCCTCAACTGCGTGATTTCTCCAGAGAACTTTAACGGAATGAATGATCCTATTCCTTAGCCTTTGTTCCTTCCTATCGAGTATTTGGACATGAATCTCCTCATACGATAAGTCTTTCTCGACTTGAATTGGTTCGTAGGATATAACGTGCTTATAGTCTGGTTTGTATGGCCGCAACACTGACACATAAAACACATTGTGAATGTGCTCAAGTTTAGGAGGTAACGCTACCTCATACGCCACTTCACCGACTCGCCTCAAAATCTCGAACGGTCTTATGAACCTCGGTCTTAACTTGCCCTTCTTTCCAAAACGAATCTTCCATTTCCAAGGAGATACCTTCAAGAACACAAAACTGCCCACGTCGAAGTCCTGCTTTTGACGATGCAGATTAGCGTACTTCTTTTGACGATCTTATGCTGCTACTAGGCAGTCTCTGATCAATTTTACCGTATCTGCGGTCTGCTGCACCATCTTAGGTCGCAGCAGTCTCCGCTCACCTACCTCGTCCCATAATAACGGTGTTCAACACCTCCTTCCATATAGCGTTTCTTACGGTGGCATACCGATACTAGCGTGATAACTATTGTTGTAAGCAAACTCTACCAGTGGCAAGTGGTTATCCCAACTGCCCTTTAAGTCCATCACGACTGCTCGGAACATATCTTCCAAAGTCTGAATTGTTCGCTCGCTCTGGCCATCAGTTTGAGGATGGTATGCTGTATTCAACCTCAACTGTGTTCCCAATCTTTCTTGTAGACTCCTCCAGAAATTTGATGTGAAGCGCGGATCTCTGTCCGACACAATAGATACTGGCATTCTATGTCGCGACACTATCTCTTTTACATAGAATTTAGCCAATTGCTCCAGATTATACCGTATTCTGATAGGTAGAAAATGAGCATACTTGGTTAGACGGTCCACGATCCCCTAGATGGCGTCTAAACCCTTTTATGTTGGTGGCAGGCCCACCACAAAATCCATGGTGATGTGCTCCCACTTCCACTCTGGAATCTCTAATGGTTAAAGGAGTCCGCTCGGTCGCTAATGTTCTACTTTAACTTGTTGGCATGTCAGACATCTGCTGACACACTCTGCTACTTCCCTCTTCATATTCAACCACCAAAAGTATGACCAAAAATCCTGATACATCTTCGTGCTACCGGGATATATAGAGTACCTCATACTGTGAGCTTCCTGGAGAATCTCTTCTCTTAACTACGTATTCAACGACACACAGATCGTCCCTTCAAACCTTAGCAGCCTTGTGCTATCAATCTTATACTTGAGCTCTTCCTCTTCGGAAATACGCTTCTTGATACTACCACAATCTTCATCCTTTTCCTGAGCATCCTTGATTTTATCTAACAGGGTCGGGCTCGCTGACACTGTAAATAATTTCTCGCCTGACTCTCTCGAGTACTTGAGTTCTAAATCGAGTCGTTCGAAATCCCTTACCAACTCCTCTTGAGTGGTTAACTTCAGTAACTTCTCTTTGCCTTTTCTGCTTAAGGCATCGACTACTACATTTGCTTTGCCCGGATGGTACAGAATCTCACAGTCGTAATCTTTAATCAATTTCAACCATCGGCGTTGCCTCATGTTCAACTCCTTCTGAGTGAAGATATAGTTTAGACTTTTGTGATCCGTATATATCTCGCACTTCTCTCCGTATAGGTTGTGCCTCTAAATTTTCAAGGCGAAAACTACCGCGGCCAACTCCAGGTCATAAGTCGGGTAACCCTTCTCATAGTCCTTCAGTTGACGTGACGCGTACGCAATGGCCTTGTCGTGCTGCATCAACACACAACCAAGACCTTTGTGTGATGCATCGCTATACACTATAAAGCCTCCAGTGTTATCTGGTAAGGCCAACACCGGCACTTGACTAAGTCTCCTCTTCAGCTCCATAAAACTTTCTTTGCATTTTTCCGTGTAAACAAACTTAACTACCTTCCTGATGAGATTGGTCAATGGCGATGCTATCTTTGAAAAATCCTGGATGAACCTCCGATAGTATCCCGCTAACCCTAGGAAACTCCTGATCTCCGTAGGTGTCTTCGGCTATTCCCAATTGATAACGACTTCTACCTTTGAGGGGTCCACCGAAACACCATCTTTGTCAATGATGTGCCCTAGACTCTGCACCCTCTACAACCAAAACTCACACTTAGTAAGCTTTGCGTACAGCTTCTCCCTTCTAAGAGTCTCCAACATAATTCTTAAATGTTCAGCATGATCCTCCTCTGTCTCCGAATACACCAAGATGTCATCGATGAATACGACTACGAACTTGTCCAAGTACTGCTGAAACACTCTGTTCATCATATCCATGAATGTCGCTGGTGCATTCGTTAATCCAAATGACATTACCAGAAACTCGAAATGCCCATAACGAGTCCTGAATGCAGTCTTCCAAATATCTTTCTGCCTGACCTTTAATTGATGATAGCCCGTCCTTAGATCGATCTTTGAAAAGTATTTTTCTCCCTTGAGTTGATCAAATAGATCATTAATTCTGGGTAACAGATACTTATTCTTAATTGTGACTTTGTTCCACTCGCGATAGTCGATACAAAGTCTCAATGAACCATCTTTCTTCTTTACAAACAAAACTGACGATCCCCATGGAGACACGCTCGGTCTGATATAACCCTTATCTAATAGTTCTTGCAGTTGAACCATTAGTTCTTTCATCTCTACTGGTACCATTCGGTAAGGCGCCTTGGATATCGGTGCTGTCCAGGGTACTAAGTTAATCACAAATTCTATCTCTCTATCCGGCGGTAGTCCCAAAATTTCATCTGGGAAGACATCAGCAAATTCCTTTACGATGGGTATCTGACTCAGTTCACCCTCGATTCGTCGAGTGTCGACCACATGAGCCAAATAACCTATACAACCCTTCCTAAGCAACATTTTTGCTTGCATCATCATCAGACAACAAGATTGTCTTGGCGATTTACTACCATAGAATACCACCTTCGACTTATTTGGAGTCTGTAGGTGTATACATTTCCTCTTACAGTCAATGACTACTCTGTGACTTGATAACCATTCTATTCCAAGAATTACATCGAACTCCCCCAAACGAATCGGTACTAAATCCACATTAAACTTACATCCTCGTAATTCCGTACGACAGTTCTTATGAATGCATTTTACGGGGATAATATCTTTGTTTGCTAGTTCTATGTTCATAGGGTGTTCTAACTTTTCACGGGGTAAGTCTAATCTCTTAGCAAATTCTTCCGAAATAAAAGAACAGGTAGCACCCGAATCAAATAACACATATGTATTTATATCATTGATTGGGATGATACCTGACACCACGTCCTTGGACTCCACCGCATCTTGGACATTTAGGTTGAACGTGCGTGCTGTTGATCTGTTGGCTTGACTAGCTGGCTCTTCAAAGCTCTACCTGTTGTTGTTAATGTTTTTGTTGATGCTTCCTCTGTTGCCACTTCCTGCGTTACCCTTTCTCTTCGGACAGTCTTTGATTTGGTGGTCGGGTGCTCCACATGAGAAACACCCTCCTTTCAGTTTATTTGGACATTGAGGAACCATGTGCCCCGGTTGTCCACAACAATAACAAATGTTTCTCCCCTTCATACACTCACCTGAGTGATTCTTTCCGCAGTTGCTACACTTTCCACTTTTCTTGGCCTCTCCCCCGGACTTGTTACCTCCGGAGGATTGACTCTCCGTCCATTTACGCTTATGGGGGTTACTGCCTCCGCTGCTTCCTCCTTTCATTCCTTCCTGACCGGTCTTCTTTTCTTGTTTGAAACGCGTTATGGCTTCATTGCCTTCTTCCGCAATGATCGCCCTTTCTAGCAGTTCAGAGAAATTCTTAATTTTCCACACAGTAACGGCTTTCTGCACCATGGCTTCCATCCCAACTCAAATCTCCTTGTCTTCCTGGCCTCCGTGTCCACCTGATGTGGAGTGAATCGGGCTAACTCGTTAAACTTTGCCGCGTACTCTGCAACCGTCATACCGCCCTGTTTCAGTTCCAGAAACTTAACCTCTATATCCTGTTACGTATTCTTCGAGAAGTAATTCTCGAAGAATAGCTCCTTGAATTTGTCCCATTAAATGACTCCATCACCTGCTCGCCCCTTATTGGCTTTCCACCAATAATTAGCTTTACCCTTCATCATGAAGGTGGCGAATCCGATTTTTTGCTCCTCGGCCACTCGTGCGACCTCGAAGACTTTCTCCATCTCTTCAACCCAAGTTTGTGCTTCTATTGAGTCGAGAGTTCCTTTGAACTCGGGTGGTCCAACCAGTTTGAAATCCTTAAAATTGGCTAAGTGATGCACTGGCTGGGTTGCTGGTGGTACCACCGCTGGTGGGGGTCTAGCCTACATAGCCTTGGCTAGCAGTTCAGCAAATATTCTCATTGGGTTAGGTTGATCTCCAACCTCACTTTCTGACTCAGCGACACGTTGGTTGCGAGGTCTACCTTTTGGCGGCATTATGATCTGCTAAAGAGTAAATCTTAGATTTTCACTTATTATGCTACAATTTTCGCACTATGCCGGTTAAGACAACATTTAATAGCAAAAGCATCTATCAAACATATTTGGAAAAGAAACAACTGCATTTATATTCATATACCAATGTTTTAATACAGACTGACCCAACATTTGGCATACTACTATAAATGCTCAATGGCACCATCTGCCTACTACTAACTATCCTCTATTAAACAAAAGGTGAAGATTCACTACTACCTACCCCCCTTTAACAGAATAAAAGTTGGGGTTGACTACCATTCAAAGCATAAAACTCAGCATTTGGACTTACATCATAAATCTGTCCCTATTAAACAAAAGTGGAACTCACTACAGCTACTAAGTACATACAAAGGTACTACATTAATAAGTCAATATCTGCTACGGCGGACTACCCGACGGAGTGCCTGTCGAGCCAACCAATCAACCACTCGGCGTCTGATCATGCGCCGACTACCCTCCTCCTGAGGGTATCTCTTGACTCGATCCTGCAATCTGGCCACTTTTGTATATATAGCATACTCTAAGGTATCGATCCTGGCGGATCCATCTCGAATCTCTCCCTCTAGCACATCCACCCTTGTGACTACGCGAACCCAGAACTCCTATATCCGAATCCTTTCTACCTGCTCTAAGTCTCGCTCAGCCCTAACAGCCTGTAGAATTGTCTACAGCTCCACCTCACTGACATCTGCCTGCTCTAATGCTTGCCTCAACTGACTATTTTGCAACACCAACTGTTGCACTGTGGGGCTTAACTGGGTGTAGTACTCTCTAACTGCTGAATCTGAGCTTTCAGTTCAACTATCTGGAACTGTAGTGAGTACACCTCTGCCTTATACTGATCTTCCATCTCCTAATGGACAGAATTCTCCTCCTCTAGGTGTGCAATACGAGCATTCTGTTGCTCAATAATCTGCTTTTGCTCTATTATGCGATCGACATAATCTCCAAGCAAGTCATCCTGATATGTGTGGAATACCGGGGATCCCTCCTCAGGTACCTCCTTAGTCGGGTCCTCCTCGGACTCATCCTCCCTATCCTGACTGCCGGATTTGAACACTCCACCTATGACAGGCTCTTCCAAATCCACCAAGTAGTCCTCATCTGGGCCGAGCCCACTCAATGGTACTCCTGGGGCAACAGGTGCATAGCCCACTAACTGCTCTGTAACAACAGGCATATCAGTGAATACAACAATAGCCATCCTACAAACACACAAAACTAACATTAGTACAACAATAAAATATATTCATTGAAGGAATGAAATTATATTCCATTGGGTACTACTCGACCTGATGAACTCCCCAATTCATCAAAATACCAAATATGATAAATCTCCTTGATTTATCTCTTAATGCACTCTATACGAGTTTAATACTAAGGTTATAACCTAGGTTTCGCAATCCTAATGTTTATAACCTACAACTTTGATACCAACCTGTGACGCCCCCAAATTCAGTTCTCAAACACCCGGATTTGGTCATCACAATTCAATACAAACATCCACCTCCAAACAACATAATATAACTAAATGTGGAATATAATAAACATATGTTGTTCATTCAAAAGGTGTTACTAGTCCCAAGATTCGATAAACTTAATATAGGAATACAAATTTATCATAGTACAGTACTTTAAGGTTTAAATAACAATAAAAATTCCTTAATTACGCATGAAACAAAATACAGACACTAGTAGACTAATACTTCATCTTTTCCTTGCCCTTGTCTTTTCCTTAGGTCTCGGGCTTAACTGCAATAAGGTTCATGATATAGCAATGGTGAGCAACTAGTTTGCCCAACAAGTTAAATACAACAATAAAGGATATATCATGATGAACGGAATATGAAGAGAGAAATTCAATAATATGAATATCGGTAGCAAGAATAATAATTACCTTCAGAACGAATGATAGTCAAGTAGACTTTGAACAATAAACTTCTAATGGAATCAATAGCTAATTGACCCTTTGGTTACTGACTCAGAAATAAGTACTCAAGAGGATCAGCCTCTAGTACCCTATGTGTATGCGTAACATTTAATTTCTGTTCTTGTATCTTATATTCCGATACATGGGTACTTCCCCATATTTTTGGGGTGTTCATGCTAGTCCAAGAATCCGCACCTTCAAATGATTTGGAAAGCTTTTATTAAACATGCTCCTGTCTAGCTGAACAATGGCTTAGACTTAACTTTGAACAGTTCATGCAATGATGGAACTTTAATTAAGGCACAAGTCAAAGACTATTCAAATTCAATTGCACCAAGTATGAATCTCAATAGTAACGATGTGGAATAATTGTAAAGTAATTAAACCACTTAAAGCATGCTTGAGGAATTAAAGGTTCAAGCTTAAAATAAGTAATTTGCAATGAATAATACAAGAATGGATTTAGGGAAACTTGCAATATCAATAACTTACACATTGTGCGAATACCAATAAATATCATAGATGTGGATAATTGTTAGTAATTAATACACTAGCATTCTTGAAACATAATAACTCAAGTTTGAGTTAGGAAACTTGTCTGATAGCTCAGCTACAATAATCTAGCTTTAAATTAAATTGCGTGAAACGACCTAACATTAATAAGTCGGTTCTTAGTTAGTAAAGTATAACTATCATGAGTTTTCACTTACAAGAGGTTACACACCGAGTAATCCTAACACAAAGATACGTAGATGTAACCATTTTTACTAAGTCTATAACCATTACTTTCCATCTTAGGTGGATGAGTTAACAAATCTAGAATACCTCGATTCTATGCATCACATAAGCTCGAACACGTAGCACACCAATTAAATCGTGCAATACAACTTGAGACTTACGTACATACATGTTGCAAGACTCTGTTTACAAATTAAAATGACTGGGCAAAACTGGCAACCGGCGCGGTCGCGCCACTCACTGGACAGACCAAGAATGAGATTTTATTCTGCTTAAACCAAGCTTACTTCTAACATACAGGCTACTGATATTAATCACATACACATGCTCATAAGGTTATTACCTTAGTTCCAAACCTAGCATGCTCATTCTAAGTCCATATCAAAATCATATAGTTTAATGTCGAAAATCTATATACTTTAAAGCTACTCAAGTTTATTTCACAAGGAATCACTATTGTAGTCATAACATCACATGATGACATTACACAGTGCTTAATAAGCATGCTTGTGCACAACAACACATGTATACACTAAACATATAGCTACTCTTGATATCTCATTATTTTAGACATGTTTTCATACGTCAAGTGCATATTTAGCTAGATGATGTTCATGTTAACCTGTCTAGAGGTATTATAGATCCTATTAGTCATGCTTAAATGATCAGAATATAACTCCCACAATAATGGACAATATCCGTCCTCAACTCTATGTTTTCCTTTGAAAATTATACTAAGACAACTCACGCAACATAGCTCATGTAAAGATAACTTGGAAATCATAACTCACACGTATTTGAACACATATTCACGCTATATACACATGTTCAATGATTAAATTGCAAAAGATGCTCATTTGCTAAGTTTATTTTAAAGTTGAAGCTTCCTTAAAGAAATTTCATACATAGGATAACATATGTAACTCATGGTATTTACAGGGACCCTAGACACATGACAACCCTAATTGTATACATGAATGAACTAACTAACATGCTGCAACATGACAGAACAACACAACCAAAGTTGATGCACGGCGCGGCCGTGCTTGGTTTGGCCTTGGGAGTGGTGCGGCCGCGCCACTCCTACACTGCTTCAGGTTCGGCTCTGCTTCTGCAGAACTCGAAAATTAATATGGCCTAACCTTTCTAAATGCAATTCAGTGCAACCACATTGGTCCCAAACATGTATATAGACCCATATAACATCCTTACAGCAATTAATCAAACTAATTAGCAAGAAGCATTGATTTCATAGAATTTATCAAACTAAAAATTCGATAACACAGTGTACCTTCTTGAAGCCAATTTTTAAATCCTCAGATGCTTAATTTCAGATTACTCTCACTCTCAACAATACTCACTCTATATACTAACTTATCAGAAGATTTAGTAACTGAAATTCTGAAGAATTGTTTCCAATTTATAGAGAATTTATTACCCAGGCAATGCTCTTAACCAAAATGAAGAACCAACGAGAAGAAGAAGAAGTTGATGGGTATTAAAAGTTTGGTAAATCACCCACACCCTCCTTCATTATTCTCACCATCTGATACAAGCAAGCTTAGGCCTCATGCCTATACATGGCTGAAGATGTGACTCCCGCTGTGCATATACTATTTGGTTTCTCTCTCCCTTATTGCAGACCACGACTTAGAACTAAATGGGTTATGTCCCATAACTCTTGTCCCAAATTAATGTTACTTAGATAAATAATTCATACAATTAAAAACCCAATTAATCTAGTATACATTTATTATCCAATTCGTAAATACATAAAAGATGGAATTAATAACTTATTCTAGTCCACTTAGTATTAAATTACTAAATAGACTATTATACAATAATATCAATATTGCACACATAAATTAATAATTATATTAATTAATCTATGCAAATTAAATTCCTCCACTATATTCAAATAAATCGAATATTTAATTAATAAACAACTTTATCAATTCTTCTGGTACTGAACCTTAGGGCTAGTCCACTAATTTAATTAAACCATTAGTGACTCCCTTTAATAACCTTGGCAACTATGTGAAGTCACATAATCACACAGTCAATTAATCACACAAGATTTAAATAAGAGTACAAAACTAGCTCATTAAAATTAAGTTTTATATTTAATTAATAATGGAGTTTAAAATTTCACAGTTTTTACACCTTATCTGCTAATTCTCTCTTTTCTCCACTCTTCTTACTTAGCAAATGAGATAGCAAATGCTGAAAAAATGAATATGGAGTGAAGGGAACCGTTTGATTTTGCAAGGCATCTTGAGAAGAAAAATGAGAAGGAATGTTGCTAATATCAAATTTCCATGCATGGGAGATTGAGAATTGTTTCTTTAAGAATTGTACTGCCCGAACATTTTTCCTCTCCTTTATTCCCATTGGTTAACAATGTTTGGTTGTCTTCCTTCTTTATTTTATTAAGTCCCGCACTTCTCCTATGCCCCCTCATTAATTGGTTTATTAAGTATTTAATGGCCACATGTGTTGGCCACTCCCGTAGGCTCCTCTAATCTCATACCAAATGCTGATTTTCTTCTCCCAAATGTTACTTTCTCGCTCTTTAATTAATAAACATTAATGCTCCCACTCATTCCATGCATTTCTTAGTTAATAAAAATGCTTCTCTTCTTTCTCTAATTAAATCCCCAAATGGGTCATGCAATGGGGTTGGGTCATGAGTACAATAATGGGTCTTGGGTTAGGCCTTTTATTTGGGCCACCCATATCAAATATTTGAACTACTAATTAAATTATCAATGGGCTCTAACAAAATCCTACAGTTAGATTTTTAACAATAATAATTTTTATTTAGCCAATTATTAGCCCACTAATTTAATCCATTATTGGACTCATTTAATATGGGCTAGCTATTTATTACCCAATTAACCTACCATATTTATGCACCTAAATGTACATGTAACCCGCATTTATTTGGTTAACATATTTACACCAAATAAATTATTAAAATAATAATCTTCATCAAACTATTTATTTTATTCAATAAATAGCATTCTTGGTGTGAATAGTGCCCACATGAATAGTACTTTAACGTTATTCCACAAAATCATTTTATTCGCTTCTATGAAGCAACAATACTTATAATCATCGCATACGCATAATCTAGATTGTAATATAACCTTTAAACACTTAACACATTATAATATTAATAAAAATTTATTTTATTTAATAATATTCATCAGCTCTAATTACCAAGCTACCCGCGATTCACGATCGCTACATTAACTAACTATTAATTCTTATATATATATATATATATCATATTTATATATACACATTAAGTTCATCACATAAATCACATAAATATGTATAACACACATATATATTTTTACATTTAAACCCGATACGTCTCATAATAAGAATTTTATTTATTAAATTCATATTTTAATTTTATTCTTGAAGATTCGGGTTGTCATAACACAAGGCCCAAATCTTTGGTAATAAGCCCAACACGTACTGTCACGTAATCTATTTATTACACCGTTTTTGAAAAACCGCACAGAACCCAAAAGTCAAATAATTTAAAACCCCCATAGCCTCGAATTGAAATCGACCGCCACAATCCAGATCTAATTTTAACCTCACTGAAATTTCTCTCTGCATCTCCTAGTCTTAACTACAACCTTTGCGCTTACCAGCGCGAAAATACCTACCGATTAACCCATTCCACTATCCATTAATGGTTGCCACAAACACCTCGACATCCACCGTTCCATCCACACCCGGAACCACCACTTCTTCCACCCCCACACTGACTGCAATCAATCCCACCATTGCCACCACCATCACCACTAAAGCCACCACTGTCACCACCATTGTTATAACAAACCCCCATCCAACAGGCCCATCCAAGGCCGAAATCGACAACTTGAAGATGTTAAAAGAGTACTCCAATGAAGTATCCTTTGCCCACATTAATACCACATCCTCCATCACCCGCCCCCCCAAGACCTCGCCGGAATAAATGAACAATACCGTATTTCAGCCACTAACAAAATCCGTGCTCCCCTTCACATCGAACGAATGTACCACCGCCCCGATGGGTGGACCGCCATCTCCCTGAGTGCCCTTATGTACGATGTTCGCTTCCCCCTTCATTCTTTCATCATCGGCCTCCTAGGGTTTATTGGAGTCGGCTTCGCCCAACTGGTGTCGAACTCCTACATCCATATCATCGCCTTCATCGCCTTCTGCCACGATCTCAACATCACCCCCACCATTAACCTCTTCTTCTCCATATTTTCCATGAGCCGATCCAGAGAAGCTGACTTCCGACAAATAAACAAATAGCAAAGCAAATAACTCGAGAAGCGCCCACTGATGAAGACGCCTTCCAGCAACAAAGAGTGTTATCCTTTGTTGCTGGATGACTCTCTTTATTGCTGGAAGGCGTCTTCATTAGTAGGCGCTTCTCGAGTTGTTTGCTTTGCTGTTTGTTTATTTGTCGGAAGTCAGCTTCTCTGGATCGGCTCATGGAAAATATGGAGAAGAAGAGGTCGATAGTGGGGGTGATGTTGAGATCATGGTAGAAGGCAATGATATGGATATAGGAGTTCGACACCAGTTGGGCGAAGCCGACTCCAATAAACCCTAGGAGGCCGATGATGAAAGAATGAAGGGGGAAGCGAACACCGTACCTGAGGGCACTCAGGGAGATGGTGGTCAATACAAGAAACTAGGGATGTAGTGAAGGAAAATTTATGAAGGAATTCATTCCTTCACATGATGAGTTTTCTAGTGAGGGAACAACGAAGGAAAAAACAATTAGTGATAATAGAGTTATTCTGAAAGAAATATCCTTCATAATTTACATTTTTCTTTTGCAACATTGAGATGGTAGAAGGATGTTTGGTGCCAGTCTTTGATGAAAAATTGAGATAGTATTTGCGAAGAAAAATACTATTAATGAATGAATTATTACTCGCTATATATTATTACTGAGAGGTTTTTTGCGAAAGATAAAATTGGTCACTATTTTGTTAAAATAAGTTTTTTAGAATTAATTATAGTGAATATAAATTGTATTATATATAAATATATTAAATTTTTTACAGTAGTAAATTTACTTTTAATAACACTTTTTCAGTAGCTTACAATATCGATTATTTCTTATAATAAACTATAAAGTAAATAACTTTACACTACTTTAAACTTTAAAATTTCATACATTGATCATGACAAAAAAAGAGCGAAAAAAGAAGAAGAAGAAGATAGTGGCGCTCTTTTGTGGAATAGACCACAAATGTCAAAAAAATACTAATATATATGCTCTATAGAAAGAGTTAAGTTTGAGTTTGTTCTTTAATTTATGATATACTACAATTCAAATTGTAATGTAATTAATATTTTAATAAAAAAATGTATTCTTAATAATCATTTTTAAGTAATTTAAAATATTAATTGTATTAATTAAAATATTAAGTTATAATAATTTAAATTTTAAAATATTGTAAACTGACAATAAACAAAATTATAATAATTATGACTCGTTTTGTGAAACATATTACAAATGTTAAAATATTACTTTTTTGTTCTACAAAAGAGTTATATTTCAGTTTGTTATAATTAATTTATGGTATCCTAAAATTTAAATTTAAATTTATTTTGAAATAATTGTTTTACATATAATATTACTTCTAAAAGAGTTATTTTTTAACATGTTATCGAACTCTTGTTTTTGGATAGAGTCCCAAATTTAGGAGTTGTGTGCATGGTCTGGAAAAAGAGTAAGACATGAAACATATACCAATTTGGGTTTCTTATGTATAATTTTTCTCATCTTTTTAGGGGTTTTTAATCCACAACTTGAAAGATCAAATTCTAATTTGTTGGAGCCCTAACTAACTTTGATCCCAAAGAGCCTTGATTTCAAACATGGAAGCTTATTCATGGAACGCTCATCTATCTTCTGCTTCTAAGCGCTATCAATCTGCTATTCACTCGCTATCTGGTAAGCTCAATTTTGTTAAATCTAGGTTTTTGTTGTCATGTTTATATGTGAATTTGTTTATCTAAAATGATATGGATAATTTTGACGTAGATATGTTCATGGATTTTGAAGAAATTGATGCAGATGATGACATTAGGGAAGAGTTTCCATGCCCATTTTGTTTGGAGTATTTCGATATTGTCGGATTGTGTTGTCATATTGATGATGAGCATCCTATGGAGGCCAAGAATGGGGTATTAATTTGTTATTTCTCAGTTGTTAACATTGATAATCAGTTTTTTAAATAATATCACTTTAACAAAAATTAAGTTACCAAGTAAGAAAATGAAAAAACCAACAAAGTTTAAATCTTTATGTAATTTATGAAGAAAATGAAATAAAGTAACAAAGTTTAAATCTTTGTGTTATTTATGGACGACTTTTGCTTTAGTTCATAGACATAGTAATTGGAATTTCTATTTATGTTTCTGTATCCGATGATTTTCATGTTTATGGCGCATTAATTGTCCATCTTTCTGTTTGTAATTTGACCTCAAATGAAATTATGCTTTCTAGATATTCATTGAAGAGTGGCAATGCTATACATAACTTTTGTTTAGAAGTCTCTAATGTTGTGACGCCCCCAAATCCGGGTACCTTCAAACCCGGACTCGGTGCTCCACGGTACATCCCATTTCATACAACATACTAGACATGAATGTAATTACTATATTATTACAACACGTCTTACTCTCAATCCCAGGTTCTATTACCATAACATCATTCCAAATACATAATAAGTCTTAATATTACATCATTACTAATATAAATAAACTATGACGCCATCTAGACGTTCATCTTGCCCTTTCCATTGTCCTTACTAGAACCTTCGACCCGCTCGGCCTTAGCTGCAATGTTTAATATAAAGCAAGAATGAGCATTCAATTGCCCAGCAAGTATAGCATTTGAATAACAACAATATCATCAATCATATCATTTCTCTTCGACAACTGAACAATAGTTGTGAAATATTCTGAATAAACATGAATAATACTTTACTTTCATTTGAAACATTTTCGAAACGACATACTGAGTGGTCATAAGACCTTGAACATTCTTTTCTCCTTATAAAAAGGTTACACAGTTATTTTACCGCAAACCATCTGACTTACGAGCTCTTCTAGGTGATCAGCCTATTATACTCTATATTGATCAACACTCTAGCTGGAAACGACTATATGCGTTTGTTTAGGCACTCGATGCCTTGTTAGAATAACTGACTAAAAATTGCCCCTAATATTAGGGTTGTTCATCTCATTCATATCTCAAAATCCTAACCAAAGCAATTCGGTTGGATAGCTCTACTTAATCATCAATAACATTTTAAGGATTTATTATCAAATCAATAAAATATTTCAATATATGTCTAGCCGAAACAAATGGCATTGACGTTCTCTATAACAGTTCATATATATGTGAACTTGAAAGCTTCAACAATTTATGTCATAACATAGCTCGAATACTTGTGTAAATACTAAAAAATTTACATAAGTAAGGAATTCACACAACCATATATGTATTATGTAAATCGGAACTTCAAACATCGTATGAGAGTCATGAGAATATAATCAAATGAATCAAATAAGCTTGCCCAACACAAGGGTTAGACAAGCGTTAGAAAACTTGCCTTAAGCGCTTGCTACTACTTGACGTTAATCGTCCTTCAAAAGTCCTATACATTTAAGTACGTATCCACATACAAATTAGCCACATAATTGATGCCAAATATTGGTTTACATTACACTATAATATTTCAGTCTAATTAGAAACATAGTATCAACAAGGTTACACACACTTGATACGACGTTTCAATGTTCGCACAACGCACTCCCGATTTGCCTCATATGCATAAGTTTAGCATGCCCATACACTTGTCTAATCATCATTGAGTAATGCTAAGAGTCATTATAAACCATAATGTACAAGTTTTAGAACTTAAAATAATAACTTTTAGCGTTGGAAACATTACACGATACATACGTGCATGTACGACGCCCTCTTTTTGCTTCCTAATGCACAATAGTCCTAAAAATGGCCAATTTAGAAATTGATCAAGGCATTAAATTTCAGTTGTAAACAATAGAAGTTGTATTTCTACTTCTTAGCTTTCCGAATCATCTTGAATCATCCAAAATAGAGTTCGTATGAGAAAGTTACGCCCATTTTAGTAAAGGAGGTCAGAGTTGTCAAGCCCATGCGCCCAGCGCGCGCGCCCGCCTGCTATGGAATTAGGCCATTCCGGAGGCTATGGAAAGCTTGTAATATGAACTACAAAACTCTCTTGAATTCATAACGTCTTAGACTCTCTAAAAAGTCCGAATTTTAGCTCCAAAAAGCCTACTCAACTAGTTTTCTGTGTATTTTTTTTGAACCTGATATCTCTTCATTAAATCGCCATACTTCTTCATACGAAGTCAAAATGGGATCATTCAAAGGCCTAAGGCTTCCTTACTGAGTGTACTGTACATACCTAGAAGCTCATAATTAAACACATAACACCACAATACCAGAATTGAATCAAAGTCTAGTCCGTACAGTCCGTTTCTTTATCCTTTATGCACATGTATGGTTTTCTTTCTTTTGTTCCACTCTTGGATGCTATTAACAGAGGTTTTAAGGTACTAAGGACATATATATTCGTTCATTAATAACTAATAACAAACACAACAACCATAACAATATCTACCATTAACGAAGGGAAACTTAGCTAGGAAGCTTAAAAATGAAGGAGATGAGCTAGGTTCCATTACTCACCTCTTGTAGCCTTCTTCTTAGTGTTTGGGTGATTGTTACAGTTAGTAGCTTCCCTCTTCTTCTTCTTCTTCTTCTTCTCCTCCTCCATCTGACTCTCTCTCTCTACTTTTCTCTCTCTAACTTATGTGAATATTCTTGCTTCTTGTTAAAGGAAATGAATGAACGGATGGCAAAGGAGGAGTTCTTATGGGTGAAAGAAGTTCAGACTCTTGGACTTGGGAGGAGCACGCCGGCGACAACCGACTCCCCATGTATGGACGGGAGAGCTTTGGCTCTCCCAGGCAAATGTCTCGCCTGGGTTTCTCCCCTCCCCTTCTCCCACATGCTTGTCTCTCCTTTCCCTTTGCCAAAGTGTTAGATTGTTTTAACCCATGCTTGGTCGATGGCTACCTCTTCCTTTTCTTCTTTCTCCCGCATACGTTTTTTCTCTCCCTCTCAAACCCACTTACAGATTTCTCTCTCATTATGACCCAACGGGTCATGGATCATGGGTTATGGGTTTGGGTTTGGGTCATGGACTTGACCAGTGGGTCTTGGGCTACTATTTGGGCCACTATTCAAAATCTATTGGGCTTCAAATCACCAATGCAATTGGGCTTCTAATAAAAATTTAATTGGGCTCAAATAAAATCCCACATTTGGATTATTAACCCCTCTCATTAACGTTTTGATGAAATTATGAAAAGTCAAAAAATCAAAAAAGACGTTTATCGTGTAAACAACGTTTTAGCGCTATTCCTCTAATGATTTAATCAATTTCCACGAAATAATAACACTCAAAAATTATCATATACACATCATATGTATTAATGAAACCTTCAGACACATAACACATAATAACATTAATAAAAGTTCAATTTATTCAATAAAATCCATAGGCTCGAATTACAAAGCTACCCACGATTCGCAATCATTACAAATGTTATTCTAAATTGGTTTTTTTACATTTTTTTGAAATCCGATATTTTGCAAAATTGAATTCTCATTTTGGGATGGAGAGATATATAGTATGGGGGGTTAAGGATGATGTTAGAGTTTGCTTCTTACTGATAAGTGAGAAGAAGTGGGAAGAAATTGTAAATTATTGTCCCGAGGTTTTGTCAAACAAGATTGAATATGAATAAAGTATTGGAAGCATTTTTTGTGATTAATTTGCCACAAGCTATACCCTATGTGGATCTTCTTTGGAAGAGAATTCATGATTATACAATGCTTAAGGATTAGCTTTAAAAGATAAGGTTGTAGTATCATGGGTTGCTTTAGTATTCTTTTAATTGTTAATGCAATAATGTTTTGCTAAATTATTATGTAGTTGAACTGTGTTTTTTCCAAAGACTACTTTATAACAAATTTGTTTTTTGCTTTCCAGATGCCCAGTTTGTGTAATGAGGGTGGGAGTAGACATGGTTGCTCATATAACATAGCAGCATGGAAATATTTTCAAACATGAGACATAATGTACTGATTGTAAGTTTTATTTGGGAGAAGGAAAGGTAAAGTTTATCTTAACACGATGAAAATGTTCTCACTTTTAAAGATGTAAAATTTTGTATATACTCATGACACAAATTTGTGGTAAAAAATAGTTTGACACATTTTCAGGGTATCAAGGCCCGTCATCATACATTCATTATCAAATTTCATTATTGTGGCTACCTGATTGACACTGTAGTTAGATTATTTGTGATATATATAGTATAAATCAGGAAATTTATTTTATCCCTAAGTTTGTTTTGGTAACTCTAATCACTTTTAGGGACATAATTAACTATCTACTTGTAATTTTTATGTGAATCAATCTCATAGCCATGTACCATTGGGCTTTATTTATTTTTTCATTATTTGATAGCGTTATATTAACTTGTTCTCAAAAATGTTAGTTTTTCTTTGCTCTATAAGTTATTCTTTCATTATTTGATGGCGTTAAATGAACAAATTTTTATATTAATTATTTTCCTATCTTTTTAAGGTTCACTTTCCAATATCATTGTTGTTATTAATAATGTATTCTTATTTATGTGTGCGCACATGCCTATGACATGGTAGAGTCATTATTGGAGAGCAAGAAGAGGTCATGATGGGGGAAGCAAACAGTAAGAAGACATGTCATCATATCACAATCTGATTCCCCAAAACTACCCACTATAATATACACTTCACGCACACATAGCCAACTTCGACAAGTGATTTAAGAGTTGAAAAGAAGCAATTACGAGTCAGAGTTGTGTGGGCCCAAGTGCATATTAGGGTTCACATGACCTAATTGAATTAAATGTACAAATTAGGGTTCATATGACCTAATTAAATGTATAGATTAGACGAAAATAAATGTGCTAGACCCGGGAAAGTCTCCACGTGTTCCAAGGCAGAAGACTCGTAGATGCGACCCATTTTGGAAATTGATTGAGGGATTGGATTGGGGGCTAGAAGAACAGGGTAATTTGGGCATTACTTTGATGATTAAAGGGCATTTCTGGAATTTTCCCTTTAAAACATGACTAAAGGGTATTTCGGGAATTTCTCTTAAAACATGTGTCTGGCATGTGACTATTTCCTAGGAAAACTCTATAAATAGCCCCTTTATTCTAAGAAAAGGGGATCGCTCTCAATACATTACACTTAGACTCTTGGAAGCTCATTACACTTAGAACTCTCTCCCAACTCGAAGACTCAAGAAGGCTCTTAGAATCCCTGCTACCCTAACCCGGTTTCTGGATGATGAGAGTCTTCTCCCCTCTTCAATCAATCAATCAATTTCGTGCTCTTCGTGGATTTTTCTCCTATCCAACCAACACGAAACCCTAACCCTAGCAAGGTACAATTTCCTTGCCCACATTTATTTGGCGACTCTACAGGGGAGGTGTAGAATTCGTGAAGGGTATGCCCACAACTCGAAGTGGGAGAATTACAGGAAGAGTTTCACCGACAACAAGCATCACTTCACCGGATCTGATTTCAAGGCCAGCAAATCCAGTGTTCCAAAGCGCAAATCTGGATCTTGATAAACCCATCTTAGAAGACGTTTCGGAAGGAAGTTCAACATCACCTCAAATGGTTGATCAATAACAAACCAGGGCTAGACAGGAAAATACGGGAAGGCAAGGTGAGGAAGTAGCTGGAGCGCAGATAACCTCGAATGTCGTGCAGATGGAGATGCTCAAGGCATTACAAAAGGTACGAGAAGGCTAAGGGATGATGATGACCATGATGCTGGAAATGCAGAGGAAGTAGGAAGAAATAGGGAATTTCCGCCAGCAGTTGATGCAAATCTCCACTTTTAGGGCTATGTTCCCAGGAAGTTCGCAGGGGGAACGAGCAGAAATGGAGGACAACAGAAACAACAAAGAGAATCAAACTGTGCCTCTAACAATGGAGAGTCAGCCAATTCCAATCATCAACTTGGAGCCCCAAAACAGCGGTGATGTGCCACAACTTAGATTGGAAGCAAGTCAGCCTCAGCCCAACATCATCCCGACCACTCTCCCAGCATTTTCACAAGTCCAAATACCGACCATCCCGAGCCACATCCAACGAACAAGCCAACAAGCACAACTGATACAAATTGTGCATGATGCAAGTGTACATCAACCAATTTTCTTACCATACACACCACCAATGCATCAATACATCATAGCCCCTCAAAGAGTCTATACCACAAGCCAGTATGTAACGAAGGATGATATGATCGATGTGATAAATCAACTTCGCAAGTAGATAGCCTGACCTTCAAAGTTGGACTTTACTCCACCCTACCTGGCACACATTCGGAGGCAACCTTACCCAATAGGGTATATTGAGCATCCCCCACAGTTTCCAAAATACAACGGGGAGAAAGGAAATGTCAGGGAACATATTGCTAGGTTCGTGGAGTCGATGTCTCCGTGGCTAGGATATGATGAAGTAAACAACCACAACTTGTTAATGAGGGAATTCAACAAGACTTTAACAGATAGTGCCTTCAGTTGGTACTATAACTTGGAGAAGGGATTAATCCATGATTGGGATGATCTAAAATTACAGTTTTTTAAGAAATTTTTCTATGTGCAGAAGCAGGTAACCATTGTAGAGCTCATGAAATTTAAGCAGAAGCCGAACGAGGAGCTGTCAGACTATGTGGACAGGTTTAGGGCTCAGGCACAGAAGTGCGCAAAGCCAATTGAAGAAAAGAACTTGGTGAGCATATGCAACAATGGTGCCATCGATGCCTTCAAGCCCCACCTCATTACAAAAGCCTGTGATTCATTTACAACTCTCTTATTTTTTGCACAAGACTTGGGAGGAATTATGACGTTGCCTACAAACCATGCGACTGTTACATGGACGAGCAAGAGGACGGCTATTGTGGCTCTGGCAGATTCTCAGCCAAAACCACAAGGGGGCAGAAAAGAGAAGAATGAGAAAATTTTTGAACGAAACAGAGGAAAGCCCGGGGACAAGTATACTAGTATGCCAGTTCCAAAGGTTATCATATGCAGTGAAAAGGCATTCAAGGGCCTGCACGAACAATGGGTCAAGCACGGAGTGGTGAAACCTCCAAGGCCTAGATTTGTAGTGACGGAAGAGATGAAAAGAAGATCGGACTTCTGTGTGTACCACCAGTACGCGGGAGATTCCACTATGGACTGTTACAGTCTGCGGAGGATATACCATGAGAAGCTGGCAGCCGGAGAAATTGAACTGTGAAAAGAAAGCACCGTGTATGAAAAGCCACTTCCAAACCACAAAGGAAAAGAAACATGCAACACTATTACCCATGGTGTAGCCCCAGAAGTCGAAAGGATGGAAAATTAAAAAAAAAAGCAAAAGAAGAAGAAGAAGAACTCAAAGGTTCCCCTCCTAGGGTTCGACCTCTAGGGGGCACACTCCTGTTTGAGCTCCAATGTGATTTCCCGATCGAACCTTGGTTATCGTGATGATCAAGACTAAGGAAAGTGATGAAAAATACATGGAGGCTTAAGGATGATCTTCCTCAAGTCTTTTGTAACATAGAAAGCTACCCAAAAAGGCCAAAGGTCGTGACGCCATGACAAAGGCGTGTGTGACATCAATCCAAAAAGAACATTAGAGCCTTGCTGACTTCCTCCACGACTATTTTACTATGATAATGCAGGAAAATGTACATTTACTATAGCTATGCCTGATGTTATGCTAAAGCCACATGAAGGCAAGAAGGATGGAGGCTCATACTAGATTTTAAGAAACACGATCAAGGGCCACAATAGCTTATTCAAGACAACAGGCTTTAGTAGCATACAAAAAACAAGCCTCAAGAATCAATAGTTGGTGCTCATGTCGAAACTATGAGAAGTTTTGTTACGCAAACTTTATCAGCACAAGATGATGGACAACCCAAATACTGGCTCTACCATCGAAAGATCTCAGAACTGTAAAGACGAGAATATCAAAAATCCACCCAAGATGGTGGTCCACTAGAAAATGGTGGTTGAAGTACTCAAGAGTATCTCTTGCCAAAAAATTGGATGACCAAGGGAGGAGAAACAAGAATTAATGAATTAAAAATCCACCCAAGATGGTGGTCCACTCTAAATGGTGGCCAAGTCCTCGTAGATTGCACTTGCCCAGAAATTGGATGACCAAGTGACGAGGCACGCAACTTAAGCCCTTATGAAACCCTATACGCCAAACAATTGGCACGACGTACCAAGGGATAAGGCACAAGTTATACTTTTAACTTCAAAAGTAACCGAGGAACCTAACTTTACAGCCCTCGAAACTGACAAGTTATACTTTCGACTTTAAAAGTAATCGAGGCACCTGACTATAAGTCCTCAAAGTTATACTTTCAACTTTAAAAGTAATCACGGCACCTGACTATAAGTCCTCAAAGTTATATTTTCAACTCTAAAAGTAATCGAGGTACCTGACTATAAGCCCTCAAACCCGAGAAAGTTACACTTTATCTCTAAAAGTGGCGAACGTTATGCTTTATCCGACAAAAGAAAAATCTATTATTATTATCTTTATGAAATTTTTTGAAACGTTGTGCTTTTCATTAAAAGTAATATGATTATTAATAAAAATGTCAAACTTTCACTTATACTTGAATATTCTTTGATTTTAAAAGTATGGATTCAAGTGTTGGTTTGCAAGAAATCGAAAAAAAAGCATGTTACTTAAAAATTTGCATGTTTACTCTTACTATTATGAATA
Source organism: Aralia elata (assembly GCA_034770075.1). Lineage (NCBI taxonomy): Eukaryota > Viridiplantae > Streptophyta > Magnoliopsida > Apiales > Araliaceae > Aralia > Aralia elata. Next base: position 73,558,326 of record CM068383.1, read on the forward strand.
TTGTTGTCTTAAAGTATTAATTTGAATAACTTATGATTCAATGCTAAATATTGGGTCTTAAGGAAAAATTCAAGTTAAAGGCAATCAATAATGTTAAAGAAACTCTATTATGATAAATGACATATAAATGAGTTCTTTAATACAGGAAATAAAAAAAAGTTATAAAAAGCCATGATCTAAAGGCTAAGATATATCAAACTCAAGATAGGGCATAACTAAAGCTTCAGAGTCAACAATAGCGGTATCTCAAGCCTTCCTATTTGATGTTATCATTCCCCCAAGGTCTTGAGTAGCCGACTCAAATTTCTAAAGCTTGATCTTCAATTTAGCTATGATATCTTGAAGCCCCAAAAGCTCTACTAAAAGTAAGTAAGTCTCGTAATGACGTGAAGTGACCTCTGAATGCGCAGTGCAACAACACAATACCTAGAAGTAAGGAAATCCACCCCAGCACAAAAAGGAGAAATGGCAAGCCCAACAAGTTATCAACCTTACAACTCGGCTATCTAAGTCCTCTATTCATAGAGAACGGAGAGAAAAACTGTGCATCTCAAGAACAAAACTTACAAGTTGAGCTAATAAGAGGGTATAGAAGGAGGCCTCACGAATATGTAGCCGATCAAGTATATGTGGGAACCAACTAGGAGACGCGTGTGTAACGATTGTGAATTTTGTAAATAATTTAAAATATTTATTGAGTTAATAAATATTTTAACTGATTTATTTATGGAGTAAAATGAATAAATAAATCATTTGGATTACTACATAATAGTTTAAATATGTGTGAATATGTTGGTTAAAGTTATGTTAGATAATTTATATTTTAGTGTGTGATTTTATTACACTGGTTAGTAATACTCTAATTTAATTAAAATAATTAAATTAGAATGATTTGGTAACAAAGTGATTTATTAAGTAAAATTTATTAAATAAACTTATAATAATTTTGTTTATAAAGTTTAAATTAGATTTAATAATAATTAAGTTTAATTAGAATTTAAAGTGGTGTGACATGTGACTATATAATAAGAGAATATAAAAATAATTTAGTAATTTCTAGGTTGGTTTTACCAAACATGGTCTTGTGGTCTTTGGTTTATTGAACTGACAAAACCTTTTGGTTTTGTTTAACTGATAACCCATATCAGTTTTTACGTATTTTATATGGCCAGAGTTTGTATCAGTGAGTGAGAGAGGAGAGTAGATTAAAAAGAATTTGAAGTTCTGTGAATCAAGAGAGAATCTTGGAGCAATTTCAATCATCTTCTCATCATCTACACAAGCACAAAACAAGAATTTAAGGTATAATTTAACCCTTTTATTCTTAATTTTTGTGTTCTAGAGTTTTGTAAATTAGGGTTCTTAATGGATGAATTGTGAATGATTGTTATATATGTATTTTGAAAGGTGTTTACAATTCATTGTATGTAAGTTACAAATGATTTTCAGAAATTAGATTGTTGTAAAACAAGTTTTTAATTGGGAATTTATGTTCTTGAGGTGTATATATGTTTTGCTCTAATTTGGGTCTAAAATTGATGATTTAATCATGTATTTATCTGTAAATTGAGAGTTGTTTATGATGTTATATTTAAAAATGAAAACAATGTAACTAGTGTGGTCTGATTTGGTTAAATATTATGTAAATGGTGAGTTGATTCACTAAATATATGAGTTTTGGAAAAATTAAGAAAAATTGATTAAAAACCTTTGGGTTTTGTTGTTTTGATTGTTTTAGGTTGTTAGAATTGATATATAGATGTTTAATAATATTTTTAAGAAGTTCATGATAATTGGGTATGTTTGATTTTGTGTCATATGCTTTAAAATTAGTGTTTTTGGGTTGGAATTCTGCAGTTCGCCAAAACTGCAGAAACTGGATTAATCCAGGGAGCTCGCCCCGGCGAGCTCACCAAGCCAAGCTCACTGAACTAAGTTTCTCACCCCGGCGAGGTCTCCCCCCGGCGAGCGTTTTGTGCTGTAATTTTCTCCCCCCAGCGGGAATTACAAAGAATGAAATTTTTATTATTATTTAATTCTTTTTCTTATGATATGCTATCATATGCAAGATTAAAACTTAAATTAATGTATTAAATGAATACTAGGATGTTAAGATGGATTCTAAATGAGTAACTTGATGATGATTAAATATAAAGTTAATATACCTTAACTTAAAGATAAGTTTTGGAAATTCTTAAAGTGTAATATTGTTGTAGCTAAGCTTGTAGCTTCTGAAATAGAATTGATAATCAGAAATTAATTGGAAATTGAGATGAGGATTGGAGTATTAATGTACGTGAATATTGTAACTAATCATTTTTGTTGCTATACAAATAGAATATGTAGGTTATTTATTGTACGTGGTTTGTAATTAGGAAAACTACGCACGAGGCAAGTTTCTTATTCTCAACTCTTTTCACACTAAATATGTTTCCAATCTTAAATTTACTTAACGCAAGTTTCCTTATCTTACCTCGATTTCAGTTAATGCAAGTTTCTATTCATATCTTGTTTACAAATATGCAAGTTTCTAAATCCTATTTTCTCATTTAGCAAGTTGTCATTGAATGTAATAAACTTCTGACTTTTGGATTCTTATTGTTCAAAGCTCAAGTTAATTGAAGTCTTTATTCTAATATCTTGGATATACAAAATCTACATCATTGTATATCACTGTTGTTGATCTTTGATCATAATCTAAGTTGTTTAAATTCTATTTTGTTGAACTGAATTCTTGGATGACAAAACTGAGAAGAATAACCCTAGTATAGGGGAATACTTACGCGAAAGCGTTGAATGGTTGGGCACAATACAATGTACAACGGGCTGATCACCCTGAGTACGAGATGGATAGTCCAGTTATAGTTTATTAAACTGTTAAAGGTTACAGCAAATTTATCTGTTAACCTAGGTCATGGTTCGTGGTCTTGTGACCCTCAGTATATCACTCTCGGTATATCTTGATGTTTTATTTATATTCTATTGAGCTTTCAGACGTTTCCATTCTTAACTATTACTTAACAGAAAGTTATACCGTACAAATTAAATTATGTTTGAAAGGTATTCATTGTTATTTTGGTGGGCACTTGTTTTGCTCAACCTTGCATACTAAACCCTTGCAGCTAAAGCTGAGATACCGAGTGAGCTGTCTACTAGCAAAGGAAAAGAAAAAATGAACAAGTGACTGTGATTTGTTGTGATATGAAGACTGGTTAAATTTTATTTATATTGTTGTGTAATTAAGACTTAATAGTTATTTTCGTTTCCGTATTTAAAGATGTAATAAAGGTTAGAAAGCCTAAGACATATTTTGAAGAGTTATGTAACCCTTTTATGAGGGATTGTTCTTTTTATCTATTTGAGTTGTTTTGTTTAAATTTCTTTTATTTATGGGTAGATGGTTGTTATATATGGATAGTGAACACCAAATCTGTGTGGTTTGAGGTAATCTGGATTTAGGGGTGTCACAGGTTGGTATCAGAGCCCGTAGGTTTAAGAACTTAGGTGGGGAAAAACCTTAGGAATTAACCTTTAGGAAATCGCAAAGATAGTGGTGCTAAACTCCTATCGAGTATTAAGGGATGAATTAAGGAATTTATTGAAGATAATAAAACACTCTATGTGCTTATGTGCTTAATAACCAATGTGCTCGCGAGTGGTATCGATTAAGTAATTAAAATATTTTGTTATCAAGATGTCAGAGGTTGGACAAACTAGTCAGTTTCGAGTTGAGGAGATCCCAGTTCTGAGGGAGGATATCCCAGTGCCTGGAGACGAGGAGGCCAGAGATGTTCATGTTGTCAGCGAATGGTTAGTGACTGTGGAAGCACCTGGGCAAAGGCTGGACACTGTTCAAGAGGAGGAGGAGGAAGAGGAGGAGGATCCCGAGGAGCTGGTGTAGCAGATTTACGATGAAAATGTAGAACTTCGGGAACAACTCAGAGTTTTGGAGGAAGTGTCTGAGTCATGCCGAGTTGCTATTGTGATAAACGAGAATCTTGTACCTTAATTTGAATATTTATTGATTGAATAAATATTTTCTTCGATGATGTGATTGTTGAATTAATTGATTAATCGATGAATTTGTGGTAGATTAATTTAATTATATGTGTTACATTAATTATATTAATGTGAAGAATTTTTATATTTAAAGTATGTGTTTAATTAAATTTATTTGATTAAATGCACTGTTTAAATAAGTATAATGTTATTTCTAATTAATTTAATTATTAATTAGAGATTTAATAATTTGTCATTATTAATAAATGAGAATTTTATTTATATGATTATGTGATTTAATGTAGAATTATTCTATTGTATTTATTTGATTTTAGTAAGATTATTTAGTTGATTAAAGTGTGGCATGAAACTATATAATAAGTAGTTTATTAAAATAAATTAGAAGGGAGGAATAATCGAGTAGGCAAACAAGGCCTTAAGGGAGATTGGTGTCAGTTAACCCATTATGGGATCAACTGACACCCATGATTAAGCCAGTTGGTTCATTACGTATTATTATTATCAGTTCTTAGAAATTAAGTTAGAGCAATACAGAGAGAAAATTTGTGAAACTCTTGAGATTGAAGAAGGAAATCATTCATCTAGTTGCATAATCTAGCACCAAATCAAAGGTAATTCTTAGATTTTAACCTTTAATTTATGTTTTCTTAATTTTCTCCATGAATGCATGTTCTGAGTTCTCTATAAACCAAATTGTATGGCTAAGTCTTTAAATAATTTCATGTTAGATGTTAGTAAGCATGTATTTATGTGTTTTATATGATTTAAATATGATTTAGAGTAATTTAGTCGGTGAAATTACGTTTATATGAGAATTCAAAAAGTTACAGAGTAGTACAGTGTGCGAACATAGTTTGAATGTATGAAATTAAAATCTGTGTTGCTAGTTAATTGGGTAAATTGATAACTTAATTTGTTTATGCATGTGATAATGAAGGAAACAAGATTTAAACGGGTTAATTTGGTTGTATAATGAACCTACTATGTGTGATTTCATGAAAATTGAAGAACTCTGATAAAATGATAAGAAACCTCAAATTTGATTCTTAGATTCATGGTTTATGTGATTTAAGTTGTTAGAATTATGGTAGAAGGCTTGGGTAACAATTATGTTTGTATTATAGTGTCTGGGTACATTTAATTTGACGATTAGAATAACAAGATTGGAAATTTTAGCCTGTTTCTGCAGTTTCTGCGTTCTTCGCGAACTGCAGAAACTAGAATTCGTAATTCTCGCCCCGGCGAGAATTTTGTGAAGGAAATTCTCGCCCCGGCGAGAATTTTGCGAAGAAATTCCTCGCCCAGCGGGAGTTCACCCCGGCGAGAATTTTGTGAAGAGATTCCTCGCCCCGACGAAGAATTTAAAAAAAAAGAGTAAAAAGACGAGAGTAAAAATTTTCTTCTTTCTTTGAGATCATGTTATGGTATCGTAGATATACCTAAAGCTTAGGCTAAGGTATAAAATGAATACTAAAATACGGTAATGGGTGGTAAGCATATACCCACTGATGTCCGGTGTCAATTGAGTTATTAAAGTGGAATTTTGGATGAGAATGAATCCTGATGTGTTTATAATACTGTAACTAATTATTGTTACTGTGTTATAAATGGAATGTATAGGTTGATTAGAGAACGTGAGTCTTAAATTTATAGTCTACGCACGAGGTAAGTATCTTATCCTTACTTTTACATTTACGCAAGTTTCAAAATTTCATTATCATAGAATACAAGCTTCATAATGCTATTACTTCTTGAGCAAGTTATTGTTTCTATTCCATTCAATTTCATGGATTCAATGAGACGTTTTTAATTTCCTCTTTGTAATGCTTCAATTATATAGAACTCATTCAATTGTACTTTTTATGAGATTTAATTTTGATTCTCGAATTATACCTTTTGAACCTTGATTGACTAGCGAACCCTTATTGATTCGACTAGTCCATAGTTGATGAGCGTTCTAAATTCTAGAAACATTATTAAAGTAAATCCAAACCAAACTTCCTTTGGTGCGGACTCCGATGTCAAACTGAGATGAACAACCCTTATACGGGGGATTTTATTACGCGTTAGCGTTAAGATGTTGTGCACATACATGGTACAAAAGGCTGATCCCCCTGAGTACAAGAAGCAAACTCCATATAGTCTTACGACTGTTAAATGTTTAAAGTAGAAATACTTGATAACCTGGGACATAGTTCGTGGTCTTAAGACCCTTAGACGTTCTTTTGAATCTTGTCTTACATTCTTGACTCAAAAGCTAAATCTTCGATTATTCTATATCCGTTAATTAATTCGCATGTTATTATTACTGTTGTTGTTATACTTGCTGGGCAATCATTGCTCACCCTTGCATAATAACATTACAGCTAAAGTTGAAAGAACTGATGAGCCATCCACTAGTAAAGGCAAAGGAAAAGCAAACAAGTGATGAAGACTTGTTTTATTTGATTAAATGATGTTTATGTAATAGACTTAATTTATGTTTCCGCATTGATATTTATTAAGGTTAGATAACCTGAGATTTATTATGAATGATGTTGTAACCCTTTAATGGGAGATTTCTATTCTATTTAAGAGTTTTCATTTATATTTGAATGGGTAGTTAGATGTGATGTGATATTTTTGGATTGTGAACACCAAATCCCGAGGAAACGAAGTACCTGAATTTGGGGGTGTCACAGCTATCGAGGAGAAGAATGGAGAGATGTACGATTTAGAAGTACGGTTGGGTGATGTAGAGTGGAAATTGGTTCACTCAGAGGGTCAGCAAGAGCAGTTGTTAGATGAAAATGAAAAGGTGAAGTCAGAGAATGAGGTAGTGAAGACTGAAAATGGTGAACTAAAAACTGAGAATGATGAATTAAAGTCTAAGATCGGTCAATTGAAGATTGCAATGGAGGAGTTAAAAGAAGCTTTGAAGGAGGAAACTACTATGCGTAATAGGGTTGAAGACGCTCACATTAGGGTTTCTCAACGGTTGGATCGTGCTGAAGGAGAGATTTGCGCGAAGAAGTTCAAGATCGATGGCATGGATTATATTTACCACACGACGATGGATAGGGCTCAAGACTGGGTTTGTCATTACCCAACTCAGTTAGAGGATCATCGGAGGTTTGTGGATCGCCGAACTATGATTCGCATCATGGAGCAAGAACGTGGGGAGGCTGTGCGCCGAGGATTGTCTTCCTAAGTTGTTAGAGAAATAATATTATAACAAGTGTTTTAAATGTAAATCCCAACTTATATAAATAATGGGATAAGATGTTAATGATGAAATTCCGAAGTTGATTTCTTAGATGATGATGTAAATAGTAAAATGCTATCTTTTAAGTTTGAGAATAAATAAATAAAGAAGTTTTTGAAAAATGTTATGTGTTAAGTCTCTACTTTTGAATATTTAAGTTAAGTTTTACTTAAGTTATAAGTACTTAAAGAAATTTAGCAATTGTCTAAAAAGCATTGTCTTCAACAGAATTATGCCACCAAGAAGAGTTGGACGACCCAGTTAGTAACCACCCCCAGAGGGGTCTATTAACAACAATAACAATAATCCACCCGATGTTAACCCAGTTCAGCAACTAGTGAACCTATTGACTAGAGTTTTTGTAAATTAACCGCAAGCTCAAGCTACGACCTTTAAGGATTTTAAGGTCGTTGGTCCCCCTGAGTTTAAAGGAACAATGAATCCGATAGAAGCCCAAACCTAGGTAATGGAAATGGAAAAAGTTTTTGAAGTCGCTAGGGTTGGAAATGATCAGAAAATTGCCTTTACGACTTTCATGTTAAAGTCGGAAGCCAGTTACTGGTGGCAAGCTAACAAGACGAGAGCAGGAGAAGGTGTCATACCGTGAGATCAGTTTAAGGAAATGTTCTTCGAAATGTATTTTCCGGTTAGTGCTCAGAACCAGATGGAGGTTCAGTTTCTCGAACTTAAGTAGGGAACGATGACAATGCCAGAATACGCGGCAAGGTTCAATGAACTAGCGAAGTTTGCACCATACCAAGTTAACACGGATGAGAGAAAAGCTAGACGGTTTGAGCAAGGGTTAAAACCTTGTCTTTATAGTAGGGTTTCTATGTTTCAACTCAGCACATTTGCGGTGGTGTTAAAGAAAGCAATAATAGTTGAGGGAGGAAGTGATGCATTAACCAAATACAACCAGGAGTAGAAAAAGAAAAGGAATGAGACTGAGAATAGGCTGAGTGGTAGCAATGGAGGAGGAAACCAGAAACAAAAATGGAGTGATAGTGGTTCTACTGGAAGTTAGCAGAGTAACCAGAGGAAGAAAACTGAAGCTTATGCAACCTGTGGTAAGAATCATGCAGGTGTGTGCCTAAAAGGGAAGAAAGTCTGTTACAACTGTGGACAAGAGGGCCACATTGCTCCAAACTGCACTGCTCCAAAGAACGGTGCCTGTTTCATGTGCGTGTCAAGAGACCATCTTGCTCGTGATTGTCCAAGGAAAATTGCTAGTGGAGGAGGTGGATGCAAGGGAAACAACAATGGAGGTGCATTAACTATTTCTCGGCCAGCTACGGCAAATCGCCCGACTGCTCGCACTTTAAATATGACGGTCCAGGATGCGGTTCAATCCAAGGAGGTGGTGGCAGGTATCCTACCAGTAAATAACTTGAATGCATATGTACTTTTTGATTCGGGTGCAACTTGTTCTTTCATATCTGATGATTTTGATATACCCCGAAAAGAGTTAGACTTTTCCTTAAACATAGAGATTGCCAATAGGGAGGTGGTACCTGTTAGGTATGTGTACAAAAATTGCGAGATAGATATTCATGGTCATATGATGACAGTAGATTTTATTCCGATTAAACTTGGAGAAGTTGACATTATTCTAGGGATGGATTGGTTGTATAATTATGGGGCAATTATTGATTGCCAAAAGAAATGTGTCAACCTTAAGACTCCGTCTAAGGTGGTATTTTATGGTAGCAAATCGCCGAGGCAAACAACTTATCTAACGATTATGCAGGCCAAGAAGTTACTGAAGCAAGGATGTGTAGGGTATTTAGCTCATGTGGTAGATACTCGAAAGACCGGAACAAAATTGGAGGAAATACCAGTGGTAAGGGATTTTGTGGATGTTTTTCCGGATGATTTGTCGGGATTACCTCCAGATAGAGAGATTGAATTCGTTATTGATTTAGTGCCTGAGACTGCGCCTATATCAAAAGCTCCGTATCGAATGGCTCCGATGGAGATGAAGGAGTTGATGGTGCAATTGCAAGAGCTACTAGACAAGAAGTACATTCAATCGAGTGTTTCGCCGTGGGGAGCGCCAGTATTGTTTGTTAAGAAGAAAGATGGTTCGATGCGCCTTTGCATAGATTATCGTGAATTGAATAAGGTTACAATCAAGAATAAATACCCGTTACCGAGAATTGACGATCTGTTCGATCAACTGAAGGGTGCTACTCATTTTTCAAAGATAGACTTAAGAAGTGCTTACCATCAGCTGAAGATGAGAAGGGAGGATGTTCCGAAGACGGCGTTCAGAACTCGTTACGATCACTACGAGTTATCTATCTAAAAAACACGGACCTCAAGTGAACACTTAAAATTAAAAATTAAAAGACATACGCTCTTTTCTCTCTTGGTTTCGTTATTTTTCTCCCTGCCGTCGTCAGTTGAAGTGGAAGGTGGAGAGGAGAGAGCTCCACTTCTCAAACCCTAGCCCTCTCCATGAGCCCTCATTCTCTTTGCCTACTACCTTGTTTCAGTACCCTTCCTTTTTTTTCATTTGCCAAAACCCTCGAATCTCCATCAGCCCTAATTGTTCTTCCTTAGCCCCAAATCTTAGCCCTAATTGTTCATCCATCAACCCTAATTGTTCATCTTTGGTTTTTGTCATACAGGTTCTTTCTGATTGTAAATTCTATAGTTGTTCAAATCTTAGCCCTCTCTCTTCCTCTTGTTTTGTCTTTACAGTACATACACGGCAACAATCGTATCGTCCAAATACAGTCGTCCGAACAATAAACTTTCTTCACCGTCGCCGACACCGACGTCGCCGGAGCAAAAATGTCGTACGACTATCTCTTCAAGTACATAATTATCGGAGATACATGTACAAAACTATATTTGCTTTATTTCGTACTATTTTCAAAAGTTCTGCTCATTAAACCCTAAGAGATATATACATGTAATTCTTTATATGTTATGTAGTGAAAATTGTGTTGTTCTGTGAGAATCAGGTGTGGGAAAATCATGTTTGTTGTTGCAATTTACGGAGAAGAGGTTCCAGCCAGTTCATGATCTTACCATCGGAGTCGAGTTTGGTGCTCGCATGGTCACCATTGATGGAAGGCCCTTTAAGCTCCAGATTTTAATAATTGGGCTGTTTGGCCACTTTATTGGATTGCTCAAGGGACCATGTTCTGGGCTTTATTTGTTCTTGGCCATGATTGGTGAGCAGCTGCAAACATTAGTATTATTAGTAATTTCCAAGAAAATCTTTATTTTTTGCATTTTTCTGTCTCAGATTTGGTGCTGAATTTCATTCTTATTTACTGTTGTTTGTTTAAATATGACTAATTAGTGGGCATGAAAGCTTTTCAAATGATCCTAAACTGAATAGTGTTGTTGGACATATTCTTCATTCTTCAATTCTTGTGCCTTATCATGGATGGTTAGTTCCCTATAAATTCTGTTCATATAATGTTATTAAATAATTCATAGTATTTTTATTGGGAACTGAAATTAAATACCATTATATTCTGATTTTAGTTACATGAATGTAACAGGAGAATTAGCCATAGAACTCATCACCAAAACCATGGACATGTTGAGAATGATGAATCGTGGCATCCGGTAAAGCCATTTAATCTAATTAGAGCTATTTAATTACTCTGTTCTTGATTCAGGGTAGCTTTTTAATACCTTTTGGTACTAGTGATTATTAATCATTAATAATTTTCATATTATTTCCAGTTAACTGAGAAGCTATTCAATAGTTTGGATGATGTTACCAAGCTATTTAGGTTCACTTTTCCATTCACCATGCTCGCTTACCCTTTCTATCTGGTGAGCCTGCTATTTGCTTAGTCACTCCAGTCAATCTGAACTTGTGAATCAATTTTTTTGCGGTGTTGATATATTTTTGCTTGATTAACAGTGGGGTCGAAGTCCTGGGAAGAAAGGATCTCATTATGACCCTAACAGCGATTTATTTGTCCCAAATGAGAGGAAAGATGTGATCACCTCAACTGTTTGTTGGACCGCAATGGCTGCCCTGCTTGTGGGTTTATCTTTTGTGATGGGTCCTGTTCAAATGCTTAAACTCTATGGTGTTCCCTACTGGGTTAGTCCAGTTTTTCAGCTGTTTTGAGCTTAAATTCTGGTTTTTTGTTTAGTTTAAGATTATATAGTAACATCGTACTCCATGTAACTGCAGATTTTCGTAATGTGGCTGGATTTTGTGACCTACTTGCATCATCATGGCCACGACGACAAACTTCCATGGTACCGTGGCAAGGTATGGATCGACTTTATTTAGTTTTCGTCTTTGGAAATCTAAAAAAAAAGCATCGGTGGCTTATCCCAATATAGCCATTTTATGACTTTGTAGCCTACTAAAACAGAGAAAATATGTGAAGTTTTTGTTTACTTCATGTGTTGTTAACTGCTAAGCAGAGTTGATTATTTGTCGACAAAGAACTCATATATATTTTTGCTAATTCTTTTGCCAGTTTCAAATTTTTGTAATTTTATTTTTCTCCCTTTCTCTACAAGTTTCTGATTTTAGGCTTGCTAAACTAGCTCTGGATGCAAATACCAGACGCAAGCCTGTGGATGCATCTCAACCCTTGGGAGATGAAAGTTTAGTTGAGTGGGTAAGGTTTCTTGAATCCAAATTTCATGATTCTACTCCAGCGAACCTTAACCATAATTTTCCATTTGTGCCAGTACGATATTTTTCTTGCTTCATGCTCGACCTTGTGGTACTTGTTCATTGTTGATACAGAATGGTCAAACCATTATTGCATGCCTTTTGTTATAATTCTAGATATAGACTATAGAGAATTGCTATCATGCTTGGGCATTAACACTACTTCTAGGATAGGTGAACAGGGGATGCTTTAAGAGTTAACCTTAATGATTCTCATGACCATACCTCCAACTTTCAGCCTCAGAACAATTATTCTTGAACTTTGCCACAGTTTACTTGAGATTCATGGATTCAGAAATTATTAGCAAGGTATTCGTAAAAAGAGTATTAAATTCATGGTTTACACATTTTTATTATAGTACTTTATGGTAACTTGCATGCTCACTTTTGCTGGACATATAGATAATTTGTTAACCATGATCTAATTCCAGAATTTTCTATTAGGTTTCATTTATTATGATAACATTCTCATTACCTTATTTTTGTGATAATTTGCTCATTGGCTTGAAGTACTGAATTACTGATCTTTCCTGTTTTTTCTTATAATTTTGTATCATAATTAATATGTGAACCATATCGTCACTGACATAATCTATAGAAGATTGGTATTCTTTTTAATTGGAAGAAGTAATTTTCACCAATAAGATGATTATACTTTCAGGCTGAAGTCATTATCTTTTTATGAATAAGATCCACCTTTCCTTACCAAGAAACTTAATCATACTTTTAGGCTCGACCTTTACTTAGTCATGCACTTGAGACTAAGGATTTTAAAGCGTTGGCAGATCCGAGGCTTGAAAGTAATTATGTTGACGGTGAAATGTTTAGACTTATAGAAGCTGCTGCGGCTTGTGTGCGGCATTCAGCTTCAAAGAGACCACAAATGGGGCAGGTACTATTTATGTGTCTGCTAATTTCTTATTTTATATAAATATTTATTAGGATATGGAGTATGAGAGTTCTTATCTCGTTACTGTATGCTTATCAGGTTGTGAGAGCATTTGACAGTATGACCAACTCAGATCTAACCAATGGGATGAGAGTTGGTGAAAGTCAAATAGTTAACTCTGCACAACAATCTGCAGAAATTAGATTGTTTCAAAGGATGGCATTTGGTGGTCAAAATTACAGTACAGATTTTTTTAGTCAAAGCAGCGGGGAATAGTTAAGAAAATATAGTACTATATAATTGGGAAAGGTCAATTCTTTATATATTTACGTGTATATATATATATATATATATGTGTGTGTGTGTGTGTGTGTGTGTGAAGTCTCCTTTTGCACTTGACTAGTTTGTTGCTTCATTTTGTTTGTGAATTAGTATTCCTCTCTAATCTTGATTAATTTGGTGATAATTGTTTGATTCACTCTTTCCATGTCACTTGTTTGATAGACTGCAGTTATAGATTTGGATATTCTAAATTTAAAGGTTGTGATCCATTTTTCCAGTAGCAAAGTAGTTTAAATCGGACAACTGACTTCTTGTTATTTTATTTCAGTGGGATAAGACAAATGGATTAACGTACACACAAGAACAAATTGACGAAGTACGGGATGAGTCAAATGGATTAAAGTAGGCTTTTTTGCACATGCTTTGGTAGTAGTGACATTTTATGGATAGTTTGGTTTATTTTGTGGTTGCATGTAATCAAATTTACAATTCAATATATTTTTGGTGGATGTAATTTGAAATTGTAAACGAATGGTATTTTTGGGATGTATTGTTGATACATTTTGGCTTTAAATTAAATGAGAATTTAGACTTTTTTTAGCTATATAGCATGGCATTAGCAGATTGCAGGTGCACTGGTCATATAAGCAAACAACAACTTTTTTTTCTTTTTAAAAATGTTGTGTATGCAGCACAGCTACAACGTTGTTACATGATTACAACATTTGCAAGTCAATATACAACATTTTAAACACGTCGTCTGTTATTGATTTCTATGGTTAAAAAACGTTATATAATTTTGTCTAAATAGATGACACATTATAAACGTTGTATAAATGTGTCTAAACGTTGTCTATTATATTAAACTACAACATTTTATATAAATTTGTCTAAATAGATGACACATTATAAACGTTGTATAAATGTGGATAAACGTTGTCTATTATATTAAACCACAACGTTTTTGAGCATCTACTGATTTATGGAAAACAAATCTACAACGTTTTTTCCATAAAAACGTTGTATAAGGTGCCTAACTACAAAGATTTATTGGACCTTTTGAAGTTCTGCGGCTAGTTGGTGAGGTGTCTTATGAAGTAGCTCTACCTCCAGAGCTGGTACATATCCACAATGTTTTTCATGTATCTGTTTTAAGGCCTTATAAGCCAGATTATAAACATATGATAAAATATGAACCTATACAGTTCGAGAAAGACTTAACTTACGAGGAAGTTCCACTTCAGATAGTAGACAGGAAGGAACAGGTTCTCAGGAATAAAGTGATACCTTCTGTTAAGGTTCCATGGAGGAACCACAATGCTGATGAAGCTACGTGGGAACTAGAAACTGAAATAATGAAGAATTATCCTGAGTTGTTTGTTTAGTCCTCGTTCTATGATTCTGAGGACAGAATCCTTGTAAGCAGGGAAGGATGTAGTGATAGCGTTGTGATTCTGAGAACAGAATCCTTGTAAGGAGGGAAGGATGTAACGATTGTGAATTTTGTAAATAATTTAAAATATTTATTGAGTTAATAAATATTTTAACTGATTTATTTATGGAGTAAAGTGAATAAATAAATCATTTGGATTACTACATAATAGTTTAAATATGTGTGAATATGTTGGTTAAAGTTATGTTAGATAATTTATATTTTAGTGTGTGATTTTATTACACTGGTTAGTAATACTCTAATTTAATTAAAATAATTAAATTAGAATGATTTGGTAACAAAGTGATTTATTAAGTAAAATTTATTAAATAAACTTATAATAATTTTGTTTATAAAGTTTAAATTAGATTTAATAATAATTAAGTTTAATTAGAATTTAAAGTGGTGTGACATGTGACTATATAATAAGAGAATATAAAAATAATTTAGTAATTTCTAGGTTGGTTTCACCAAACATGGTCTTGTGGCCTTTAGTTTATTGAACTGACAAAACCTTTTGGTTTTGTTTAACTGATAACCCATATCAGTTTTTACGTATTTTATATGGCCAGAGTTTGTATCATTGAGTGAGAGAGGAGAGTAGATTAAAAAGAATTTGAAGTTCTGTGAATCAAGAGAGAATCTTGGAGCAATTTCAATCATCTTCTCATCATCTACACTGTGACGAACGAGAATTTTTGTAACTTATTTTAAATATTTATTGATTAAATAAATATTTTTGATGATTTGATTGTTGAATTAATTGATTAATTGATGAATTTATGGTAGATTAATTTAATTATATGTGTTACATTAATTAGATTAATGTGAAGAATTTTTTATATTTAATATATGTGTTTAATTGAATTTATTTGATTAAATACATTATTTAAATTAGTATAATGTTATTTCTAATTAATTTAATTAGAGATTCAATAATTTGTCATATTTAATAAATGAGAATTTTATTTATATGACTATGTGATTCAATGTAGAATTAAACTATTTTATATACTTGATTTTATTAAGATTAATTAGTTGATTAAAGTGTGACATGAAACTATGTAATAAGCTTTTTATTATAATAAATTAGAAGGGAGAATAATGTGCTAGCCAAACGAAGCCTTATTGGGAGTTGAGGTCAGTTAACCCATTATGGGATTAACTGACACCACTCGTCAGATGTAAAACTTCACGTATCCTATTATCAGCCATTCCCATCATCAGTTTCCAAAATTCATTCAGAGAGAAAAGAAAGAGAGTTTGAGAGAATTGAAGAAGAAAATCTACTCACCTTGTTGCATAATCTAATTTCTTGTTAAGGTAATTCTTAATTTTAACCTTTAGTTTATGTTTTCTTAATTTTTCTCCATGAATGCATGTCTGAGTTTTCTGTAAATTAAGTTATATGGTTAAATTTTATAGAATGATGATTGAATATTCGAAAGCATGTATAAGCGTCTTTTATATGATGTATATGTGATTTAGAGTAATTAATTCATAAGAATATGCCTTGAATTAGAAGTTCTGAAATTACAGAGAAACAGAGTTTAAATATGACTTATATGTATGAAACTTAAATGGATTGATTTGGTTAAGGAACGAATTTACTGTGATTGATTTCGTTAACTGTATCAATATGTAAATACAGAACATGAACAGTGAAAATTTTAGTTTTAATTGATTATTTAGATTGTCTGTGATGTCAAAATCACTGTTTATGGAATGGGTTTTGATTTCAAACCATATATGATAATTGGGTATGTTTAATTTGATGTACGAATAACAAAATGGGAAATTTTTGGCCTGTTTCTGCGTTCTTCGCGAACTGCAGAAACTGGAATTCGTAATTCTCCGCCGCCCCGGCGAGAATTTTGTGAAGGGATCCCTCGCCCCGGCGAGAATTTTGTGAAGAAATTCCTCGCCCCGGCGAGAGCTCGCCTCGGCGAGAGTTTTGTGAAGGTTTTTCTCGCCCCGGCGGGAACTAATAAAAAAAAAAAAAAAAAAAAAAAAAAAAAAAAAAAAAAAAAGAGTAAAAAGACGAGAGTAGAAATTTTATTCTTTCTTTGTGATCATGGTATGAAATCGTGGTTATACCTAAAGCTTAGGCTAATGTATAAAATGAATGTTAAAATTACTGTGAAAAGTGGTAGCATAAGCCCATTGATTGTTTGGGTCAACTGAGCTATTGAGTTTTAAATGAGAATGAGTTTTGACGTGTTTATAATACTGTAACTAATTATTGTTACTGTTTTATAAACGGAATGTATAGGTTGATTAGAGAAACGTGAGTCTTAAATTTTTAGTCTACGCACGAGGCAAGTATCTTATCCTTACTTTTACGTTTACGCAAGTTTCAAAATTTTATTATCATAGAATGCAAGCTTCATAATGCTATTACTTCTTGAGCAAGTTATTGTTTCTATTCCATTCCATTTCATGGATTCAATGAGACGTTTTTAATTTCCTCTTTGTAATGCTTCAATTATATAGAACGTATTCAATCGTACCTTTTGTGAGATTTAGTTTTTGATTCTCGAATTACACCTTTTGAACCTTGATTGACTAGCGAACCCTTTTGATTCGACTAGTCCATAGTTGATGAGCGTTCTAAATTCTAGAAACGTTATTGAAGTAAATCCAAACCAAACTTCCTTTGGTGCGGACTCCGATGTCAAACTGAGATGAACAACCCTTATACAGGGGATATTATTTATGCGTTAGCGTTAAGATGTTGTGCACATACATGGTACAAAGGGCTGATCCCCCTGAGTACGAGAAGAAAGGTCCATATAGTCTTACGACTGTTAAAGGTTTAAAGTAGAAATACTTGATAACCTGGGACATAGTTCGTGGTCTTAAGACCCTCAGATGTTCTTTTGAATCTTGTTTTACATTCTTGACTCAAAGCTAAATCTTCAATTATTCGATATCCGTTGATTATTTCGCATGTTATTATTATTGTTGTTGTTATACTTGCTGGGGCAATCATTGCTCACCCTTGCATAATAACACTGCAGCTAAGGTTGAAAGAACTGACGAGCCATCTACTAGTAAGGGCAAAGGAAAAGCAAACAAGTGATGAAGACTTGTTGTATTTGCTTTATTGTTGTTTCTGTAATAGACTTGATTTATGTTTTCCGCACTGATGTTTAATTAAGGTTAGATAACCTGGGATTTGTTTATGAATGATGTTGTAACCCTCTAATGGGAGATTTCTATTTCTATTTAAGTATTTTCATTTATATCTAAATGGGTAGTTAGATGTGATGTGATGTTTTTGGATTGTGAACACCAAATCCTGAGGAAATGAAGTACCCGGATTTGGGGGTGTCACAGGTTGGTATCAGAGCCGTAGGTTATGAACCTTAGGTGGGGAAACCTTAGGGTAGTAGCCTTTTAAGAGTCAGAAAATATAGTGGTGATAAACTCTCATCGAGTTCTAAGGAATGAATTAAGGAAATTCATTAAAGATAATAAAAGAACTTATGTGCTATGTGCTTATGTGTTAACAACCTATGTGCTACGACTAGTACCGAGTATTAATTAAAACTTAAACTTTGTTGTCAGGATGTCGGATATTGGAGGATCCAGTCAGCCTAGGGAGATTGTGCCCCGAGTGGCTGGAGAGGAGGAGCCCCGCGATATTCATGTTATCAGGGAGCAGTTGGTGCATAGAGAGCCATCTCCATTGATCACGGTTGTGGGTCAGGAGTATGAGCCTGAGACAGATCCCGAGGAGGATCCTGAGGAGGTTGAGGAGGAGGAAGAAGACCCTGAGGAGATACCACTATCTTCCATAGGTTTTCAGATGTTTGAGCAGGTGTATGACCGCAACATAGAGTTGCAGGATCGAGTGGAGGAGCTAGAGGGACAGGTGGCTGAGCGTCAGGCTGTTCTAGAACAGAAGGATGAGGAAATTAAGGACCTGGATATACGCCTTGGAGATGTAGAATGGAAGTTAGTTCACGTAGAGAGTGAAAAAGAAGACTTGCTAGCTGAGAATGAAAAGATGAAACTAGAGATTCAGAAGTTAAAGGATGATTTGAGTGAGGAATCTGCAGAACGTGCTAGAGCAGAAGATGCTTAGATGCGTAACGCTCGACGTGCAGAGATTTCCGAAGAAGGTGCACGGGCAAAGCGGGCTAAGATTGAGGAGACGGACTACACATTTCAGAAAGCGATTGATAGAGCCCAGGATCGAGTTTTCCACTATCCGACTCAGTTTGAAGAATTACCATGGTACATACTGGATCGCAGGACGATGTGTCGTATCATGGAGGAAGAACGTAGACGGGCAGTTCAACGCCTTAGTAGGCCATGATAGGAGAAGTTTTTGAGCTATGTGTAAATATTTATGATGTTTTATGATGTAAATTCCGGCGTGATTATACACAATGGAATATGACTATTTAATCCTAAAGATTGTTTGATCTTAGGATAGTTAATGTAAATAGCAGTAGTGCTACCTTTCTATGTTAAGACTTTTGGATGAATGAAATATCAGCTTTATTTGAAGAAATTATGTGTTAAATGTTTAACATGAATTGTTTGAGTTAAATGTTGAACACTTGAGCAAATTTGAGTGTTGATCTAATAAGCGCATATTCTTGAACAGAATTATGCCGCCAAGAAGAGCTGGACGACCCCGTCAACAACCACCCCCTGAGGGGTCCACTAATAACAATAACAATAATCCACCCGATGTTAACCCAGTTCAACAACTAGTGAATCTTTTGACTGGAGCTTTTGCCAATCAACCGCAAGCTCACGTTACGACCTTTAAGGACTTTAAGGCCGTTGGTCCCCCTGAGTTTAAGGGAGCGATGAATCCGATAGAAGCCCAAACCTGGGTAATGGAAAATGGAAAAAGTTTTCGATGTCGCTAGGGTTGGGAATGACCAGAAGACTGCCTTTGCGACTTTCATGTTAAAGTCGGAAGCCAGTTACTGGTGGCAAGCCAATAAGACGAGAGCAGGAGAGGGAGTCATACCGTGGGATCGGTTTAAGGAAATGTTCTTCGAGATGTATTTTCCGGCTAGTTCACACAGAATCAGATGGAGGTTCAGTTTCTCGAACTTAAACAGGGAACGATGTCAGTGCCAGAATATTCGGCAAAATTCAACGAATTAGCGAGGTTTGCACCATACCAGGTTAACACGGATGAGAGGAAGGCTAGACGGTTTGAGCAAGGATTGAAGCCTTGGCTTTACAGTAAGGTTTCTATGTTTCAACTGAACACTTTTGCTGGAGTTTTAGAGAAGGCGATTATCGCAGAAGGTGGAAGCGAAGCTATGACTAAGTATAACCAAGAACAGAAAAAGAAGAAGAGTGAAAGTGAGAATAATAAGTCAAGTGGTGGTAACAGTGGTGGTCACAACAACAAGAGGAAGTGGAATGATAACGGATCTACTGGAAGTCAACAGGGAGGTCAAAAGAAGAAGATAGAAACGTGTGTTACATGTGGGAAGAATCACATAGGTATTTGCCTGAAAGGGAAGAGGGTGTGCTACAATTGCAACCAGGAGGGCCACATAGCTCCGAATTGTCCGAATCCGAAGAAGGGTGCTTGTTTCACATGTGGATCGAAGGATCATTTGGCTAGGGATTGCCCCAGGAAATCAGCAGCAGGAACAGGATCGGGAGGAAATAAGGGAAACAGTGGTGGTAGTACATTGGCTATAACCGGATCAGCACCAGCAAACCGACCAACTGCAAGGACTTTCAACATGACCGTGCAAGATGCTGTGCAGTCTCGCGATGTGGTGTCAGGTATCATTCCGATCAATAATATAGATGCTTATGTATTGTTTGATTCGGGTGCTACTTGTTCATTTATATCCGATGACTTTGCTAAGAACTTAGATTTGCCTAAGGAGGAATTAGACTACCCTTTGAACATAGAAATTGCGAATAGGGAGGTAATTCCTGTTAGGTACGTACACAAGAACTGTAGAGTGG
Source organism: Aralia elata (assembly GCA_034770075.1). NCBI lineage: Eukaryota > Viridiplantae > Streptophyta > Magnoliopsida > Apiales > Araliaceae > Aralia > Aralia elata. The sequence continues at coordinate 73,578,817 of CM068383.1, forward strand.
ATATTAAGGGAAACGTGATGACAGTAGATCTGATCCCAATCAAACTTGGGGAATTTGACGTTATTTTGGGTATGGACTGGCTATTCAATTGTGGAGCGATAATTGATTGCCAGAAGAAACGTATTAACCTTATGACTCCGTCAAAGGTAGTATTTTACGGCAGCAAAACGCCTAGACAAGCGAGTTGTCTGACGATGATGCAGGCCAGGAAGTTGTTAAGACAAGGCTGTGTGGGATACTTAGCCTACATAGTTGATACTCGAAAGGAGAGTCCGAAATTAGAAGAGATACATGTGGTAAGGGACTTTGTAGACGTCTTTCCAGACGAGTTGCCAGGACTTCCGCCAGATAGGGAAGTTGAGTTTGTAATCGATTTGGCGCCAGGAACTGGCCCGATATCGAAAGCTCCGTACCGTATGGCCCCAGTAGAGATGAAAGAATTAATGGTGCAGCTACAAGAACTTTTAGATAAGAAGTATATTCAGCCGAGCGTATCGCCGTGGGGAGCGCCGGTGTTGTTTGTTAAGAAGAAGGACGGATCGATGCGACTTTGCATTGATTACAGAGAGTTGAACAAGGTCACGATTAAGAATAAATACCCGTTGCCAAGAATCGACGACTTATTTGATCAGTTGAAAGGAGCTAAATATTTCTCAAAGATAGATTTGAGGAGTGGGTATCATCAGTTGAAGGTGAGGAAAGAAGATGTACCGAAGACAGCGTTCAGAACTCGTTATGGTCACTATGAGTTTCTAGTGATGTCCATTTGGTCTAAACGAATGCTCCTGCAGCATTCATAGGACTTAATGAACAGGGTGTTTAAGCCGTTTTTGGACAAGTTTGTAGTAGTATTCATTGACGATATTCTAATTTACTCCAAAACCAAGGAAGAGCATGCAGAGCATTTGAAGTTGTCATTGGAAGCGTTAAGAAGAGAGAAGTTGTACGCCAAATTTTCAAAGTGTGAATTCTGGATAGAGCGAGTGCAATTTCTTGGACATGTGATTGACAAGGATGGGATTTCGGTGGATCCGTCAAAGGTTGAAGCAGTGCTTAACTGGGATCAGCCGAGAACGCCATCGGAAGTGAGGAGTTTCCTCGGATTAGCGGGTTACTACAGGAGATTCATTCAGGATTTTTCCAAAATCGCGACTCCGTTAACGAATTTGACTAGAAAGACGGTGAAGTTCGTTTGGACGGAGAAGTGTGAGGAAAGTTTTCAAGAATTAAAGAAGAGGTTGAGTACGGCGCCTGTGTTGTCTCTACCGGATAGCACGGGAAATTTTGTGGTGTACAGTGATGCGTCGCATAAAGGACTAGGTTGTGTGCTTATGCAGAACGGTAAGGTCATTGCGTACGCGTCACGACAATTAAAGGACTATGAGAAGGGGTATCCTACCCATGATTTGGAATTGGCCGCGGTGGTGTTTGCTTTGAAGATATGGAGGCACTATCTTTACGGGGAGAAGTGTGAAATATATACAGACCACAAAAGTCTGAAATATATATTTTTACACAGAAGGATCTGAAATATGCGTCAGAGGAGATGGTTGGAATTGATAAAAGATTACGACTGCGAGATTTTATATCATCCGGGTAAAAGCGAACGTTGTGGCCGATGCCTTAAGCCGAAAGGGACGGGAGAAACTGTTTATGTTAACTGCTCAGGAGGAGTTAATTACAGCAATGGCAAAATTGGAATTGGAGGTGAAATATCCGGGGGAGTGTGATGAAAAATTATTTCAATTGAGAATTGGTTCAACTTTGGTGGATAAGGTTAAGGAAGCACAAATGCAGGACGAAGAATGTGAGAAAATCAGGAAAAGAATATCTGGAGGTGATGAAGTGAAATTCAAAGTGGATAATGAAGGAGTATTGAGATTCGAAGGAAGGATTTGGGTTCCGCCAGTACAGGAGGTTAAAGAGGAAATTTTGGGTGAGGCTCATAATTCAAGATATTCGATTCATCCGGGTAGTACGAAGATGTACCAAGATCTCCGACAACATTTCTGGTGGCCAAATATGAAGAAAGACGTAGCCGATTGTGTAGCCAAGTGTTTGACATGTCAGAAAGTTAAGGCAGAACATCAGAGACCAAGTGGGTTATTACAACCGCTAGAAATCCCAGAATGGAAATGGGAGCACATCACCATGGATTTCGTAGTAGGTCTTCCGACGACTCAGAAAGGTTTCGACGCCGTATGGGTTATCGTGGATCGACTGACAAAATCAGCACATTTTCTACCGATCAAGATCAGATTCAACCTAGATCAGCTAGCGAAGTTGTATGTCAAGGAAATTATTTCGAGGCACGGTGTTCCAATATCTATTGTCTCAGATAGGGATCCGCGCTTCACATCGAACTTTTGGAAACGACTACAGGAATGCATGGGAACGCAATTACGTATGAGTACAGCATATCATCCACAGACCGACGGACAGAGCGAAAGAACGATTCAAACATTGGAGGATATGTTACGAGCATGCATTTATGGACTTCAAAGGAAATTGGGACGATCATCTACCGTTGGTGGAATTTGCTTATAACAACAGTTACCACGCAAGTATTGGCATGCCGCCTTACGAAGCGTTGTACGGCAGAAAGTGCAGAACTCCATTATGCTGGGATGAAGTTGGTGAACGTCAATTGCTCGGACCAGAACTGGTACAACAGACCGCAGAAATCATTAAAGTGATCAGGGCAAGATTGATAGCAGCTCAAGATAGACAGAAGAAGTACGCCGATCAACATCGTAAGGATCGAGAGTTTGACTCTGGTAGCTATGTATTCTTGAAAGTATCTCCCTGGAAAGGGAAGATTCGTTTTGGTAAAAAGGGAAAACTGAGCCCGAGGTTCATCGGACCCTTTGAAGTGTCAAGAAGAGTTGGTGAGGTCGCTTATGAGGTAGCTTTACCTCCAGCGCTGGAACACATCCATAATGTCTTTCATGTCTCGGTGTTACGACCATACAAGCCCGACTACAAGCATGTCATAGAGTATGAACCCCTACAAGTTGAGAAAGATTTGTCTTACGAAGAAGAGCCTGTTCAGATAGTTGACAGGAAAGAGCAAGTGCTAAGAAATAAAATTATACCTTCTGTTAAGGTGATCTGGAGGAACCACAACGCTGAAGAAGCAACGTGGGAACTCGAAGATCAGATGATGAGAAATTATCCACAGCTATTTGCTTAATCTATGTGTAGCAATTCTGGGGACAGAATCTTTGTAAGGGGGGGGAGAATGTAACGGGATGAGTTAATCAAGTCGTGATTCTGGGGACAGAATCCTTTTAAGGGGGGAAAGATGTGACGAACGAGAATTTTTGTAACTTATTTTAAATATTTATTGATTAAATAAATATTTTTGATGATTTGATTGTTGAATTAATTGATTAATTGATGAATTTATGGTAGATTAATTTAATTATATGTGTTACATTAATTAGATTAATGTGAAGAATTTTTATATTTAATATATGTGTTTAATTGAATTTATTTGATTAAATACATTATTTAAATTAGTATAATGTTATTTCTAATTAATTTAATTAGAGATTCAATAATTTGTCATATTTAATAAATGAGAATTTTATTTATATGACTATGTGATTCAATGTAGAATTAAACTATTTTATATACTTGAATTTTATTAAGATTAATTAGTTGATTAAAGTGTGACATGAAACTATGTAATAAGCTTTTTATTATAATAAATTAGAAGGGAGAATAATGTGCTAGCCAAACGAAGCCTTATTGGGAGTTGAGGTCAGTTAACCCATTATGGGATTAACTGACACCACTCGTCAGATGTAAAACTTCACGTATCCTATTATCAGCCATTCCCATCATCAGTTTCCAAAATTCATTCAGAGAGAAAAGAAAGAGAGTTTGAGAGAATTGAAGAAGAAAATCTACTCACCTTGTTGCATAATCTAATTTCTTGTTAAGGTAATTCTTAATTTTAACCTTTAGTTTATGTTTTCTTAATTTTTCTCCATGAATGCATGTCTGAGTTTTCTGTAAATTAAGTTATATGGTTAAATTTTATAGAATGATGATTGAATATTCGAAAGCATGTATAAGCGTCTTTTATATGATGTATATGTGATTTAGAGTAATTAATTCATAAGAATATGCCTTGAATTAGAAGTTCTGAAATTACAGAGAAACAGAGTTTAAATATGACTTATATGTATGAAACTTAAATGGATTGATTTGGTTAAGGAACGAATTTACTGTGATTGATTTCGTTAACTGTATCAATATGTAAATACAGAACATGAACAGTGAAAATTTTAGTTTTAATTGATTATTTAGATTGTCTGTGATGTCAAAATCACTGTTTATGGAATGGGTTTTGATTTCAAACCATATATGATAATTGGGTATGTTTAATTTGATGTACGAATAACAAAATGGGAAATTTTTGGCCTGTTTCTGCGTTCTTCGCGAACTGCAGAAACTGGAATTCGTAATTCTCGCCCCGGCGAGAATTTTGTGAAGGGATCCCTCGCCCCGGCGAGAATTTTGTGAAGAAATTCCTCGCCCCGGCGAGAGCTCGCCTCGGCGAGAGTTTTGTGAAGGTTTTTCTCGCCCCGGCGGTAAAATAAAAAAAAAAAAAAAAAAAAAAAAAAAAAAAAAAAAAAAAAAAGAGTAAAAAGACGAGAGTAGAAATTTTATTCTTTCTTTGTGATCATGGTATGAAATCGTGGTTATACCTAAAGCTTAGGCTAATGTATAAAATGAATGTTAAAATTACTGTGAAAAGTGGTAGCATAAGCCCATTGATTGTTTGGGTCAACTGAGCTATTGAGTTTAAATGAGAATGAGTTTTGACGTGTTTATAATACTGTAACTAATTATTGTTACTGTTTTATAAACGGAATGTATAGGTTGATTAGAGAAACGTGAGTCTTAAATTTTTAGTCTACGCACGAGGCAAGTATCTTATCCTTACTTTTACGTTTACGCAAGTTTCAAAATTTTATTATCATAGAATGCAAGCTTCATAATGCTATTACTTCTTGAGCAAGTTATTGTTTCTATTCCATTCCATTTCATGGATTCAATGAGACGTTTTTAATTTCCTCTTTGTAATGCTTCAATTATATAGAACGTATTCAATCGTACCTTTTGTGAGATTTAGTTTTTGATTCTCGAATTACACCTTTTGAACCTTGATTGACTAGCGAACCCTTTTGATTCGACTAGTCCATAGTTGATGAGCGTTCTAAATTCTAGAAACGTTATTGAAGTAAATCCAAACCAAACTTCCTTTGGTGCGGACTCCGATGTCAAACTGAGATGAACAACCCTTATACAGGGGATATTATTTATGCGTTAGCGTTAAGATGTTGTGCACATACATGGTACAAAGGGGCTGATCCCCCTGAGTACGAGAAGAAAGGTCCATATAGTCTTACGACTGTTAAAGGTTTAAAGTAGAAATACTTGATAACCTGGGACATAGTTCGTGGTCTTAAGACCCTCAGATGTTCTTTTGAATCTTGTTTTACATTCTTGACTCAAAGCTAAATCTTCAATTATTCGATATCCGTTGATTATTTCGCATGTTATTATTATTGTTGTTGTTATACTTGCTGGGCAATCATTGCTCACCCTTGCATAATAACACTGCAGCTAAGGTTGAAAGAACTGACGAGCCATCTACTAGTAAGGGCAAAGGAAAAGCAAACAAGTGATGAAGACTTGTTGTATTTGCTTTATTGTTGTTTCTGTAATAGACTTGATTTATGTTTTCCGCACTGATGTTTAATTAAGGTTAGATAACCTGGGATTTGTTTATGAATGATGTTGTAACCCTCTAATGGGAGATTTCTATTTCTATTTAAGTATTTTCATTTATATCTAAATGGGTAGTTAGATGTGATGTGATGTTTTTGGATTGTGAACACCAAATCCTGAGGAAATGAAGTACCCGGATTTGGGGGTGTCACATACACAAGCACAAAACAAGAATTTAAGGTATAATTTAACCCTTTTGTTCTTAATTTTTGTGTTCTTGAGTTTTGTAAATTAGGGTTCTTAATAGATGAATTGTGAATGATTGCTATATATGTATGTTGAAAGGTGTTTATAATTCATTTTATGTAAGTTACAAACGATTTTCAGAAATTAGATTGTTGTAAAACAAGTTTTTAATTGGGAATTTGTGTTCTTGAGGTGTATATATGTTTTGGTCTAATTTGGGTCTAAAATTGATAATTTAATCATGTATTTATCTGTAAATTGAGAGTTGTTTATGATGTTATGTTTAAAAATGAAAACAATGTAACTAGTGTGGTCTGATTTGGCTAAAAATTATGTAAATGGTGAGTTGATTCACTAAATATATGAGTTTTGGAATAATTCAGAAAAATTGATTCAAAACCTTTGGGTTTTGTTGTTTTGATTGTTTTAGGTTGTTAGAATTGATATATAGATGTTTAATATTGTTTTTAAGAAGTTCATGACAATCGGGTATGTTTGATTTTGTGTCAGATGCTTTAAAATTAGTGTTTTTGGATTGGAATTCTGCAGTTCACCAAAACTGCAGAAACTGGAATCCAGGGAGCTCGCCCCGGCGAGCTCACCAAGCCAATTTCCTCGCCCCGGCGAACTCACTGAACTAAGTTTCTCGCACCGGCGAGCGTTTTGTGCTGTAATTTTCTCGCCCCGGCGGGAATTGCAGAGAATGAAATTTTTATTATTATTTAATTCTTTTTCTTATGATATGCTACCCTATGCAAGATTAAAACTTAAATTAATGTATTAAATGAATACTAAGATGTTAAGATGGATTCTAAGTGAGTAACTTGATGATGATTAAATATAAAGTTAATATACCTTAACTTAAAGACAAGTTTTGGAAATTTTTAAAGTGTAATATTGTTGTAGCTAAGCTTGTAGCTTCTGAAATAGAATTGATAATCAGAAATTAATTGGAAATTGAGATGAGGATTGGAGTATTAATGTACGTGAATATTGTAACTAATCATTTTTATCGCTATACAAATGGAATATGTAGGTTGTTTATTGTACGTGGTTTGTAATTAGGAAAACTACACACGAGGCAAGTTTCTTATTCTCAACTCTTTCACACTAAGTATGTTTCCAATTTAAATTTACTTAACGCAAATTTCCTTATCTTACCTCGATTTCAGTTAATGCAAGCTTTCTATTCATATCTTGTTTACAAATATGCAAATTTCTAAATCCTATTTTCTCATTTAGCAAGTTATCATTGCATGTCATAAACTTCTGACTTTTGGATTCTTATTGTTCAAAGCTCAAGTTAATTGAAGTCTTTATTCTACTATCTTGGATATACAAAATCTACATCATTGTATATCACTGTTGTTGATCTTTGATCATAATCTAAGTTGTTTAAATTCTATTTTATTGAACTGAATTATTGGATGACAAAACTGAGAAGAACAACCCTAGTATAGGGGAATACTTACGCGAAAGCGTTGAATGGTTGTGCACAATACATTGTACAACGGGCTGATCACCCTGAGGACGAGATGGATAGTCCAATTATAGTTTATTAAACTGTTAAAGGTTACAACAAATTTATCTGTTAACCTAGGACATGGTTCGTGGTCTTGTGACCCTCAGTATATCACTCTCATTATATCTTGATGTTCTATTTATATTCTATTAAGCTTTCAGACGTTTCCATTCTTAACTATTACTCAGCAGAAAGTTATACCGTACAAATTAAATTATGTTTGAAAGGTATTCATTGTTATTTTGGTGGGCACTTGTTTTGCTCAACCTTGCAAACTAAACCCTTGCAGCTAAAGCTGAGATACCGAGTGAGCCGCCTACTAGCAAAGGAAAAGGAAAAATAAACAAGTGATTGTGATTTGCTGTGATATGAAGACCGGTTTACTTTTATTTATATGGTTGTGTAATCAAGACTTAATAGTTATTTTTATTTCCGCATTTAAAGATATAATAAAGGGTAGAAAGCCTGGGACATATTTTGAAGAGTTATGTAACCCTTTTATGAGGGATTGTTCTTTTTATCTATTTGAGTTGTTTTGTTTAAATTTCTTTTATTTATGGGTAGATAGTTGTTATATATGGATAGTGAACACCAAATCTGTGTGGTTTGAGGTAATTCAGATTTGGGGGTGTCACGGCGTGAGACTTTCCTAACTGGAGGAAGAAACCTGGAAATCCCTCAAAGGAACAAGCTCTCCGGTTAGATTGAAGGAAGCTATAGTAGGAGCCACTTGGGAAGCAATCATGATATTCATCGGGAGAGGGGCTGCACAAATCACGGGCTTAGAGAATGCATGTAGCTCCACGATATCTTTGTTGTTGGGTGGATAGTCGAGGTCACTAAAAGGCGAGGTGGCAGAATCAAGATGAAGAGATTCAAATAAGGCGAGCCCCTCAATGGGCAAAGAACGTAAAACATCGATGCCCCCATCCAAAGAACTAGCAATTGTACCCTCCCTGTCAAGTGAAGCCTCGGGAGAATCCTTTTGGGGAGGATGGAAATCAACAATAGGTTCCGAAGGATTCCCCCTCGGGGGAGGAGGATTAACTGTCATAATAGCATCAACATCAACATGGGTGTCACCGGTACCCTCCAAGCTGTCATGAAAAGATGTTATTTATGGGCGTGAAGATGGAACTGTACTAACGACAGCAGGACCTAAAGCCACATCAAACATGGAATCGTCAACGTTAAGGCTGACATGATTATCATGAGGTGATGAGGGCTCGACAACAATTATGTTATGTCAAGGAGGCTCACAAGTAGTGGAGGTCGCCACCTCACTTGTCGTACCCATAAGAAATCCAATGGGAACATCATCATTATCATCATTCTCAGCAATCTAAAAACAAGGATCCTCGACTTTACTCTAGAGCAAGTAACTCTCATCTCCCCGATAGCAGAGGATCCCGGGGGAGGAACTCGAGGAGGTACCCGAGATGAAGTCTGAAAGGATTGTGTCACCATGACATCATGAAGTATAATTGCCATCCTGCCTGAAAGCCTCTATCAAGTATGCAATGTACTCAGTATCCCTGGGAGACAGACTGGATGGGCTACAAGAAGCCGAAGCGACAACAGGGAGGCTACAAGATATAGCTCAACATAAGCACATAGTTTGAAAAAAGAGGGGGAAATAAGAACGAATGAAAGAAACAGAGGAAAAGGCTTACTGGTAAAGAGCATAGACATCTTTTAGGGTAGGGATGAATTCCCCCCAAGTAGTAACGAATGTGCATGAAGAAGAGCACTAGTGGGAAGTCAACACAGTAAGGGCGTCAAAATCCTGCTGAATATGTAGATCCATACATAGCTGAATGCAGCGAAATATGCTCACGCTCTTTAGTATAGCCTTATACTCAACATTCCTGAGGATCTTGTCAATCCAATGTTGCCATCCTTGAAGAAGGCTAGATGAGTCAGACAGGAAGCGAAAGGGACTGAAAGGGTATTCTTGTTTCTCTATGCACATGCGGGGAATGCGACCGGAATGGGGGAAGTCGTCCCAACCTCCTCAAGCCGCGACATAAAGAAACAAGGCGAGGGGAGTTACCCTAGAAGTCTTCAAATCTTCAGAGCATTCGGTAGACGAGGCCTGCAAGTAAGGAAGACTAAGGATGTCAAGTAAATCATATGAACTTGAGTATACTTACCATGGCAAGGGGAGAATCTGAGACTTGCACTTGAGAATACCTGAAAAGAAGAAGAAATGAAGTCAGAGAAGGATCAAAATCACAATTATGAAAGAAAAATAAGATTTGAAATTTTTTCAAAAAACTTTGGACAGCCAAAATGCATCCTTCGGAGCCATTTTTTGGGTTATTTGGATATGCGTCATGGCCATTGGTGATGAGTTTTGAAGTACTCGTCAATACGGTCGTTTTGATAAATTATGGGCCCCGAGACTCCAAACGAAACAAAAGTTATGGTCAAAACAGCGATCACGATTCCTAATGTTCAAATTTTGGTGACATTTTTTCCTAAGGTTCGCCCCCTAGGGTTCGCCCCCCTAGGGTTTGGCCTCCTAAAAAAAAATTGTTTGGCTTAATTTCCCTTATAGGGTTCGGCCCCTAGGGTTCGGCCACCTATAGGGTTCGACCCCCTAGGGGGATTTCTTTTGTGTACGTTGGAAATTCTGATGCTCCACAAATTAATTTTTCGGAACGAATGCTTCTTTGTCGCAATAAATATTGTGTTTTTCTTTATTATCCGAGGGAACCCTACCCAGATATAATCCAAGTAACGGGGCTCGGAAGACTAAAGAAAAGCTACAATGACCTGAAAAGAAACGTAAGAAAAGCAAGTCAAGAAGAAGTTCGGAAGAAAGTACTCAAATAAACTGAAGAATTGAAAGAAAAAAAAGAAGGAAAGATGACCCTATGGGGTTCAACCCTTAGGATTCGGCCCTATAGGGGTGGAATTGCTTTCTTACCTCTTTCCCAAGATGAGAAACGTTTGCTTGACAACTTTTTAGTGATCTTGGCGATGAAAAGAAAAGCCTAAGTGACTTGGGAGATGTATATATTCAAACTGCACGCTTGCAATAGCAAAGAAAACAACCTTTATATATATATTTATATATATATATATGAACGAAAACGATCTTGCTTTATAAAACTCTAATAAAGGAGGATTTTGTTTCCAAAATAAGATTTGATTATTGGATTTTATTTAATGATATCTAATAATCTTCCTTGTTTTAATTTTCAGAAAATAAGAAAATAAATATTGAGCAAGATGTGGAATCTTTTAAATGCTTTACTAAGAGATCTAAGGAAGAGCCCTTCTAGGTCTTGCCTCCCTAGGGTTTAACCCCAATGGTTTGGCCCCTAGGGGTTCCCTCTTCTAGAACTCTTGTGTTCAAGGCTTGAGCAAGTGGAGTCACACAAAATCATTCAAAAGCTTAGAAGTATTTTGCACGAACATCTCTCAGGAATCGTGACTCTTGCGCATGGGGCAAATGTGGGCCCAAATGCATATTAGGGTTCACATGACCTAATTGAATTAAATGTACAAATTAGGGTTTATAAAAACCTAATTAAATGTACAAATTAGGGTTCATGTGACCTAATTAAATGTACAGATTAGACGAAAATAAATGTGCTAGACCCGGGGAAGTCTCCACGTGTTCCAAGGCAAAAGACTCGTGGATGCGACCCATTTTGGGAATTGATTGAGGGATTGTATTGGTGGCTAGAAGAACAGGGTAATTTGGACATTACTTTGATGATTAAAGGGCATTTCTAGAATTTTCCCTTTAAAACATGACTAAAGGGTATTCCAGGAATTTCTTTTAAAACATGTATCTGGCATGTGACTATTTCCCAGGAAAGCTCTATAAATAGCCCCTCTATTCTAAGAAAAGGGGATCGCTCTCAAAACATTACACTTAGACTCTTAGAAGTTCATTACACTTGAAACTCTCTTCCAGCTCGAAGACTCAAGAAGGCTCTTGGAATCCCTGCTACCCTAACCCGGTTTCCGGATTATGAGAGTTCTGCCACGTGTCATTGGAGTAATCGCCCACCTGTTCTTCTCCCCTCTTCAATCAATCAATCAATTTCGTGTTCTTCATGGATTTCTCTCCTCTCTAGCCAACACGAAACCCTAACCCTAGCAAGGCACAATTTCCTTGCCCACAAGTTGATAAATAATTTCTTTCAATTTTCTTATGTTAGTTAATAAATATTGTAGATACTATGGTCCTTGGGAGACCAAGATACAATAACAAATTCTATACTTATCGTGACTCAAGCATTATCTTAATTTGGGCTGCTTGAAAGCAGCAGGTTTTTTAATTTGGGCTGCTATGGTTTAGTTTGTTTGGTACAAGGTGGGCTGTGCAGGCTATTGGGTTTTGTTGTCAGGCTGTTTGTTGCTGAAAAATCTGTTGTGGGTTTGGATGTCTGGTTTTGCTATTTGGTTAGGTTTTTGCGAGGCTGATGTCAGGCTATTTGGATGTGGGATATGTAGGTTGTTTGGGTGTTTTATGCGAGGAGGGTTGTGACGCCCCCAAATCCGATTACTTGAAACTCGTACTTGGTGCTACACGATACCATACATTCAAACTATTTAATATATTACTAACTTAAAAATTATATCAGAGTTATCTAATCCCCAGGTACAACGACCTTTAAAATACATTATTACATGATAGATATTATATTATCACACTATTAAAGTCTAGATATTACAAATAACACCTTATACTTAATCTTTCAGCTTTCCCTTTCCCTTTCCCTTGTCCTTGCCAGAGCCTTCTGGTCGATCACACTTAGCTGAAAATATTTAATTTAAAACAAGAATGAGCATTTAATTGCTCAGCAAGTAATAACAATTAATAAACATTAGCTGAAAGAAGTAAATATTTTCTTTGAAGACTATTTCTACAAAGAATCAATAGTTGTGAATTCATTTGAAACCATTCTTAATAACATATCAAATCGTTTACAATTTTTGAAATAACGTAGTGACTATGAATTGCTAAGCGGTCAATAGACCATGAACTTTTATTTTCAAGTTTGAAAAGGTTTGTACAGAAATTCATCTGCAAACCATTTGGCTTACGGACACGGAGGATGATCAGCCCCGTTGTGCCCTATATTGATCAACACTACATGCTAGAATGACATTTGCGTTTATCATCACCGCCTTTGGCGCATAAAAATTTCCCATTTCGGGTTGTTCATACTCAGTCTGGAGTTCTAACTAAAGCAATTCAGCTGGACGACTTTATCGTAAACAATCATACTCAATAACACATTTCAAACTATGTTTAGCCGAGTCAAATAGCTTAGACAACCTTTAAATCATGTATACATACTGAAATTTAATAGTATGTATCAAAACTTATCATGTCAAAGAATTTTGAATTTTCGTTAATTATAACAATTTGTACAAGTGAGGACACTTGCACAAAGAACAGAACAATTTTGATTATAAATGCATCACATGAGACAATATCGAGATATTTGAAATCAATAGATAGCTTGAATAAAGTTAAAAAATACTTGCACATTAAAAGAGTATTGAAACTTGCATATCATATGGATCCATTGCATAAAGTAAATGAAAGGTTAAGATAATTGCTCAATAAGAAATTGAGTTAAGAAACTTACATAACATATACCTGTTTGCATGAAATAAAAGTAGTCCATAAGGTTTAGATACTTGCCTTGTTTGCTGCTTACAGTTACGCAATATAGTTTTATCTTTAATACAAAGACCTATCATCAATAAGATTATTCTTTTAATTAGAATAATACATCTTAACACATAATACTGCTATTTACAGTCATTATACAGCTTAAACACATTATCACATATTCATATCAGTTATTAAAACATATAAGAACATGTATCAAGTTAAACTATGTCAATCTGGTTTGATTGCAGTATTATATCAATGTCCCGATTGCGTTATCGGTTAATCAACGAGTTTGTTTTCAATAAACCTCTATTTAAATGCTTCAATATTATTTTTGCTAATTTATTTATCATTTATAATATTTTTCGGAAGCTCATAATAATTTTCAAATAATTATTATCATTTATAATAATTTTTCAAACATTAATATCATTTATAATGATGTAATTGCTAAATAATTTCATTATCATTAGTATTTAAATAATTTAAAATATTAATGAAATCCATGTCAAAACATTTAAAGTTATTTATTATAACGTAAAATATTTTTAAGACATTACTATCTCCTTTAAATGATTTTTAAAATATTAAAATCATTTTTAAATAGTTACTATTAATATTAAATTATTAATGTAATTCATGTCAAATATTTAAAAGTTATTTATTATAACTTAGAAATATTTTTAAAACATTTTTATTACCTTTAAGTGATTTTTTTAACACATTAAAACTATTTTTAAATAATTTATTTAATACAATTATTAAATAAATTAATTCTCATTAATATTAAATATTAATGAAATTTCTATTAAAATATTAAAAGTTATTTAATATAACTTAAAATACTTTTTAAAACATTAATATCATTTTTCAATGATTTTTAAAATATTAAAATCATTTTTAACTAATTTATTTAATATAATTATTAAATAAATAAATTATCATTATTAATTAAATAAATTAAATTATTAATGAAAATTATGTCAAAATATTAAAAGTTAATTTTTATAACTTAAAATAATTTTTAAAACTATTTTATGAATTTTTCATAATTAATTTCTATTTATTTAATTAATATAATTAATTTGTAATAAAACTGTCGCTAAAGGGCTTTAGCGACAGAAAGCGTCGCTATAGGTATTCTTCAGCCTATGAAGAATAGCCCAGTCAATGCCTTGAGGGGTACTTTGACCATCAATAATTTTCAGTTGGTTGCGTGTCTGGGCATAAGAGTGTATCAATGGTGTAGTACTGATGTAATACTATAAAGGTATAACAAGTTTGAGGTCTAACTACATCGCACATGAGAGATCTAGCTTGGTCAAATAGCTGTCAAAGGTTGTTCTTCATTTTCTAGGTTACCCAGAAACCAGATTTTGTGATCGGTCAATGGGTTTTGACGTGAATAACTTTCAATCTATACATGATATAATCTTCATTCAACTTCTAGATTGCTAAACTACTGGCATACTACAATTACAAAGCTTTAAACACATCAAACAATTAACAGATCAAGATCTATGGCCTCTGACATTTGACTGTCAGACCATGTTTTTAACTTGGTGAATTTTCTGGGTTTTCCAGAAATAGTTTTCATGATCGGTCAACGACTTTTGACCATGAATAACTTTCGATCTAGACATGCTATGATCGTGATTCCACTTGCAGTGTACTAACCACATAACACACTACCCATAACAAGCTTTAAACACAACAAATCATTAACAAGGTGAGATCTATAGGCCCCGACTTTGGGCTGTCAGACACAATTTTAGTGTTCTTGGCAGTTTTCTTAAATCTTCAATTTTGTGCATCTAGATGTTATGGATCCATGATATAACAACCCAGATCACTAAATAACATAACATACAACATATATAAACACTTAAACACAAAATTTATCAAAACTTTCAAGATCTAGCAACATGGTTAGGATTTTATACCTTCTTGAGAAATTTTTTGATTTCCACTTTTTTATTCTGACCTTGGCTTGCTATGGGGTGCTTTTAGCTTATCTTTGGATTGAGTTTTGGAGAAAATTTCGTGGCTTAGGAGAGAGAGAGAGAGAGATAGAGAGAGTAAGAGTCTTGGCTTGGCTAGAAAAATAATGTGAGCTTTTCTTTACTTTTTCTTTCTGTAGTCCTTATTCCATTCATGATTCATTGAATCTGCTGGTGCTAGCTGTCAAAATTTGACTAAATGAAAGAGATTTCAGCACATGGGAGATCTTAGAGTGATGAGTCATGAGATCTATGATGGATTTGACAAGATTTTGCATATCTTTAATTAAAATAAATGAAAAAGGTTAGTTTAGTAAACTAATAAATACATTTAAGAGTAATCTTGTCCATACTTCATGATTCTAGGGTTTAATCCATAGATTTGAACCCTTAATGCTTACCTAATAATTCTTGGGTTTAAAAAAATAAACCTAGGAATTAAATAAACATTTAATTAAGACATAATAATTCAAAATTAGGCTTTTTAATGTAATTAGGATTTTGTAATTTGAAAATTAGGGTTTGTTGATATTGTTAGAGTTCCCAAATTATAAATTAGGGTTTCCTAATCATTTTCCTTAATCACATATTATCCACATAATCATTTAAATACAAGTATAATTAACTACTATATTTAATATTTAAATTACTTAAACAAAACAAATTCTTCATATCCAAAATACATATTCCTTTATTTTGAATATAATTATATCATTAATTATATTTAAAACTAATATCCATAATATACATTCACACATTCACATATAAATATAATCAATAGTATATTTAGTATTCGAATTTACATAAGAAAATAAATATTTATTATTCATATATCCATTATATAAACACAAATCCTTTTAAATATAATTACCACAATAATTATATTTAAAAAATACATGAACATAAATCAAATTACGGTTTTGATTCGTAATGTCACTTTACAACATTTACCATACGTAATCAATTTAAAATAAATTGACTAATCTTACAAACTCATATCATAAAGAAGTAATCATATTTTTATGAAAAATAAATAATAATATGTCTTTTAATATAAAAATTAATTTATTAAAAAATATAATTTATAAATATCAACTATTTCTTTAATAAGAAATTTATTTGAAACCATATATGAACTAAAAATATATATATTCATATTACATATTCACATTCCTTTCCTTGCACGCATTCTCATACTTACTTTAATATATAATAAAAATAATTTTATTATATAAAAAAAATTTCATACGTAAAATTTCTTATTTTAATATATCAAAATCCTTGTGTTATTACAAGGGCTGAGCATGTTGCTTCTGTTACTGCTGGGAATGGTATCTATGCAGTGGGTTCTGTCTGGCCTCTACTTTTGTTGCTGCTGCAGTGATGCTAGTCAGCGTTGTTGTCGGGGTGTTTGTTTCTGTTGCTGCTATGATGCTAGTTGAGGTCATCTGTCGCTGCTGCTGCTGGGGGGGGGAGTGTTGTCTCTGCTGCTGTGTTCTGTTTCTTGTTGCTACTGTTGCTACAATTTAAATTAAGCAAAAAAAAAACTATGGCAATATTTATATTTACTTGAAATATTAAGTTTAACATTTCTTATAGAGATTAATAATAATAAATATGAAATCACTAATTTAAAAATCAATTATAATTTTCAATGAATTTTGATTATTTAGCAATCAATGAAGGAATTTTTCTTTCACTAAATTGAAGAAAGATTCTCAATTTATAATTAGTGAAGGAAAATATTCTTTCGTTAAATAAATTTGTTCTTCACAATATATTATTTGTGAGGGAATAAAGTTATTCACTAATTTCAAATAGTCCTTAAAATATTATTCATGAAAGAAACCAATCTTTCACTAAATAACAATATTTCATTACCAAATATAATTTGTGAATAAAAAGTTATTCACAATATATCCTTCACAAAAAATATTTAGTTACTACTTAGAAGGATACCCTATTGCGACGAGGTCTTATGCGAGCAATCGTGTGAAGGAAATATTTCTTCGCAATAAATCTCTTGTGAGTGATATATTATGTCTTGTGAAGGATTTGTCCTTCACTAGATGCCATTTTTTGTGTAGTGGGTCCACCCATCGGGGCGGTGGTACATCCATTCGATGTGAAAGGGAGCGCGGATTTCATAGGTGGCTGGAATACGATATTGTTCACGTATTCTGGCGAGGTCTTGGGGGGCGATGGAGGATGTGGTATTAATGTGGGCGAATGATACTTCATTGGAGTACTTGTGACGAGCGAGAATTTTTGTAACTATTTTAAATATTTATTGATTGAATAAATATTTTTCGATGATTTGATTGTTGAATTAATTGATTAATTGATGAATTTGTGGTAGATTAATTTAATGATATGTGTTACATTAATTAGATTAATGTGGAGAAGTTTTATATTTAAAGTATGTGTTTAATTGAATTTATTTGATTAAATACATTATTTAAATAAGTATAATGTTATTTCTATTAATTTAATTATTAGTTAGATATTTATTAAATGGTCATTATTAATAAATGAGAATTTTATTTATATGACTATGTGATTTAATGAAGAATTATTCTATTTTATTTATTTGATTTTATTGAGATTATTTAGTTGATTAAAGTGTGACATGAAACTATATAATAAGTAGTTTATTAAAATAAATTAGAAGTGAAGAATATGTGAGTAGCCAAACATGGCCTTAGTGGAAGTTGGTGCCAGTTATTAAACTGACACCATGTTCTGCTATTAGTTTTTCACGTAATCCATTATCAGTAACTCATATTCAAGCCAGAGAGAAAACCTGAGAGAAAGAGGAGAGAATTTGGAGAATTGAAGAAATCATTCATCTACTTGCATCATTTAAAGCATTTAATTGAAGGTAATCCTTCTCAATTAAGTTTTAATTTATGTTCTGATGAGTTTATTCCATGAACGTATGTTTAGAGTTCTCTGTATTTTCTGTAATTTGATTTCTATGGCTAAATCTTTAAATAAATTGATGTTAGATGTTAGTAAGCATGTACTTATGTGTTTTATATGATTTAAATATGATTTAGAATAATTTAATCGGTGAAATTACGTTTATATGAGAATTCAGAAAGTTACAGAGTAATACAGTGTATGAACATGGGTTGAATGTATAAAATTGATACTGGTTTTATATGTTAATTGATTAAATTGATAACTTACTTTGATTATGCATGTACAAATGAAGGAATCAAGTTTTAAACGGATTAATTTGGTTGTATAATGAACTTGTTATGTGTGATTTCATGAATATTGAAGAACTCTGATAAAAATGATAATAAACCTCAAATTTGATTCTTAGTTTCATGATTTATGCCATTTAAGTTGTTAGAATCATGCTAGAAGGCTTGGGTAACGATTATAGATGAATTATAATGTCTGAGTATGTTTAATTTGATGTACGAATAACAAAATGGGAAATTTTTGGCCTGTTTCTGCGTTCTTCGCGAACTGCAGAAACTGGAATTCGTAATTCTCTCCCCGGCGAGAATTTTGTGAAGGAATACCTCGCCCCGACGAGAATTTTGTGAAGGGATCCTTCGCCCCGGCGAGATTTTTGTGAAGGCTTTTCTGGGACATAGTTCGTGGTCTTAAGACCCTCAGACGTCCTTTTGAATCTTGTTTTACATTCTTGACTCAAAAGCTAAATCTTCGATTATTCAATATCCGTTTATTAATTCGCATGTTATTATTACTGTTGTTGTTATACTTGCTAGGCAATCATTGCTCACCCTTGCATAATAACATTGCAGCTAAGGTTGAAAGAACTGACGAGCCATCTACTAGTAAAGGAAAAGGAAAAGCAAACAAGTGATGAAGACTTGTTGTATTTGCTTTATTGTTGTTTTTGTAATAGACTTCGTTTATGTTTTCCGCACTGATGTTTATTTAAGGTTAGATGACCTGGGATTTATTTATGAATGATGTTGTAACCCTTAATGGGAGATTTCTATTTCTATTCAAGTATTTTCGTTTATATTTGTAGTTAGATATGATGTGATGCTTTTGGATTGTGAACACCAAATCTTGAGGAAACGGAGTACCCAGATTTGGGGGTGTCACAGTACTCTTTTAGCATCTTCAAGTTGTCGATTTCGGCATTGAATGGGCTTGATGGATGAGAGTTTGTTGTAATAGTGGTGGTGACAGTGGGGGCTTCAGTGGTGACAGTGGTGGCTTCAGTGGTGACAATGGTGGCTTCAGTGGTGACAGTGGTGGCTTCAGTGGTGATGGCGGTGGCGATGGTGGGATTGATTACAGTCGGTGTGGGGGTGGAAAAGTGGTGGTTCCGGGTGTGGATGGAGCAGTGGATGTCGAGGTGTTTGTGGCAGCCATTGATGGATGATGGAATGGGTTGATCGGTGGGTATTTTTGCCGGTAAGCGCAAAGGTTACAGTTAAGAGTAGGAGATGCAAAGAGAAATTTAAGTGAGGTTAAGATTAGATCTGGATTTTGGCGGTCGATTTCAATTCAAGGCTATGGGGGTTTTAAATTATTTAACTTTTGGGTTCTGTGCGGTTTTCCAAATACAGCATAATAAATGGATTACGTGACAGTACGTGTTGGGTGTGTTACCAAATATTTGGGCCTTGTGTTTTCAGGTTTAATTATTGGACTTTTAATGATGAACTTTTCCATTAAATTTTCCATTGTAATGAAAGACTGGGTGGCAATGTTGGGGTTTGTTTATTTGGGCTCGATGGATTCGGTGGGCCATAGTCCATGTGGAGGAATGTTCCTATGTAGGATTTTGTTGGATAGTGGGAGTATATTATGGGATCAAGGATTCCTAAATATATTTAATTTCTAGCTCCTAAGGAAAATGTCAGGATATAATTCGACTTTCTTCTTTTAAAGAGATTGAGTTTAATTCCATTATGGTATCCAACCTAATGAGGAGTTCTATTTCCATACGGGGACGGGCATGAAGTAGATGGTGTGATCACTATAAATACAAGGCTAAACCCTAATTCACAGGTAATCATCTTTTTCAACACTAAAGCATTAAGCCTCTATTGTTAAACCTTATCTAGCCTGTACTTATTCTCACACCGGAGCTATCCCCGGCAGTGAAAACTGTCAGCTCTCTGAGTGTGGTTTCGTTTCTGTGCAGGATTGGACGCGCAGTTTGGTGATTGGGCACGTGGACGAATCTTAACTTTAACAACAGCTATTATGTTTTAAAAAAATATATAAAGTATATTTTGCACACATGTTAAGAAAAATAATTAGACGAAAGAAATAAGAAATTCTAAGTTTATCCTTAGTAATATCACAAAATTACATAAAATGATGATTGTTTCTTTTTTGTATACTAATAGATCTTACTAACTAACATATTTGCCATTTATTTCATGTACTTAGTGTCATCCTTTTAAGGATAAAAAGAATTGTACCTTAGATAATCTTTTAGAGAATAGAAAAAGTATATATGTTAGGGTCATCAAAATATGAACTAGATAGAATGATCAATAAAGTATAATTTTTTTTGAATGCCCACTTTTTGGGGAGGACAATATAATTCATAATCAAGTACATCATCCTTATTACTATTAAAATATCAAGAACCAATCAAGCCTCATTAGAAGATGAAGAAACAAACTCACAAACCAAACAAGCCTCACATAAAGGAGGAAACACACTTCATATAAAGGAAGAAATAAACTCATATAAATGAGGATCGAATCTGAAACCTAAAAAGAAGATAGACAGTAGAGGGCCAAGAATAGTCATGACCGGTCTGGACAGAATAATATATGATACCCTTCGTCCTTAAAAAGAAGTTAAATAAAATTTTCACATAAATTAAGAAAAGTAATTAAAGTGGGAAAAAGAAAATAAAAAAAGTTTCAAATTTATCTTTAGTGGTCCCATAAGATTATATAAAGTGATGAGTCTTTTTATTTATTTTATACTAATAGACCCTACTAAATAACTTACTTACCTTTTGCTTTATGTAACTTAGTTTATTTTTTGAAGACAAAAAAAAATAAACTTTTACTCATGTTTTCAAAAACAGAAGAAGAGAACCACAAATAAGAGAAAATATTGGTCTCGCTGTCTTATGAGTTGGTATGTCTCTCTTTTTGTTTTCCCCTACGTTTTCATCATTGATGAATATATATATATAGGGGACTCATCCATAGCTCGTGTTAGCTATGGACACTATTTCAGCTAACTCATCTCCTATCCTTCAATGGAAGATCTAAGGGTTGGATGGGGCTTGGCTGCTACTCTCTCCTACGGCCAGCCAAATTCTTTTATGCTGGTCGCTACTCCCTCTAGCGGCCAGTCAAAACGGCCGCGTTTTGACTGGCCGCTAGAGGGAGTAGCGGCCAACATAAAAGGTCGTAGAAATATTATGATAATTTGATTGTTTAAAATTTAAACTCTAAATATTTTATACATTAAACTATTTAAATCTAACTTAGTTGAGGGTATTTTAGACTTTTGTCCTGAGCAGAAGGTCAAATATTTCTACGACCTTTTATGTTGGCCGCTACTCCCTCTAGCGATTAGTCAAAACGCGGTCATTTTGACTGCC
Source organism: Aralia elata (assembly GCA_034770075.1). Taxonomy (NCBI): domain Eukaryota; kingdom Viridiplantae; phylum Streptophyta; class Magnoliopsida; order Apiales; family Araliaceae; genus Aralia; species Aralia elata. The sequence goes on from CM068383.1 coordinate 73,600,551, forward strand.
CGCTAGAGGGAGCAGTGACCAGCATAAAAGAATTTGGCTGACCGTAGGAAAGAGTAGCGACCAAGCCCTAGCCAGCCCTTAGATCTTTCATTGGACGACAAAAAATGAGTTAGCTGAAATAGTATCTATAGCTAACACGAGCTATGGATCAATCCCCATATATATACACACACATGGGGATCCTTATCTTTTTTATATGCAATTGCCCAATCACTATGTTATTGTCTTGCATGCTCTCATTTTTTTCTTTTGCCAGATGTATATATGAATTTATCATAATTTTTATATGTATAGTTAACTAAACAAAAGCACAAATTCTAGATGTATATATGAATTTATCATAATTTTTATATGTATAGTTAGCTAAACAAAAGCACAAATTCTAGATATAAGTAATTATGCGTAAAGCACGGAATAACGCACAAACCACACCCTGATGCTTTTCTTTTGACTGAGAATCAATGGGTTATCTACCACTGAGATGGATTTACAACATTGTAATGATGATAATTCAGGACTAATGCCCGACCCGTCAGCAATAATTTTTTCACCTCAAAGATTTTCAAAGATGCACACAAGGCACAAAATTTATAATAAAGATATAAAGTATACAAGATCATGGCTAAATACTCTAATGTTTAAGATAGACAGTAGTCGCAGTACATCTTCGCTGCATCTACTCGATCCGTTACCCAAACAATTTTAAGAACCGAAAAAAAAAGGCCAGTGGTGAAGCTGATCTGTGGTAAGCACAAAGCTGGCAGATCAGAGATTGAAGGACTTACGAGCAAAGAATTATCTCTTTCAGGCCATCGATCGTTCAATCCTTGAGACTATCTTGGACTAGGAGACTTCGAAGGGAATCTGGGATTCTATGAAGAAAACGTTTCAGGGGAATGCAAGGGTCAAACGTGCACAACTGCAGGCCCTTCGCAAGGATTTTGAGATCCTTTATATGAAGGAAGGTGGGACTGTCTCTGCCTACTTTGCTCATACTCTCACTATTGCTAATAAAATACGCTTTCATGGTGAAACAGTGACTGATGTTACTGTTATTGAAAAGATCTTGCGCTATATGATTTCCAAATTTGTTAATGTGGTTTGCTCCATTGAGGAGTCCAAAGACTTGGACACTATGTCCCTTGATGAATTGCAAAGTAGCCTATTGGTTCATGAACAACGCATGCAAGGACATGTCGTCGAAGAGCAAGCATTAAAGATTACCCATGACAAAAGTGTTAGCAAACCAGGACGTGGTGGAGGTGTCTTTCGAGGCAAAGGATGAGGGCGTGGGAAACAAGGTTTTGACAAATCTCTTATTGAATGTTTTTATTGTCATAACCTTGGCCATTTTCAGAATGAATGTCCAAAGAAGGGCAAGGAAAAGGAGTCACAAGCCCATTATGCTGAAACCACTGAACCGTTACTACTCATGGCACATGTTGATATTGCGAAAATGATGGGCCAGAGGAAAGCGTCAAGGGGCTATTTCTCAGAACCTGATACTCTAGAAGTTGATAATTGCACGAAGGAGTTGCTTCTTATAGCGCATGACAAGAAAACACTTAATGAAACAACTTGGTTCTTAGACTCGGGATGCATTAACCATATGTGCAGACACAAGGAATTCTTTTTAGAACTGGATGAGAGTTTTCGCAAGTGTGTAAAGCTAGGCGACAACTCCAACATTGATGTAATGGGCAAAGGTCGAATTCATCTCTAAGTTAATCATGTCTCACAAGTTATTATAGAGGTATTTTATATTCTTGAATTGAAAAACAATCTCTTGAGCATTGGTCAACTGCAGGAGAAAGGTTTGGCAATTTTATTTTAAAATAACAAGTGTAAGGTGTACCACCATGAGAGAGGTCTTATAATTGAAACAACCATGTCTCTAAATAGGATGTTTATCCTTCTTGCCAAGATTCAACTTCAAAACCAGCATTGTTTTCTCACTCCGACACAAAAACTGGATTATCTCTAACACTGTCGGTATGGCCATTTAAGTTTTGGAGGCCTCAAAACTTTACAACAAAAATAGATGGTTCATGGGTTGCCACAGCTGCAATGTTCCAGCCTGTTAATTATGCGAAGATTGTGTGCTGGGAAAACAACACAGAAGTTCATTTCCTCAAGAAAGTATGTGGAGAGCATCGCAACCACTTCAACTTCTTCATTCGGACATATGTGGGCCAATTTCTCCTATCTCCAACAGTCACAAGAGGTATCTCTTAACTTTTATTGATGACTTTAGCCGAAAAATATGTGTTTTTTCTTAACAGAGAAGTCAGAAGCTTTCAGAATGTTCAAACTTTTCAAAACGAAGGTTGAGAAAGAAAGTGGCACTAGTATTTGGGGTCTGCGAACTGATCGAGGCGGGGAGTTCACATCTACTGAGTTTATTAATTTCTGTGCAACCAATGGGATACATCGTCAACTCACCGCAGCCTACACTCCTCAACAAAATGGAGTGGTAGAGAGGAAAAATCGAACGATCATGAACATGGTTCGAAGTCTGCCCAACAGTAGACGAGTTCGCAAAACCTTTTGGCTCGAGGCTGTCAACTGTGCAGTACATATTCTTAACAGAAGTCCTACACTTGCAGTTCGAAATAAAACTCCAGAAGAGGCATGGAGTGGTACTAAACCATCTGTTGCTCATTTTCGAGTGTTTGGATGTCTTTCTTATGATCATGTTCCAGATAGCAAATGCACCAAATTGGACAACAAAAGCTTAAAATGTGTTTTGTTGGGTATTCGCGAAGAATCCAAAGCCTATTGCTTATATAATCCACTTTCTCAAAAGGTGCTTATCAGTCGTGATGTTATCTTTAATGAAGAGGAAAGTTGGCCCTGGGATGATAGTTATGCTGAAGCAATTCAAGCACCTCTTGATTGGAGTGATGTAAATGAAGACAACAAAGATAATATCCAGGATGAAGCAATATACAACAATTCAGGTGGGACTGCCCATGAGGAAGGCAGTGGATCCGTTAGTGTTGACAATTGCTTTCATGAGGAGAATGTGGAGCATCAAACAGTCGAAGAACACACATCTACTGATCTTATTTCTAGTCCTGCTGGTAGGCGTTCTCGACACCCACCAATCTGGATACGTGACTATGACAGTGGTGAGGGCCTCTCTGATGATAATCATCAAGGTTATTTTGCTCTATTTGTTGATGATGATCCTTTATCCTATAAGGATGCAGCTCAAAGTGCCAAATGGAGATACGCCATGGATTCTGAAATTGAAGCCATTCGGAAAAATGATACATGGGACCTCACTGATCTTCCTCGTGGCACAAAAACAGTTAGGGTGAAATGGGTATACAAGACTAAGCTAAATGAACATGGGGAAGTTGACAAATACAAGTCTTGCTTTGTCGCCAAATGGTACACACAACAACATGGGGTGGATTACACGGAGGTCTTTGCACCTGTGGTTCGCATGGACACTATACGGCTGGTGCTTGCTCTAGCAGCTCAAAAAGGGTGGCCTCTATTTCAATTAGATGTTAAGTCTGCATTTCTTCATGGTGAGTTAAAAGAGGAGGTGTACGTTGAGCAACACCCTGGTTATGTGGTAAAAGGAGCAGAAAAGAAGGTATATTGCTTACGAAGAGCTTTATACGGTTTGAAGCAAGCTCCATGGGCATGGTACAGCCGCATTGAAGCATATTTTCTAAAGGAAGGATTTGAGAAATGTCCTTATGAGCATACTGTCGACGCCGGGTTTTCGCTTTCTCGTCTCTTTAGTCTTTTCCAATTTTTTGCCTTTTGATTTAGATGATGTTTGGAAAAGGTCGGCATTGATGTCGACGGGGTTTTGAAAGATTGTTTTTTTTATGATGAGCCAATTAACCAGAGTCGCCAGTTGGTATATTTGAAATGGATGTACCAACTCATCCGAGTTTTCGTTTTTTATAAATCGCTGGCTCATGTGTGACTCCGAATTCATTGGTCTGCGAATCGAGATTCATAGAGTTCGGGGGCTTGCTTAAGTGAGGGGAAGGTGTTAGGCACCCCCCGACTTCCGTGAAACACGGTTACCGCAATCTTGATGCTTTCCTATCCTATAATTCATGAATGTGTATGTGTGTGTGTGTGTGTGTGTGCCTATGTGAATGTTGTGGGGAATTTGTATGAAAGAGTCATTTGGATTTTAGGGAAAATCGTGTTTTAATTTGAGAACGCTTCGGAATATCTTTTCGGTATACACGAGAAAGCTTTATTCTTTATGAGAAAGGTTTGATTTTAATTGTCCAAAACTATGAGATTTTCATTAAGTGTCGTTTTGGCAAAACAAGAGTTTTAAACCTTCGTCTAAATAGGAATCGAGATCTATACGTTGCTTTCATAAAATGATGGGCAATTTCTAGAATCTCTTTAACCCTATATACAATGGTTTAATAAGACGTCATTTTATTTATAAAATCATTTTGTGTGATGTTTTTGGAAAACGATCTTTCTTTAGCTTTCTCGTTAGATAGGAATCGACATTCATTAACATTTCTCAAATTTTAACCTCGTGATTTTAATATCCTACTTTGATTGATTTTATGAAAATCTTATCATTTAGCCTTGAAATCAATTTCGTGTCATAAATCAAATCAAGCATAAACACGCGTCGGGGCTATTCATGGGCATGTAAGCCATCAAAATGTCCCCGAACGCCAACAATCACAAATTTCACTATTTCGGGGCCTTAAATCCGATTCTCGCCTTAGCGTCGTTTTAAGGCCCGACGATTACATGTTTAGAATGAAAACTACGTCATTTCTACTTCTTACATCAAGATATGTCCATCATCGGATCGGGACCACGGGGTCGCTTTCCTAGGCTCACAACCAAATTTACACACACCCACAATCGGATATTACAAGAATTAACCAATACGGACAATCTACCAATATCAAGACATCCCAAAATAGAGATCTAAAAGAATCTATGTCAATATAACACAAAAAACAAACAAGGAATCAATAAATAAATATCATCGGGTTATTAGGAAGAATTTTGTTCCAAATGGAACCCTCGCTAATACTCCCTAATTTATCATTCCATAATCATATGAAAACTTCATTTGATTTGACCAAAAGATGTGATAGAAATTGCAAAATGGAAGAGATTTTTCACCTTGCAAATGAGGTCAAAATGGATCTAAATTTGTGTACTTGAATAGAAGAAAAAGTATTATGTGATACAATCAAATCACAAGAATAATATTCCTCTCTTTTTTCTCACTTTCTCTCCTATTTTTGTAGCAAAATCTCACTATTTTCTCTCTATTTCCGTGCTTGGTGCTGCTGTAGAATCCTTCTTCTTCACCAAATTTCTTCAACCTCCTGTATGCTGCCCGAAGCTGGGCTTAAATAGGCTGGCCAGAGCCAGCCGCAGATCTATCTGCGGCTGGCCAGCTGGCACGCCTCCCATCGCACTCAGCTGGTAGTGCTGATTTCCTGGTTTCCGTGCTGGCGCACCCACTTGGCCGCAGATCTATCCGCGGCTGGCGGGCTTGACTTTCTCAATTTTCGTGCCACGCCTCGATTTCCGTGCCGCAACGTCGGTTTTCGCTGACATGCTCGTGTTCTGCAGTCCGGGAATTTCCGGGAGACGTGCCACCTCATTCGGAAGTGCCTGCTTCGGACGGCTCTGCTGTCACGTCGACTTGGGCTGCCCAAATCATTGCGGCGGTGCCGGGCGCTTGCCCTTGTGCCCGCTCGTTTGCTTCCGCAAGCCGGTTCAATTGACGATTTCGCCCTCCTGTCATGGTTAGTAGAAGGAAACGCAAAATTTGGGTGTCTACAGCTGCCCCTCTTTATCATGTTTATGAAATGATAAATGAAATGAACAGGATAAAGAATAGACACTCGATGCATGAATGACAGTGCATAAGAATGACAGTACATACATGATGCCACACATATAGCTTATGATGCAACATAAGATGTAATGCATGCAAGACATTCGTAAGAGTGTAAAATGTATCAACCCCTTGACCGTGTTTGTTAGTCTTTGGGTTCACTCTTTCAATCTATCGTCTCGTTCGGGGCCGGGTATCGTCGCCGGTCACCCATCGCGTAACCCCCGGTTATCGTCGCCGGTCGGTCCTCTGTCGGAGCCGGTTATCGTCGCCGGACATCCATCTCGTGATCGCCGGTTATCGTCGCCGGTCGATCGTCATGTCGGGGCCGGGTATCGTCGCCGGTCACCCATCTCGTAACCTCCGGTTATCGTCGCCGGTCGGTTATCTTGTCGGAGCCGGTTATCGTCGCCGGTCATCCATCTCGTGATCGCCGGTTATCGTCGCCGGTCGATCGTCATGTCGGGGCCGGGTATCGTCGCCGGTCACCCATCTCGTAACCCCCGGTTATCGTCGCCGGTTGGTTATCTGTCGGAGCCGGTTATCGTCGCCGGACATCCATCTCGTGATCGCCGGTTATCGTCGCCGGTCGATCGTCATGTCGGGGCCGGGTATCGTCGCCGGTCACCCATCTCGTAACCTCCGGTTATCGTCGCCGGTCGGTTATCTTGTCGGAGCCGGTTATCGTCGCCGGTCATCCATCTCGTGATCGCCGGTTATCGTCGCCGGTCGATCGTCATGTCGGGGCCGGGTATCGTCGCCGGTCACCCATCTCGTAACCTCCGGTTATCGTCGCCGGTCGGTTATCTTGTCGGAGCCGGTTATCGTCGCCGGTCATCCATCTCGTGATCGCCGGTTATCGTCGCCGGTCGATCGTCATGTCGGGGCCGGGTATCGTCGCCGGTCACCCATCTCGTAACCTCCGGTTATCGTCGCCGGTCGGTTATCTTGTCGGAGCCGGTTATCGTCGCCGGTCATCCATCTCGTGATCGCCGGTTATCGTCGCCGGTCGATCGTCATGTCGGGGCCGGGTATCGTCGCCGGTCACCCATCTCGTAACCCCCGGTTATCGTCGCCGGTCACCCATCTCGTAACCTCCGGTTATCGTCGCCGGTCGGTTATCTTGTCGGAGCCGGTTATCGTCGCCGGTCATCCATCTCGTGATCGCCGGTTATCGTCGCCGGTCGATCGTCATGTCGGGGCCGGGTATCGTCGCCGGTCACCCATCTCGTAACCTCCGGTTATCGTCGCCGGTCGGTTATCTTGTCGGAGCCGGTTATCGTCGCCGGTCATCCATCTCGTGATCGCCGGTTATCGTCGCCGGTCGATCGTCATGTCGGGGCCGGGTATCGTCGCCGGTCACCCATCTCGTAACCCCCGGTTATCGTCGCCGGTTGGTTATCTGTCGGAGCCGGTTATCGTCGCCGGACATCCATCTCGTGATCGCCGGTTATCGTCGCCGGTCGATCGTCATGTCGGGGCCGGGTATCGTCGCCGGTCACCCATCTCGTAACCTACGGTTATCGTCGCCGGTCGGTTATCTTGTCGGAGCCGGTTATCGTCGCCGGTCATCCATCTCGTGATCGCCGGTTATCGTCGCCAGTCGATCGTCATGTCGGGGCCGGGTATCGTCGCCGGTCACCCATCTCGTAAACTTTTCACTTCAACACGTCAAATGGCTGCAAGGGAGCAAGGTGGGACCCACCAAGGCCAGCCGCAGATGGATCTGCGGCCAGCCGCAGATACATCTGCGGCCAAGATCGGGCTTATAAGCGGCGTCCCGCTTCCAGATCTGTCACTTTCAACTTCCAACTCACACATATTCCTCGCGATTTTTTGCTTGTTCGCAAGGGCTTTTCGTCGATTTTTCAACTTTCCTGCAAAAACTGTTCCGGTAGGATTGATCTACACGCTACAGGTAACATTTTGACCGGTCACTTTTCCATTTCGTCAATGTTTTGCTATACATTTGACTATTTGCATGTTTAGAGATAAAATGTATGCTTTACAATGCTATGTAATGTACCATCATATATACATGCTATGTATCAACTATGTGAGTCCTATTTTATGTTCATGAGGCGGTCCCACATATTGTTATTCCTTTTCTGCAATAAAATCATGCATTACATGCTGTAATTACATATATGAATGCAATTTAGACCTGTTTGAGATTTTGATTGATGGAAAACACGTTTGGCTTATGCCTGGGTTTTTTTTTTTTTTTTTTTTTTTTTTTTTTTTTTTTTTTTTAACATGCATCATATTGCATTAATCATATGACGAGGCTAGAAATTTAGAATGTTCATTACATAAATTTTAAAAGGAAACTTACCTTCTTTCTCGCCCGTTCTATTCCAGCTATGGATCGTGATGCGCCCAGTAGCTCCTCCGCCTCTCGGACTTCGAGTGTTCGCCGTCGTAGGGCTGCACCCACTCATGTTCCTCCTCGGACCCGTCAGGCTCGTCGTTTGACGGAGGCTGTTATTCGTCCTGGTCATCCGGACGTTGAGGAGGCTGTTCCTCCGGAGGTCGCGGCAGAGGGGCCATCCTCCAGCACACCGGCTCCATCTACTCATCAGGCTCCTTCTGGCGCCTCTGTGCAGATACCCGATCTTTTGGGTCGGGATCTTAGTCGTCACCCTTCAGCATCTCTCGTGGCTAACGAGGTATATTTCAGCTCTTTTCTGATTTCACTCTCAATTTCTCCATTCTCCTTTTATCCGGATTGACCCCTTGGTGATTGCCCCAGGTACCCGAGTTTACCCAGCCGAGGGGTAACTGGTTCAACATCTACTCCCTTTACGCGGCCCTGCACAGTGATTATCGGGCGATGGTGGACTCTTGGGGCTTTCGACATTTCTTCACTATCATCCCCCGCCAGTGCCCCTGGGGTTACATGAGGGCTTTATCCGAGCGATGGTTCCACCAGACGCAGTCTCTTCATCTCCTCGACTGCGAGGTCGTGTTGACCCCATGGGACTGGAGGTACATTACTGGCATTGAGTTTACCGGGTCCCGCGTCCCCTTGGATCTTGATATCACTCCTGTGGAGGTTCGAGCTTTGCTGGGCTTCGCTGCTGAGGACCGGGTCTTTAAGGCCCGCAGTATCCGATCTGGTGCCTTGGCTGTTGATGCAGTCGGGGGTCTCTATGCGATGCCCATTCCAGCGGATCGGTGGGTGGGTACCCGCGACATTCTACTCCGCCGCTTGTTCCTGACGATCATGAGGGGTTGTTTCCTAGGGAACAACTCCTCCACCATTCATTTCAGCGTCGTGGGAGCGGTTAGAGACGTGGATCGCATCAGTGACTATGACTGGGGGTCATTCACCTTTGCCTATTTCCTCCACGGCATGCGCCTACGCTCGGAGGGACAGACTGATGCCTGGCTCGGTTTCTACCACTTTCTGCTGGTGAGTCCCTTCCTCCTCTCTCTTACTGTATTTCTTTTCCTTTCATCTCTTTTCTGTATTTGATAGTGACTCATGCCTTGCCTTGTTTCTATTCACAGTTCTGGGCTTACGAGCGGCTGCCATGTCTGAGGCCTCTCACTACTCTGGGCCCGGACACTTATCCTCGGGGTCGGCGATGGCATCACAGCACTCTGGAGGAGGTCCCCGTGTCGGGCAGCTTTGCACATTGTCGTATTCAGCTGGAGTTGATCACGGCTGCCGACGTCGTCTGGATTCCCTACCTCTCCGAGCATCTGACTGTGGGGTTTGCTGACGGGCATCCTTCCGGCCCGGAGTTCGAGCTTTCCACCCGTCGCCTCACTTTGCAGAGTGTTGGAGGCTGGGTGATGTATCTGGGAGAGCGCGCATTCAGATGCGTCACTGGAGAGATCCGCATCCCGCACTCCCTTTCTTTCACTACTTTCTGGCCGCTGGATTCTCAGCCCTCGGAGATCATGCTCGCCGGGGAGGACGGTCGGATGCTTTCCACAGGTCCCACTACGAGTGATGCGTTCCGTACATGGTGGGTGCCCCGTACCATCGGTCCTCAGACTCGGGCCACTTTCTTTCTTGGAGATATGGTTCCAGGCTCGGTGACGATGACCGATTGGGCTGCCTGTGTTCGGACCCCTACCCACGCTGAGCAGATCGCCTCATTGACCCGCCAGGTAGATCAGTTGTCGCTGTTTATTCGGGGGTTGGGCCGGACCCCGGAGGAGGCTTACACCTACGATCCTGATGGTGCAGGTTTATGATGCAGGCCCGAGTTCATCTGATGCCACAGCGCATCCCTACATCCCTGATATGAACTTTGGTCCTCCGAGCTCGACGACTCCGGGGGATCAGTTCGAGGATCCTGCTTTCATAGATGATACTGATTTTATTTAGACCAGGATAGGATAGGGTCTTTTGTATCAGCACCTGCTTAGATTTCTTTTTCATTTATGCACTATGTACTGAACTCATTTATTTATTTATGCACAGTTTCTTTTCATCTTTATGGGATTCATCTGCTTTATTATTAACTGTATGATGCATGCTTTTTATTTATGGGTAGAGAATGACCCCTGTACAGTCTTTTTTGATACTATTTTTCCACAGATGTCGTCCTCAGATGCCGTGGTTCGTTTGGATTCCATTCCTCCCACAAGGTTGGTGGGCAGCCTCCTCCGCTGGTTGGATAGTTTACTGCCGGCAGGTAGGATTACCGCAGATGGTCTTTTGGGACATTCTTGGTCCTTATTGACCTTTCAGGTGCCAGCGAGCTTTGTGGATGGTCTTCTGAGCTATTGGGCCCCTGCCCGTCAGGTGTTTAGGTTAGGGACAGTAGAGCTGACCCCCACCCTTGAGGAGTATGCTCGCTTCACCGGCTTGCCCCTGGATAGACCTTGTGCTAGGGTCACAGTTGGTTCCATGCGCCGTCAATTCTTGACTTTCACTGGTTTGCGAAGGGCTGTCCTGTTGCCGGTGATCACATCAAACCATATGGTTCCCCTTCAGTTCTTGATTGACCGATTTGGTTCGCCTGACAATTTCCGTCTTTTCCTCGGTGATTTTTCCGTGTCCGAGGAGCGCTGGGACGCCTTGAGAGTGGACGTTCTGATGGCCTGTGTCATCTCAGTTCTGTACTTGCCTGCAGGGTCCGATCATTTGGACATGCGGATTGTTGCGGCCGTTAGGGCCCTTCAGGAGGATCACACCATTCTCCCCATGATATTGGCGGATACCTATATGTCGGCCACATATTGCCAGTCCTTCCGAGGGAGATTCTTCAGAGGGAGTTCGACCTTATTGTATGTGTGGTTCATGAGCCATCTCAGCCCCATCGGCTACTTCCGCCGCCAAGGGTTTTGCTTCAGTCACAACATAGCCGCACAGTTTTCGTTTCGTCCCGTGAGCTGTACTGATGTGACCTCCTGGATATCCTTTTGGTCTGTCATTGAGGACCCTTTTCATCTATTGGTCTACTCAGGCTATTGCTCCTTCAGGAGCTTCTTGACTCATGTGCCTAACCTGGATTTCATCCCCATTGCTGGTCTGAGGGGTGTGACGACCTATCATCCCTGGCGGTTATGGGGCAGTTTGATCAGACACAGGATCTACACCCCTTCGCGGGTGCAGCCGCATACCGATTCCTTATATCATCCTGTACAGAGAGGGATCTATTGCAGGTATACGAGCTTTGGGATTGCAGGATCCTTGCCGAATATAGTGCGAGCTGTCACATCCAGACATTTGCCTACGTACAGTGGTTGCGTGGAGACCTGGATTCGGCTAGTTTGAGTCGGACTGGGGCCTTTGATGTCTTTGGAGTGATTTTCACAGCAGATACCACAGACCATTCCATTTCAGCCGATTCTGCCCCGAGTCGGGTCGCTGAGGATTCTCGACTCCGCCTGGCCCTGATTACTACTGAAGCCGAGAGGGATGCCGCCTTTGCCGAGAGAGATGAGGCCATTCGGGCGAGAGATGCTGCCATTGCTGATAGAGAGGCCATTGTATTTCAGACCAGGGCAGTGGTAGATGCTCATTTTGGGACTGTCAGCCGAGCTACTGCTTTACTGGATCGTATTGATATGCTGGGGCAGCAGATTGCAGGAGATGCTGATGCTTCAGATCTATCCACCACCCTGTCCATCCTGCTTCGGCTAGTGTCAGATTTGTAGATTATTTTATTTCCTGCATAGACTATGTTGGTTTCATCAGTTATTGAAAGAGAAATCTTATAATAAAACGACTTATATATATAGACATGCATTTGAATTTAGTCATTTTCCCCTTTTTGTCGTATCGTTTGCCATCCATTGGATCATCATTTTATCCATCTGACCATGATTTTGACATTTCGCCTTCTTTCTTTCCTCAAGACTTGATAGAGATTTGACAGATATTGCCGCACACCCTTTTGATTTCGTCGGATTGAATCTCAGATTTTTGGATAACTGTTTGGGTTGGATCAGGGTATGTATTCTGGGACGAAACTGGTTAGGCAGTTGGTTTCGGGAAGGTTTTTGAGGGTGTAGGAAGGTTTTATCTGGCTATCTAAAATTGGTTTTGGTTAGGGAAAGGATTATTTCTTTTGAAGGATCGGACCGCGCCATGATGGCTGCCTACGTACCCCCACAAGTTGGGAGATCAGGTCCTACGTAGTTCGCTCTTCAAGGAAAGAGGACCTGATGATTCAAGCGTAGTAGAACCGCTTCACCGAGTCAGAATTGAGGGGTTGGGGAAATACCTCACCATCCATTTCTTGCAATATGAGGGCTCCTCCGGATAGCACTTTCTTAATCACGAATGGTCCTTCCCAGTTCGGGGCAAACTTCCCTTTGGCTTCGTCTTGACAAGGCATGACTCTTTTCAACACCAAATCATTTTCCTTGAACTTCCGAAGTCTTATCTTTTTATCGTACGATCGAGAGATCCTCTGTTGATACAGCTGGCCGTGCCAAACAGCAGCCACCCTCCTTTCATCAATTAGGGCCAATTGGTCGTATCGACTTTGCATCCAATCCTCCTCGCTTATCTGAGCATCGATCACTATTCTGAGGGACGCCATCTCAACTTCAACGGGCAGGACAGCCTCCATTCCATACACCAAAGCGTAAGGGGTTGGTTGCCCCTGTAGAAGTACGCGTTGATGTTCGGTATGCCAGCAGGGTGAGGGGTAACAGATCCGGCCATCCCCGATGATTAGCAGACATTTTCGCCATAATCTTCTTGATGTTTTTATTTGCAGCCTCCACTGCCCCATTCATCTTAGGACGGTAAATGACGGAATTGAGATGCTTAATCTTGAACTGGTCACACAGTTCCTTCATGAGGGCGTTGTTTAAATTCTTGGCATTGTCGGAGACCACAACCTCAGGTTGCCCATATCGGCAAATGACATTATTCCTGATGAAGCTGACGATGACCTCCTGAGTTACTTTAGGGAAAGAAGCTGCCTCTACCCATTTGGTGAAATAATCGATCATGACGAAAATGAATCGGTGCCCGTTGCTTGCTTTGGGTTCTATTGGTCCGATTACATCCATTCCCCACATCGAAAATGGCCACGGGGAGGTCATACAGTGCAGTTCATTGGGAGGCGTATGGATCACATTACCGTGCGCCTGACATTGATAACACCGTTTGACATGATCTTCGCAATCGGCCCTCAGCGTCAACCAATAATGCCCTGTCCTCAAAATCTTTTTGGCCAACATCGGTCCACTCATATGTGGCCCACACACACCCCGCCATGGATTTCATTCATAATCCTTTGGGATTGCGTTTCGTCTACGCATTGCAACAGTCCTAACCCGGCATCCCTTTTGTAAAGTGAATCGCCACTCAGGTAAAACTTCATCGCCATCTTTTGAATTCTCATCCTTTCAGTTCGATTTGCCTGATCGGGAAGGGATCTGTCTCTCAGATATTCCCTGATGTCGTGATACCAGGGCTGCCTTGTCAACACCACCTCGTTTGATAACACTGCCACATCTTCCTCATATGCCGGGGCATTCTGTACGGTGATCTCAATCTGTGGACTGTCCCTGCTCTTGATCACGTGGATTAAGGAAGCCAAAGTCGCCAATGCATCGGCAAAATCATTTCGTCCCCGAGGAATATGGCGGAAGGCGATATCTTCGAACTCTTGCGTAAGCTGGGTGACACAACGATGGTATGGAAGTAACCGAAGCTCCTTAGTGTTGTATACCCCGATTGCTTGTCTGATTACCAATTCTGAATCCCCGAACACCGCTAGTCTTTTTACTCCCATGTCACGGGCCAATCGGAGTCCCAAGATACACCCCTCGTATTCAGCGGTGTTGTTCGAATTGCTGAAACGAAGTTTAGTGGCCACGGGGTATTGTTCTCCGGTGATAGAGACTAGGACCGCTCCGGCTCCTGCCCCCTCGGCATTCATGGCACCATCAAAATACAGCTTCCAAAATTGTCCCTCGTCATCACATTTTTCGCGCGATACCCAAAATATATCCTCACCCGGGAGAGGAGTTTCTAACGGCTCCATCCCTCCTGCCGGGGCTTCTGCCAACTGATCTGCAATTCCCTGCCCTTTCATGGCCTTCTGGGTCACGTACACCATGTCAAACTGTTGTAAAATTAACTGCCATCTTGATAGTCGACAATTCAGCATGGGCCTTTCGAAAATATATTTCAGGGGATCCATTCTTGATATCAGGTATGTTGTATGCCCATGGAGGTAGTGCTGTAATCTCCCTGCAGCCCAGGCCAGAGCACAACAGGTCTTCTCAATGGGAGTGTAATTCTGCTCACATTGGCTAAATCTTTTGCTGAGGTAATAGATGGCCTGCTCTTTACCCGCCCTCATTTTTCTGTCCCAACATACATCCCATCGCGATGGCATTTACCGATATATACATAAACAGAGGGATCCCATCCTTCGGGGGTACCAGCACTGGTGCCTCCGTCAATTGTTTCTTAATGGTCTGAAACGCCCTCTGACATTGCTCATTCCATTCTTGGGACACCCCTTTTCTTAACAGTTTAAAAATTGGCTCACATGTAGTCGTCAAGTGGGATATAAAACGGCTGATGAAGTTCATTCTCCCCAGGAATCCTCTTATCTCCTTCTCTGTGTGGGGTGCCGGCATATCCACAATGGCCTTAATCTTTGCTGGGTCCAACTCGATGCCCCGATCACTAACCAGGAAACCCAAGAGCTTGCCCGATTGTACTCCGAAAGCACATTTGGCTGGATTGAGTTTCAGATTATACTTTCTGAGCCGATCGAATAGCTTTTTGAGATGAGTTATATGATCGGACTCTACCTTCGATTTCACAATAATGTCGTCCACGTAGACCTCTATCTCCTTGTGCATCATATCGTGGAACAAGGCCATCATGGCTCTCTGATAAGTAGCCCCTGCATTTGTGAGACCGAAAGCCAGTCGTCTATAGCAGAAAGTGCCCCAGGGGGTGATGAATGCGGTCTTTTCCCGGTCTTCTTCCGCCACCATTATCTGATGATATCCCGCAAAGCAATCCACAAAAGAATACATTTCGTACTGGGCTGTGTTATCTACCAGGATGTGTATGAAAGGCACCGGGAAGTTATCCTTGAGACTGGCCTTGTTTAGATCTCTGTAGTCCACGCATACCCTCACCTTTCCTCCAGGTTTAGCCACTGGGACCACATTGGATAGCCATTCCGGGTAAGTGGACACCATAATGATTCTCGCCCTGAACTGTTTGATGATCTCTTCCTTCACTTTTAAGCTCCACTCAGGTTTCAACTTTCTTAGTTTCTGCTTGACAGGCCTGAAACCCTCCTTGATGGGTAACCGGTGCACCACAATGTCGGTGGACAATCCGATCATATCCTCGTGCGACCAGGCAAAGACATCCTCATATTGGCTTAGTAACTCAATTATTTCTGCTTTTTGGCTGGGGGTAAGGTCTATCCCTATCTTGAGTTCTTTTGGATTGTCAGGGGTTCCGATATCTATAGTGATGGTTTGGTCCAAATTGGGTTTGGGTTTATCTTCGACCCATCCTTTGATCTCATCAGGTGCGTCGTCGTAATCTGTCTCGTCTTGCTCAATGCCCATCAAATCGAAATCCAGCTCAATGTCAAAATCATAATCACCATTCAAATTTGAAAGATCGTTTGTTAGGCAAGGAATACTCAAATTGGTACACCTGACATAAAACAAAGTACTTGTCATATATAAATCATTTTTCACGACGATCGCAATTTCAAATAACACGAAGAAACGACACAATTATGCAGAAATAAAATACAACAAAATAAAACTTCTTCATTCCCCCATCCTCTAGGGTTAACCACCCTGACGTCGAGCTTTACCCTTGTTTGGATATCACTGGTTTCTGGGTCCAATTATCGATGGTCAGGTCAGATGAAATGCGCTGGATAAAGGAGGGCCTCACATCGGACACCTCCCCGATGATTACGGATACGTCGCCTGAATCCTTCTTTATATCTTCTCCAGGAATAATCAGCCCCGCCCAATCGATGACAGGCACAACTCGTTGGGCTCCCGGTGGTGTGATAACATTCGTCCCCTCCTTACTGCTTGTCGATTGTCCGGGGATATAGCATTTGGTTTCAAACTCTTTTGCGACTTCCTGCAGGAAACTTTCCCTCCGGGCCGACTCATTACGTGTGGGGGTTAACTCTTCATTCCCTGCCCCAATCACAGGTCCGCTGATCCCCTGCTCATTGCCGACTTTGGTCCCTGGGCTGCCAACTAGTCGAATCGGAGTCGCACCCTGACGGTGTCCCCGTACTGCGCCCACATGGTATCCCAATCCTGCCTTGCCTATCTGCTGTGGTAGGTGGATGGGCTTGGTGATTCCCTGACTGCTTTTCCCTAGTCCCTGTCCAGGTTGGAAATTCATTTTAATCATTTCCCTTGCCACAAAGGTGAGTTCCGGAGAGACCCTTGGTTTCACAGCTGGAGCTCCCAGGCATTTATAATGGGGAGTGCTAATCTCTAGTGCTTGAAAGCTGGCAGGCGCCGCTGACTCATCCACATTGATTACTGGTAGGCCACTCCTGGGAGGAGAAGGGTCATCACATTCGGCCGAGATTGTTACCAGATTCCCATCGATGATCAACTTGATTTGTTGATGGAGCGTGGAAGGAACTGCCCCGGCCATGTGTATCCACGGCCTCCCTAACAGCAGGTTGTAGCTTGCCGTGATATCTAAGACTTGGAAGGAGATATCAAAAGTACAGGGCCCTATCTCCACCGGCAATTCTATCTCTCCGATGGTGTCCCTCCGGGATCCGTCAAAAGCCCGAACCACCACATGACTGGCCCGTAGGCGCTTGGGACTGATGTTCATTTTCTTCAGCGTGCTGAGAGGACATATATTCAATGCCGATCCCCCGTCGATCAGCACCCCATTCATGACATATCCTGAGGAGATTACCGCGATGTGTAGCGGTTTTCGGTGACCCCTTCCCTCTTTGGGAATGTCTTCATCCGTAAAGGATATTGCATCGGTTTCCAATAAGTGGCCTACCAGTCGGCCGAAACCCTCCTCACTAATTTCTTTGGGCACAAATGCCTCCTCCAGAACCTTCATCAGGGTTTTGCAATGCTCACTGGATGACAACACCAAGTCCATGACTGATGTTAGGGTTGATTCCTCATTTAAAATCTGGATCCCCCTCATTTCTGGGTGATCCATCATTTTCAAAAACTCTATGGCCCTTTCCTCGGAAACCTCTTCATTTTTTCTCTTTTGGCTCTCAAGGACCCGCCCGGGAAGATATAAGGGGTTCCCCTTGGTCGTCAAGGAAGCACAACTGGCCGCTTCCTCTGGTATTCCCCCGTAATTCCAGGGTACAGTCTTCAGACTACTGATAGGGAGCTGCGGCCTTGCTGCAAGGATGATGGGCCTCGGGGCTGTCAGCTTGACAGGTCCCTCTATGTTATTCGTACTTACCCCTATCAACCTGATGGGCGCTACCCGTGCATCCCCATGATCATGTATCACGTTGATCATCTCCTCAATTTTCTGCACATAGTTCAACCTTGGCGGCCCCCCAGCCTCACTTGCCTCCGTCACATTGACTCCCCCCCCATCATGTCTTGGCAGGGGATTTGCCTTAACATTCGGGGAGTCCGGTTGCTCCACCACAATTTCCCCGTTGTCGATCATGTTCTGAATTATATGTTTCAATGTCCAACAATCTTGTGTATCATGACCCGGGGAACCCGAGTGATAGGCGCACCGTTTGCTTGGATCAAATCTCCTTCCCTTCGGGTCACTTGGGGGAGCCAAATTGATTATCTTCTTTTGGGCTACTAATACCGCTAATATCCGGTCAAGCGGCTCCCCGAGCGGGGTGAATACTCGGTTTTGCGAGGCCTCATATCTTCTTCGCCCCTCTGCTCTTTGATCTGTGAAATTGGGCGGTCGGGATGGCCCTCCCCTCTGTGCCTGTACCGGAAGATGGCTTTCTGCTTTTCTGGATGACCCTTGTAGGATGAGGGAGACATCCTCTTCCTTCTTCTTTTGGACCCTCCGGGAAGTGCTGCCATAGTTTCCATTCTGTATTTGCTCGGCAGCAGCAGTTTCTAAAGCAGTAAGATCCCGGATTTTACCCGACTTCAACCCCATGTCTACCATCTCTCCATGTTTAATCATTTCAGCAAAGGGTCTTCCAATCCCCGAGATGACCCGCTCATAATACGGCGCCTCCTGAATGTCTACAAAGGTCATTACCATCTCTGATTCACTCATCGGGGGGGTTACCTGTGCGGCCATGCCCCTCCACCGTTGTGCATATTCCCTGAAGGATTCCCTAGGCTGTTTCTTAACCTTTGTCATTTGGTACCTGTCAGGAGCCATCTGGGCCTGAAAGCTGTATTGGGTTAAGAAGGTATGGGCCAATTCCTCCCAGTTGTGGATTCGGGCGTTGTCAAGGCGGGCATACCAGATTCTTGCCTCCCCTGTTAAGCTTTTCTGGAATAGTTGCATTCTTAACCCCTCATCTTCGGCATAAGCCCCGAGTTCTCCAATGTATATTTTCAAGTGTGTATAGGGGTCTCCCTTTCCATTGTACTTTTCGAACTCGGGAACTTTGAACTTTTCTGGATATCTGGCTCCGGGGAAAACACATAGATCCGAGTAATTAACCCTGCCCAGGGAGCCTATGCCCTTTAGGGATTGGATGGTTTCCTCCATGTATTTCATTTTTCTCCGAAGGTCGTCATTGTCCCCTTCTTCTGGGATAGTAATCACTGTCCTGCTAGGTATGGGAACGGCCTTTGGGATGACTGGCTCGTCCTTGAGTCGGGGTTGGTCCTCTCTAAGCAAGTTTGTACCATTTTTAGGAGGATTCTGGTCATCCCCTGGTGGTGGAGTATTATGCGATCCTTGGTTTACCGGATCCTGTCTGATTAAGAAACTGTTCCTTTAACATTGTGGCCATTTCCATCATCTGTCTTTTAAAATCATCAAACTCCTCCCGAGATATGGAACTATGATTGGGAAGATCAGCCATTTCAGAGGTAGAGACCTGGGCTTTCTTAGACTGCGAACGGGTTTGAGGAGCAATCCTACAGAGATAATGATTCGAAGTTTAGTCTTGGGGAAACGTAAAATGGATGCATGCTAAAACTGTAAATTTTTGTTTTTTTTTTTTTGGGGGTTTTTTAATCTTTCCCTGCAAAAGAGAAAGTTAGTAGTCCTTTAGTGCCATAACCAATGCTAAACATGCTTTATTATGCTCCCCCAACTATTCCCTGCAATTCACAGCGGTTAGTAATCTCTTTCGACACAGAAAAAGGGATGTATGAATATTGGATGAGATCATGACATTTAGACATATAAACGTAAAAAAGCATGAAGAGACTTTTCCTGCGTTGGGTTAATCTGATGCTGACCTAACCCTAGGGTTACTCTCGCGGGCTTTTCGGCATGAAGGTTCCCAAATCTTCGCAATCTACTCGTTTGAACCCTTTCGATTGGAGCGGATTTGAGTGGTGCGTTTCCTGAGCCATCTCCGGGGAGCAGCCCCATCGAGTCCAGTAATAAGCAACCGACGGGTTCGCCTCAGGAGGAGGTACTCTCTCAACATACATTCACATTCATCGTCCTCACCGTATGCAAATGATTACTTTAAAGTAAAACAAATCCATTCAATCATTCATTCATTGGACAACAACACACATTCACACAACAATAAAAAGAAGTCAAAATGTCGCATACACATACACATTTATAAATTTTAAAGGATAGGATAGCATCAAGACTTGACGCGGCTTAAGCCCTCTAATGTTCCCCAGCAGAGTCGCCAGCTGTCGACGCCGGGTTTTCGCTTTCTCGTCTCTTTAGTCTTTTCCAATTTTTTGCCTTTTGATTTAGATGATGTTTGGAAAAGGTCGGCATTGATGTCGACGGGGTTTTGAAAGATTGTTTTTTTTATGATGAGCCAATTAACCAGAGTCGCCAGTTGGTATATTTGAAATGGATGTACCAACTCATCCGAGTTTTCGTTTTTTTATAAATCGCTGGCTCATGTGTGACTCCGAATTCATTGGTCTGCGAATCGAGATTCATAGAGTTCGGGGGCTTGCTTAAGTGAGGGGAAGGTGTTAGGCACCCCCCGACTTCCGTGAAACACGGTTACCGCAATCTTGATGCTTTCCTATCCTATAATTCATGAATGTGTATGTGTGTGTGTGTGTGTGTGTGCCTATGTGAATGTTGTGGGGAATTTGTATGAAAGAGTCATTTGGATTTTAGGGAAAATCGTGTTTTAATTTGAGAACGCTTCGGAATATCTTTTCGGTATACACGAGAAAGCTTTATTCTTTATGAGAAAGGTTTGATTTTAATTGTCCAAAACTATGAGATTTTCATTAAGTGTCGTTTTGGCAAAACAAGAGTTTTAAACCTTCGTCTAAATAGGAATCGAGATCTATACGTTGCTTTCATAAAATGATGGGCAATTTCTAGAATCTCTTTAACCCTATATACAATGGTTTAATAAGACGTCATTTTATTTATAAAATCATTTTGTGTGATGTTTTTGGAAAACGATCTTTCTTTAGCTTTCTCGTTAGATAGGAATCGACATTCATTAACATTTCTCAAATTTTAACCTCGTGATTCTAATATCCTACTTTGATTGATTTTATGAAAATCTTATCATTTAGCCTTGAAATCAATTTCGTGTCATAAATCAAATCAAGCATAAACACGCGTCGGGGCTATTCATGGGCATGTAAGCCATCAAAATGTCCCCGAACGCCAACAATCACAAATTTCACTATTTCGGGGCCTTAAATCCGATTCTCGCCTTAGCGTCGTTTTAAGGCCCGACGATTACATGTTTACAATGAAAACTACGTCATTTCTACTTCTTACATCAAGATATGTCCATCATCGGATCGGGACCACGGGGTCGCTTTCCTAGGCTCACAACCAAATTTACACACACCCACAATCGGATATTACAAGAATTAACCAATACGGACAATCTACCAATATCAAGACATCCCAAAATAGAGATCTAAAAGAATCTATGTCAATATAACACACAAAAAACAAACAAGGAATCAATAAATAAATATCATCGGGTTATTAGGAAGAATTTTGTTCCAAATGGAACCCTCGCTAATACTCCCTAATTTATCATTCCATAATCATATGAAAACTTCATTTGATTTGACCAAAAGATGTGATAGAAATTGCAAAATGGAAGAGATTTTTCACCTTGCAAATGAGGTCAAAATGGATCTAAAATTTGTGTACTTGAATAGAAGAAAAAGTATTATGTGATACAATCAAATCACAAGAATAATATTCCTCTCTTTTTTCTCACTTTCTCTCCTATTTTTGTAGCAAAATCTCACTATTTTCTCTCTATTTCCGTGCTTGGTGCTGCTGCAGAATCCTTCTTCTTCACCAAATTTCTTCAACCTCCTGTATGCTGCCCGAAGCTGGGCTTAAATAGGCTGGCCAGAGCCAGCCGCAGATCTATCTGCGGCTGGCCGCAGATGGATCTGCGGCTGGCCAGCTGGCACGCCTCCCATCGCACTCAGCTGGTAGTGCTGATTTCCTGGTTTCCGTGCTGGCGCACCCACTTGGCCGCAGATCTATCCGCGGCTGGCGGGCTTGACTTTCTCGATTTTCGTGCCACGCCTCGATTTCCGTGCCGCAACGTCGGTTTTCGCTGACATGCTCGTGTTCTGCAGTCCGGGAATTTCCGGGAGACGTGCCACCTCATTCGGAAGTGCCTGCTTCGGACGGCTCTGCTGTCACGTCGACTTGGGCTGCCCAAATCATTGCGGCGGTGCCGGGCGCTTGCCCTTGTGCCCGCTCGTTTGCTTCCGCAAGCCGGTTCAATTGACGATTTCGCCCTCCTGTCATGGTTAGTAGAAGGAAACGCAAAATTTGGGTGTCTACACATACTTTGTTTCTCAAAAAGTCTTCACAAGGTATGTTCTTGCTTGTGTGCCTTTATGTAGATGACCTCATCTTTATTGGAAATGATGAGACTTTGTTCAGATCTTTTAAACATTCCATGATGAAAGAATTTGATATGACGGATCTTGGACGAATGCGATACTTTCTTAGTTTAGAAGTGCTACAACGATCTGATGGTATTTTTGTTTGTCAAAGGAAGTATTCCCAGGAGGTGTTGGAAAGGTTTAATATGGCTGGTTGTAATGCCGTATTTAATCTTATTGTTCCAGGATTCAAGTTGGAAAAAGACTCTGCTAGCATGGTAGTGGGCAGCACCCTGTATATGCAAATGGTAGGAAGTTTAATGTACTTAACCTCTACCAGACCTGATATTATGTTTGTTGTTAGTTTGCTCAGTAAGTATTTGACACATCCTTCAGAAATTCATCTCCAAGCTATTAAGAGAGTACTCCGTTATATCAAGGGGACACTTTCATATGGAATTTTTTATAAACAAGTTGGTAACACGGAGCTTCTTGCCTACACCGATAGTGATTATGCAGGCGACTTGGAAGATAGGAAAAGTATATCGGGTTTCTTGTTTTTGCTAAGCTCTAGAGCTGTGTCATGGTCCTCAAAGAAGCAGCCTGTTGTCACACTTTCCACCACTGAAGCTAAGTTTATTGATGCTGCCTCCTGCGCTTGTCAGGCTGTGTGGTTACGAAGAATATTAGAAAATCTCAATCATGCCTCTACTGGAGCTACAATGATGTACTGTGATAATAGTTCTACTATTAAACTCTCAAGAAATCCTGTCATGCACGGTCGAAGCAAACATATTGATGTACGCTTCCATTTTCTTCGTGATCTAACTGGAGATGGAGTTGTGACGTTGCTGCATTGTCGTTCTCAAGATCAATTGGCTGATATCATGACCAAACCCTTAACACGAGTTATTTTTGAGAAGCTGCGCATGTTGCTGGGTGTTTGTCAGGATCCAGGAGTAAACTGAAGATAGTGTCATCAGTTTAAGGGAGGGAATGTTACTAAAGTTTAGGTGTTGACTTAGTATTTCAGCTTTTTGTTAATAATCCCTAGAATCAGGGGACTAAACTGTTCTTTAGCCTGTTCTTTAGCACCGTATTTGTTTTTCTGTTACTTTCTGTATGGCTATATAAAGCCACTTTGCATATTGAATAAAGTATGCTTTTCTTCCAAAACTAGCTTTAACAGTATGATAGCGTTGTAACAACCAATCATTGGTGGACCCTACAATAGAATAATTATCGGATACAAAAAACGATAAAATAATCGTTAATAAAAGTTGTCGACGGAACTATTACATTTAATTGTTAAAATATCCGGCAATTAAAAAACAGTAACATACATTGTCACTACAATATTTCACAGTATTAAACAAATAATTGTTATAGTAAAAAGGGTAATAATGGAAAGTTATGTATTTAAAAGTCGCAGGTACTGAAAAGTTAGATAGATTCATTAATACATTAGGTAAATAACACTATATACTTAAATATATGTGATATTAATACATTAAGTCAATACTGTAAAAGATGAATAATATAATAATAATTGTGAATAGTAAAGAAAAATGCAATCTTGAAATGTGAAAAATGTGGATAATTAATATGTGGTAGATTAAAGATAATCTTGAAATGTGAAAAGTGCGGTTAATTGATGTGTGGTAGATGTTAATTAAGTTTTAGCTATAAATAGGGGGGCTTAACATAAAGAGTTTCATAATTTTCTTGTTTATCCTTCCTTCTACTCTCTAAAAATTGCTTAGTGTAAGTGTTTCTTTGAGGGTGTTAAGGCTACCTTAAGTATTGGTGAATATCAATAAGAGTGCAGGAATTGTTCAGATGAGTTTTTCTATTAAAGTTGCACAAGCACCCACACACATCACACAGTATTTGCAACTCTTCCTTTAAAAGACTTTTCATTTAGAAGATTCATTTTGAAAAGCTTCCTCTAGAAGATTTTTTCAACATGTTATTTTATTCATTCAAAAATTATTTTGAAAGTTTATTCTATTACATTTTGTACACTACACAAATTTATTTCTACAAATATTATCAATA
Source organism: Aralia elata (assembly GCA_034770075.1). Taxonomy (NCBI): domain Eukaryota; kingdom Viridiplantae; phylum Streptophyta; class Magnoliopsida; order Apiales; family Araliaceae; genus Aralia; species Aralia elata. The sequence continues at coordinate 73,624,888 of CM068383.1, forward strand.
TATTTTTGACAATTTTATAATATACGAGTTAGTACACCATAAAACTTATATGTGGTAGTTACTAATTGAATTATAAATGTACATATAGGTTGATCTACTACATAGAAAGCAGTATCTAGTCACATGTTAAGGTAAGTGATATTATTTTCTTCATACTCCTAAATTTAAACCTACTATGGTAAGAAATTATTATTCATTTCTACATCCCTTAACATTAATCGGTAAAATTTCTTTATTAGCTTGCGCTTCATCTAATATCTTTTGACCTGAACTTTCCTATTGAATTCTAACCGTTGTATTTGGATTGTAAACTTTTGTATTGGGAACATCTTGGACTTTAAACTTTATATTTGGACTACGAACATTTTGACTTGAACTTTCTATTTGAACTGTGAATATTTTAGATTATTAAATGTTCCTTGTACCATGAACTTTATCGTTGAACTTCCTATCTATGAATCTTGGACAATACCCTTGGACTTGAACTCATTCTGATATTTTGGAAATCGTGTTAACAATTTGGATATTATTAGATTGTGAACAAATTAAATTATTCCTTAAATATAACTAAATTACAGATCTCTAATATACATTCATTATTTTATTATTCTTATTATTTATATTTTACTAACCATCAAGACTCAAGTCGTTGTGAATGGCTTTGGCCTGAGTGCAAAAACAATATAACTGTTAACGTATTTATTTGTATAAATTGTCAAATATATTCAATTTATTTATTTATATAAAATATTTGTAATATAATTGCTTATTTAATATAATTTAACATTGTGAATTATTATGATAATTTGATTGTTTAAAATTTAAACTCCAAATATTTTATACATTAAACTATTTAAATCTAACTAAGGTGAGGGTATTTTAGACTTTTATCCTGAGCAGAAGGCCAAATATTTCTACGACCTTTTAGGTTGGCCACTACTCCCTCTAGCGACTAGTCAAAACGCGGCCATTTTGACTGACCGCTAGAGAGAGTAGCGGCCAGCATAAAAGAATTTGGCTGGCCATAGAGAGAGTAGCGGCCAAACCCCAGCCAGTCCTTAGATCTTCCATTGGACGGCAGGAGATGAGTTAGCTAAAATAGTGTTCATAGCTAACGCGAACTATGGATCAGTCCCTATATATATATATATATATACACACACACATGGGGATCCTTATCTTTTTTATATGCAATTGGCCAATCACTATGTTATTGTCTTGCATGCTCTCATTTTTTTCTTTTGCCAGAAGTATATATGAATTTATCATAATTTTTATATGTATAGTTAGCTAAACAAAAGCACAAATTCTAGATATACGTAATTATGCGTAAAGCACGGAATAACGCACAAACCACACCCTGATGCTTTTCTTTTGACTGAGAATCAATGGGTTATCTACCACTGAGATGGATTTACAACATTGTAATGATGATAATTCAGGACTAATGCCCGACCCGTCAGCAATAATTTTTTCACCTCAAAGATGCACACAAGGCATAAAATTTATAATAAAGATATAAAGTATACAAGATCATGGCTAAATACTCTAATGTTTAAGATAGACAGTAGTCGCAGTACATCTTCGCTGCATCTACTCGATCCGTTACCCAATCAATTTTAAGAACCGAAAAAAAAAAAAAAAGGGGGCAAGTGGTGAAGCTGATCTGTGGTAAGCACAAAGCTGACAACAAACCAGAATTATATATAAACAAGACAACAAAGAAGAATATTTCACACTACAGGAAACATCGAGTTCTACCGATTTTTTTTTTTACTAAATTACGATCATAACGTATATTAATACACGAGATTTGATAGAATTATAAGGTTAACTCACCATATCAAATACATTGTTTAAGTATTACCAACTATAGTTATATATCCACATAACTCGTAATAAAAAAAACAACATTAAAATCACAAGATATATAAGAAACATCAACCTAACAAGCTAATGCCCTTCCCACGTGCCACAGATGACCTACAAACAAGAAGAATTCTAAAACAAAATGAAAAATAGTTAACCAACTTTTAAAAGAGACATAATTAATTGCATTGATCTTGGCAGTTACGCCACCAATTATACCTAAAGGACATGCTTTACTAAATAAGAATGTTGCACAGTACAGGAACATTACAACAATCCAAAAAATTATAAACAAGACAACAAATGAGAATAAGAATGTATATTTTACTAAAATAAAAACAAATATCAAAATGAACTAATATATAGTGGAGTGCACGTGATACAGTGCGAGTGATGTATACTTGATAAGTTTATAATAACTATGTTAATCAAATTATCAAAAAATTGATATCATTATTTCTATTATAATATTAAATCATGATATATGTCTTGTAGCCCAAACTACCCTTCTCCTAATTATGATACAAGAAAAGACTCATGATATATGATTTTCAGTGTCAGTTTTTATTGATATTCTTATTTGATAAATGCTAGTTAGCTAAATAAAAAAATAATCTAGTTTACCTACACAGTTTTTATGTAACAATGATTACTTTTCTTATTTTATTTCCAAGTTAACTGTCTTGCCTCTTCCTATTTTATCCTTCAATTTTAAAGATTTTTTTATTACCCTACAAATTTAAAACTTTAGTTGTTAAATCAATAGAATTATACTCTCCCAGTTTTAAATATAAGACTGTTAGAATCATATCAATTTTGAAGTTAAAAATAATTCAAATTAACTTCTAAAAGTTAGTAATAACCTTATGATTAATTTGAAATTGTGGTAAAAATTATGTACTCCATAAAGCAAGACAATAGAATTAAATTGCTACAAAATAAAGAAATTAGATAATAAAACGAGGGATCTCATTAGAAATTGCACGGTACATAACTTAATAGTGTTGGAATACTGCTACTAGGTTGAAGTGACGGTTTTTTTGGGTTATATGAACCGTCGTTATAGTCCGAATGTGTAGTACACAACTGTGTACCTGCATATATATATATATAGACTTAAATATTTTGATGCTCAACCAGCTGCTTATTTATTTATATGGTATACTAGTAGAATTAATTAATTACTGATCGTGATTAATTAATTAATTAAGGAATATAAAACATGGGATTGGGCAACTTGAAAGTCCGGTCACCGGGATTGGGATGAGATAAATCACTCCACTGATCTCCCAAATTCCCCAGGATTCTGTATCCTTCTCCTACAAGCTCCGTCCTTTTCTTGGCTTTGTACTCGGCCGATGATAAACCCCTTTCAGACTCATTCCTACATCCATAGTAATAGTTAAATTATAGTCAACAGTCTATCAAATAATTTTACAAACAGTATTTATAAATAATATCTTTTGTTGTCGTTCAAATAGTTTGGCAGATATATAATTATATTAGTTAAAAGGTGGTCTACTAAATTATTTGACAAACTGTTAGGTACAACCAACTGTACATGTAGATCCTATTTCTATATCCTATTTCCACAGCATACGTTAGTTAGAGTCACTATTCCAGCTAACAGATCTTATACCGTTAATTCAAAGATCCAATGGCCCAAAGAGGAACTGGCCGCAACTCTTACCTGCGGCCAGAGAAATTTTTTTTTTTTGCTGGCCACAAATAAGAGGTGTGGCCAGGAAAAATGTCTAAAATACCCCCACCTTAGTTAGATTTAAATAGTTTCAATGTATAAAATATTTGTATAAATAATTTCTTAAGTAATAAAAATTAACATTGTCAACTATATATAATGTATTTATTTTTATAAATAATTACCTAAGAAATAAAATTTAAAATTGTTACTTATATTCAATGTATTTATTTGTATGAATAATTTCTTAAGTAATAAAATTTAACATTGTTACTTATATTCAATGTATTTATTTGTATGAATAATTTCTTAAGTAATAAAATTTAACATTGTCAATTATTTCTTAGGTAATTATTTATAAAAATAAATACATTATATATAGTTGACAATGTTAATTTTTATTACTTAAAAAATTATTTATAAAAATATTTTATACATTGAAACTATTTAAATCTAACTAAGGTGGGGGTATTTTAGACATTTCTCTTGGCCACACCTCTTACTTGTGGCCCGCAGATAAGAATTGCGGCTAGCAAAAAACTATTTAAATTGAGGGTATTTTAGACATTTCTCCTAACCGCACTTCTTACCTGTGGCCAGTAAAAAAAAATTTCTCTGGCCGCAGGTAAGAGTTGCGGTCAGTTCCTCTTTGGGCCATTGAATTTTTGAATTAACGATATAAGATCTGTTAACTGGAATAGTGACTCTAGCTAACGTCTGTTGTAGAATGGGACTCATATATATATATATATATATATATATGGGGAATATGTAGGTGCACAACTGTGCACTACACAGTAGGGCTATGGCGACGATTTTTTGGGCTATGGCGACGGTAGTACCGTCGCCATAGTTCTATGCCGACGGTAGTACCGTCGCTATAGCCCTACTGTGTAGTACACAGCTGTGCACCAATATTTTTGCCTATATATATATATACACACACACATAACTAAATTGTTGTAAAACATTTTTTTTGTAGTTGTTGTGTGCACGTGGACATAAGGTCTTGAACCATGCATGAATGAAAATTTTCTTGCTAAGCTACTAAGTTCTAAAGTCTTAATAATTTTGACCTAATAATATACATGGTATATTATAGTAATAGCTTACTTTAAAATGAGTTTGTGCCACCCATGGTATCCAGCTAAGAGTAGATTTTCTGCCGTTACATCCCACTGACTTTCTTCTGTTGCTGAAATGAACACGATCTCAAATCCTAATTCCAATAGTTTTTTGTATAGTTCAAGAACTTGCGGCATTGTAGGAATTATTGTTTTAGCAGACCACTCTCCGAACTTTGTGGCATTATATGCCACTGCCCTGAAACAATTATCACAATAATATTAATATAATTAATATAGCTACGTACATCATAAATAGTGACTTGCGTGCATATAAAAACATAAAAACAAAAAACAAAGAGAGACAATAGAATCTATTTAAAATAATTATATGCGGACTAACAGATATGTACTAACACGAAGAAGACGAGTTTGCGGATCATAATTCTTGAATTGGACTTGTGTACTATTTTCTTTTCATTCTTGCGCAGTTAATCCACAACATATAAAAGTAATAATTCAGCATAATGTATGCACCGAATGTTTGTACTTCATCCATTTGTACACCGCTGAATTATCACCGAAAATATCCATAAGTTATATGTAAACGGAGTTATACTATATAGATAGTACTTGCCCAAATTGAACATCAGGGCGAGAATAGTAATCGAGGAAGGAGATAGAAGTCTGGCCAATGTCGAAAACCCAAACGTCTTTGCCATCTCCGGCAAGGGTGAGGGTCTTAGCATAGTCATAAGCAGCTTCAGTTGCTACCTTGCAGTCAACAGAATGTTGTTGTTTTTTTCATGTAATTGCCTACATAGGTTATACATGTTGGTGGGATCACTTTCCAATCTTGGAGATTATTGCTTTCTACGCCAAGGCGCCAACTCAGGCAGTTTATGCCTTTCGAGACGGAGGAGGAGCCGGTGAGATCACCGGCAGCAACGGCGGATTGTGGCATGACAATGTAATTATTAGTTTGGTCTGGAAATGAGTCTGCATGGCTTGAGGATGAGATGCCTAGAATTGTGGCAAGATAAAAGAGAGGCAGGGCTAGTAGTACTAATTTGGTTTCCATATTTTTGGTAGGGACTTGGAGAGGTAATGTGATATATGTTGCTTAAATAGGCATACTATTATCAAAATAGCCTTTTCTTTTGAAATATATTACTTTACTACCCGTTTTCTCAACTTGGAGCACAAATCTGTTCAAAATGTTTGTCCTTTAGGAAAATGACTTTATTAATTTGATCGGAACAATAGCTACATGAATGTTGTTAATAAGATTTTAGTCTAATGATTAGATTGAAGTTTAAAAAATTTTAGGCTTCTGATTTTGAATCTCACCATCATCTTGTGAGTTTTGAAAGTTTTATTTGTAACTTAACGAGACTACTAATTCTTTTAATGTTCTCAGCGTTAGTACAAGGTTTATTAATATTATAAGCACGAAAAAGATTTTTGATAGTAGTTATGAAACTCATTTTACGTATAATGATATCATTCTAACTAGGGTTTAAAAAAATTAAATTGAGGCTTTTCTATCTATTGAAATTCCAAACAAGTACTCTTGCGCATATTTTAAAATTGATAAAAGTGAGAGGTATATTCCATTTTGAAAATGATAAAAGTAAGATGCAATTAAAACCTCAACTACTCCTATTTAAGTGGTGGGATCGAAATCATTAATGACAACACCTGCCAAATCAGGCCACTAGAGCCTAGAGGGCCAAGAATGGTCATGTGACTCATGTCTGTACCGGAGCTAATGTCAATAATGTAAAAGTTAAAATTATGTTATGTTTCATTTGATATTATAATTTGAGTGTAAATAATTATATAAACTATAGTATTATATTGAATAAGAGATTGAATAGATATATGTATGTTACTATTAATATCATTATATGTATTTTTTAATACATGTATGTATATTATTAAAATTATACAATACATGATACGAAAAAATTGTTATAATTATGAACATATTTAATTCGAAATTAACTTGTGACTAATTAAAATAATTCGATTAATTATTTATTAGTTGAAAGATAAATTTTAATTTGTCATGGGGAAACTAGGAAACGCACACTGTAGAGTACTGGCATCAGTAGTCGGTGCCTCTCATTTTTAATTTTCACCCGCGTATTCAATGCAATGTAATTATTGATGGATATATATATATATATATATATATATATATATATATATATATATATATATATATATATGGGGTTCCTTATCTATTCTCATATGCAATTGTCCAATCAGTGAATTGTGATCCTCCATTCTCTCTCCTTTTATTTTGCCAAATGTATATATGGATTTATCATCATCATTCATTTATGGGTGAAGTTAATTAAACACAGATATATATGCCTTCCGGCTAAGACTATAAACGAACCAAATAATTCGGGTTCAATTCAAAAAAATACGAGCGAGACTCGGATTTGTTAATAATATGATCCAAATATGAGCATAAAAAATAGTTCAAATAAAAATATGAGTAGAATCTGAACAAGATTATACTCGATTCGTTTAAGATTCAAATTACTCGAATTCTCGATTGTGATTCGATACATACTCGATTGATACAGATTCGATTAGATACTCGATAATACATTCTCTTATAATATATACAAAATAAAATCCAATTAGGATAATTAATTATTATTATTTTATTTTGTTTTTAATTTTTAATTGTGATTTTATATTTTTAAAGTGTAATAATAAATATATTTTCTCATTTCTAAGTAAAATAACAAATTCAATTTATAAATTATATTTAATATAAAGCTAGTTATTATGTGGAGACTCGAATTCGAGCTCGAATTTAAAGCTCGCGAGTAGTTTGAATATAATTCGATCCGAGTCGGATCGAATTCGAGTAATAAATATTCGAGTCGAGTTGAATCTGAGTAGAATTTTTCAAATACAATTCGAATTCGAGTCGAATTCGAGTATGAATTTAAAGTTTCGAGTCGAATTCGAGTAGCTCTTTGTTCGCTTCGATTCGACTCATTTACACCCTTACTTCTGGCCCATTTCTATTTCAATTCATTATTTGTGATGGCCAATCTTTATGTTGAAGGGCCCCAAACAAATAAAAGTCTTGCTTATCAAATAAAAGTCTTGCTTATCTTTTAACAAATGGATCCGTACGTGAAAGCTAATTAAATAGAAAATATAAATTAATACCTGCCCTTATACCAGACTCCATGTAGTACCGCTGTTTCACATCAAAACATGTAAATTTAGTTATTGTGGGCTCAACTCTATTATCAATAATATCTAACTGTTATGACATTTTAAAAGAACTTGTGATAAACTAAAATAACACAAATAAATGCCATTGAATATAAAGTGAATCTTATTTTAAACTCGGTTTAAGCAACTAAAATGACTCAAATCAATACCATTGAATATAAAGTGAATTATATTTTAAACTTGGTTTGGCCAAAGTCGTTACTCTCACAACAAGGGAGAGCTTGGTTTAATAAATGTTGATTTAATATTTTCAAATAAATTGATGTCAATTTTAGAATTTTAAAATACTAGGAATTAACTTAAAAAGTTAAATATATATTTTTAATTTTAGAATTGAGGGACCAGGGAGTAGTAATTTTTTTTTGTGCGTGAAGAAGCTCCAAGAATATCTAAAATCTGTGATAGGAATAAACATTTTCAATATCATTAACACTTGTAAATTTCAAAAAACATCTTCATTTCTCCCCCTACGCAACTGCATCACAAATCCTAGATATAAGTAATTATGCATAAACTACAGAATAAACACACAAGTCACGCCTTGGTGCTTTCTTGCGAGTGAGAATCAACAAATTATCTACCACCAAGAATGATAAGGAGAAGAAAGAGAAGAAGAAAAAGAAGAAAGCTGTAATGTAAGACCCGGCTTTTAATTAATAAAACTTAAGTTTTTTATATGTGTTTTTGAAACAACAATGTGTTAAATTAATAAAAAGTTAAAGTTAAGGATGATATGTGTAAATTATAAAAAATAAAAAGAATTGTCGACGCCGGGTTTTCGCTTTCTCGTCTCTTTAGTCTTTTCCAATTTTTTGCCTTTTGATTTAGATGATGTTTGGAAAAGGTCGGCATTGATGTCGACGGGGTTTTGAAAGATTGTTTTTTTTATGATGAGCCAATTAACCAGAGTCGCCAGTTGGTATATTTGAAATGGATGTACCAACTCATCCGAGTTTTCGTTTTTTATAAATCGCTGGCTCATGTGTGACTCCGAATTCATTGGTCTGCGAATCGAGATTCATAGAGTTCGGGGGCTTGCTTAAGTGAGGGGAAGGTGTTAGGCACCCCCCGACTTCCGTGAAACACGGTTACCGCAATCTTGATGCTTTCCTATCCTATAATTCATGAATGTGTATGTGTGTGTGTGTGTGTGTATGTGTGCCTATGTGAATGTTGTGGGGAATTTGTATGAAAGAGTCATTTGGATTTTAGGGAAAATCGTGTTTTAATTTGAGAACGCTTCGGAATATCTTTTCGGTATACACGAGAAAGCTTTATTCTTTATGAGAAAGGTTTGATTTTAATTGTCCAAAACTATGAGATTTTCATTAAGTGTCGTTTTGGCAAAACAAGAGTTTTAAACCTTCGTCTAAATAGGAATCGAGATCTATACGTTGCTTTCATAAAATGATGGGCAATTTCTAGAATCTCTTTAACCCTATATACAATGGTTTAATAAGACGTCATTTTATTTATAAAATCATTTTGTGTGATGTTTTTGGAAAACGATCTTTCTTTAGCTTTCTCGTTAGATAGGAATCGACATTCATTAACATTTCTCAAATTTTAACCTCGTGATTCTAATATCCAACTTTGATTGATTTTATGAAAATCTTATCATTTAGCCTTGAAATCAATTTCGTGTCATAAATCAAATCAAGCATAAACACGCGTCGGGGCTATTCATGGGCATGTAAGCCATCAAAATGTCCCCGAACGCCAACAATCACAAATTTCACTATTTCGGGGCCTTAAATCCGATTCTCGCCTTAGCGTCGTTTTAAGGCCCGACGATTACATGTTTACAATGAAAACTACGTCATTTCTACTTCTTACATCAAGATATGTCCATCATCGGATCGGGACCACGGGGTCGCTTTCCTAGGCTCACAACCAAATTTACACACACCCACAATCGGATATTACAAGAATTAACCAATACGGACGGACAATCTACCAATATCAAGACATCCCAAAATAGAGATCTAAAAGAATCTATGTCAATATAACACAAAAAACAAACAAGGAATCAATAAATAAATATCATCGGGTTATTAGGAAGAATTTTGTTCCAAATGGAACCCTCGCTAATACTCCCTAATTTATCATTCCATAATCATATGAAAACTTCATTTGATTTGACCAAAAGATGTGATAGAAATTGCAAAATGGAAGAGATTTTTCACCTTGCAAATGAGGTCAAATGGATCTAAATTTGTGTACTTGAATAGAAGAAAAAGTATTATGTGATACAATCAAATCACAAGAATAATATTCCTCTCTTTTTTCTCACTTTCTCTCCTATTTTTGTAGCAAAATCTCACTATTTTCTCTCTATTTCCGTGCTTGGTGCTGCTGCAGAATCCTTCTTCTTCACCAAATTTCTTCAACCTCCTATATGCTGCCCGAAGCTGGGGCTTAAATAGGCTGGCCAGAGCCAGCCGCAGATTTATCTGCGGCTGGCCGCAGATGGATCTGCGGCTGGCCAGCTGGCACGCCTCCCATCGCACTCAGCTGGTAGTGCTGATTTCCTGGTTTCCGTGCTGGCGCACCCACTTGGCCGCAGATCTATCTGCGGCTGGCGGGCTTGACTTTCCTCGATTTTTGTGCCACGCCTCGATTTCCGTGCCGCAAACGTCGGTTTTTCGCTGACATGCTCGTGTTCTGCAGTCCGGGAATTTCCGGGAGACGTGCCACCTCATTCGGAAGTGCCTGCTTCGGACGGCTCTGCTGTCACGTCGACTTGGGCTGCCCAAATCATTGCGGCGGTGCCGGGCGCTTGCCCTTGTGCCCGCTCGTTTGCTTCCGCAAGCCGGTTCAATTGACGATTTCGCCCTCCCTGTCATGGTTAGTAGAAGGAAACGCAAAATTTGGGTGTCTACACATACTTTGTTTCTCAAAAAGTCTTCACAAGGTATGTTCTTGCTTGTGTGCCTTTATGTAGATGACCTCATCTTTATTGGAAATGATGAGACTTTGTTCAGATCTTTTAAACATTCCATGATGAAAGAATTTGATTATGACGGATCTTGGACGAATGCGATACTTTTCTTAGTTTAGAAGTGCTACAACGATCTGATGGTATTTTTGTTTGTCAAAGGAAGTATTCCCAGGAGGTGTTGGAAAGGTTTTAATATGGCTGGTTGTAATGCCGTATTTAATCTTATTGTTCCAGGATTCAAGTTGGAAAAAGACTCTGCTAGCATGGTAGTGGGCAGCACCCTGTATATGCAAATGGTAGGAAGTTTAATGTACTTAACCTCTACCAGACCTGATATTATGTTTGTTGTTAGTTTGCTCAGTAAGTATTTGACACATCCTTCAGAAATTCATCTCCAAGCTATTAAGAGAGTACTCCGTTATATCAAGGGGACACTTACATATTGAATTTTTTATAAACAAGTTGGTAACAAGGAGCTTCTTGCCTACACCGATAGTGATTATGCAGGTGACTTGGAAGATAGGAAAAGTACATCGGGTTTCTTGTTTTTGCTAAGCTCTAGAGCTGTGTCATGGTCCTCAAAGAAGAAGCCTGTTGTCACACTCTCCACCACTGAAGCTGAGTTTATTGCTGCTGCCTCCTGCGCTTGTCAAGCTGTGTGGTTACGAAGAATATTAGAAAATCTCAATCATGCCTCTATTGGAGCTACAATGATGTACTGTGATAATAGTTCTACTATTAAACTCTCAACAAATCCTGTCATGCACGGTTGAAGCAAACATATTGATGTACGCTTCCATTTTCTTCGTGATCTAACTCGAGATGGAGTTGTGACGTTGCTGCATTGTCGTTCTCAAGATCAATTGGCTGATATCATGACCAAACCCTTAACACGAGTTATTTTTGAGTAGCTGCGCATGTTGCTGGGTGTTTGTCAGGATCCAGGAGTAAACTGAAGATAGTGTCATCAGTTTAAGGGAGGGAATGTTACTAAAGTTTAGGTGTTGACTTAGTATTTCAACTTTCTGTTAATAATCCCTAGAATCAGGGGACTAACCTGTTCTTTAGCACGTTCTTTAGCACCGTATTTGTTTTTCTGTTGTTTTTCTGTTAGTTTCTATATGGCTATATAAAGCCACTTTGCATATTGAATAAAGTATGTTTTTCTTCCAAAACTAGCTTTAACAGTATGACAGCGCCGTAACAACCAATCATTGGTGGACACTACAACAGAATAATTATCGGATACAGAAAACGACAAAATAATCGTTAATAAAAGTTGTCGACGGGACTATTACATTTAATTGTTAAAATATCCGGCAATAAAAAAACAGTAACATACACTGTCACTACAATATTCCACAGTATTAAACAAATAATTGTTATAGTAAAAAGGGTAATAATGAAAAGTTATGTATTTAAAAGTCGCAGGTACTAAAAAGTTAGATAGATTCATTAATACATTAGGTAAATAAAACTATATACTTAAATATATGTGATATTAATACATTAAATCAATAATGTAAAAGATGGATAATATAATAATAATTGTGAATAGTAAAGAAAAATGCAATCTTGAAATGTGAAAAAAATGTGGATAATTAATATGTGGTAGATTAAAGATAATCTTGAAATGTGAAAAGTGCGGTTAATTGATGTGTGGTAGATGTTAATTAAGTTTTAGCTATAAAATAGGGGGGGCTTAACATAAAGAGTTTCATAATTTTCTTGTTTATCCTTCCTTCTACTCTCTAAAAATTGCTTAGTGTAAGTGTTTCTTTGAGGGTGTTTAAGGCTACCTTAAGTATTGGTGAATATCAATAAGAGTGCAGGAATTGTTCAGATGAGTTTTTCTATTAAAGTTGCACAAGCACCCACACACATCACACAGTATTTGCAACTCTTCCTTTAAAAGACTTTTCATTTAGAAGATTCATTTTGAAAAGCTTCCTCTAGAAGATTTTTTCAACATGTTATTTTATTCATTCAAAAATTATTTTGAAAGTTTATTCTATTACATTTTGTACACTACACAATTTTATTTCTACAAATATTATCAATATATTTTTGACAATTTTATAATATACGAGTTAGTACACCATGAAACTTATATGAGGTAGTTACTAATTAAATTATAAATGTACATATAGGTTGATCTACTACATAGAAAGCAGTATCTAGTCACATGTTAAGGTAAGTGATATTATTTTCTTCATACTCCTAAATTTAAACCTACTATGGTAAGAAATTATTATTCATTTCTACAGCCCTTAACATTAATCGGTAAAATTTCTTTATTAGCTTGCACTTCATCTAATATCTTTTGACTTGAACTTTCCTATTGAATTCTAACCGTTGTATTTGAATTGTGAACTTTTGTATTGGGAACATCTTGGACTTTGAACTTTATATTTGGACTACAAACATTTTGACTTGAACTTTCTATTTGAACTGTGAATATTTTAGATTATTAAATGTTCCTTGTACCATGAACTTTACCGTTGAACTTCCTATCTATGAATCTTGGACAATACCCTTGGACTTGAACTCATTCTGAAATTTTGGACATCGTGTTAACAATTTAGATATTATTAGATTGTGAACAAATTAAATTATTCCTTACATATAACTAAATTACAGATCTCTAATATATATTCATTATTTTATTATTCTTATTATTTATATTTATTCTTGTTGTACTAACCATCAAGACTCAAGTCGTTATGAATGGCTTTGGCCTGAGTGCAAAAACAATATAATTGTTAAGTATAAATTGTCAAATATATTCAGTTTATTTATATAAAATATTTGTAATATAATTGCTTATTTAATATAATTTAACATTGTGAATTATTATGATAATTTGATTGTTTAAAATTTAAACTCCAAATATTTTATACATTAAACTATTTAAATTTAACTAAGGTGAGGGTATTTTAGACTTTTATCGTGAGCAGAAGGCTAAATATTTCTACGACCTTTTAGGTTGGCCGCTATTCCCTCTTGCGGCTAAGCAAAACGCGGCCATTTTGACTGGCCGCTAGAGGGAGTAGCGGCCAGCATAAAAGAATTTGACTGGCCATAGGAAAGAGTAGCGGCCAAACTCCAGCCAGCCCTTTTAAATCTTCCATTGGACGGCAGGAGATGAGTTAGCTGAAATAGTGTCCATAGAGACGCGACCCATGTGTATATATATATACACACATACATACATGGGGATCCTTATCTTTTTTATATGCAATTGCCCAATCACTATGTTATTGTCTTGCATGCTCTCATTTTTTTCTTTTGCCAGATGTATATATGAATTTATCATAATTTTTATATGTATAGTTAGCTAAACAAAAGCACAAATTCTAGATATAAGTAATTATGCGTAAAGCACGGAATAACGCACAAACCACACCCTGATGCTTTTCTTTTGACAGAATCAATGGGTTATCTACCACTGATATGGATTTACAACATTGTAATGATGATAATTCAGGACTAATGCCCGACCCGTCAGCAATAATTTTTTCACCTCAAAGATGCACACAAGGCACAAAATTTATAATAAAGATAGAAAGTATACAAGATCATGGCTAAATACTCTAATGTTTAAGATAGACAGTAGTCGCAGTACATCTTCGCTGCATCTACTCGATCCGTTACCCAATCCATTTTAAGAACCGAAAAAAAAAAGGGGGCAAGTGGTGAAGCTGATCTGTGGTAAGCATAAAGCTGACAACAAACCAGAATTATATATAAACAAGACAACAAAGAAGAATATTTCACACTACAGGAAACATCGAGTCCTATTGAATTTTTTTTTTACTAAATTACGATCGTAACGTATATTAATACACGAAATTTGATAAAATTATAGGGTTAACTCACCATATCAAATACATTGTTTAAGTATTACCAACTATAGTTATATATCCACACAACTCGTAACAAAAAAATCGACATTAAAATCACAAGATATATAAGAAACATCAACCTAACAAGCTAATGCCCTTCCCACGTGCCACAGATGACCTACAAACAAGAAGAATCTTAAAATAAAATGAAAAATAGTTAACCAACTTTTAAAAGAGACATAATTAATTGCATTGATCTTGGTAGCTACGCCACCAATTATACCTAAAGGACATGCTTTACTAAATAAGAATGTTGCACAGTACAGGAACATTACAACAATCCAAAAAATTATAAACAAGACAACAAATGAGAATAAGAATGTATATTTTACTAAAATAAAAACAAATATCAAAATGAACTAATATATAGTGGAGTGCACGTGATACAGTTGCGAGTGATGTATACTTGATAAGTTTATAATAACATATGTTAATCCAAATTATCAAAAAAATTGATATCATTAATTTCTATTATAATATTAAATCATGATATATGTCTTGTAGCCCAAACTCTACCCTTCTCCTAATTATGAATACAAGAAAAGACTCATGATATATGATTTTCAGTGTCAGTTTTTATTGATATTTCTTATTTGATAAATGCTAGTTAGCTAAATAAAAAAATAATCTAGTTTACCTACACAGTTTTTATGTAACAATGATTACTTTTCTTATTTTATTTCCAAGTTAACTGTCTTGCCTCTTCCTATTTTATCCTTCAATTTTAAAGATTTTTTTATTACCCTACAAATTTAAAACTTTAGTTGTTAAATCAATAGAATTATACTCTCCCAGTTTTAAATATAAGACTGTTAGAATCATATCAATTTTGAAGTTAAAAATAATTCAAAATTAAACTTCTAAAAGTTAGTAATAACCTTATGATTAATTTGAAATTGTGGTAAAAATTATGTACTCCATAAAAGCAAGACAATAGAATTAAATTGCTACAAAATAAAGAAATTAGATAATAAAACGAGGGATCTCATTAGAAATTGCACGGTACATAACTTAATAGTGTTGGAAATACTGCTACTCTAGGTTGAAAAGTGACGGTTTTTTTTGGGTTATATGAACCGTCGTTATAGTCCGAATGTGTAGTACACAACTGTGTACCTGCATATATATATATATAGACTTAAATATTTTGATGCTCAACCAGCTGCTTATTTATTTATATGATATACTAGTAGAATTAATTAATTACTGATCGTAATTAATTAATTAATTAAGGAATATAAAACATGGGATTGGGCAACTTGAAAGTCCGGTCACCGGGATTGGGATGAGATAAATCACTCCACTGATCTCCCAAATTCCCCAGGATTCTGTATCCTTCTCCTACAAGCTCCGTCCTTTTCTTGGCTTTGTACTCGGCCGATGTTAAACCCCTTTCAGACTCATTCCTACATCCATAGTAATAGTTAAATTGTAGTCAACAGTCTATCAAATAATTTTACAAACAGTGTTTATAAATAACGTCTTTTGTTGTCCTTCAAATAGTTTGGCAGATATATAATTATATTAGTTAAAATATGCTCTGCTAAATTATTCGACAAACTGTTAGGTACAATCAACTGTACCTGTAGATCCTATTTCTATATCTTATTTCCACAGCACACGTTAGTTAGAGTCACTATTCCAGCTAACAGATCTTATACCGTTAATTCAAAGATCCAATGGCCCAAAGAGGAACTGGCCGCAACTCTTACCTACGGCTTCTCTTTTGTTGGCTACAGGTAAGAGGTGTGATCAGGAGAAATGTCTAAAATACTCCCACCTTAGTTAGAATTAAATAGTTTTAATGTATAAAATATTTGTATAAATAATTTTTTAAGTAATAAAAATTAACATTGTCAACTATATATAAAGTATTTATTTTTATAAATAATTACCTGAGAAATAAAATTTAAAATGGTTACTTATATTCAATGTATTTACTTGTATAAATAATTTCTTAAGTAATAAAATTTAACATTGTTACTTATATTCAATGTATTTATTTGTATGAATAATTTCTTAAGTAATAAAATTTAACATTGTCAATTATTTCTTAGGTAATTATTTATAAAAATAAATACATTATATATAGTTGACAATGTTAATTTTTATTACTTAAAAAATTATTTATAAAAATATTTTATACATTGAAACTATTTAAATCTAACTAAGGTGGGGGTATTTTAGACATTTCTCTTGGCCACACCTCTTACTTGTGGCCCGCAGATAAGAATTGCGGCTAGCAAAAAACTATTTAAAGTGAGGGTATTTTAGACATTTCTCCTGATTGCACCTCTTACCCGTAGCCAGTAAAAAAAAATTATCTGGCCGCAGGTAAAAGTTGCGGTCAATTCCTCTTTGGGCCATTGAATCTCTAATTAACGGTATAAGATCTGTTAACTGAAATAGTGACTCTAGCTAACGTGTGTTGTAGAATGGGACTCATATATATATATATATATATATATATATATATATGGGGAATATGTAGGTGCACAGCTGTGCACTACACAGTAGGGCTATGGCGACGGTTTTTTGGGCTATGGCGACGGTAGTACCGTCGCCATAGTTCTATGCCGACGGTAGTACCGTCGCTATAGCCCTACTGTGTAGTACACAGCTGTGCACCAATATTTTTGCCTATATATATATATACACACACACATAACTAAATTGTTGTAAAACATTTTTTTTGTAGTTGTTGTGTGCACGTGGACATAAGGTCTTGAACCATGCATGAATGAAAATTTTCTTGCTAAGCTACTAAGTTCTAAAGTCTTAATAATTTTGACCTAATAATATACATGGTATATTATAGTAATAGCTTACTTTAAAATGAGTTTGTGCCAACCATGGTAACCAGCTAAGAGTAGATTTTCTGCCGTTACATCCCACTGACTTTCTTCTGTTGCTGAAATGAACACGATCTCAAACCCTAATTCCAATAGTTTTTTGTATAGTTCAAGAACTTGCGGCATTGTAGGAATTATTGTTTTAGCAGACCACTCTCCGAACTTTGTGGCATTATATGCCACTGCCCTGAAACAATTATCACAATAATATTAATATAATTAATATAGCTACGTACATCATAAATAGTGATTTGCGTGCATATAAAAACATAAAAACAAAAAACAAAGAGAGACAATAGAATCTATTTAAAATAATTATATGCGGACTAACAGATATGTACTAACACGAAGAAAACGAGTTTGCGGATCATAATTCTTGAATTGGACTTGTGTACTATTTTCTTTTCATTCTTGCGCAGTTAATCCACAACATATAAAAGTAATAATTCAGCATAATGTATGCACCGAATGTTTGTACTTCATCCATTTGTACACCGCTGAATTATCACCGAAAATATCCATAAGTTATATGTAAACGGAGTTATACTATATAGATAGTACTTGCCCAAATTGAACATCAGGGCGAGAATAGTAATCGAGGAAGGAGATAGAAGTCTGGCCAATGTCGAAAACCCAAACGTCTTTGCCATCTCCGGCAAGGGTGAGGGTCTTAGCATAGTCATAAGCAGCTTCAGTTGCTACCTTGCAGTCAACATAATGTTGTTGTTTTTTCATGTAATTTCCTACATAGGTTATACATGTTGGTGGGATCACTTTCCAATCTTGGAGATTATTGCTTTCTACGCCAAGGCGCCAACTCAGGCAGTTTATGCCTTTCGAGACGGAGGAGAAGCCGGTGAGATCACCGGCACCAACGGCGGATTGTGGCATGACAATGTAATTATTAGTTTGGTCTGGAAATGAGTCTGCATGGCTTGAGGATGAGATGGCTAGAATTATGGCAAGATAAAAGAGAGGCAGGGCTAGTAGTACTAATTTGGTTTCCATATTTTTGGCAGGGACTTGGAGAGGTAATGTGATGTATGTTGCTTAAATAGGCATACTATTATCAAAATAGCCTTTTCTTTTCAAATATATTACTTTACTACCCCTTTTCTCAGCTTGGAGCACAAATCTGTTCAAAATGTTTGTCCTTTAGGAAAATGACTTTATTAATTTGATCGGAACAGTAGCTACATGAATGTTGTTAATAAGATTTTAGTCTAATGATTAGATTGAAGTTTTAAAAATTTTAGGGTTCTGATTTTGAATCTCACCATCATCTTGTGAGTTTTGAAAGTTTTATTTGTAACTTAACGAGACTACTAATTCTTTTAATGTTCTCAGCGTTAGTACAAGGTTTATTAATATTCTAAGCACGAAAAAGATTTTTGATAGTAGTTATGAAACTCATTTTACGTATAATGATATCATTCTAACTAGGGTTTAAAAAAATTAAATTGAGGCTTTTCTATCTATTGAAATTCCAAACAAGTACTCTTGCGCATATTTTAAAATTGATAAAAGTGAGAGGTATATTCCATTTTGAAATTGATATAAGTAAGAGGCAATTAAAACCACAACTACTCCTATTTAAGTGGTGGGATCGAAACAGAACCGAATCATTAATGACAACACCTAACAAATCAGGCCACTAGAGCCTAGAGGGCCAAGAATGGTCATGTGACTCATGTCTGTACCGGAGCTAATGTCAATAATGTAAAAGTTAAAATTATGTTATGTTTCATTTGATATTATAATTTGAGTGTAAATAATTATATAAACTATAGTATTATATTGAATAGGAGATTGAATAGATATACGTATGTTAATATTAATATCATTATATGTATTTTTTAATACATGTATGTATATTATTAAAATAATACAATACATGATACGAAAAAATTGTTATAATTATGAACATAATTTGCATTGAACTCGAAATTAACTTGTGACTAATTAAAATAACTCGATCAACTATTTATTAATTGAAAGATAAATTTTAATTTGTCTTGTTATGGGGAAACTAGGAAACGCACACTGTAGAGTACTGGCGTCAGTAGTCGGTGCCTCTCATTTTTAATTTTCACCCGCGTATTCAATGCAATGTAATTATTGATGGATATATATATATATATATATATATATATATATATATATATATATATATATATATATATATGGGGTTCCTTATCTATTCTCATATGCAATTGTCCAATCAGTGAATTGTGATCCTCCATTCTCTCTCCTTTTATTTTGCCAAATGTATATATGGATTTATCATCATCATTCATTTATGGGTGAAGTTAATTAAACACAGATATATATGCCTTCCGGCTAAGACTATAAACGAACCAAATAATTCGGGTTCAATTCAAAAAAATACGAGCGAGACTCGGATTTGTTAATAATATGATCCAAATATGAGCATAAAAATAGTTCAAATAAAAATATGAGTAGAATCTGAACAAGATTATACTCGATTCGTTTAAGATTCAAATTACTCGAATTCTCGATTGTGATTCGATACATACTCGATTGATACAGATTCGATTAGATACTCGATAATACATTCTCTTATAATATATACAAAATTAAATCAAATTAGGATAATTAATTATTATTATTTTATTTTGTTTTTAATTTTTAATTGTGATTTTATATTTTTAAAGTGTAATAATAAATATATTTTCTCATTTTTAAGTAAAATAACAAATTCAATTTATAAATTATATTTAATATAAAGCTGGTTATTATGTGGAGACTCGAATTCGAGCTCGAATTTAAAACTCGCGAGTAGTTTGAATATAATTCGATCCGAGTCGGATCGAATTCGAGTAATAAATATTCAAGTCGAGTTGAATCTGAGTAGAATTTTTCAAATACAATTCGAATTCGAGTCGAATTCAAGTATGAATTTAAGGTTTCAAGTCGAATTCGAGTAGCTCTTTGTTCGACTCGTTTACACCCTTACTTTCGACCCCATTTCTATTTCTATTCATTATTTGTGATGGCCAATCTTTATGTTGAAGGGCCCCAAACAAATAAAAGTCTTGCTTATCTTTAAAAAATGGATCCGTATGTGAAAGCTAATTAAATAGAAAATATAAATTAATACCTGCCCTTATACCAGACTCCATGTAGGACCGTTGTTTCACATCAAAACATGTAAATTTAGTTATTGTTGGCTCAACTCTATTATCAATAATATCTAACTGTTATGACATTTTAAAAGAACTTGTAATAAACTAAAATAACCCAAATAAATGCCATTGAATATAAAGTGAATCTTATTTTAAACTCGGTTTAAGCAACTAAAATGACTCAAATAAATACCATTGAATATAAAGTGAATTATATTTTAAACTTGGTTTGGCCTAAGTCGTTACTCTCACAACAAGGGAGAGCTTGGTTTAATAAATGTTGATATAATATTTTTAAATAAATTCATGTCAATTTTAGAATTTTAAAATACTAGGAATTAACTTAAAAAGTTAAATATATATTTTTAATTTTAGAATTGAGGGACCAGGGAGTAGTACTTTTTTTTTTGTGCGTGAAGAAGCTCCAAGAATATCTAAAATCTGTTATAAGAATAAACATTTTCAACATCATTAACACTTGTAAATTTCAAAAAGCATCTTCATTTCTCCCCCTACGCAACTGCATCACAAATCCTAGATATAAGTAATTATGCATAAACTACAGAATAAACACACAAGTCACGCCTTGATGCTTTCTTGCGAGTGAGAATCAACAAATTATCTACCACCAAGAATGATAAGGAGAAAAAAGAGAAGAAGAAAAAGAAGAAAGTTGTAATGTAAGATCCGACTTTTAATTAATAAAACTTAAGTTTTTTATAGGTGTTTCTGAAACAGGAATGTGTTAAATTAATAAGAAGTTAAAGGATGATATGTGCAAATTATAAAAAACAAAAAGAATTGTCGACGCCGGGTTTTCGCTTTCTCGTCTCTTTAGTCTTTTCCAATTTTTTGCCTTTTGATTTAGATGATGTTTGGAAAAGGTCGGCATTGATGTCGACGGGGTTTTGAAAGATTGTTTTTTTTATGATGAGCCAATTAACCAGAGTCGCCAGTTGGTATATTTGAAATGGATGTACCAACTCATCCGAGTTTTCGTTTTTTATAAATCGCTGGCTCATGTGTGACTCCGAATTCATTGGTCTGCGAATCGAGATTCATAGAGTTCGGGGGCTTGCTTAAGTGAGGGGAAGGTGTTAGGCACCCCCCGACTTCCGTGAAACACGGTTACCGCAATCTTGATGCTTTCCTCTCCTATAATTTCATGAATGTGTATGTGTGTGTGTGTGTGTGTGTGCCTATGTGAATGTTGTGGGGAATTTGTATGAAAGAGTCATTTGGATTTTAGGGAAAATCGTGTTTTAATTTGAGAACGCTTCGGAATAATCTTTTCGGTATACACGAGAAAGCTTTATTCTTTATGAGAAAGGTTTGATTTTAATTGTCCAAAACTATGAGATTTTCATTAAGTGTCGTTTTGGCAAAACAAGAGTTTTAAACCTTCGTCTAAATAGGAATCGAGATCTATACGTTGCTTTCATAAAATGATGGGCAATTTCTAGAATCTCTTTAACCCTATATACAATGGTTTAATAAGACGTCATTTTATTTATAAAATCATTTTGTGTGATGTTTTTGGAAAACGATCTTTCTTTAGCTTTCTCGTTAGATAGGAATCGACATTCATTAACATTTCTCAAATTTTAACCTCGTGATTCTAATATCCTACTTTGATTGATTTTATGAAAATCTTATCATTTATCCTTGAATTAATTTTCGTGTCATAAATCAAATCAAGCATAAACACGCGTCGGGGCTATTCATGGGCATGTAAGCCATCAAAATGTCCCCGAACGCCAACAATCACAAATTTCACTATTTCGGGGCCTTAAATCCGATTCTCGCCTTAGCGTCGTTTTAAGGCCCGACGATTACATGTTTACAATGAAAACTACGTCATTTCTACTTCTTACATCAAGATATGTCCATCATCGGATCGGGACCACGGGGTCGCTTTCCTAGGCTCACAACCAAATTTACACACACCCACAATCGGATATTACAAGAATTAACCAATACGGACAATCTACCCAATATCAAGACATCCCAAAATAGAGATCTAAAAGAATCTATGTCAATATAACACAAAAAACAAACAAGGAATCAATAAATAAATATCATCGGGTTATTAGGAAGAATTTTGTTCCAAATGGAACCCTCGCTAATACTCCCTAATTTATCATTCCATAATCATATGAAAACTTCATTTGATTTGACCAAAAGATGTGATAGAAATTGCAAAATGGAAGCGATTTTTTCACCTTGCAAATGAGGTCAAAATGGATCTAAATTTGTGTACTTGAATAGAAGAAAAAGTATTATGTGATACAATCAAATCACAAGAATAATATTCCTCTCTTTTTTCTCACTTTCTCTCCTATTTTTGTAGCAAAATCTCACTATTTTCTCTCTATTTCCGTGCTTGGTGCTGCTGCAGAATCCTTCTTCTTCACCAAATTTCTTCAACCTCCTGTATGCTGCCCGAAGCTGGGCTTAAATAGGCTGGCCAGAGCCAGCCGCAGATCTATCTGCGGCTGGCCGCAGATGGATCTGCGGCTGGCCAGCTGGCACGCCTCCCATCGCACTCAGCTGGTAGTGCTGATTTCCTGGTTTCCGTGCTGGCGCACCCACTTGGCCGCAGATCTATCCGCGGCTGGCGGGCTTGACTTTCTTGATTTTCGTGCCACGCCTCGATTTCCGTGCCGCAACGTCGGTTTTCGCTGACATGCTCGTGTTCTGCAGTCCGGGAATTTCCGGGAGACGTGCCACCTCATTCGGAAGTGCCTGCTTCGGACGGCTCTGCTGTCACGTCGACTTGGGCTGCCCAAATCATTGCGGCGGTGCCGGGCGCTTGCCCTTGTGCCCGCTCGTTTGCTTCCGCAAGCCGGTTCAATTGACGATTTCGCCCTCCTGTCATGGTTAGTAGAAGGAAACGCAAAATTTGGGTGTCAACAGCTGCCCCTCTTTATCATGTTTATGAAATGATAAATGAAATGAACAGGATAAAGAATAGACACTCGATGCATGAATGACAGTGCATAAGAATGACAGTACATACATGATGCCACACATATAGCTTATGATGCAACATAAGATGTAATGCATGCAAGACATTCGTAAGAGTGTCAATGTATCAACCCCTTGACCGTGTTTGTTAGTCTTTGGGTTCACTCTTTCAATCTATCGTCTCGTTCGGGGCCGGGTATCGTCGCCGGTCACCCATCGCGTAACCCCCGGTTATCGTCGCCGGTCGGTCCTCTGTCGGAGCCGGTTATCGTCGCCGGACATCCATCTCGTGATCGCCGGTTATCGTCGCCGGTCGATCGTCATGTCGGGGCCGGGTATCGTCGCCGGTCACCCATCTCGTAACCTCCGGTTATCGTCGCCGGTCGGTTTATCTTGTCGGAGCCGGTTATCGTCGCCGGTCATCCATCTCGTGATCGCCGGTTATCGTCGCCGGTCGATCGTCATGTCGGGGCCGGGTATCGTCGCCGGTCACCCATCTCGTAACCCCCGGTTATCGTCGCCGGTTGGTTATCTGTCGGAGCCGGTTATCGTCGCCGGACATCCATCTCGTGATCGCCGGTTATCGTCGCCGGTCGATCGTCATGTCGGGGCCGGGTATCGTCCGCCGGTCACCCATCTCGTAACCTCCGGTTATCGTCGCCGCCGGTCGGTTATCTTGTCGGAGCCGGTTATCGTCGCCGGTCATCCATCTCGTGATCGCCGGTTATCGTCGCCGGTCGATGGTCATGCCGGGGGCCGGGTATCGTCGCCGGTCACCCATCTCGTAACCTCCGGTTATCGTCGCCGGTCGGTTATCTTGTCGGAGCCGGTTTTCGTCGCCGGTCATCCCATCTCGTGATCGCCGGTTATCGTCGCCGGTCGATCGTCATGTCGGGGCCGGGTATCGTCGCCGGTCACCCATCTCGTAACCCCCGGTTATCGGTCGCCGGTTGGTTATCTGTCGGAGCCGGTTATCGTCGCCGGACATCCATCTCGTGATCGTCGGTTTATCGTCGCCGGTCGATCGTCATGTCGGGGCCGGGTATCGTCGCCGGTCACCCATCTCGTAACCTCCGGTTATCGTCGCCGGTCGGTTATCTTGTCGGAGCCGGTTATCGTCGCCGGTCATCCATCTCGTGATCGCCGATTATCGTCGCCGGTCGATCGTCATGTCGGGGCCGGGTATCGTCGCCGGTCACCCATCTCGTAAACTTTTCACTTCAACACGTCAAATGGCTGCAAGGGAGCAAGGTGGGACCCACCAAGGCCAGCCGCAGATGGATCTGCGGCCAGCCGCAGATACATCTGCGGCCAAGATCGGGCTTATAAGCGGCGTCCCGCTTCCAGATCTGTCACTTTCAACTTCCAACTCACACATATTCCTCGCGATTTTTTGCTTGTTCGCAAGGGCTTTTCGTCGATTTTTCAACTTTCCTGCAAAAACTGTTCCGGTAGGATTGATCTACACGCTACAGGTAACACTTTGACCGGTCACTTTTCCATTTCGTCAATGTTTTGCTATACATTTGACTATTTGCATGTTTAGAGATAAAATGTATGCTTTACAATGCTATGTAATGTACCATCATATATACATGCTATGTATCAACTATGTGAGTCCTATTTTATGTTCATGAGGCGGTCCCACATATTGTTATTCCTTTTCTGCAATAAAATCATGCATTACATGCTGTAATTACATATATGAATGCAATTTAGACCTGTTTGAGATTTTGATTGATGGAAAACACGTTTGGCTTATGCCTGGGATGTTCAATTTACAAACGGAACTCTGCCGATTTTTTTTTTTTTTTTTTTTTTTTTTTAACATGCATCATATTGCATTAATCATATGACGAGGCTAGAAATTTAGAATGTTCATTACATAAATTTTAAAAGGAAACTTACCTTCTTTCTCGCCCGTTCTATTCCAGCTATGGATCGTGATGCGCCCAGTAGCTCCTCCGCCTCTCGGACTTCGGGTGTTCGCCGTCGTAGGGCTGCACCCACTCCTGTTCCTCCTCGGACCCGTCAGGCTCGTCGTTTGACGGAGGCTGTTATTCGTCCTGGTCATCCGGACGTTGAGGAGGCTGTTCCTCCGGAGGTCGCGGCAGAGGGGCCATCCTCCAGCACACCGGCTCCATCTACTCATCAGGCTCCTTCTGGCGCCTCTGTGCAGATACCCGATCTTTTGGGTCGGGATCTCAGTCGTCACCCTTCAGCATCTCTCGTGGCTAACGAGGTATATTTCAGCTCTTTTCTGATTTCACTCTCAATTTCTCCATTCTCCTTTTATCCGGATTGACCCCTTGGTGATTGCCCCAGGTACCCGAGTTTACCCAGCCGAGGGGTAACTGGTTCAACATCTACTCCCTTTACGCGGCCCTGCACAGTGATTATCGGGCGATGGTGGACTCTTGGGGCTTTCGACATTTCTTCACTATCATCCCCCGCCAGTGCCCCTGGGGTTACATGAGGGCTTTATCCGAGCGATGGTTCCACCAGACGCAGTCTCTTCATCTCCTCGACTGCGAGGTCGTGTTGACCCCATGGGACTGGAGGTACATTACTGGCATTGAGTTTACCGGGTCCCGCGTCCCCTTGGATCTTGATATCACTCCTGTGGAGGTTCGAGCTTTGCTGGGCTTCGCTGCTGAGGACCGGGTCTTTAAGGCCCGCAGTATCCGATCTGGTGCCTTGGCTGTTGATGCAGTCGGGGGTCTCTATGCGATGCCCATTCCAGCGGATCGGGGTACCCGCGACATTCTACTCCGCCGCTTGTTCCTGACGATCATGAGGGGTTGTTTCCTAGGGAACAACTCCTCCACCATTCATTTTCAGCGTCGTGGGAGCGGTTAGAGACGTGGATCGCATCAGTGACTATGACTGGGGGTCATTCACCTTTGCCTATTTCCTCCACGGCATGCGCCTACGCTCGGAGGGACAGACTGATGCCTGGCTCGGTTTCTACCACTTTCTGCTGGTGAGTCCCTTCCTCCTCTCTCTTACTGTATTTCTTTTCCTTTCATCTCTTTTCTGTATTTGATAGTGACTCATGCCTTGCCTTGTTTCTATTCACAGTTCTGGGCTTACGAGCGGCTGCCATGTCTGAGGCCTCTCACTACTCTGGGCCCAGACACTTATCCTCGGGGTCGGCGATGGCATCACAGCACTCTGGAGGAGGTCCCCGTGTCGGGCAGCTTTGCACATTGTCGTATTCAGCTGGAGTTTGATCACGGCTGTAGGCTGCCGACGTCGTCTGGATTCCCTACCTCTCCGAGCATCTGACTGTGGGGTTTGCTGACGGGCATCCTTCCGGCCCGGAGTTCGAGCTTTCCACCCGTCGCCTCACTTTGCAGAGTGTTGGAGGCTGGGTGATGTATCTGGGAGAGCGCGCATTCAGATGCGTCACTGGAGAGATCCGCATCCCGCACTCCCTTTCTTTCACTACTTTCTGGCCGCTGGATTCTCAGCCCTCGGAGATCATGCTCGCCGGGGAGGACGGTCGGGTGCTTTCCACAGGTCCCACTACGAGTGATGCGTTCCGTACATGGTGGGTGCCCCGTACCATCGGTCCTCAGACTCGGGCCACTTTCTTTCTTGGAGATATGGTTCCAGGCTCGGTGACGATGACCGATTGGGCTGCCTGTGTTCGGACCCCTACCCACGCTGAGCAGATCGCCTCATTGACCCGCCAGGTAGATCAGTTGTCGCTGTTTATTCGGGGGTTGGGCCGGACCCCGGAGGAGGCTTACACCTACGATCCTGATGGTGCAGGTTATGATGCAGGCCCGAGTTCATCTGATGCCACAGCGCATCCCTACATCCCTGATATGAACTTTGGTCCTCCGAGCTCGACGACTCCGGGGGATCAGTTCGAGGATCCTGCTTTCATAGATGATACTGATTTTATTTTAGACCAGGATAGGATAGGGTCTTTTGTATCAGCACCTGCTTAGATTTCTTTTTCATTTATGCACTATGTACTGAACTCATTTATTTATTTATGCACAGTTTCTTTTCATCTTTATGGGATTCATCTGCTTTATTATTAACTGTATGATGCATGCTTTTTATTTATGGGTAGAGAATGACCCCTGTACAGTCTTTTTTGATACTATTTTTCCACAGATGTCGTCCTCAGATGCCGTGGTTCGTTTGGATTCCATTCTTCCCACAAGGTTGGTGGGCAGCCTCCTCCGCTGGTTGGATAGTTTACTGCCGGCAGGTAGGATTACCGCAGATGGTCTTTTGGGACATTCTTGGTCCTTATTGACCTTTCAGGTGCCAGCGAGCTTTGTGGATGGTCTTCTGAGCTATTGGGCCCCTGCCCGTCAGGTGTTTAGGTTAGGGACAGTAGAGCTGACCCCCACCCTTGAGGAGTATGCTCGCTTCACCGGCTTGCCCCTGGATAGACCTTGTGCTAGGGTCACAGTTGGTTCCATGCGCCGTCAATTCTTGACTTTCACTGGTTTGCGAAGGGCTGTCCTGTTGCCGGTGATCACATCAAACCATATGGTTCCCCTTCAGTTCTTGATTGACCGATTTGGTTCGCCTGACAGTTTCCGTCTTTTCCTCGGTGATTTTTCCGTGTCCGAGGAGCGCTGGGACGCCTTGAGAGTGGACGTTCTGATGGCCTGTGTCATCTCAGTTCTGTACTTGCCTGCAGGGTCCGATCATTTGGACATGCGGATTGTTGCGGCCGTTAGGGCCCTTCAGGAGGATCACACCATTCTCCCCATGATATTGGCGGATACCTATATGTCGGCCACATATTGCCAGTCCTTCCGAGGGAGATTCTTCAGAGGGAGTTCGACCTTATTGTATGTGTGGTTCATGAGCCATCTCAGCCCCATCGGCTACTTCCGCCGCCAAGGGTTTTGCTTCAGTCACAACATAGCCGCACAGTTTTCGTTTCGTCCCGTGAGCTGTACTGATGTGACCTCCTGGATATCCTTTTTGTCTGTCATTGAGGACCCTTTTCATCTATTGGTCTACTCAGGCTATTGCTCCTTCAGGAGCTTCTTGACTCATGTGCCTAACCTGGATTTCATCCCCATTGCTGGTCTGAGGGGTGTGACGACCTATCATCCCCTGGCGGTTATGGGGCAGTTTGATCAGACACAGGATCTACACCCCTTCGCGGGTGCAGCCGCATACCGATTCCTTATATCATCCTGTACAGAGAGGGATCTATTGCAGGTATACGAGCTTTGGGATTGCAGGATCCTTGCCGAATATAGTGCGAGCTGTCACATCCAGACATTTGCCTACGTACAGTGGTTGCGTGGAGACCTGGATTCGGCTAGTTTGAGTCGGACTGGGGCCTTTGATGTCTCTGGAGTGATTTTCACAGCAGATACCACAGACCATTCCATTTCAGCCGATTCTGCCCCGAGTCGGGTCGCTGAGGATTCTCGACTCCGCCTGGCCCTGATTACTACTGAAGCCGAGAGGGATGCCGCCCTTGCCGAGAGAGATGAGGCCATTCGGGCGAGAGATGCTGCCATTGCTGATAGAGAGGCCATTGTATTTCAGACCAGGGCAGTGGTAGATGCTCATTTTGGGACTGTCAGCCGAGCTACTGCTTTACTGGATCGTATTGATATGCTGGGGCAGCAGATTGCAGGAGATGCTGATGCTTCAGATCTATCCACCACCCTGTCCATCCTGCTTCGGCTAGTGTCAGATTTGTAGATTATTTTATTTCCTGCATAGACTATGTTGGTTTCATCAGTTATTGAAAGAGAAATCTTATAATAAAACGACTTATATATATAGACATGCATTTGAATTTAGTCATTTTCCCCTTTTTGTCGTATCGTTGCCATCCATTGGATCATCATTTTATCCATCTGACCATGATTTTGACATTTCGCCTTCTTTCTTTCCTCAAGACTTGATAGAGATTTGACAGATATTGCCGCACACCCTTTTGATTTCGTCGGATTGAATCTCAGATTTTTGGATAACTGTTTGGGTTGGATCAGGGTATGTATTCTGGGACGAAACTGGTTAGGCAGTTGGTTTCGGGAAGGTTTTGAGGGTGTAGGAAGGTTTTATCTGGCTATCTAAAATTGGTTTTGGTTAGGGAAAGGATTATTTCTTTTGAAGGATCGGACCGCGCCATGATGGCTGCCTACGTACCCCCACAAGTTGGGAGATCAGGTCCTACGTAGTTCGCTCTCAAGGAAAAAGGACCTGATGATTCAAGCGTAGAACCGCTTCACCGAGTCAGAATTGAGGGGTTGGGGAAATACCTCACCATCCATTTCTTGCAATATGAGGGCTCCTCCGGATAGCACTTTCTTAATCACGAATGGTCCTTCCCAGTTCGGGGCAAACTTCCCTTTGGCTTCGTCTTGACAAGGCATGACTCTTTTCAACACCAAATCATTTTCCTTGAACTTCCGAAGTCTTATCTTTTTATCGTACGATCGAGAGATCCTCTGTTGATACAGCTGGCCGTGCCAAACAGCAGCCACCCTCCTTTCATCAATTAGGGCCAATTGGTCGTATCGACTTTGCATCCAATCCTCCTCGCTTATCTGAGCATCGATCACTATTCTGAGGGACGCCATCTCAACTTCAACGGGCAGGACAGCCTCCATTCCATACACCAAAGCGTAAGGGGTTGCCCCTGTAGAAGTACGCGTTGATGTTCGGTATGCCAGCAGGGTGAGGGGTAACAGATCCGGCCATCCCCGATGATTAGCAGACATTTTCGCCATGATCTTCTTGATGTTTTTATTTGCAGCCTCCACTGCCCCATTCATCTTAGGACGGTAAATGACGGAATTGAGATGCTTAATCTTGAACTGGTCACACAGTTCCTTCATGAGGGCGTTGTTTAAATTCTTGGCATTGTCGGAGACCACAACCTCAGGTTGCCCATATCGGCAAATGACATTATTCCTGATGAAGCTGACGATGACCTCCTGAGTTACTTTAGGGAAAGAAGCTGCCTCTACCCATTTGGTGAAATAATCGATCATGACGAAAATGAATCGGTGCCCGTTGCTTGCTTTGGGTTCTATTGGTCCGATTACATCCATTCCCCACATCGAAAATGGCCACGGGGAGGTCATACAGTGCAGTTCATTGGGAGGCGTATGGATCACATTACCGTGCGCCTGACATTGATAACACCGTTTGACATGATCTTCGCAATCGGCCCTCAGCGTCAACCAATAATGCCCTGTCCTCAAAATCTTTTTGGCCAACATCGGTCCACTCATATGTGGCCCACACACCCCGCCATGGATTTCATTCATAATCCTTTGGGATTGCGTTTCGTCTACGCATTGCAACAGTCCTAACCCGGCATCCCTTTTGTAAAGTGAATCGCCACTCAGGTAAAACTTCATCGCCATCTTTTGAATTCTCATCCTTTCAGTTCGATTTGCCTGATCGGGAAGGGATCTGTCTCTCAGATATTCCCTGATGTCGTGATACCAGGGCTGCCTTGTCAACACCACCTCGTTTGATAACACTGCCACATCTTCCTCATATGTCGGGGCATTCTGTACGGTGATCTCAATCTGTGGACTGTCCCTGCTCTTGATCACGTGGATTAAGGAAGCCAAAGTCGCCAATGCATCGGCAAAATCATTTCGTCCCCGAGGAATATGGCGGAAGGCGATATCTTCGAACTCTTGCGTAAGCTGGGTGACACAACGATGGTATGGAAGTAACCGAAGCTCCTTAGTGTTGTATACCCCGATTGCTTGTCTGATTACCAATTCTGAATCCCCGAACACCGCTAGTCTTTTTACTCCCATGTCACGGGCCAATCGGAGTCCCAAGATACACCCCTCGTATTCAGCGGTGTTGTTCGAATTGCTGAAACGAAGTTTAGTGGCCACGGGGTATTGTTCTCCGGTGATAGAGACTAGGACCGCTCCGGCTCCTGCCCCCTCGGCATTCATGGCACCATCAAAATACAGCTTCCAAAATTGTCCCTCGTCATCACATTTTTCGCGCGATACCCAAAATATATCCTCGCCCGGGAGAGGAGTTTCTAACGGCTCCATCCCTCCTGCCGGGGCTTCTGCCAACTGATCTGCAATTCCCTGCCCTTTCATGGCCTTCTGGGTCACGTACACCATGTCAAACTGTTGTAAAATTAACTGCAATCTTGATAGTCGACAATTCAGCATGGGCCTTTCGAAAATATATTTCAGGGGATCCATTCTTGATATCAGGTATGTTGTATGCCCATGGAGGTAGTGCTGTAATCTCCCTGCAGCCCAGGCCAGAGCACAACAGGTCTTCTCAATGGGAGTGTAATTCTGCTCACATTGGCTAAATCTTTTGCTGAGGTAATAGATGGCCTGCTCTTTACCCGCCTCATTTTTCTGTCCCAACATACATCCCATCGCGATGGCATTTACCGATATATACATAAACAGAGGGATCCCATCCTTCGGGGGTACCAGCACTGGTGCCTCCGTCAATTGTTTCTTAATGGTCTGAAACGCCCTCTGACATTGCTCATTCCATTCTTGGGACACCCCTTTTCTTAACAGTTTAAAAATCGGCTCACATGTAGTCGTCAAGTGGGATATAAAACGGCTGATGAAGTTTATTCTCCCCAGGAATCCTCTTATCTCCTTCTCTGTGTGGGGTGCCGGCATATCCACAATGGCCTTAATCTTTGCTGGGTCCAACTCGATGCCCCGATCACTAACCAGGAAACCCAAGAGCTTGCCCGATTGTACTCCGAAAGCACATTTGGCTGGATTGAGTTTCAGATTATACTTTCTGAGCCGATCGAATAGCTTTTTGAGATGAGTTATATGATCGGACTCTACCTTCGATTTCACAATAATGTCGTCCACGTAGACCTCTATCTCCTTGTGCATCATATCGTGGAACAAGGCCATCATGGCTCTCTGATAAGTAGCCCCTGCATTTGTGAGACCGAAAGCCAGTCGTCTATAGCAGAAAGTGCCCCAGGGGGTGATGAATGCGGTCTTTTCCCGGTCTTCTTCCGCCACCATTATCTGATGATATCCCGCAAAGCAATCCACAAAAGAATACATTTCGTACTGGGCTGTGTTATCTACCAGGATGTGTATGAAAGGCACCGGGAAGTTATCCTTGAGACTGGCCTTGTTTAGATCTCTGTAGTCCACGCATACCCTCACCTTTCCTCCAGGTTTAGCCACTGGGACCACATTGGATAGCCATTCCGGGTAAGTGGACACCATAATGATTCCCGCCCTGAACTGTTTGATGATCTCTTCCTTCACTTTTAAGCTCCACTCAGGTTTCAACTTTCTTAGTTTCTGCTTGACAGGCCTGAAACCCTCCTTGATGGGTAACCGGTGCACCACAATGTCGGTGGACAATCCGATCATATCCTCGTGCGACCAGGCAAAGACATCCTCATATTGGCTTAGTAACTCAATTATTTCTGCTTTTTGGCTGGGGGTAAGGTCTGTCCCTATCTTGAGTTCTTTTGGATTGTCAGGGGTTCCGATATCTATAGTGATGGTTTGGTCCAAATTGGGTTTGGGTTTATCTTCGACCCATCCTTTGATCTCATCAGGTGCGTCGTCGTAATCTGTCTCGTCTTGCTCAATGCCCATCAAATCGAAATCCAGCTCAATGTCAAAATCATAATCACCATTCAAATTTGAAAGATCGTTTGTTAGGCAAGGAATACTCAAATTGGTACACCTGACATAAAACAAAGTACTTGTCATATATAAATCATTTTTCACGACGATCGCAATTTCAAATAACACGAAGAAACGACACAATTATGCAGAAATAAAATACAACAAAATAAAACTTCTTCATTCCCCCATCCTCTAGGGTTAACCACCCTGACGTCGAGCTTTACCCTTGTTTGGATATCACTGGTTTCTGGGTCCAATTATCGATGGTCAGGTCAGATGAAATGCGCTGGATAAAGGAGGGCCTCACATCGGACACCTCCCCGATGATTACGGATACGTCGCCTGAATCCTTCTTTATATCTTCTCCAGGAATAATCAGCCCCGCCCAATCGATGACAGGCACAACTCGTTGGGCTCCCGGTGGTGTGATAACATTCGTCCCCTCCTTACTGCTTGTCGATTGTCCGGGGATATAGCATTTGGTTTCAAACTCTTTTGCGACTTCCTGCAGGAAACTTTCCCTCCGGGCCGACTCATTACGTGTGGGGGTTAACTCTTCATTCCCTGCCCCAATCACAGGTCCGCTGATCCCCTGCTCATTGCCGACTTTGGTCCCTGGGCTGCCAACTAGTCGAATCGGAGTCGCACCCTGACGGTGTCCCCGTACTGCGCCCACATGGTATCCCAATCCTGCCTTGCCTATCTGCTGTGGTAGGTGGATGGGCTTGGTGACTCCCTGACTGCTTTTCCCTAGTCCCTGTCCAGGTTTGGAAGTTCATTTTAATCATTTCCCTTGCCACAAAGGTGAGTTCCGGAGAGACCCTTGGTTTCACAGCTGGAGCTCCCAGGCATTTATAATGGGGAGTGCTAATCTCTAGTGCTTGAAAGCTGGCAGGCGCCGCTGACTCATCCACATTGATTACTGGTAGGCCACTCCTGGGAGGAGAAGGGTCATCACATTCGGCCGAGATTGTTACCAGATTCCCATCGATGATCAACTTGATTTGTTGATGGAGCGTGGAAGGAACTGCCCCGGCCATGTGTATCCACGGCCTCCCTAACAGCAGGTTGTAGCTTGCCGTGATATCTAAGACTTGGAAGGAGATATCAAAAGTACAGGGCCCTATCTCCACCGGCAATTCTATCTCTCCGATGGTGTCCCTCCGGGATCCGTCAAAAGCCCGAACCACCACATGACTGGCCCGTAGGTGCTTGGGACTGATGTTCATTTTCTTCAGCGTGCTGAGAGGACATATATTCAATGCCGATCCCCCGTCGATCAGCACCCCATTCATGACATATCCTGAGGAGATTACCGCGATGTGTAGCGGTTTTCGGTGACCCCTTCCCTCTTTGGGAATGTCTTCATCCGTAAAGGATATTGCATCGGTTTCCAATAAGTGGCCTACCAGTCGGCCGAAACCCTCCTCACTAATTTCTTTGGGCACAAATGCCTCCTTCAGAACCTTCATCAGGGTTTTGCAATGCTCACTGGATGACAACACCAAGTCCATGACTGATGTTAGGGTTGATTCCTCATTTAAAATCTGGATCCCCCTCATTTCTGGGTGATCCATCCTTTTCAAAAACTCTATGGCCCTTTCCTCGGAAACCTCTTCATTTTTTCTCTTTTGGCTCTCAAGGACCCGCCCGGGAAGATATAAGGGGTTCCCCTTGGTCGTCAAGGAAGCACAACTGGCCGCTTCCTCTGGTATTCCCCCGTAATTCCAGGGTACAGTCTTCAGACTACTGATAGGGAGCTGCGGCCTTGCTGCAAGGATGATGGGCCTCGGGGCTGTCAGCTTGACAGGTCCCTCTATGTTATTCGTACTTACCCCTATCAACCTGATGGGCGCTACCCGTGCATCCCCATGATCATGTATCACGTTGATCATCTCCTCAATTTTCTGCACATAGTTCAACCTTGGCGGCCCCCCAGCCTCACTTGCCTCCGTCACATTGACTCCCCCCCCATCATGTCTTGGCAGGGGATTTGCCTTAACATTCGGGGAGTCCGGTTGCTCCACCACAATTTCCCCGTTGTCGATCATGTTCTGAATTATATGTTTCAATGTCCAACAATCTTGTGTATCATGACCCGGGGAACCCGAGTGATAGGCGCACCGTTTGCTTGGATCAAATCTCCTTCCCTTCGGGTCACTTGGGGGAGCCAAATTGATTATCTTCTTTTGGGCTACTAATACCGCTAATATCCGGTCAAGCGGCTCCCCGAGCGGGGTGAATACTCGGTTTTGCGAGGCCTCATATCTTCTTCGCCCCTCTGCTCTTTGATCTGTGAAATTGGGGCGGTCGGGATGGCCCTCCCCTCTGTGCCCTGTACCGGAAGATGGCTTTCTGCTTTTCTGGATGACCCTTGTAGGATGAGGGAGACATCCTCTTCCTTCTTCTTTTGGACCCTCCGGGAAGTGCTGCCATAGTTTCCATTCTGTATTTGCTCGGCAGCAGCAGTTTCTAAAGCAGTAAGATCCCGGATTTTACCCGACTTCAACCCCATGTCTACCATCTCTCCATGTTTAATATCATATTTCAGCAAAGGGTCTTCCAATCCCCGAGATGACCCGCTCATAATACGGCGCCTCCTGAATGTCTACAAAGGTCATTACCATCTCTGATTCGCTCATCGGGGGGGTTACCTGTGCGGCCATGCCCCTCCACCGTTGTGCATATTCCCTGAAGGATTCCCTAGGCTGTTTCTTAACCTTTGTCATTTGGTACCTGTCAGGAGCCA
This sequence comes from Aralia elata, assembly GCA_034770075.1. Classification (NCBI taxonomy): domain Eukaryota; kingdom Viridiplantae; phylum Streptophyta; class Magnoliopsida; order Apiales; family Araliaceae; genus Aralia; species Aralia elata. Next base: position 73,660,976 of record CM068383.1, read on the forward strand.
TCTGGGCCTGAAAGCTGTATTGGGTTAAGAAGGTATGGGCCAATTCCTCCCAGTTGTGGATTCGGGCGTTGTCGAGGCGGGCATACCAGATTCTTGCCTCCCCTGTTAAGCTTTTCTGGAATAGTTGCATTCTTAACCCCTCATCTTCGGCATAAGCCCCGAGTTCTCCAATGTATATTTTCAAGTGTGTATAGGGGTCTCCCTTTCCATTGTACTTTTCGAACTCGGGAACTTTGAACTTTTCTGGATATCTGGCTCCAGGGAAAACACATAGATCCGAGTAATTAACCCTGCCCAGGGAGCCTATGCCCTTTAGGGATTGGATGGTTTCCTCCATGTATTTCATTTTTCTCCGAAGGTCGTCATTGTCCCCTTCTTCTGGGATAGTAATCACTGTCCTGCTAGGTATGGGAACGGCCTTTGGGATGACTGGCTCGTCCTTGAGTCGGGGTTGGTCCTCTCTAAGCAAGTTTGTACCATTTTTAGGAGGATTCTGGTCATCCCCTGGTGGTGGAGTATTATGCGATCCTTGGTTTACCGGATCCTGTCTGATTAAGAACTGTTCCTTTAACATTGTGGCCATTTCCATCATCTGTCTTTTAAAATCATCAAACTCCTCCCGAGATATGGAACTATGATTGGGAAGATCAGCCATTTCAGAGGTAGAGACCTGGGCTTTCTTAGACTGCGAACGGGTTTGAGGAGCAATCCTACAGAGATAATGATTCGAAGTTTAGTCTTGGGGAAACGTAAAATGGATGCATGCTAAAACTGTAAATTTTTGTTTTTTTTTTTTTGGGGGTTTTTTAATCTTTCCCTGCAAAAGAGAAAGTTAGTAGTCCTTTAGTGCCATAACCAATGCTAAACATGCTTTATTATGCTCCCCCAACTATTCCCTGCAATTCACAGCGGTTAGTAATCTCTTTCGACACAGAAAAGGGATGTATGAATATTGGATGAGATCATGACATTTAGACATATAAACGTAAAAAAGCATGAAGAGACTTTTCCTGCGTTGGGTTAATCTGATGCTGACCTACCCTAGGGTTACTCTCGCGGGCTTTTCGGCATGAAGGTTCCCAAATCTTCGCAATCTACTCGTTTGAACCCTTTCGATTGGAGCGGATTTGAGTGGTGCGTTTCCTGAGCCATCTCCGGGGAGCAGCCCCATCGAGTCCAGTAATAAGCAACCGACGGGTTCGCCTCAGGAGGAGGTACTCTCTCAACATACATTCACATTCATCGTCCTCACCGTATGCAAATGATTACTTTAAAGTAAAACAAATCCATTCAATCATTCATTCATTGGACAACAACACACATTCACACAACAATAAAAAGAAGTCAAAATGTCGCATACACATACACATTTATAAATTTTAAAGGATAGGATAGCATCAAGACTTGACGCGGCTTAAGCCCTCTAATGTTCCTCAGCAGAGTCGCCAGCTGTCGACGCCGGGTTTTCGCTTTCTCGTCTCTTTAGTCTTTTCCAATTTTTTGCCTTTTGATTTAGATGATGTTTGGAAAAGGTCGGCATTGATGTCGACGGGGTTTTGAAAGATTGTTTTTTTTATGATGAGCCAATTAACCAGAGTCGCCAGTTGGTATATTTGAAATGGATGTACCAACTCATCCGAGTTTTCGTTTTTTATAAATCGCTGGCTCATGTGTGACTCCGAATTCATTGGTCTGCGAATCGAGATTCATAGAGTTCGGGGGCTTGCTTAAGTGAGGGGAAGGTGTTAGGCACCCCCCGACTTCCGTGAAACACGGTTACCGCAATCTTGATGCTTTCCTATCCTATAATTCATGAATGTGTATGTGTGTGTGTGTGTGTGTGCCTATGTGAATGTTGTGGGGAATTTGTATGAAAGAGTCATTTGGATTTTAGGGAAAATCGTGTTTTAATTTGAGAACGCTTCGGAATATCTTTTCGGTATACACGAGAAAGCTTTATTCTTTATGAGAAAGGTTTGATTTTAATTGTCCAAAACTATGAGATTTTCATTAAGTGTCGTTTTGGCAAAACAAGAGTTTTAAACCTTCGTCTAAATAGGAATCGAGATCTATACGTTGCTTTCATAAAATGATGGGCAATTTCTAGAATCTCTTTAACCCTATATACAATGGTTTAATAAGACGTCATTTTATTTATAAAATCATTTTGTGTGATGTTTTTGGAAAACGATCTTTCTTTAGCTTTCTCGTTAGATAGGAATCGACATTCATTAACATTTCTCAAATTTTAACCTCGTGATTCTAATATCCTACTTTGATTGATTTTATGAAAATCTTATCATTTAGCCTTGAAATCAATTTCGTGTCATAAATCAAATCAAGCATAAACACGCGTCGGGGCTATTCATGGGCATGTAAGCCATCAAAATGTCCCCGAACGCCAACAATCACAAATTTCACTATTTCGGGGCCTTAAATCCGATTCTCGCCTTAGCGTCGTTTTAAGGCCCGACGATTACATGTTTACAATGAAAACTACGTCATTTCTACTTCTTACATCAAGATATGTCCATCATCGGATCGGGACCACGGGGTCGCTTTCCTAGGCTCACAACCAAATTTACACACACCCACAATCGGATATTACAAGAATTAACCAATACGGACAATCTACCAATATCACAAGACATCCCAAAATAGAGATCTAAAAGAATCTATGTCAATATAACACAAAAAACAAACAAGGAATCAATAAATAAATATCATCGGGTTATTAGGAAGAATTTTGTTCCAAATGGAACCCTCGCTAATACTCCCTAATTTATCATTCCATAATCATATGAAAACTTCATTTGATTTGACCAAAAGATGTGATAGAAATTGCAAAATGGAAGAGATTTTTTTACCTTGCAAATGAGGTCAAAATGGATCTAAATTTGTGTATTGAATAGAAGAAGAAAATATTATGTGATACAATCAAATCACAAGAATAATATTCCTCTCTTTTTTTCTCACTTCCTCTCCTATTTTTGTAGCAAAATCTCACTATTTTCTCTCTATTTCCGTGCTTGGTGCTGCTGCAGGATCCTTCTTCTTCACCAAATTTCTTCAACCTCCTGTATGCTGCCCGAAAGCTGGGCTTAAATAGGCTGGCCAGAGCCAGCCGCAGATCTATCTGCGGCTGGCCGCAGATGGATCTGCGGCTGGCCAGCTGGCACGCCTCCCATCGCACTCAGCTGGTAGTGCTGATTTCCTGGTTTCCGTGCTGGCGCACCCACTTGGCCGCAGATCTATCCGCGGCTGGCGGGCTTGACTTTCTCGATTTTCGTGCCACGCCTCGATTTCCGTGCCGCAACGTCGGTTTTCGCTGACATGCTCGTGTTCTGCAGTCCGGGAATTTCCGGGAGACGTGCCACCTCATTCGGAAGTGCCTGCTTCGGACGGCTCTGCTGTCACGTCGACTTGGGCTGCCCAAATCATTGCGGCGGTGCCGGGCGCTTGCCCTTGTGCCCGCTCGTTTGCTTCCGCAAGCCGGTTCAATTGACGATTTCGCCCTCCTGTCATGGTTAGTAGAAGGAAACGCAAAATTTAGGTGTCTACAAGAATATCGATGGAGAAGCCAAAAAATATTCGGTACCGTATGACAGCGCCGTAACAACCAATCATTGGTGGACCCTATAACAGAATAATTATCGGATACAGAAAACGACAAAATAATCGTTAATAAAAGTTGTCGACGAAACTATTACATTTCATTGTTAAAATATCCGGCAATAAAAGAACAGTAACGTACAGTTTCACTACAATATTCCACAGTATTAAACAAATAATTGTTACAGTAAAAAGGGTAATAATGGAAAGTTATGTATTTAAAAGTCGCAGGTACTGAAAAGTTAGATAGATTCATTAATACATTAGGTAAATAACACTATATACTTAAATATATGTGATATTAATACATTAAGTCAATAATGTAAAAGATAGATAATATAATAATAATTGTGAATAGTAAAGAAAAATACAATCTTGAAATGTGAAAAATGTGGATAATTAATGTGGTAGATTAAAGATAATCTTGAAATGTGAAAAGTGTGGTTAATTGATGTGTGATAGATGTTAATTAAGTTTTAGCTATAAATAGGGAGGCTTAATATAAAGAATTTCATAATTTTCTTGTTTATCCTTCCTTCCACTCTCTAAAAATTGCTTAGTGTAAGTGTTTCTTTGAGGGTGTTAAGGCTACCTTAAGTATTGGTGATTATCAATAAGAGTGCAAGAATTGTTCAGATGAGTTTTTCTATTAAAGTTGCACAAACACCCGCACACATCACACAGTATTTACAACTCTTCCTTTAGAAGACTTTTCATTTAGAAGATTCATTTTGAAAAGCTTCCTCTAGAAGATTTTTTCAAAATGTTATTTTATTCATTCAAAAATTATTTTGAAAGTTTATTCTATTACATTTTGTACACTACACATATTTATTTTTACAAATGTTATCAATATATTTTTAACAATTTTACAATATACGAGTTAGTGTACACCATGAAACTTATATGTGGTAGTTACTAATTAAATTATAAATGTACATATAGGTTGATCAATTACATAGAAAGCAGTATCTAGTCACATGTTAAGGTAAGTGATATTATTTTCTTCATACTCCTAAATTTAAACCTGCTATGGTAAGAAATTATTATTCATTTCTACAGCCCTTAACATTAATCGATAAAATTTCTTTATTGGCTTGCGCTTCATCTAATATCTTTTGACCTGAACTTTCCTATTGAATTCTAACCGTTGTATTTGAATTGTGAACTTTTGTATTGGGAACATCTTGGACTTTGAACTTTATATTTGGAGTACGAATATTTTGACTTGAACTTTCTATTTGAACTGTGAAAATTTAAGACTATTAAATGTTCCTTGTACCATGAACTTTACCGTTGAACTTCCTATCTATGAATCTTGGACAATACCCTTGGACTTGAACTCATTATGATATTCTGGACATCGTATTAACAATTTGGACATTATTAGATTGTGAACAAATTAAATTATTCCTTAAATATAACTAAATTACAGATCTCTAATATACATTCATTATTTTATTATTCTTATTATTTATATTTATTCTTGTTGTACTAACCATCAAGACTCAAGTCGTTGTGAATGGCTTTGGCCTGAGTGCAAAAATAATATAGTTGTTGGGTGTTTTTAGCCTGTGTCGCAACGACACGTGATAAAAGTTCTCTTTGGTCTGGGTGTAAAGAAGAGTTGTTGTTTGGCATGATCATGACCATTAGTGTTACAGTTGATGGAATCTTGATGATGAATTTTAAATTAGAGAAGATAGTAGATAGTATTGTTTATTTAACTCTTCTAATGGATTGCTCATTCCGCTGCAGTTATTTGTTAAAAACTTATGTTGTTTAGCATTTTATATCACTATTAGAGACTAAAGATAACTTTATCCGTTTGTTATCGTAGTCATGATATTCCTTATTGGGCTATTTAAGCTCACCCTTTTGTTTTCTTAATTCATTTCAAGAAATGAGAATGTAGCTGGGGTTAGTGGGAGAGCATGAGAATGGAGTGACAGTCTGATTTAGTAGTTGTAGTAGTCCTCATGACTAAGTTATAAAATAGTGTGCAAATAATATGACTATTCGAGATTTTAGAAAATAATAAAATAAGAGTTTAATGAAATAAATTTTTATTTTGATATTATTTATTAGCATTATACTGCATATGTGTTTACGTGTAGTGTAATGTGTGTATCTGTGATGTGGTAAATATATATGAATATATATTTATTACGTGAAAACAAATTGTTGGAAAAAAAATTTATAGTACGAAAAGAAAATAATTAGTTTAAGTATACAAAACTTATTGTATACATTAAATAAGATATATTAAAATAATTTGTAGAATTAAGTTATTTTAATATAGAGAAATTGTTAGATTAAATATATTATTTTTATTTAATGTATAATTTCCATTTATATGGAAAAAGATTTTTGAGTATATAGTACATTTTAATAAATATAGCGTGTGTATTATATTATGTTTATTATTATGTAATATATAAATTGGTGGTACAATATTTTCAATAAATATAATGTTTTAATATAGATGTTAAACATTAAGTATAATATATATATATATATATATATATATATATATATATATATATATATATATATTATATGAATTATGTATAAATTAGCTAAAATCAGGAAATAAGATAATAAAAAGAGTAACCTCCAAGATAAACTTAGTTGAGCAAAGGAAAGAAAATAGCATGAGCTGGGTTATGTTAGCAGGAGCTGGCAATTTCATACAATAACTCAAGATTCTATGGGCAAGCATAATGTTTGGAAAGCAAGGGAATTTTCGTGAGGAGCAAGTGTAAGGAAGCTATAAAACCAAGACTCAGTTCCCTGTTTTTCCCCCCAATCCAGCACCTCCTCCTTGTCTCCTCACTGCACTCCATCTGGCACCCTCTCCCCTGCCCAGCCCTGCCGAATCTCTCCCTACCCAATTTAAATTCTATTTTTGTTTGGTTATTTTAGGAAATTGGGGTCACAAGGATTGAACTGCAAAGACATAATCAAACATAGCAAACAAAAGGTATATATTGAATTGTGTTATATTATATTAGTTTATAATGAAATTAGTTAGTTTAAATGGGAATTGATTGTGAAAACAGTTAGTAGCGATCATATATGGATTGATCCATTATAAAAATTGAAATCCAATGTGAAGTATGTTTAGAAACTAAAGAAATGAAAATTGAGCAAAGCTAGTTAACATGTATATGAGTTAGTATGTTGATTAGTTAATTGTGTATAGTTCTTTGTTATGCAAAGTGTTGATATTGATTGAATTAGAGACATGGAGTATAGTTGTTGTTGTGCGGGATAACAAAGAGGAAAATTTTGGGTTAGAACGAAAACAAATTAAAACCCTTAGAAATCAGTCCACAAATAATTAAGTCGCACGCATTATGTTCGTAAAATTGCTTACAAGAGTCATTTTGGCTAAAACCCCAAAATTTCGCGAAGCTGAAACCCAAGTGAGGTTCATATATCCTAAATAGAACTAATTTAAAAGCCTTGTTGAATTAAACCATGATGGAATGCATTTTAAACGAAAAATAGAAACTTAAAAATTAGTACGCGCGCCCATTTTTGACGCGCTATTCAGACTGATTATCGGACCCAAAATGGGTGACTAGAATTTTCTAAAAATATTATGGTATAACATGTATAACATATTTAAAAATGAAAGAGATCCGATATACGAGCTAGAAGATAAAATTGTGCAAAGTTGCTATGCCATAGCGAAGCCGGCTGCCAGTAGCAGCAGCCACATGGTTGCGCTATGCAGCATGCCGATTGGCTATTTTGGCTTGTTTGTTCTCTCGCTTAAAATACCCGAAATGCGTCACTTGTATTTTCTAAAAATAGGTGAATATACCACCTATAATATATCCAAAATAGGTCAGGAACGGATTAGCGGATTAAGAATTAAAAATTCGCAAAATGAGCGTCAAGGCATGAGAGGGCTGGCAGCCCAGCAAGGCCAAGCCAAGCCCGGCAGGGCTAGGCAAGGCCAAACTGCCCATCCATGGCCAGTTTTGGGTCGTGATGTGATTTTCGATGTTTTTAGCAATTTGGACTATAAAAGCGAACCGATGTGAATGTATAATAGCTATACAAAGCGTAAATTCGGTTAATGTGCGAGAGTAACTATGAAAGCATTATGTAAACATAAGTTTACATATATAAAGCATAACCTATCCGTGTAATGGATTAAACAAATTGTAAATTCAAAATGAAATGCATTATCGCTTGTAGAACTATCTCGAATGTAAAAGTAATATATCGAATGAGAGTTGTCAAAAGATATACATCGGTGACAAATGATACGAAGCAAAGGCTATGGAAACGAAATTAAAAGTTCGTTAAATGGCATAGGTAGGTACATGGATAAATAATTATATATATAAATATATAATTGTGGCTATGTATGAACTAAGCAAATGGAAAAATGACTTTGTTTTGCATTGGAGGTATATATATATATATATATATATATATATATACACACACACACACACACACATATAAAGATCTATACTTCATTGACATATAAATACATTAAGCATATAAAGCTAATATACATGCAAAATAAAAATTCAATCTACTCGCGGAAGCAAAGCTAAGCTATAAATACACAAAAGAAGATACGAATACACAATATAGATGCAAGTTATATATAAATGTATACGATGTCCATGAAATGTGTTGTAAATGGTTTGTAACTACAAATGCAACGTACTAGACATTCTAAAAGCCATATTAGAACTTTTTGAGCAATTCATGGCTATAGTAAGCCAAAGCTTCAAAGATTTTAAAGGAATACGAAAGTTTTTCGAAAAGAAAAACAACAGATATTGATATGGCTTATGTGAATGTTTAATAACTATAAATGTTATGTGATATGGATATGTGGCTAATATGTGTATACATGTGAACATAACTGTGTAGAATTCGTGAAGAGAAATTAAACTAAAACTTATACCAATAATCACCGAACAAGGTAAGTATCTCTACTCTATGCACTACTTTTATATTATACAAGCAGGTATACGTTGAGCAAGTATCCCTAACTTGTTTACTTTTAAGCAAGTATTCTAAACATGTACAATGTTTTCATATTGTGCAAGTTTTCAGTTTCATTTAATTTCTATATTGAATACAAGTATCTTAATATTATTCGAATTATCTGTGTTTATTTGTACAAGTTCCCTAACTTGTGCAATTCAATTATTATTACGAGTATTTCGTTACTGTACATTAGTCCTTGATGTACAGTTAATTTAATCATTTGACAAGGCTTTTATGAGTATCTATATGAAATAGGTTCAAATTTGTGCAACTCTTTTATCGGTTGCACAACGTTGGTCCAGTTTGCTATAACGCTTATTTCAAAAGTTCAGAAATATGAACTGTTTAAACAGCAAGTCTAAGCCATTTGATACGGCTAGACTTGTGACGCCCCCAAATCCGGGGTCTCTTTACCCACAGATTCGGTGCTCACGGTACTACGCATTCATCGTCTATTTTACCCATTCATCATCAACATAAGGACATAAATGTAATTACTAAATATTACACAACGTCCTACTCTACAAATTTCAAGTTCTAAAACCTTAACATAAGTACATAACATCTTAAGAAAATTAATACAATCTAGAATGATCGCACATTCCTAGAATAAAGTATTACAAAAGCGGATATAGTATACTATCCTTTACTCGGTAACTTTTCCCTTGCCTTTATCCTTGCGGGAACTCTCTACCTGTTATGCCTTAGCTGAAAACATGTAATTTAAAGTAAGAATGAGCATTCAATTGCTCAGCAAGTATATAACATATAAATAACAATAACATCAGGAATCATGCTTCCAGTTCTACAACTGAACAACAGTTGAGAACACATTTTGAATAAAGAGGAACAATGATACGGTATTCCTTTACATTACTAACATTTTTAAGCAACATACTGAGTGGTCAAATGACCTTGAACTTTCTTCTTTCATTAAAAGGTTTAATAGTTTTATAACTATAAACTGAATATTTCTCCTCTTGGTACTTTAGGTGATCAACCTATCACCCTATGTTGTACAACATCTATGTAAACGTCTAAGCGTTTGTTTATCACCTATATAGGGTCAACCGGTATTACCGACCAAAAATAATTCCCCAATAATAGGGTTGTTCTTCTTAGTTTTACATTCAGAAATCCAAGTCAAAATAATTTGATTTGATAGCTACAATAAATATCAATAATATCTTCATGAATCATTCTAAATCAACAAAGCAATTCAATATAAGTCTAGCCGAAACAATTGGCTTAGACAACCATCTCAACAGTTCATGGAATATAGAACTTTAAAGCTTTGATAACATGCATTATAGCATAACTAGATATCTTGAATAAAAGTAAGAATACTTACACAATAATAAATTTTGAAAGCTTAGAATTTATTTAACTTCAGAAACTCGCATAATATATAAGAGTTGTACGGTTTAAGAAACTTGCTCAAATATAAATTGAGTAAGGTTAAGGTACTTGCATTCAATATATAGAAAGAAAGAAGTTAAGGAACTTGCCTCAAGCGTCTGCTATAATATTATAACACACGTTCATTAATATCCTACACATGTAAATACACATACACATAACTAACGTGTTTAATCATTCTATATCCAACAAATAACTTTATATTGCACTTCTAAGGCTTCACTATATGGTCATGAGGTAACTATAGCATGTAAATAACATCATTAAAAGAAAACCTACATTCTGGGCTTGTTGGGAAATTTTTAATGGGCCTGACCCGACCCGACCCGGCACTGCAGCGCCCGGTTTGGCCTAGCCAGCGGCGCTGCGGCGTCAGCCCTCCCCATTTCCTTCCCGAGTTGACCCGACGCTGTGGCGCCAGGTTTTGAACTAGCATCGGCGCTGCGGTGCCAACCTGTTTCTCCCGTCTTCCGCCACGTGTCCGGTGCTGCGGCGCCAGATTTGTTCTTATGAACGGCGCTGCGGTGCCGACATACAGGGACTGGGTTCTGCAGATTTTTCAATCGTGCAGTCCGACCTTCCTCCGCTCCGATCGCCATAACTCCTTCAATACACGTTCAAATTGGTCCATTCTAGACTCTATGGACTCCTAACTCATGGGGCTACAACATATCAAAAATGTAGAGCTACTCATTATCATTAACAAATCCAAATCCTAAGCCAAAATACAGAGTTCATACTCTGTTCTTGGCGTTCTTGGTGTTCTTCACCAAAATCAACTCCAAAACTTTGTTTTTACACCTTTTAACTCCTTTCCAGCTGTGTTATGAAGATAACCCATGGAACTACAATGACACAACAATAAATAAACACAACAAGCACGGAATCATAGCTTTATAGTCCTCTAAATTTGTCCGAAGGTCTTTTTGTTAGAAAAAATGTCCAAAGTTTCATCCATTAAGCAAAGGTTCAGATCATTCTTCGTTTTTGTTCCACTTTAAAGGTATTAATGCTTTACAGAGTGTCTTAACAACAATATAAACCTAACACAACCAACAATAATAACCAAAATCTCAAGAAAAGCTCAAACCCATTAAGAAAGCTTCCAAGGTCAACAATGGAGGAAAAATGGAAGGAAAATCATTTGGAGAGGAGATTACCTCTTGCTTCTTGCTATAATGGAGTTACTGAGCTAGCTAGGGACCTCCTTCTTCCCTCTTTTGCTCACGTACCCCTTCTTCTTCTTCTCTTTTTCTTCGCGTGCGTTCTCTTCTTCTTCTTCTCCTTCTATTTTCTCTCTTTCTCTCTCTGTATTCTCTATTCTCTCACTCTCTATCTTCTTATGCTAGCAACAAGGAAGGACAATGGAATGAAATGAGAGAAGTGGAGGGAATTCAACCGAGTCTTGCTTCGGGAGAGGAGGGAGTTGAAGTGCCCGAGCTCTTGGAAACCAAATAGAGAAGAAATGTTGCAAATTTAGAATTCCCACATGTACTGTGATTGCCCATCACCTTGCCCGTTCAACCCTCCTGTCAGCCTCTCATTGGCTCCCTGCTACACCTGGCCTCATCTGATTGGTTGAGGCTTAATTGCCTCTCCAATTAGTCCGAATATACACAAAAATATACCCGAATACTCTCACTTTTGTACCAAATTTGGTAAATAGCCCTACCCAAAATTAAAATGGGTACTCCCATAAAATATTGGGATGCATAAAAATAATTATTATAGGATTTGTCCAATTATTCGGAACACCCATATATACATTTCGGATAAGGATTAAATCGCGTATCAGCTAAAATAAAATTTTTGACACTTGGAAAAATTATTCCTTCGCACACACGTCTTAACGAAATTAATAGAAATCGAAAAAGATGCAAAAATATTTGGGCATGAATAGTGCCTCGGGAAACGTGCCCAATGAATAGTGATTTTGCGATTTTTTGCGAAATCAATTTATTCACTCCCACGAGACACAACACATAAAAATCATACATTCACATCATCTAGGTTATTAAATAGCTTTAAACACATCACATAAAAATAAAAATTTAATCCATTCATTTAATAATAATAAAACCCAATTACAAAGGTATTACGATTTGCGATTGTTACAAGACTAATATTCCTTTACTACTCATTTGCAAGTCTTAAAATATTATTGATATTAAGTAGAGCTTTTCATCCAAATTATTTTGGTTTGGAATTCAAGTGTAAGGATGAACATCCCTTATTTGAGAAATTTTTATGTGCCAAAGGCAGTATGATGAACGTAAATGTCATTCCTGCACGTAGTATTGATCAATATATGGCATAACGGGTTGATCACCCACCGTGCCCATAAGCATGCCGGTTTATAGATGAATTTCTGTCCAAATCTTTTTGAACTTGAAAATAAAAGTTCATGGTCTTGTGACCGCTCAACATCTATAGTCAATACGTCGTTTCAAAAATGTTAACGATTTGATATGTTAATCAGAATTATTTCAATTACTTCACAACTATTGATTCGTTGTAGACGTATATCTCAAAGGAAACATTTAATCCTTGTATACGATATTTATTAACTGCTTTTACTTGCTGAGCAATTGCATGCTAATTCTTACTTTGAAATTAAATGTTTTCAGCTAGGCAGGATCGTACAGAAGAGTCTGAAAAGAACAAAGGCAAAGGAAAGCTAAATGAATAGTTGGAAGACGCGGTATCTGTAATAGTTAAAAGTTTGAAGTGTGATAATACATTATCTATAATGTAATGAAGTATTTAAAGGTCTTCGTACCTAGGATAAACGACTCTGATGTAATCTTTTTAATTATTTAATATATTTGCAGTTTGATAATTGGTATCGTGTTGCACCAAATATGGGTTTCAAGTACTCGGATTTGGGGGCGTCACAAATAATTTTAGTGAGGACTTAGTGTGTGTGCTGTCGTACTATACACGGTATTGTAATAATTATAATTAGGAAAATTTATGTATATTGTTTTATATTTTGGCGACTCAAATTGGGTTGTATAGGCCCGAATTTAGGGGCGTCACATGCAAGCTAAGAGATGAAGAAGAGGAAGTTGCTAAGCAGCTTGAGAAGAAGAAAAGGGATGCTACCCTTGAGAAAGTTTAAGGGAAGAGACCCCTTATTGTAAAATCCAAGAAATGATTTGCTCATATTAAGGCCCAATTGGCTCAAGAGTTTAAGAAAAGAAAAATCATAACACTCCAGGAGAGATAAGATGAAGTTGAACAATTGGCTAAGTCTAATACTCCAATAAACATAGAGCCACAGAAGCAAGCTACGATCATAGAGCCAACAAAGAATGCTAATGAGGCGGCAGGGAAAGCTACTTCTAAAAAGCCTAGGATGAAAAAGAAGAAGAAAGTCAAACGCATTGTAAAAGGCTAAAAGATAAGGAAATAGGTTGTGCAAGTAGCTCAAATTCCATAAATGAAAGGAATGACACTTAGGTTGCTGAGCAGTTGAGCTTAGACAAGAAGTGGAAGCACAAGATGATGGGCCGGGAGCTTGTACTTAAACAGGCTCAACAAATTGAGGTTGGCCCTACTGTTGAGGCTAAGGAAGTAGTAGTTGAAGGAAAAGTTGGAATTAAAAAGGAGCCAGATCGTGAAGAGGCTCTTCAAAATGTTAATTCCCTTTACTCCAAGCCTGAGGAAGTTGAGGGTGTAAATGAAACTAGTTTTTAGGGGGAGCAACATCAGACTGTGTCATCAAATACAGAAAAAAGCCCAATTATGCAGGATGAACAGTTAAAAAAAATGATAAACGAGGTCGTATAGTACATGACACACTCTACGATCCCAAAAAACTTTTAGCCTACTAAGGAGATCACCATTAAAGATCATTTAGGCAATGATGTTGAAAATTTTTTCCCTTAAAGGGTGCAAGCAATTGACTTGATCCTGTTTCATTATATTTCAATGTTGCCCAATTATTTAAGGCCCAAGTTGAAAATGACTATAATTAAGTGGGATGGTCACTCAAGTGCTATCCCAAAGTTTAGATCCTAGCACAACGTCACCCACCCTAGATCAACTTTGGGAAGAAGCTCTTAACTACCAATTTAAAAGTGGAAAATATTCCCTCTACCTCTTTTACAACTGAACTATCTCCAGCATTCTAAGTATCTTAGGATACAAGTGACTGTGATGGTTGTTGATGCAAGAAAGTAAGGCAAGGACACGTTTGTTGACTTGGTCATATTCTAGTCTTAAGTTTTGATGATGACTTTCTTATTATGCTAAATATTTACTCATGCAATTACAATATATTGATAGATAACAAAGGATTCCTTGAATTTTTATGGATTGATGACTTGAAGATATGAATTAAGTCTCTAGGATTTCAATGTAAGATCCTAACTTTAATTATATCTCAATCAAGACTCTAGGTTTTGCATTGCATGGAAATAATCATGGAAGTAATTAGTTAGTAATGGAAACAATTAATTGAGCTTTCAAAATTAATGAGGATTAAATATTAGGTAATGACATCTAATTTTTGGAAAGCTGATTCTTAAATCATTTCCATAATTAAATGAACTAGTAACAGATTTTGGAGAGATTCCTAAAAATAATATGTCACCACATATCTTGGGATTGAGCTATCCATTATTAAGTTAATTGAACTTTCTATAATTCACTTAATTGATTGAGCTGATATATATATATATATATATATATATATATATATATATATATATATATATATATATGTATATATATATCAAATCAATCTTGTTGGCTAAATATTATCTTTGACTAAGTCCATTTTGTTCCAACGGGTTTATAACATATATTCAGCCAATGATTAAATCAATCCTGCCTTAAATCTCTCCTAAATGGTAACGACTATATTCCTTCTCTATTATAAATTGGATCAGCCGTGGCTTGCAAAATAACAAGGAGAACAACAATTAGAAATATTCTGATTATTCCATCTCTTCACAAACATTCGTAAAAATGGTTGTTTATAAATTTATTGTGAATAATCTCTCAAAGCTATTGCGCTTCACCAAGTGTCTATTAGTTTCAACTTCTCTACATTGAGCTTTACTAGTGATATCTTTATATTACTCATTGATCATTGCATATAAGTTGGGCCTTGAATTTTGATATAATTATTGCAATGATCATAGTTTATCTTGTTATAATCTCTTAATCATTCTCAAAATAGTTGATAGACTAAGGGATTAGTCTAGTGTTTCTAATCCGGGTTGGATTAGGGGGTGTTTTACAAGCAAGTTTAAGGAAACATAGGTGCTTAAGGGTGCATAGGTCCACAGGGAGCAAAAGTGCTCGAGGAGTATAAGTACTCAAAGGCTGTGAGAACTTGTTTTGTAAAGGGATTTAATTTTAAACCATATTTATTAATAAAAGAATCTCCAATACAGTTGGTATTAGATGTGGATTAGGCCACTAGAATAGAGGTTAGGGACCGAACCACATAAAAATCCCTTGTGTTCATGTGATTAATTGTTTTACTTTAATTATCCATTGCATACTCCAATTCAAATTGTAAAACATAATCTTAATACTTTAACATATATATTTCATCAGAGACTTATTTATTTTAACTCAGATCTTTAGTTGGTATAAGTAAATTTATTTACAAAACTGTGTCAGTAAACAGTTCTCTGCCAGTTCTGATAAACCAGTAATCCAGCAAGCTGAATTCATAAATACAACATACTGCATTTTTATACAAGAATTTTTGACTGATTACTTAAATTGCAAAAGTTTGATATCGTTTGTTCACACACTGATTTAACCCCTCCTTCTAAGTGTGCCTATCTGAATTTCATTTGGTAGCTTGGCTCTACTTATCTTGGTCTTAAAAGTGACTTGTAGGGAAAGATTCTGACATGACACAACTTGGGAACACTATTCAAGAAGGTCAATCAACTTTTAGACCTCCACTGTTTATGGAGCTGAAAATTATAACTTCTAGAAATTTTGAATGAGGATCTATCTTAAAAGGGATCTTTGGGAATGGTGGGTAGTGGAGAATGGTCCTGTCATTCCAAAAAAAAATTATGGTACTCCAAAGACCTTAATGAAGATGGACTCAACCGAGATCTAAATGGTTTCCTATGATTTTAAAGCAATGAATACACTCCGTAGTGGTATTGTACAATCCGAGATTGACAAAGTATCCTCATGCAACACGACTAAGGAGATATTGGACACCTTGAAAGTAAGCCATGAAGGTAAATCAAAAGTAAGAGAAGTCAAGCTTAGTATGCTCCTGCATGATTATAAAATGTTCAAGCTTGAAAAAGATGAAACTATTAAGGTGGCACAAGCAAGGTTTCTAGTATATACTCATGAATTCCTTGAAGCTACTTGATAAATCAATTCCACAAAGTGAGATCAACTATAAGTTACTTCGGGTTATGCCCAAGAGGTTTGCTTCTAAAGTTACAACTCTTCAAGATTCACCTAATATTTCTTCTATGGATACATTAACTCTATTTGGTAAATTATAAGAATTTGAACGTCAATTAAGGATATATGATGATGAGGAGAAAACTCCTCAAAAGAAAGCATTGGCTCTTAATACAGGAAATGAAGAAGAACTAGATGATGATCTGGATGAGGAAATTGCAATGATTTCAAAAAGGCTCAAACACTACAAGAAAAAGGTCTAATTCCGATAGAATATTCTGTCAGAAATTCGATCAGATATATACAGGTCGGAATTTAGCCCATCGAAAATTCGGTCAGGAATAACACAAGTCGACGGATTAAATTCTGACCAATATTCCGTCGAAATTAGACTATTTTTGACGGATTTATTCGGTCGGGAATATTCCGTCGGCTTTCTTTCTACCACGTGTCATCGTCTGGTAGGACTAAAAAGGGTTATTTCAGACAGAATTTTCGTCAAAATTTAAATACATTATGTTAGAATTAATAATTTTATATATTATATTTAATACCTAGTTTCGATAGAAGTTCCGTCAGAAATTTCTTATTCCGTCGAAAATAAGGGATTTTTTAAATATTTTTTTTGTTTTAGCAGTTTTCAGGATTTTAACCCACATTTTTGTACTTGTAAACCTGCTTTATCCCAACAACACATACAACGTAACTATCCAACAACATGTACATACAGTATTAATCTAGCTTATGTTCACATACAAGTCCAATATGAATTACCAAGGCCAACAATAATAAATATAAACTGGTTTTCCATAGGATATACAAAAATTTCATTAAATTACAATGATTTACAATATTTAAACTACAATATGTCAAACATTAACTTACCTACGAGGATTTACATCCTATTAAGCTAAACTAAAGTCAAGATGAATAAAATATATACAAATCATCTACAAAACTAAGTCAAGCTAGTAGTACTACCCCCAGTGTGAGGAGGATCATCAGGCGGGGGTCGACGGTGTTGCTCTGGTGTATAAAAATCATCAGCGTCGTCCCTCCGCTCGTGATCAGCATTTCCAGCCTTCTCGGCATCGCCATCCTGCTCGGGATTGCCACCCTGTTGATACAATTAAAAATATAACTCATTAGTCTATATGACAGACTTAAATATACAACTAAATGAAAATTCTATAACATACAGAATAATCAACTAAAAATGAATAGTATACCTGAGTAGTCGGGGGGCTGACTCAGTATCGGCCCAAAAGCCTCCGTGAGTAGGGTAACCACCATCCGGACCACCTCGTCACGTATCGCGGCGAACTGTTCCGGAGGGATACCCTTACTTTCGACGGTGGCCCCAGCTGCAATGTCCTTAGCAAGCTAGTGGAGGCGAGCACGGCTGGGCAGGTCCTAATGATGGAATATCGGATCCGTACCAAACGTCTCCGACACCGCCGCCATAACCCTCTGGAACATGACACCGTCTAAGCCAGCGCTCGTATGTGATGGTCCCATAGGTGCTCTCGGATGCATGCGCTGGCTAGAGCCTGCGAAAATAAATATAACATTAATAACAATCTATTAAATTTGTTCAAAAACGAGAAACATACTAAAATTAATACCTCTAGGTAATGTATAGGCTAGTATCCTCGGCAATCCCAACACGCAAGATCTACTAGTAGTGCTACTGGGGGGATCCTAAGATGTGACCTAGAGAGTCATCTCCTCATCCTGAGAGAAACTAATCTCCGACGGAGGGATGGTGGAATCTAACGTCTCGAAATCGCCCCTAGCAGTCCACAACTTAGCTATACGCTGGTCCCAAAGCTTCTCAAACCAGTTTTGTAATTTATTATGTATATGTGAGTTAATAAAATCATTATATTAATTACGTAATATTAATAATTACCAATTATTATAACTAGTTGTATTACCCGTATAGTTAATTCTGCGGGAGACATCGTCGACTCATTCAGTTGTGTGTTGACTTGGTCATATTCCAATCTTAAGTTTTGATGATGACTTTCTTACTATGCTAAATGTTTACTCATGCAATTTCAGGATATTGATGAGACAACAAAGAATTCCTTGAAGTTTTATGGATTGAAGACTTAATGATATGAATTAATTCTCTCGGATTTCAATGTAAGATCTTATCTTTAATTATATCTCAATCAAGGCTTTAGGTTTTGCATTGCATGGAAATAATCATGAAAGTAATTAATTAGTAATAGAAACAATTAATTGAGATTTCAAAATTAATGAGGATTAAATATTAGATAATGGAATCCAATTTTGAAAAGATGATTCTTAAATCATTCCCATAATTAAATGAACTAGTAACAGATTTTGGAGTGATTCCCTAAAAATAATCTGTTACCATATATCTTGGGATTGAGATGTTCATTATTAAGTTAATTGAACTTTCCACAATTCACTTAATTGATTGCGCTAATATATATATATATATATATATATATATATATATATATATATATATGTAGGTACACGGCTGTGTATAACAGTCGTTATAGCCCAAAAGAACCGTCGCTATAGCCAACTGTGCATTACACAGCTGTGTATATACATTTTTCTCATATATATATATATCAATCAAATCAATCTTGTTGTCTAAATATTATCTTTAACTAAGTCCATTTTGTTCCAACAAGTGTATAACATATATTTAGCCAATGATTAAATCAATCTTACCTTAAATCTCTTCTAAATGGTAATGACTATATTCCTTCTGTATCATAAATTGGATCAGATGTGGCTTGCAAAATAACAAGGAGAACAATAATTAGAAATATTCTGATTATTCCATCTCTAATCACAAACATTTTTAAAAAGGGTTGTTTATAATTTTATTGTGAATAATCTCTCAAAGTTGTTGTGCTTCACCAAGTGTCTATTAATTTTAGCTTCTCTACATTGAGCTTTACTGGTGATATCTTTATATTACTCATTGATCATTGCATATTAGTTGGACCTTAAATTTTGATATAATTATTTCTTTGATCATAGTTTATCTTGTTATCATCTCTTAATCATTCTTAAAACAATTGATAGACTAAGGGATTAGTCTAGTGTTTTTAATCCGGATTGGATTATGGGTTTTTACAAGCAAGTTCAAGGAAGTATATGTGTTTAAGGATGCATAGGTACCCAAGGAGCAAAGGTGCTCAGGGGTAAAGGTGCTCGGGGAGTATAAGTGTGACGCCCCCAAATCCGGGTACCTCAAACCCGAATCCGGTGCTACACGATACATCCCATTCCATATAACAAAATAGACATGAATGTAATTACTATATTATTACAACACGTCTTACTCTCAATCCCAGGTTCTATTACCATAACATCATTCCAAACACATAATAAGTCTTAATATTACAACATTACTAATACAAATAAACTATGACGCCATCTAGACGTTCATCTTGCCCTTTCCCTTGTCCTTACCGGAACCTTCGGCCCGCTCGGACTTAGCTGCAGTGTTTAATATAAAGCAAGAATGAGCATTCAATTGCCCAGCAAGTATAACAGTTGAATAACAACAATATCATCAATCATATCATTTCTCTTCGACAACTGAACAATAGTTGTGAAATATTCTGAATAAACAAGAATAATACTTTGCTTTCATTTTAAAAATATATTTTTGAAACGACATTGAGTGGTCATAAGACCTTGAACATTCTTTTGCTTTCTTGAAAAGGTACACAGCATTATAACTGCAAACCGTCTTACTTACGAGCACTTCTAGGTGATCAGCCTATTGTACTCTATGTTGATCAACACTCTAGCTGGAAAAGACTATATGCGTTTGTTTAGGCGCTCGATGCCTTGTCAAAATAACTGACTAAAAACTGCCCCTAATATTAGGGTTGTTCATCTCATTCATGTCTCGGAATCCTAACCAAAACAATTCGGTTGGATAGCTCTACTTAATCATCAATAACATTTCAAGGATTTATTATCAAATCAATAAAATATCTCAATATCTGTCTAGCCGAAACAAATGGCATCGACGTTCTCTATAACAGTTCATATATATGTGAACTTGAAAGCTTCAACAATTTATGTCATAACATAGCTCGAATACTTGTGCAAATACTGAAAAATTTACATAAGTAAGGAATTCACACAACCATATATGTATTGCGTAAATCGAAACTTCAAACATCGCATGAGAGTCAAGAGAATATAATTAAATGAATCAAATAAACTTGCACAATATACGTCTATTGTATAAGATTCGAAACTTGCATTCAATACTGAAAATGAATGAAGCTAGAGAACTTGCCCAACACAAAGGTTAGACAAGGGTTTAGGAAACTTGCCTTAAGCGCTTGCTATTAGTTGACGTTAATCGTCCTTCAAATATGTCCTACGCATTTAAACATATATTCACATACCAATTAGTCTCACAATAGACACTAAACATTGGCTTACATTAATTAAGACATTATATCATTACGAACATTGATTGCCACTACGACTACCCAAATGGGGGTCTCGCTCCCCGGTGAGCTGGCGGGGGAGTAGGGGGCAACGCCCCCTGAAAGCCAAACGAAAAATGCAACTATGCTTTTCATTTCATTTAAGAAAATCTCACGTGACTTAGTCATTTCATGCTTGGGGTCATTCAACTATTACACTAACATATCATACATATGTCTTGGGGTATTTATAACATGTTGGGTCTATGTAAACATGCATCGCATCAACAACACAAAGAAGCAAAACAGTTCACCTCTGCAGACCGGCGCAGCTGCGCAGGTCTTGTCCTTGGGAGTGGCGCAGCTGCGCCACTCTAATCCAGGGACTTCCAGCTCTGCAACCCAGCGCAGCTGCGCAGGTGCTATGCTTGGGAGTGGCGCAGCTGCGCCACTCTGCATCCAGGGACTTTCAAGTTCTGCTACTGCAGAACCCAAAAATCCAAACTCTTGATTCCGTCCCATTTGCTTCTTAGCCATTATACAACAAGTCTATATGACTCAAAACATACTTTTACAACTGAGCTATGCATCATAACATCATTTAATCAATTAATCATCTCTAATTCTCATGTTCCTCAGAGAAATCATTCTCTTAGACATTAAACCAAATAGTTGGGGGGCATGGCTTTAGAGTTCATAACTCATAGCCTATCATTACATGGTTACCATTGACTTCACATATGAAATCAACTCCCATAGCTTCTGGACATATACAACCAATCCACAACCAATGCACACAACCAAACCAAGATGATTACAACTTCATTATTAACAAAACATGAACAACAGTCCACTAATGTCCATTTCAGTCCATTTCTTGATTCCTTATGCATAGGTTTGATTCTCATTCATTGTTACACTTTTACACATTATTAACAAGCTTTATACAGAGCTAACAACATATACACACGTTCATGAATAACCAAGCAATTTCAGCGACATTACTCCAACAAGCAATCATAGCAAAACTAGAAACTTGGAAAGAATGTGGAAATGAGCTAAGCTCTATATTGCATACCTCTTGAGCTTGTTCTAAGGTTGCTAATGAGCTAAAGCCAGCTGCTACTATACTCCTTCTTCTTCCTCAAATCACCCGAACACACTATTCTCACTCTCTAAATATTCAGTTTCAACACTTAGCAACAAGAAATGGATGGAAGGCTTGCAATGGCATAAGTATATATAGAGGAAGTGATCAGATGTTCTTGGAGGTGGGAGGAGCTGAGCATGCTCTCCCGCATCAGCTCCCCATGGCTGGGAGAGTGAGCTTTGCTCCTCTCCATGCCCGGGTAATCCCCCTCCCTTCTCCCCATTTGTTCCTCCTTCCTTTTCCTCTACCAAATGCAAGAAATTGCTTCTCCCCAAATGCATCACGTTCTTCATATTCTTCTCCCTCTCTTCCTTCTCCCGTACTCTTCCTCTTCCTCCAAATGATCAGCTGCATTCTATAACCCATTTCCCTTCATGGGTCATGGGTTTGGGTCATGGATGGTGGGTTTGGTTCATGGACTAGGTCCATGGGTTTTGGGCTTCACTTAATAACCTTTTGGGCTTCTCTTAGACTCCAAATTTAATACCAATTGGGCTTCTAATAAAAATTCATTTTGGCTCAAATAAAATCCCACACTTGGATTATTAATCCCTCTCATTAACGCTTTGGCGAAATTATGAAAAGTCATAAAATCGAAAAAGACGTCTTGGCGTAAATAACGCTTTAGTGCTATTTCTCTAATGATTTAATCAACTCCAATAAAAATAATAACAATCAAAAATTATCACATACACATCATATGTAGTAATAAAATATTCACACACATAACACGGAATAATATTAATAAAAGTTTAATTTATTCAATAAAATTCGTAGGCTCGTGTTACAAAGCTACCCACGATCCGCGATCGTTACAATAAGTATTCAAAGGTTGTGGGAACTTATTTTGTAAAGGGTTTAATTGTAAACCAAATTTATTAATAAAAGAGTCTCCAATGCTAGTTGGTATTGGATGTGGATTAGACCACTAGAATAGAGGTTAGGGGCCAAACCACGTAAAAATCCCTTGTGTGTATGTGATTAATTGTTTTACTTTAATTAGCCATTGCATATTCCAATTCGAATTGTAAAACATAATCTTAATACTTGAACACATATATTTCATCAGAAAATTATTTATTTCAACTCAAGTCTTTATTTGGTATAAGTAAATTAATTTATAAAATTGTGTCAGTAAACAGTTCTCTGTCAGCTCTGATAAACCAGTAATCTAGCAAGCTAAATTCATAAATACGGCATACCGCATTTTCATACAAGAAGTATTTGACTGATTACTTAAATTACAAAAGTGTGCCTATCTGAATTTCAATGTTCATAGAGTCAACCCACACGAACGTAGAGTCAAACACTAACTAAGTCAATTTTATACCCACTTCTTGTGACGCCCCCAAATCCGGGGTCTCTAACCTCAGGTTTGGTGCTCACGATCCATCAACATCATAAGCATTCTATATACTATTGCGAAATAATAAACAAACGTTGTTCATTATAATAACGTCTACAACAATATTTTTCAGGTCTATTTAACCTTAACTTAACTCATACCTTTAGTATTACAAACATGTTTACATAATAATTACATCAAATATAAGGCCTAAGAGTTTATAGTAAACTACTCCTGCACTTTTTCTTTTCCTTTGTCTTTCTTTGTAGAACTTTCTGGTTTAGCTAAAATAAACGTCATGATATAGCAAGGGTAAGCAACTAGTTTGCTTAGCAAGTTTAATTACAAAGGAGATATATCATATCAGAAAGGATTTTATCTATAGATATTCAATGATAAAATTCAACTGTACAAGAATAATCGATAAGATTCAATAATGAAACAATAGATACTGAGTGGTTATAATTAACCATGAATATATACGAAGGTTGTCAGTATTTAAACTGGTCCTTTTAATAAGTTTTGGTAATCAAGGGGATCAACTTTTCATACCTAGTGATGTATGCATAAACACTTAATAATCGAGCAATAATTATTTTCCAATTAATGCTTTAATAAAACTGTTCTTTTTCTCAGTCGAAGAACCATACCAATCAACTGGCAAGATTAGCTTTTAAAATGATTTGAGTTTATCAAATTAACGTGTTCGATCTAGCTGATACAATTAGCATAGATCCAGCTGATAACAGTTCATTGATGAAAGAACTTTAAACAATTCATAGTCAAAAAATAATAATAGAACGAAAATTTAATTACACGAAGTGCGAATGTCAATAAATATTATAGATGTGAATAATCATCAATAATTATTCACTAATATGCTTTGAAAAATAATAACTCGAGTTGCGTTAGGAAACTTGCGATATGTAAGAAGTTTAAGGTAAGAAACTTGCTTGTTGGACGAGCTACAATATTCTACCTTTATTTAATATTCATTGATTGACCTAGCATTGATAAGATGTAACGAATGCGATTTTTGTGATTAAATAAAAATATTTATTGAGATATATAAATATTTTTGTTAATTTATTTATTGAGTAAAATAAATAATTTATAAAGTTATGGTGAAAGAATTTATGTTAAATGCTATTTAAATGTGATTTGATGTGATTATTCTAATTTAATTTAATAATTAAATTAGATGATTAAATGATTTATTTGAATAAAGGATTTATTTGAATAAGATAATTTATTTGGTGTTATTGTTATTGGTTAAATGGAATTATTAATTAAGTTAGTAAGGTTTAATTGAATTTATTTAATAACAAGTTTAATTAAATTAAAAGTGTGACAATTAAAACTATATAGTAAAATGGATTATTAAAATAAATGGAGAAAGGATTTTATTTAGATAAACCAAACAAGGCCTTGTGACCCTTGGGTGGTAAAAATGGATTATTTGGTATTTGGGTTTGCCAAACAAGGCCTAACCCTTTGGTTTTCTTTAACTGACTAATTAAGCTAAGTACGTTAAAGTATGAAAGGTTGTCAGTTGTTTTTTTAAAGTCTAAAGAAGAAGAAGAGAAGAAAGGTTTAACAGAGAAAAAGAGAAAAAAAATTGAAAGAGAGATTAAGAGAGTTTTGTTAATTGAGAATTAAGAAGAAGGGGGAAGCTAAGGAATCATACATAGCTTCAAGGTATAATCTCTTTTAAATTTTGTTAGTAGTTTTCTTTTCTCTGTATATGATTTTTATTTTACTATATGTGAAATTATATGCTAAATACATGAATTATTTGGTTATAGTTGCTAGTAAGTATGTATTAGAGATTATGTGATGTGTATAAACTAATTTGAAAGAGTTAATTCATGAAAGCATGTTTTAGAATGAAGTCTTTGGTTTTACAGAGTCTTATTTCATGTATGGCATATATGTATGATAATTGATGTTCAATTTGGATATTAACCAGTAAATTGGCATTTGATTATGATTATATAATGAAAAATGAAAAGAATGCAAGTAGAATGGATTAAAATGGTTTAGAGATGGATTTACAGTGGTTGATTTCGTTGATATGGCTAAAACATGAGTATTTTGTTTAAACAGTGAATTTTTGGGTTTTAATTAGTTGATTAGGTATATTATAATGGTTAAATTGGTTAGAAACATGTTGGGTAATTGTTTTCTAGCATATTTGATGTCTGGGTAAGTTTAAATTATGTATTGGATGGTAGAATTCGGAAAATTTTGGCCTAAGTTTTCACTGGTTCGCGAACTGTAGGAGATGACTGCCGAGTCTCTCGTCCCGGCGGGAAATGAACTGTAAATCTTCGCCCCGGCGAAGTCTCGCCCCGACGAGAATTTTGAACTGGAAATCTTCGCCCTGGCGAAGTCTCACCCCGGCGAGATTTTTGTTCAGTAAATCCTCGCCCCGGCGAAGCAACAGTATTAAAATTTTAATTTTTTTTTTATTTTCTTTGTGATTTTACTATGATGCTATAAACAAGTTTAAAACTTATATTAAGGTATAAAGTGACTAATAAGATACCAAGAGGGTTGTTAAACAAGTACCTGATGATTATCGAATGTCAATCGAGATGTTATAATAAAATAAGATAAGAACGATACTTAAACATATATTATTCTGTAACTAATTATTGTTATCATTTTATAATCGGAATGTATAGGGTGATTAAGGAACGTGAATTTAATCTGTAATCTACGCGCGAGGCAAGTTGTCCTCTCTTAAACCTGTTATTTCCTTTAAAGCAAGTTTATTTTCATTGAGCAAGCTTATTAACATTAGCTTATTATTATTCAAGCAAGGTTGTTATCATGACAAGTGTTTATATTTACTTCAGTCATTTATTGTTCGATCATTGATCGTTATTCAAACTTCGAACATAATTTCTATTGTACAAACTTTATTGATGAATCAAATGCTTTAGTGACTAGCAAACCTTTATTGATTCAGCTAGTCCTTAGTTGATGAGCATTCTAAAGACTTAGAATATTTTAAAATTGATCTGAATCAAGTTCCTTTTGGTACGGATTCTGATGCTAAACTGAGATGAACAACCCTAATATAGGGGATTAATTACGCGACATCGTTAAAATGTTTGTGCACAATACATTGTACAAAGGGCTGATCCCCCTGAGTACGAGATGGAAGGTCTATAGTCTATAAGACTGTTAAAGGTTACGGTAGAAATACTTGTTAACCTAGGACATAGTTCGAGGTCTTATGACCCTCAGATACACTTTTATTCTTGAATCTATATTCAGTTCTTGAGCTAAGCATTCTATTGAGCTTTCAGATTTTTGATTTGTTATTAATTGAATTCAGAAAACTATAATACCTCAGTTGAAACCTATTTCGTTAATTATTCAATTATAATCATTATTATGCTTGTGGGCAATTGTTTGCTCACTCTTGCACTAAAATATTGCAGCTAAGACTGAGAAACCGGACGAGCCGTCTACGAGTAAAGGCAAGGGCAAGATGCCGAAGTAACAAGAGACCTGTTAGACATTTGATGATTATTTGTAACAAGACTTATTTAAATTTTATGTTTAAATTCCGCATTGATGTAATAGAGGTTAGATAACCTGGGATTTGTTTATTTAAGAGATTTGAGATGTAACCCTTTTGTGGGAAGATGTTTCATTCAGTTTAATTATATTATCTTTATCATGGGTAGTTAGTCTTGAATGTATGGAGTAGTGAACACCAAATCTGAGGAGTTGAAGTACCCGGATTTGGGAGTGTCACATAATATCGGTCTATCGATTAGCATTGCATATAATTGAATACTTATACTTTATCATATACTATCTAAATAGTAATCAATGAATCACATAGCACTTATAATCTCTTATTCTATCATTAAGTCTATGAGACATTTAATAGACTTTAGGTTAATGATTTAATTAAGTAATACTATTTTTCTTAAGTGATAAACACTTATTAAACCTTTAAACAATTTATTATAATTGTTTAATTAATGTGTTAATTAAATTCAATTTATTTAATTGATACTATTTGTATTTAATTACTATTTAGTATTAGTTAAATAGTAATTAATTAATTACCTTTAGTTATCGTTTAATAATAAACAATAACTAATTATATCTACTTATTATTTTGCGAACATTATCTTCTTTTAATTACTATTTAATAATAGTCAAATAGTAACTAATTAATCACCTTTAGTTATTTTAAATAATAACCAATTACATCTACTTATTATTTAAGGTTAATTAAATAATAAGTAATCAAATTATAAACATTATTTGTATTTAATTACTCTTTATTATTATAGAATAATCAATTAGCAATTAAGCTTATTTATTATCTAATATTAATTAAATAATAAATAATTAATCAATTATTTATCTTTGAAAAATAAATAATTTATTTACTTTATAAATCTTTAATTATTCTTTCTCAAAAATAATTAATTAGCATTTACACTTACTTATTATTTAATATTAAATTAAATAATAAATAATTATTTTATTAATGTAATTAAGTAATTACATCTTTATTACATAAGATCACTCAATCACTTTTTAATCATTATTTAATATTAATTAAATAATAATTATTTACTTTTTTTCACTTTAATGTCCATTATTTCTGCAATTTTCGTTCATTTTTTCAGATTTGGGGTCCTTAACGGAAACGCTTGTAAAACGAAATCCACAACTCTGATTAAGGTTCCGTTAGAGGCGTTGGATTCATATTTTCTTGAACTACGGTTTTCATTTATCAAACACCCAATTATGACTTGGCTAGATCCCAGAAATTACTGCCAAAGTACATGGACAGCAAGCTTTGGTTTTCAGTTTTCTACCATTTCTAGTTTTGGGGTCTTTTACGGAAACGTTCGTAAAACGAAATATACAACTCTGATTAAGGTTCCGTCAGAGGCATTGGATTTGTATTTTCTCGAACTATAGTTTTCATCTATCAAACACCGCATTCAGATTTTTATAGGTTTCGAAAATTAGCTCCAAAGTACATAGTCAGCAACTTTTTCTTGGTTTTTTCCAACTTGGAGGTTTCTAGGAACAAAATCCATAACTTTCTTATACAACAACCCCCCCTTTTTTTTAATCAAAGCAAAGGGCTTTTGCCCCTAACTTATGTATCTATTATAATCAACAAATATATCATACAACCAATATATAGATTCTGTAACGATCGCGGATCGTGGGTAGCTTTGTAACACGAGCCTATAATTTTATTGAATAAATTGAACTTTTATTAATATTATTCTGTGTTATGTGTGTGAATATTTTATTACTACATATGATGTGTAGGTGATAATTTTTGATTATTATTATTTTTATTGGAAATGATTAAATCATTAGAGAAATAGCACTAAAGCGCTATTTACGCCAAGACGCCTTTTTCGATTTTATGACTTTTCATAATTTCGCCAAAGCGTTAATGAGAGGGATTAATAATCCAAGTGTGGGATTTTATTTTAGCCCAATTGATTATTTGTTAGAAGCCCAATTGGTATTAAATTAGAAGCCCAAAACCCATGGACTTAGTCCATGAACCAAACCCACCATCCATGACCCAAACCCATGACCCATGAAGGGAAATGGGTAATATATTGCAGCTGGTCATTTGTAGAAGGAAGAAGAGTACGGGAGAAGGAAGAGAGGGAGAAGGAATGAAGCAAGGAAGGAATAAAGCAATTGGGGAGAAAGGAGGGGGATTACCCGGGCATGGGGAGGAGCAAAGCTCACTCTCCCAGCCATGGGGAGCTGCCAGGTATAGCACGCTCACCTCCTCTACCAGCCATGAAGCTCTGATCACTCCCTCTATAAATACTCATGCCTTGCCATTCCACCATTCCTTTCATTTTGCTAAGTATTGCAGTTGAAAATTTAGAGAGTGTAAGAATTGAGTGAGTTCGGGTGGTTTGAGAAAGCAGAAGGAGTGTGTAGCAGCTGCTATTTGATTCATTAACACCTTAGAACAAGCTCAAGAGGTATGCAATATAGAGCTTAACTCATTTCCACATTCTTTCCAAGTTTCTAGTTTTTGCTATGATTGCTTGTTGGAGTAATGTTGCTGAAATTGCTTGGTTGTTCATGAACGTGTGTATATGTTGTTAGCTCTGTATAAAGCTTGTTAATAATGTGTAAAAGTGGAACAATGAATGAGAATCAAACCTTTGCATAAGGAATCAAGAAATGGACTGAAATGGACATTAGTGGACTGTTATTCATATTTTGTTAATAATGAAGTTGAAATCATCTTGGTTTGGTTATGTGAATTGGTTGTGTACTGTTTGTAAATGTCCAGAAGCTATGGGAATTGATTTCATATGTGAAGTCAATGGTAACCATGTAATGGTAGGCTATGAGTTATGAACTCTAAAGCCAAGCCCACCAACTATTTGGTTTAATGTCCAAGAGAATGATTTCTCTAAGGAACATGAGAATTAGGAATGGTTAATTGATTAAATGATGTTATGATATCTCATACATCTTGTAACACATAGGTTCTACTATTCGCATACAATATATCCCTCTATTACTAAAAAGATGGGATTTACACTAGATAATCCATTACATATACAAAATTTAGGATTTACATCCTTACAAGGTACACATCTAGACCTCGTCTAATCACTAAACTAGACCACGCCTAATGGCGTCTGCATACTCGTCATCTTCTATAGCCATCACCAGATACCTACTAATGGTGTGCCTGGTCTGGCCCTCCTCTGCTGGGTAATGGGTGACCCTATGCTGAAATCGCCCATGTAACGATCTGAACGCATAGTTAGACCTATCGGTCCTCACCCTTTTGATCCTCGCCTCTTCTTCCAGGTCATCGGCCCGATCTTCGGCCCTGATCCTATCATCGATCTCTGCCTCCCAGTAAGCCTCTAACTCATGTCTCTCTTGCAAGAGTTCTTATACCCTCGCCTCTAAGGCTTGAACTCTACCTCTCAGTGCTACATTCCTGTCAAGTACTACCGTAAACAGATTATTCATGTCTGCCGGTGCCACTTCCTCCTCTTCAGAATGCACAACATCCGATAATATATCATCTTCTTCCTCCTCAGTCTCGGATGGATCCTCATCAAGTGAAAGGTCCATCTCTGGTTCCTCTTCCGGATCTTCCTCCAGGTCACTTTCTATCTAAGCCTCAGCCTCTACTACTGGCTCGGGTGGAGCAATCAGCTCCTCGCTTACTACATGGATATCTCTATACTGGGTCCTCCTCATGACATCTACAATCCAAGTTACTAACTCGATTAGTACATAGCAATAACATATAATATTATAACACATAACAAATATAGTTTATTTAAAGTATAATTTTAGTTCTTTTGATGAATTTTCTCAATTCACCCCTTAACAACTCTATTTGAGTTCATTTACTAACTTTCCCATTCTCTCTACGGTCATATTCCTAAGATTTTCCCCAACATAAGGTTTATAACCTATCAGCTCTGATACTAACCTGTGACGCCCCCAAATCTGGGTACCTCAAACCCGAGTTCGGTGCTACACGGTACATCATATTCCATACAACATAATAGACATGAATGTAATTACTATATTATTACAACACGTCTTACTCTCAATCCCAGGTTCTATTACCATAACATCATTCCAAATACATAATAAGTCTTAATATTACAACATTACTAATACAAATAAACTACGATGCCATCTAGACGTTCATCTTGCCCTTTCCCTTGTCCTTACCAGAACCTTCAACCCGCTTAAACTTAGATGCAATGTTTAATATAAAGCAAGAATGATCATTCAATTGCCCAACAAGTATAACAGTTGAATAACAACAATATCATCAATCATATCATTTCTCTTCGATAACTGAACAATAGTTGTGAAATATTCTGAATAAACAGGAATAATACTTTTCTTTCGTTTTAAAAATATATTTTTGAAACGACATTGAGTGGTCATAAAACCTTGAACATTCTTTTGCTTTCTTGAAAAGGTACACAACAATATAACTGTAAACCGTCTTACTTACGAGCACTTCTAGGTGATCAGCCTATTGTACTCTATGTTGATCAACACTCTAGCTGGAAACGACTATATGCGTTTGTTTTAGGCGCTCGATGCCTTCTCAGGATAACTGACTAAAAACTGCCCCAAATATTAGGGTTGTTCATCTCATTCATGTCTCGGAATCCTAACCAAAACAATTCGGTTGGATAGCTCTACTTAATCATCAATAATATTTCAAGGATTTATTATCAAATCAATAAAACATTTCAATATCTGTCTAGCCGAAACAAATGGCATCGACGTTCTCTATAATAGTCCATGTAATACCCGAGAATTTCGAATGATATTAATATTAAATTGTTTTTATAAGAATAAGTGATATGTTGTTATAGTAGTAATGCGATAAATTGATTTCTTGATTTATTTCTAAAAGAGTGATTTAATAAGAAAAGGATTTATTTTAGTTGCACATGAGTAATGTGGCATGAAATGTGATAATACTTTTAAAAGTTGAAGAAAGTTTATGATGATTCAGAATACGACAAGGTTGATAATGAAGTTTATTAAACTTGTGAAATGTGCCAAGCGTGGCAACATGATGCAATAATTATTATTAATTGTTTGAATTATTGATATGAAGCATGATATTTTTGTGGCATTAGCATGTGTGAGTATTCATGTAATTCACTAAATAACGTGGGAATATGTGTAACCTTTATATTATGTGATATAACCTATGTGGCATTTTGATGTGTAACATTAATGTGTGAGAATGTACTGAATAAAACCTTACAGTAAAAGTAGGTTGAATGCTATAATTTTATAAAGGAGTTTATGTGGCATGGTGGAACCATTAAATGTGTATTTTAATTATGAAAGGAAATGAATTTAGTAAATAAATATTTATTACTAAATATTTATTTTGACATGGTATGTAGATATATTAATAATAAAGTTCTATTGAAAGTATAAGTTAATAATACTCAAATAAAATACCTTTAAATTATATGAGGTAATTAATATTTGTTACACGATAATTATTTCCATACTTAAACATTATGGCAATAGATGTATTATGAGATAATAATGTATATTGAATATTTGGGTGTTAGCGAATAACTAGATTTCGCTGAAATTAATACGTACATGGATTATATGATATGTGCACATGTAATGTTATTTGATACAATATAGTAGCATTAAATTATTTAATTCACTATATGACTTAAGCTTGCATTTTAATCAAAGTATGTTAATAAACCTCATTTGAAATGTCTGAGTATTACTCTTGTCCCAAATTGAGAGTCTGTTCCTTGCCCAAACTGTAACGATCGCGGATCGTGGGTAGCTTTGTAACGCGAGCCTATGAATTTTATTGAATAAATTGATCTTTTATTAATATTATTCCGTGTTATGTGTATGAATATTCTATTACTACATATGATGTGTATGTGATAATTTTTGATTGTTATTATTTTTATTGGAGTTGATTAAATCATTAGAGAAATAGCGCTAAAACGCTATTTATGCAAAGGACGCCTTTTTCGATTTTATGACTTTTCATAATTTCGCCAAAGAGTTAATGAGAGGGGTTAATAATCCAAGTATGGGATTTTTATTTGAGCCCAATTGGATATTTATTAGAAGCCCAATTAGAATTAAATTTGGAGTCCAAGAGAAGCCCAAAAGGTTATTAAGTGAAGCCCAAAATCCATGGACTTAGTCCATGAACCAAACCCACCATCCATGACCCATAACCCATGACCCATGTGGGAAATGGGTAATAGAAATCAGCAGCTGGGTTGGAGAAAGAAGAAGAACGCGGATGAAGAGAAGGAAGAGAGGAGGGAGCAGCCAAGAACGTGGGAAGAGCATGGGGAGAAGCATTTCTGCATTTGGTGAAGGAAGAATGTCAGAAAGCAAACTCGGGAGAAGGGAGGGGGAGAGCCCAATGGCTGACCACACCTTGGAGGAGCCGAAGCTCTCCTACCCGAGTATTGGGAGCTGCCATGTCTGGCATGCTCAGCTCACAACCCATCCTTGAAGCTCAGTTCTTCTTCTATAAATACTCCTCCCTTGCCATACATCCATTCCTTTGATTGTTGCTTAGTAAGATAGCTGAAACTTGAGAGAAAATAGTGAAGAGAGTGTTCACGGGTGATTTGAGGAAGAAGAAGGAGTATAGTAGCAGCTGGCTTTAGCTCATTAGCAACCTTAGAACAAGCTCAAGAGGTATGCAATATAGAGCTTAGCTCATTTCCACATTCTTTCTAAGTTATAGTTTTACTGTGATTGTTTTGTTGGAGTTATGTTGCTGAAATTGCTTGGTTGTTCATGAACGTGTGTATATGTTGTTAGCTCTGTATAAAGCTTGTTAATAATGTGTAAAAGAGGAACAATGTATAAGAATCAAACCTTTGCTTAAGGAATCAAGAAATGGACTGAAATGGATATTAGAGGACTGTTATTCATATTTTGTTAATAATGAAGTTATAACCATCTTGGTTTGGTTATGTGCATTGGTTGTGTATTGTTGGTATATGCCAAGAAGGTATGAGTAATGATTTCAATGGGAAATCTGGACTAGAGTATAATGAAACTCTACTCCAATGTGAGTTTTCAACTCATGCCCACCAACTATTTGGTTTAATGTCCAAGAGAATGATTTCTCTAAGGAACATGAGAATTAGAGATGATTAATTGATTAAATGATGTTATGATGCATAGCTCAGTTGTAAAAGCATGTTTTAAGTCATATAGACTTGTTGTATAATGGCTAAGAAGCAAATGGGACGGAATCATTGGTTTGGATTTTTGGGTTCTGCAGTAGCAGAACTTGAAAGTCCCTGGATGCAGAGTGGCGCAGCTGCGCCACTCCCAAGCATAGCACCTGCGCAGCTGCGCTGGGTGCCAGACCTGAAAGTCCCTGGATTAGAGTGGCGCAGCTGCGCCACTCCCAAGTGTAAGACCTGCGCAGCTGCGCCGGTCTGCAGAGGTGAACTGTTCTGTTGCTTTGTGTTATTGATGCGATGCATGTTTATATAGTCCCAACATGTTATAAATACCTCAAAGCATATGCATGATATGTTAGTGTAATAGTTGAATGACCCCAAGCATGAAAGGACTAAGTCACGTGGGATTTGCTTAAATGAAATGAATAGCGTAGTTGCATTTTTCGTTTGGCTTTCAGGGGGCGCTGCCCCCTACTCCCCCGCCAGCTCACCGGCGAGCGAGACCCCCGTTTGGGTAAGCGTAGTGGCAATCAATGTTCGTAATGATTATAATGTCTTGATTAATGTAAGCCAATGTTTGGTGTCTATTGTGAGACTAATTGGTATGTGAATATATGTTTAAATGCGTAGGACATATTTGAAGGACGATTAACGTCAACTTGTAGCAAGCGCTTAAGGCAAGTTTCTAAACCTTATGCACTATTTTTATTTCGTGCAAACAGGTATATATTGTTGCAAGTTTCCTAAACCCTTGTCTAACCTTTGTGTTGGGCAAGTTCTCTAGCTTCATTCATTTTCAGTATTGAATGCAAGTTTCGTATCTTATACAAGAGACGTATATTGTGCAAGTTTATTTGATTCATTTGATTATATTCTCTTGACTCTCATGCGATGTTTGAAGTTCCGATTTACGCAATACATATATGGTTGTGTGAATTCCTTACTTATGTAAATCTTTTAGTATTTGCACAAGTATTCGAGCTATGTTATGACATAAATTGTTGAAGCTTTCAAGTTCACATATATATGAACTGTTATAGAGAACGTCGATGTCATTTGTTTCGGCTAGACATATATTGAAGTATTTTATTGATTTGATAATAAATCTTTGAGATGTTATTGATGATTAAGTAGAGTTATCCAACCGAATTGCTTTGGTTAGGATTCCGAGACATGAATGAGATGAACAACCCTAATATTAGGGGCAGTTTTTAGTCAGTTATTCTGACAAGGCATCGAGCGCCTAAACAAACGCATATAGTCGTTTCCAGCTAGAGTGTTGATCAACATAGAGTACAATAGGCTGATCACCTAGAAGTGCTCGTAAGTAAGACGGTTTGCAGTTATAATGCTGTGTACCTTTTCAAGAAAGCAAAAGAAAGTTCAAGGTCTTATGACCGCTCAATGTCGTTTCGAAAATATATTTCTAAAACGAAAGCGAAGTATTATTCTTGTTTATTCAGAATATTTCACAACTATTGTTCAGTTGTCGAAGAGAAATGATATGATTGATGATATTGTTGTTATTCAACTGTTATACTTGCTGGGCAATTGAATGCTCATTCTTGCTTTATATTAAACATTGCAGCTAAGTCCGAGCGGGCCGAAGGTTCCGGTAAGGACAAGGGAAAGGGCAAGATGAACGTCTAGATGGCGTCATAGTTTATTTGTAGTAGTAATGATGTAATATTAAGACTTATTATGTATTTGGAATGATGTTATGGTAATAGAACCTGGGATTGAGAGTAAGACGTGTTGTAATAATATAGTAATTACATTCATGTCTATTATGTTGTATGGAATGGGATGTACCGTGTAGCACTAGATTCGGGTTTGAGGTACCCGGATTTGGGGGCGTCACAGGTTGGTATCAGAGCTGATAGGTTATAAACCTTAGGTTAGGGGAAAACCTTAGGAATATGACCGTAGAGAGAATAGTAGAGTTAGTAAATGAACTCAAATAGAGTTGTTAAGGGTGGATTGATGAAATTCATCACTAATAGTATACTTGAGATAAACTATATTTGTTAAGTGTTATTATATTATATGTTATTGCTATGTACTAATCGAGTTAGTATATTGGTTTGTAGATGTCTGGAGAAGAACCCGAGTATAGAGATATCCATGTAGTGAGCGAGGAGCTGATCGCTCCACCAGAGCCAACACCCGAGCCAGTAGCAGAGGCTGAGGCTCAGATAGATAGTGACCCGGAGGAAGATCCGGAGGAGGAACCGGAGATGGACCTTTCACTTGATGAGGATCCGTCCGAGCATGAGGAGGAAGCAGATGATATATTATCGGATGCTGTGCCTTCTGAAGAGGAGGAAGTGGCACCATCAGACATGAATAATCTGTTTGAAGTGGTACTTGACAGGAATGTAGCACTAAGAGGAAGAGTTCAAGCCTTAGAGGCGAAGGTTCAAGAACTCTTGCAAGAGAGACATGAGTTAGAGGCCTACTGGGAGGCAGAGATCGATGATAGGATCAGGGCCGAAGATCGGGCCGATGACCTGGAAGAAGAGGCAAGGATCAAGAGGGTGAGGACCGATAGGTCTAACTATGCCTTTAGGTCATCACATGGGCGATTTCAGCGTAGGGTGACCCATTACCCAGCTGAGGAGGGCCAGACCAGGCACACCATTAGTAGGGATCTGGTGATGGCCATAGCAGATGACGAGTATGCAGACGCCATTAGGCGTGGTCTAGTTCAGTGATTAGACGAGGTCTAGATGTGTACCTTGTAAGGATGTAAATCCTAAATTTTGTATATGTAATAGATTATCTGGTGTAAATCCCATCTTTTTAGTAATAGAGGGATATATTGTATGCGAATAGCAGAAGCTATGTGTTACAAGATGTATGAAGTAAGAAGCATGCTAATATAAGTATGTTTATTTTAATGTGCCTTGTGATGAGTATGTTTATTCCAATGTGCCTTACGATTAGTATGTGTACGTCTTAGTATTTACTATAGTGCGCAAGGATGAATAGTAGATTAATAGTGGCATAATTTGTTTAACAGAAAATGCCGCCGAGATGGAGAGGAAGAGGAAGACAGGGAACACGGAGGAATGAGGATAGAGAATCCGATAATGAGAGTGAGACTAGAGAAACACCAAACCCTATGCAGCAATTCATAGACTTACTGGTAGGAGCTTTGAACAGAGTTCCAACTGTACCACCTGTCGTTCCTCCAGTTGCGCGTGTTGCCAACTTTAAGGACTTTAAGAGCGTGGGACCGCCCGAATTTAAGGGAACCACCGAGCCTATAGAGGCTCAATCATGGGTTAAGGAGGTGGAGAAAGCATTCATCATTGCTGGAGTTGGGGAGGAGCAGAAGACCACTTTTGCTACCTACCTACTGAAGGGTGAGGCCAACTTCTGGTGGGAAGCAAACCAGAATAGGGCTGGGGAAGGAGTCATTGCTTGGGAACGGTTCAAAGAGTTGTACTTCGAGAACTACTTTCCCAAGAGCATGCAGAGTCGCATGGAGATGCGATTCTTAGAACTGAAGCAAGATAACCTGACAGTACCCCAATATGCTGCTAAGTTCAACGAGCTGGCTCGGTTTGCTCCACACCAAGTGGACACCGAGGAAAGGAAGACAAGGAGGTTTGAACAGGGCC
This sequence comes from Aralia elata, assembly GCA_034770075.1. NCBI lineage: Eukaryota > Viridiplantae > Streptophyta > Magnoliopsida > Apiales > Araliaceae > Aralia > Aralia elata. The sequence goes on from CM068383.1 coordinate 73,698,742, forward strand.
TGAAACCCTGGCTCTACAGTAAGGTGAGTGTGTTACAGATCGATACCTTTGGATCAATCTTGGAAAAGGCTATCATAGCCGAAGGAGGGAGTGAGGCATTGAGCCTCTACAATAGGGAGAAGAAGAATAAGAGTAGGAATGAAGGAGGAAATAAGACTGATGTTGCCAGTGGAAGTGGAAGTAACCAGAAGAGGAAATGGAACCATTCCGGGAATACCGGGAACAAACAAGGAGACCCAAAGAAGAGGGTAGAGCCGTGTAAGACCTGCGGGAAGAATCACCTGGGGGTCTGCTTGAAGGGAAGGACGGCATGCTATAACTGTGGGCAGGAGGGACACATCTCTCCTAACTGCCCTAACCCGAAGAAGATCGGTGGGTGTTTCGTTTGCGGAGCACCAAGCCACATGGCAAGGAATTGCCCTAAGAAGGGGACAGATGGGGGAGGCAATGGGAATAGCAGTGGGAAGCTGACTATGACTAGTCCAGCTCCACCGAGTAGACCATCAGCCCGGACCTTCAATATGACGGTCCAAGATGCAGTGACATCAGGAGACGTAGTCTCAGGTATCATTCCGATCAATAATATTAATGCATATGTGTTGTTTGATTCGGGTGCGACCTGTTCTTTTGTATCATATGAATTTGCTCAACGTTTAAGCTTACCTCTAGAGAAACTAGAGTCTCCCTTGAACATAGAAGTTGCGAATAAGGAAGTAATCCCTGTTGAACATGTTCATAGGAATTGTTGCGTTGAAATTAGAGGGAGTAAGTTATCGGTAGATTTAATTCCGATTAGACTGGGAGAATTTGACGTAATACTGGGAATGGATTGGTTGTTTAACCACGGGGCAGTAATCGATTGCCAGAAGAAAAGCGTAAACCTCCAGACTTCGAAGCAGTCTAAGGTAGTGTTCTACGGTAGTAAATCTCCTAGACGTTCGAGTTTGCTATCGACGATGCAAGCCAGGAAGCTGTTAAGAAAAGGGTGTGTGGGTTATCTGTGCCACATTGTTGATACCCAACGAGAGGGAGTCGAAATGGGGCAGATACCTATCGTGAATGAATTCGCGGATGTATTTCCGGACGAATTGCCAGGACTTCCACCAGATAGGGAGATCGAATTCGTGATAGACGTAGTGCCTGGAACGGCACCCGTTTCAAGGGCACCATATAGAATGGCGCCAGTAGAGATGAAAGAGTTGATGGTACAACTGCAAGAATTGTTAGATAAAAAGTATATCCAACCGAGTTTGTCTCCATGGGGAGCGCCAGTGTTATTTGTGAAGAAGAAGGATGGATCGCTGAGACTTTGTATCGACTATCGGGAGTTTGAACAAAGTAACAATCAAGAATAAGTATCCGTTGCCCAGGATCGACGATTTGTTTGATCAGTTGAAAGGGGGCAAAATACTTTTCTAAAATAGATCTGAGAACGGGATATCACCAGTTGAAGGTGAGGGGAGAGGACGTACCTAAGACAGCGTTCAGGACTCGTTACGGCCATTATGAGTTCCTGGTGATGTCATTTGGGTTAACGAATGCACCAGCCGCATTTATGGATTTAATGAATAGAGTGTTCAAGCAGCATTTGGATAAATTTGTAGTGGTGTTCATAGATGATATTCTAGTCTACTCTTTGACACAGGAAGATCATGCTGAACACCTAAGAATAGTGATGGAAACCTTGAGGAGGGAGAAGTTGTATGCGAAATTCTCAAAATGTGAATTTTGGCTAGAAAGAGTCCACTTTTTGGGACACGTGATTGACAAAGATGGTATATCCGTAGACCCAACGAAGGTGGAGGCGGTTATTAATTGGGAACAACCGAAGACGCCGACAGAAGTGCGTAGTTTCTTAGGGTTAGCGGGCTACTATCGGAGGTTTATTCAGGATTTTTCAAAGATAGCAACCCCATTAACCCAATTGACGAGGAAGGCAGTAAAGTATGTTTGGACGGAAAAGTGCGAGGAGAGCTTCCGAGAGCTCAAGAAAAGGTTGAGTGAGGCGCCAGTATTATCCTTACCGGATGATACAGGTGATTTTGTAGTTTATAGTGACGCGTCACACAAGGGACTTGGATGCGTGCTTATGCAGCACGGTAAAGTCATTGCGTATGCGTCACGGCAGTTGAAAAATTATGAGAGGGGATACCCTACTCATGATCTCGAATTGGCAGCAGTTGTGTTTGCCCTGAAAATTTGGAGGCATTACTTGTACGGTGAGAAATGTGAGATATACACGGACCACAAAAGTCTAAAGTATATCTTCACACAGAAGGAGTTGAATATGAGGCAGAGGAGGTGGTTAGAATTGATCAAAGATTATGATTGTGAGATTCTATATCACCCAGGGAAGGCGAATGTAGTGGCCGACGCCTTAAGTAGGAAGGGTCGGGGGAAGTTGTCAATGTTAACGGCTCAAGATGAGCTAATAACAGAGATGGCTAAACTGGAGATAGAAGTGAGGTTCCCGACAGAATCGGGAGAGAAGTTGTTCACAATAGAGACTCGTCCAATCTTATTGGACCGAGTAAAAGAAGCACAACTTAGTGATGAGGAGTGCGAGGGAATAAGGCAGAGAATTTCCCAAGGAGAGGAAATTAAGTATAAACTCGATAATGATGGAGTGATGAGATTTGAAGGAAGAATTTGGGTACCGCCTGTACCCGAGTTACGAGAGGAGATTTTGCAAGAGGCCCACAGTTCGAGGTACTCGATCCATCCGGGAAGTACAAAGATGTATCAAGACCTCCGACTACATTTTTGGTGGCCGAACATGAAGAGAGAAGTCGCAGAGTGCGTTAGTAGGTGCCTGACTTGCCAGAGAGTCAAGGCCGGCCGAGCATCAGAGACCAAGTGGGTTGCTTCAACCCTTAGAGATTCCAGAGTGGAAGTGGGAGCATATCACGATGGATTTCGTGGTAGGACTCCCAACAACGCAGAAGGGATACGACGCTATATGGGTCATAGTGGATCGTTTGACGAAATCGGCGCATTTCTTGCCGATCAGAATTAGGTTCAAATTAGACCAGCTAGCTAAACTCTATGTGAAGGAAATTGTTTCTAGACATGGAGTGCCAATTTCGATTGTGTCGGATCGGGATCCACGTTTCACGTCGAATTTTTGGAAGAGTCTGCAAGAGCAATTGGGAACACAGTTGAGGTTGAGCACGGCGTATCATCCTCAAACGGACGGGCAGAGCGAGCGGACGATACAGACTTTAGAAGATATGCTACGGGCATGTGTGATGGACTTTAAAGGGAATTGGGACGACCACCTACCTTTAGTTGAGTTCGCCTATAATAATAGTTATCACGCTAGTATAGGCATGCCGCCTTACGAAGCATTATACGGAAGGAAATGCAGAACGCCATTGTGTTGGGATGAGGTAGGGGAACGCAAATTGTTGGGACCGGAATTGGTACAGCAAACTGCGGAGATCGTGAAGGTAATAAGAGCGAGACTAGTCGCGGCCCAAGACAGGCAAAAGAAGTATGCAGACAAGCATCGCCAGAAGAGAGACTTCGACGTCGGTAGCTATGTATTTTTGAAGGTGTCTCCCTGGAAGGGGAAGATACGGTTCGGGAAGAAGGGGAAGCTGAGTCCGAGGTTTATAGGACCATTTGAAGTGTTGAGAAGAGTAGGGGAAGTGGCTTACGAGGTAGCCTTACCTCCTGAGTTAGAACACATCCATAACGTGTTTCACGTGTCGGTACTACGACCCTATAAGCAAGACTATAAGCATGTGATAGAGTATGAACCTATTCAGGTTGAGAAAGACTTAACGTATGAAGAAATTCCTATTCAGATAATTGATAGGAAGGAGCAAGTCTTACGAAGTAAGACCATATATTCTGTGAAGGTAGTATGGAGGAACCACAACGCCGAAGAAGCGACGTGGGAACTCGAAGATAAGATGAAGAAGAATTATCCCCATCTTTTTGTTTAGCCTTATGTCGTAATTCTGGGGACAGAATTCTTATAAGGGGGGGAGGTTGTAACGATCGCGGATCGTGGGTAGCTTTGTAACGCGAGCCTATGAATTTTATTGAATAAATTGATCTTTTATTAATATTATTCCGTGTTATGTGTATGAATATTTTATTACTACATATGATGTGTATGTGATAATTTTTGATTGTTATTATTTTTATTGGAGTTGATTAAATCATTAGAGAAATAGCGCTAAAACGCTATTTATGCAAAGGACGCCTTTTTCGATTTTATGACTTTTCATAATTTCGTCAAAGCGTTAATGAGAGGGGTTAATAATCCAAGTATGGGATTTTTATTTGAGCCCAATTGGATATTTATTAGAAGCCCAATTAGAATTAAATTTGGAGTCCAAGAGAAGCCCAAAAGGTTATTAAGTGAAGCCCAAAACCCATGGACTTAGTCCATGAACCAAACCCACCATCCATGACCCATAACCCATGACCCATGTGGGAAATGGGTAATAGAAATCAGCAGCTGGGTTGGAGAAAGAAGAAGAACGCGGATGAAGAGAAGGAAGAGAGGAGGGAGCAGCCAAGAACGTGGGAAGAGCATGGGGAGAAGCATTTCTGCATTTGGTGAAGGAAGAATGTCAGAAAGCAAACTCGGGAGAAGGGAGGGGGAGAGCCCAATGGCTGACCACACCTTGGAGGAGCCGAAGCTCTCCTACCCGAGTATTGGGAGCTGCCATGTCTGGCATGCTCAGCTCACAACCCATCCTTGAAGCTCAGTTCTTCTTCTATAAATACTCCTCCCTTGCCATACATCCATTCCTTTGATTGTTGCTTAGTAAGATAGCTGAAACTTGAGAGAAAATAGTGAAGAGAGTGTTCACGGGTGATTTGAGGAAGAAGAAGGAGTATAGTAGCAGCTGGCTTTAGCTCATTAGCAACCTTAGAACAAGCTCAAGAGGTATGCAATATAGAGCTTAGCTCATTTCCACATTCTTTCTAAGTTATAGTTTTACTGTGATTGTTTTGTTGGAGTTATGTTGCTGAAATTGCTTGGTTGTTCATGAACGTGTGTATATGTTGTTAGCTCTGTATAAAGCTTGTTAATAATGTGTAAAAGAGGAACAATGTATGAGAATCAAACCTTTGCTTAAGGAATCAAGAAATGGACTGAAATGGATATTAGAGGACTGTTATTCATATTTTGTTAATAATGAAGTTATAACCATCTTGGTTTGGTTATGTGCATTGGTTGTGTATTGTTGGTATATGCCAAGAAGGTATGAGTAATGATTTCAATGGGAAATCTGGACTAGAGTATAATGAAACTCTACTCCAATGTGAGTTTTCAACTCATGCCCACCAACTATTTGGTTTAATGTCCAAGAGAATGATTTCTCTAAGGAACATGAGAATTAGAGATGATTAATTGATTAAATGATGTTATGATGCATAGCTCAGTTGTAAAAGCATGTTTTAAGTCATATAGACTTGTTGTATAATGGCTAAGAAGCAAATGGGACGGAATCATTGGTTTGGATTTTTGGGTTCTGCAGTAGCAGAACTTGAAAGTCCCTGGATGCAGAGTGGCGCAGCTGCGCCACTCCCAAGCATAGCACCTGCGCAGCTGCGCTGGGTGCCAGACCTGAAAGTCCCTGGATTAGAGTGGCGCAGCTGCGCCACTCCCAAGTGTAAGACCTGCGCAGCTGCGCCGGTCTGCAGAGGTGAACTGTTCTGTTGCTTTGTGTTATTGATGCGATGCATGTTTATATAGTCCCAACATGTTATAAATACCTCAAAGCATATGCATGATATGTTAGTGTAATAGTTGAATGACCCCAAGCATGAAATGACTAAGTCACGTGGGATTTGCTTAAATGAAATGAATAGCGTAGTTGCATTTTTCGTTTGGCTTTCAGGGGGCGCTGCCCCCTACTCCCCCGCCAGCTCACCGGCGAGCGAGACCCCCGTTTGGGTAAGCGTAGTGGCAATCAATGTTCGTAATGATTATAATGTCTTGATTAATGTAAGCCAATGTTTGGTGTCTATTGTGAGACTAATTGGTATGTGAATATATGTTTAAATGCGTAGGACATATTTGAAGGACGATTAACGTCAACTTGTAACAAGCGCTTAAGGCAAGTTTCTAAACCTTATGCACTATTTTTATTTCGTGCAAACAGGTATATATTGTTGCAAGTTTCCTAAACCCTTGTCTAACCTTTGTGTTGGGCAAGTTCTCTAGCTTCATTCATTTTCAGTATTGAATGCAAGTTTCGTATCTTATACAAGAGACGTATATTGTGCAAGTTTATTTGATTCATTTGATTATATTCTCTTGACTCTCATGCGATGTTTGAAGTTCCGATTTACGCAATACATATATGGTTGTGTGAATTCCTTACTTATGTAAATCTTTTAGTATTTGCACAAGTATTCGAGCTATGTTATGACATAAATTGTTGAAGCTTTCAAGTTCACATATATATGAACTGTTATAGAGAACGTCGATGTCATTTGTTTCGGCTAGACATATATTGAAGTATTTTATTGATTTGATAATAAATCTTTGAGATGTTATTGATGATTAAGTAGAGCTATCCAACCGAATTGCTTTGGTTAGGATTCCGAGACATGAATGAGATGAACAACCCTAATATTAGGGGCAGTTTTTAGTCAGTTATTCTGACAAGGCATCGAGCGCCTAAACAAAACGCATATAGTCGTTTCCAGCTAGAGTGTTGATCAACATAGAGTACAATAGGCTGATCACCTAGAAGTGCTCGTAAGTAAGACGGTTTGCAGTTATAATGCTGTGTACCTTTTCAAGAAAGCAAAAGAAAGTTCAAGGTCTTATGACCGCTCAATGTCGTTTCGAAAATATATTTCTAAAACGAAAGCGAAGTATTATTCTTGTTTATTCAGAATATTTCACAACTATTGTTCAGTTGTTGAAGAGAAATGATATGATTGATGATATTGTTGTTATTCAACTGTTATACTTGCTGGGCAATTGAATGCTCATTCTTGCTTTATATTAAACATTGCAGCTAAGTCCGAGCGGGCCGAAGGTTCCGGTAAGGACAAGGGAAAGGGCAAGATGAACGTCTAGATGGCGTCATAGTTTATTTGTAGTAGTAATGATGTAATATTAAGACTTATTATGTATTTGGAATGATGTTATGGTAATAGAACCTGGGATTGAGAGTAAGACGTGTTGTAATAATATAGTAATTACATTCATGTCTATTATGTTGTATGGAATGGGATGTACCGTGTTAGCACTAGATTCGGGTTTGAGGTACCCGGATTTGGGGGCGTCACAGGTTGGTATCAGAGCTGATAGGTTATAAACCTTAGGTTGGGGGAAAACCTTAGGAATATGACCGTAGAGAGAATAGTAGAGTTAGTAAATGAACTCAAATAGAGTTGTTAAGGGTGGATTGAGGAAATTCATCACTAATAGTATACTTGAGATAAACTATATTTGTTAAGTGTTATTATATTATATGTTATTGCTATGTACTAATCGAGTTAGTATATTGGTTTGTAGATGTCTGGAGAAGAACCCGAGTATAGAGATATCCATGTAGTGAGCGAGGAGCTGATCGCTCCACCAGAGCCAACACCCGAGCCAGTAGCAGAGGCTGAGGCTCAGATAGATAGTGACCCGGAGGAAGATCCGGAGGAGGAACCGGAGATGGACCTTTCACTTGATGAGGATCCGTCCGAGCATGAGGAGGAAACAGATGATATATTATCGGATGCTGTGCCTTCTGAAGAGGAGGAAGTGGCACCATCAGACATGAATAATCTGTTTGAAGTGGTACTTGACAGGAATGTAGCACTAAGAGGAAGAGTTCAAGCCTTAGAGGCGAGGGTTCAAGAACTCTTGCAAGAGAGACATGAGTTAGAGGCCTACTGGGAGGCAGAGATCGATGATAGGATCAGGGCCGAAGATCGGGCCGATGACCTGGAAGAAGAGGCAAGGATCAAGAGGGTGAGGACCGATAGGTCTAACTATGCCTTTAGGTCGTCACATGGGCGATTTCAGCGTAGGGTGACCCATTACCCAGCTGAGGAGGGCCAGACCAGGCACACCATTAGTAGGGATCTGGTGATGGCCATAGCAGATGACGAGTATGCAGACGCCATTAGGCGTGGTCTAGTTCAGTGATTAGACGAGGTCTAGATGTGTACCTTGTAAGGATGTAAATCCTAAATTTTGTATATGTAATAGATTATCTGGTGTAAATCCCATCTTTTTAGTAATAGAGGGATATATTGTATGCGAATAGCAGAAGCTATGTGATACAAGATGTATGAAGTAAGAAGCATGCTAATATAAGTATGTTTATTTTAATGTGCCTTGTGATGAGTATGTTTATTCCAATGTGCCTTACGATTAGTATGTGTACGTCTTAGTATTTACTATAGTGCGCAAGGATGAATAGTAGATTAATAGTGGCATAATTTGTTTAACAGAAAATGCCGCCGAGATGGAGAGGAAGAGGAAGACAGGGAACACGGAGGAATGAGGATAGAGAATCCGATAATGAGAGTGAGACTAGAGAAACACCAAACCCTATGCAGCAATTCATAGACTTACTGGTAGGAGCTTTGAACAGAGTTCCAACTGTACCACCTGTCGTTCCTCCAGTTGCGCGTGTTGCCAACTTTAAGGACTTTAAGAGCGTGGGACCGCCCGAATTTAAGGGAACCACCGAGCCTATAGAGGCTCAATCATGGGTTAAGGAGGTGGAGAAAGCATTCATCATTGCTGGAGTTGGGGAGGAGCAGAAGACCACTTTTGCTACCTACCTACTGAAGGGTGAGGCCAACTTCTGGTGGGAAGCAAACCATCGGAATAAGGGCTGGGGAAGGAGTCATTGCTTGGGAACGGTTCAAAGAGTTGTACTTCAAGAACTACTTTCCCAAGAGCATGCAGAGTCGCATGGAGATGCGATTCTTAGAACTGAAGCAAGATAACCTGACAGTACCCCAATATGCTGCTAAGTTCAACGAGCTGGCTCGGTTTGCTCCACACCAAGTGGACACCGAGGAAAGGAAGACAAGGAGGTTTGAACAGGGCCTGAAACCCTGGCTCTACAGTAAGGTGAGTGTGTTACAGATCGATACCTTTGGATCAATCTTGGAAAAGGCTATCATAGCCGAAGGAGGGGGTGAGGCACTGAGCCTCTACAATAGGGAGAAGAAGAATAAGAGTAGGAATGAAGGAGGAAATAAGACTGATGTTGCCAGTGGAAGTGGAAGTAACCAGAAGAGGAAATGGAACCATTCCGGGAATACCGGGAACAAACAAGGAGACCCAAAGAAGAGGGTAGAGCCGTGTAAGACCTGCGGGAAGAATCACCTGGGGGTCTGCTTGAAGGGAAGGACGGCATGCTATAACTGTGGGCAGGAGGGACACATCTCTCCTAACTGCCCTAACCCGAAGAAGATCGGTGGGTGTTTCGTTTGCAGAGCACCAAGCCACATGGCAAGGAATTGCCCTAAGAAGGGGACAGATGGGGGAGGCAATGGGAATAGCAGTGGGAAGCTGACTATGACTAGTCCAGCTCCACCGAGTAGACCATCAGCCCGGACCTTCAATATGACGGTCCAAGATGCAGTGACATCAGGAGACGTAGTCTCAGGTATCATTCCGATCAATAATATTAATGCATATGTGTTGTTTGATTCGGGTGCGACCTGTTCTTTTGTATCATATGAATTTGCTCAACGTTTAAGCTTACCTCTAGAGAAACTAGAGTCTCCCTTGAACATAGAAGTTGCGAATAAGGAAGTAATCCCTGTTGAACATGTTCATAGGAATTGTTGCGTTGAAATTAGAGGGAGTAAGTTATCGGTAGAATTTATTCCGATTAGACTGGGAGAATTTGACGTAATACTGGGAATGGATTGGTTGTTTAACCACGGGGCAGTAATCGATTGCTAGAAGAAAAGCGTCAACCTTCAGACTTCGAAGCAGTCTAAGGTAGTGTTCTACGGTAGTAAATCTCCTAGACGTTCAAGTTTGCTATCGACGATGCAAGTCAGGAAGCTGTTAAGAAAAGGGGTGTGTGGGTTATCTGTGCCACATTGTTGATACCCAACGAGAGGGAGTCGAAATGGGGCAGATACCTATCGTGAATGAATTCGCGGATGTATTTCCGGACGAATTGCCAGGACTTCCACCAGATAGGGAGATCGAATTCGTGATAGACGTAGTGCCTGGAACGGCACCCGTTTCAAGGGCACCATATAGAATGGCGCCAGTAGAGATGAAAGAGTTGATGGTACAACTGCAAGAATTGTTAGATAAAAAGTATATCCAACCGAGTTTGTCTCCATGGGGAGCGCCAGTGTTATTTGTGAAGAAGAAGGATGGATCGCTGAGACTTTGTATCGACTATCGGGAGTTGAACAAAGTAACAATCAAGAATAAGTATCCGTTGCCCAGGATCGACGATTTGTTTGATCAGTTGAAGGGGGCAAAATACTTTTCTAAAATAGATCTGAGAACGGGATATCACCAGTTGAAGGTGAGGGGAGAGGACGTACCTAAGACAGCGTTCAGGACTCGTTACGGCCATTATGAGTTCCTGGTGATGTCATTTGGGTTAACGAATGCACCAGCCGCATTTATGGATTTAATGAATAGAGTGTTCAAGCAGCATTTGGATAAATTTGTAGTGGTGTTCATAGATGATATTCTAGTCTACTCTTTGACACAGGAAGATCATGCTGAACACCTAAGAATAGTGATGGAAACCTTGAGGAGGGAGAAGTTGTATGCGAAATTCTCAAAATGTGAATTTTGGCTAGAAAGAGTCCACTTTTTGGGACACGTGATTGACAAAGATGGTATATCCGTAGACCCAGCGAAGGTGGAGGCGGTTATTAATTGGGGAAAAACCGAAGACGCCGACAGAAGTGGCGTAGTTTCTTAGGGTTAGCGGGCTACTATCGGAGGTTTATTCAGGATTTTTCAAAGATAGCAACCCCATTAACCCAATTGACGAGGAAGGCAGTTAAAGTATGTTTGGACGGGAAAAGTGCGAGGAGAGCTTCCGAGAGCTCAAGAAAAAGGTTGAGTGAGGCGCCAGTATTATCCTTACCGGATGATACAGGTGATTTTTTGTAGTTTTATAGTGACGCGTCACACAAGGGACTTGGATGCGTGCTTATGCAGCACGGTAAAGTCATTGCGTATGCGTCACGGCAGTTTGAAAGATTTATGAGAGGGGATACCCTACTCATGATCTCGAATTGGCAAGCAGTTGTGTTGTGTTTGCCCTGAAAATTTGGAGGCATTACTTGTTACGGTTGAGAAATGTGAGATTATACACGGACCACAAAAGTCTAAAAGTATATCTTCACACAGAAGGAGTTGAATATGAGGCAGAGGAGGTGGTTAGAAATTGATCAAAGATTATGATTGTGAGATTCTATATCACCCAGGGAAGGCGAAATGTAGTGGCCGACGCCTTAAGTAGGAAGGGTCGGGGGAAGTTGTCAATGTTAACGGCTCAAGATGAGCTAATAACAGAGGATGGCTAAACTGGAGATAGAAGTGAGGTTCCCGACAGAATCGGGAGAGAAGTTGTTCACAATAGAGACTCGTCCAATCTTATTGGACCGAGTAAAAGAAGCACAACTTAGTGATGAGGAGTGCGAGGGAATAAGGCAGAGAATTTCCCAAGGAGAGGAAATTAAGTATAAACTCGATAATGATGGAGTGATGAGATTTGAAGGAAGAATTTGGGTACCGCCTGTACCCGAGTTACGAGAGGAGATTTTGCAAGAGGCCCACAGTTCGAGGTACTCGATCCATCCGGGAAGTACAAAGATGTATCAAGAACCTCCGACTACATTTTTGGTGGCCGAACATGAAGAGAGAAGTCGCAGAGTGCGTTAGTAGGTGCCTGACTTGCCAGAGAGTCAAGGCCGAGCATCAGAGACCAAGTGGGTTGCTTCAACCCTTAGAGATTCCAGAGTGGAAGTGGGAGCATATCACGATGGATTTCGTGGTAGGACTCCCAACAACGCAGAAGGGATACGACGCTATATGGGTCATAGTGGATCGTTTGACGAAATCGGCGCATTTCTTGCCGATCAGAATTAGGTTCAAATTAGACCAGCTAGCTAAACTCTATGTGAAGGAAATTGTTTCTAGACATGGAGTGCCAATTTCGATTGTGTCGGATCGGGATCCACGTTTCACGTCGAATTTTTGGAAGAGTCTGCAAGAGCAATTGGGAACACAGTTGAGGTTGAGCACGGCGTATCATCCTCAAACGGACGAGCAGAGCGAGCGGACGATACAGACTTTAGAAGATATGCTACGGGCATGTGTGATGGACTTTAAAGGGAATTGGGACGACCACCTACCTTTAGTTGAGTTCGCCTATAATAATAGTTATCACGCTAGTATAGGCATGCCGCCTTACGAAGCATTATACGGAAGGAAATGCAGAACGCCATTGTGTTGGGATGAGGTAGGGGAACGCAAATTGTTGGGACCGGAATTGGTACAGCAATCAGCCTATTGTACTCTATGTTGATCAACACTCTAGCTGGAAACGACTATATGCGTTTGTTTTAGGCGCTCGATGCCTTCTCAGGATAACTGACTAAAAACTGCCCCAAATATTAGGGTTGTTCATCTCATTCATGTCTCGGAATCCTAACCAAAACAATTCGGTTGGATAGCTCTACTTAATCATCAATAATATTTCAAGGATTTATTATCAAATCAATAAAACATTTCAATATCTGTCTAGCCGAAACAAATGGCATCGACGTTCTCTATAATAGTCCATGTAATACCCGAGAATTTCGAATGATATTAATATTAAATTGTTTTTATAAGAATAAGTGATATGTTGTTATAGTAGTAATGCGATAAATTGATTTCTTGATTTATTTCTAAAAGAGTGATTTAATAAGAAAAGGATTTATTTTAGTTGCACATGAGTAATGTGGCATGAAATGTGATAATACTTTTAAAAGTTGAAGAAAGTTTATGATGATTCAGAATACGACAAGGTTGATAATGAAGTTTAATTAAACTTGTGAAAGTAGCCAAGCGTGGCAACATGATGCAATAATTATTATTAATTGTTTGAATTATTGATATGAAGCATGATATTTTTGTGGCATTAGCATGTGTGAGTATTCATGTAATTCACTAAATAACGTGGGAATATGTGTAACCTTTATATTATGTGATATAACCTATGTGGCATTTTGATGTGTAACATTAATGTGTGAGAATGTACTGAATAAAACCTTACAGTAAAAGTAGGTTGAATGCTATAATTTTATAAAGGAGTTTATGTGGCATGGTGGAACCATTAAATGTGTATTTTAATTATGAAAGGAAATGAATTTAGTAAATAAATATTTATTACTAAATATTTATTTTGACATGGTATGTAGATATATTAATAATAAAGTTCTATTGAAAGTATAAGTTAATAATACTCAAATAAAATACCTTTAAATTATATGAGGTAATTAATATTTGTCACACGATAATTATTTCCATACTTAAACATTATGGCAATAGATGTATTATGAGATAATAATGTATATTGAATATTTGGGTGTTAGCGAATAACTAGATTTCGCTGAAATTAATACGTACATGGATTATATGATATGTGCACATGTAATGTTATTTGATACAATATAGTAGCATTAAATTATTTAATTCACTATATGACTTAAGCTTGCATTTTAATCAAAGTATGTTAATAAACCTCATTTGAAATGTCTGAGTATTACTCTTGTCCCAAATTGAGAGTCTGTTCCTTGCCCAAACAATACCCACGTGAATAGCCAATTTGCTGAGAATGCAAAAAGGCTATGGTTTCTTACATGATAAAGCTAACAAGGGAGGTAATGATGGTGGGGGGAGTGGCTCAAATAGTAAACCACCAACTCTCCATTAACCAACATTCTTCTTCTTCTTCCATTGGTTGGAAACAATGAGTAAATGCATTATCCGGGCATACAACCTTCTATAAATTGGAGCTCACCCTCCTTCCAAAATTCTTTGCTAAATCATCTGGTAAGTTTTGGTAGAGAGTATTGTGAGAATTGAGTGAGCAATTAGTGTGGGTAGCGGAGAAAATTCCAACTCAAGCTTCAAGAAGGTAATATTAAGTTTATCATGCTTTTGATTTTAAGTTTGGCAAATTCTTCGAAATACATGAATCTCTCTTGTTACTTAGTTGGTAATTGATGCTATAAGAGTCGATATGTATGCTAAAAATATAATGTGATTGAACTGGAGCCCGTTAAATGAGAGTTTTTATGCTTGGGCTTGATTTCTGCCGAAGCAGAGACCTTTCTGGCTCGTTCAGGGAAGGGCGCAACTGCGCGCTCCCTGTAGTTCAAAACGGCGCAGCTGCGCCGTGCACCAGACAAGGATACTTGATTCTGCTATTAGCTGTTGCTTTCTAACGTGGTTAATGAACTTAGACATGCCTGAAAATATATTAAACTTATAGTGTAAGATCCCTTTGCAAAGCATGAGCATCCTAGCTTCGTTTCGCATGTGTTTTTCGAAAGAAAACTTATAGTTTTAAAACTAGACTTTACCAAAATTTGCAAGGTGCAAGTTCTGAACATACGAACATGTGTGTATGGTCTAATTATACATGACATAAGGTTCCAAGATGCTTCATGTGCACTAAACGACCACGACCTAGTTGAAACGGCTTTTAAAGGCAAACTTGGACATTTTGAAGCAAACATACATGACTATAATGATAATTTCATTAGGAGGTGTTGGACATGCATGCTAGTACTCTGATACTTCCCAGACATGATGTGTATATGTGTTCCTCTAGTATGTTAAAGCATTGCATCGTTCAAGCATGAATTTAGGCAAATTTCCAAGTTATGATCTAGGTAGACTAAGTAAAGATGATATGAACACATGAGCATGAGTATTTCAGATGTTATAACCTTTGTATATGAATAAGTACTTGGTATGGTAAGTCACGTGGATTCTTGAGCTTGTTTGACATCATGTTACCAAAGTTCTATATTAAAGATTCATTACGTGGTAATATAAGCTTGAAATGATCATGTGAGCATGCAAACCTCTTTAACATGTGTACGTAGTAATTGGTAATGTATTGGTATGCTAGTTAGTGGACTGAAACCAGGAAGGCAAAAGCTCAACCCTGGTCTAGCCAGGGGACAGCGCAGCTGCGCCGTCCCTAAGCTTAACCAGGGCGCAGTTGCGCCCTCCTGCAGAGTGGTCAAGTCGATTCTTTTTGTAATCTGAGTCTTGTGGATTGCTTGCATTGTTATTCTAAAGTGTAGAGCAGAAGTTGTAGTAATATTTTTGGTATCCATATATGATGTAGTATTATTTGATGTATGAAATTGTACGACTAATGGAATTCTTATATATAACTATTATACAATAGGATTGCAACGTGTCATTAAGCGTTAAATTCGTAGACTGCGCTAAAGGTAAGTTCTCTAACCCAAAACTTTATTTGTTGTGCAAGTATTATCAAGGGCAAGTTCCCTAACCTTACTCAAACTTATATTGAGCAAGTTTCTTACCTTGAACCTCTTACAAATTGCCAGTTTTCCTTTAACCCTACTCAATTTACATTCGAGCAGGATGTAGTATATTGTGCAAGTATTCGAACCCTTTCTCTATATTGAGCTAACATGTAAACTTGTATATTCTTATATCATACAAGTATGTGGCAATGACTGTTATGCTTTATAAACTGTCATCATATTCTAAGGATTGGTTTAGGATTAATATCCCTTAAACCGCATTGCGAGTATTGGTATTCATTAAATCATTGAATAAGATTATAAAAGTTGTCTAAACCATTGTTTCGGTTAGACTATTATACATGTGTTAGAAAACTATTCCAAACCAATTGTTTTGGTGAGGACTCTTATTTACTAAGATGAACAACCCTCATAAAAGGGGAAAATTATATATTGTCGGGGAACCGACGTGCGCACTTATAAGCATGTGACAATTATGCATAATCTGGGGTACTATAGGTTGATCACCTGTGTACTTGTTTTTATTGGATTTTCAGTATAGAAAAAAAAACTGTTAATTCTAGCAAGAGTTCTTAGTCCTTTAGTGACTACTCAGTGTTCATATTCTTAGACTTGAAATGATTAGATGCAAGATTCCTATTGATATTCTTCAGTCGATAGCGACTCTTATGTATAACAATTAATTTCTCCTTATTATCCTTGAATTATCCTTTACTGTCATACCCTTGCAATTTGGACTTTATATTGTTCACCCCCATTGTATATCCTTGCTGGGCAAATTTGTTGCTCATTCTTGCTTTCTTTAAACCTTTCAGTTAAGGCAGAACGAGGTGAACCTTCAGGCAAGGATAGGGGAAAGGGCAAAGTTTCGGAGTAGCTTTGTTCTTCCTTAGGAAGGATACTAATTACTATGCTGCTTAAGTTTCTGAATTTGTTTATGTAATAAGCTTAGGCACAGATTATGTATTAGTACTATGTTTCAGTTTAAATTAATACTTTTGGATAGTATTGTAGTATCGGTTGCGAGACCTTGGGACAAGAATAATTATATTAAATCAATGTAATTTATTCTATCTTTTCCGCTGTATTAGTTTTATGTCATTATTGTGTTAGATCGTGACAAACCAAATTCGTGGCAGTGACGTCAGAATTTGGGGGCGTCACAGTCCATATATATGTGAACTTGAAAGCTTCAACAATTTATATCATAACATAGCTCGAATACTTGTGCAAATACTGAAGGATTTACATAAGTAAGGAATTCACATAACCATATATGTATTGTGTAAATCGGAACTTCAAACATCGCATGAGAGTCATGAGAATATAATCAAATGAATCAAATAAACTTGCCCAACACAAGGGTTGGACAAGCGTTTGCTACTATTTGACGTTAATCGTCCTTCAAATGTCCTACACATTTAAGTACATAGCCACATACCAATTAGACACACAATTAATGCCAAAGATTGGTTTACATTACTCTATAATGTTTCATTCTAATTAGAAACATAATATCAAATAAGGCTACACACACTTGATATGATGTTTCGACGTTCGCACAGCGCACGCCCGATTCGCCTCTTATGCATAAGTTTAGTATGCTCATACACTTGTCTAATGCATCATTGATTAATGCTATGAGTCATTATAAACCATATTGTATAAGGTTTAGAACTTAGAAAAACATCTTCTAGCGTCGGAAGCATTACACTTTACATACGCGCATGAACGACGCCTTCCGTTTGCCTTCTAATGCACAATAGTCCTAAAAATGGCCAATTTAGAAATTGATCAAGTCTGAAATTACCAATTCTAAATAATGGAAATTGTAGGTCTACTTCTTAGCTTTCCGAATCATCTTGAATCATCCAAAACGGAGTTCGTATGAGAAAGTTATGCCCATTTTACTAAAGTAGGCCAAAGTTGTCTAGCCTACTGTTGCTCTAGCGCGGAGCGCGCCAATTTAGCCTTATGGTAGGCGCGGCGCACCCAACCGGTAGAGTTTTAGTTTCTCATCATTCAGTATGCTCTGTTTTTGCTAATATACTCCAAAGCTCATAACTTCTTCATTCTAAGTCGGAATTAGGCCATTTCAGCGGCTATGGAAAGCTTAAAACATGAACTACAAAACCATCATGGATTCATAATCTTATAGACTCTTTAATAAGTCAAAATAGTGGCTCTAAAGAGCCTAGTCCAACTAGTTTTCGACGAAACTTAGAGTTAGGCTTAGTCATTCTTCCTCTTTGTGTCTTAGCTATTATATAACAAGTCAATATGACTTAACACGTGCTTCTATTACTAAGCTAAGCAACATAACATCATTTCATCAATTAATCACCACCTAGTTCTCAAGTTCTTAGAGAAATTCTTCTCTTGGACATTTTATCAAACAGTTTGTGGGTATAGCTTTAGAATTCAGAACTCATAGCTTTGCCAATACATGGCTAGCCCAGATTTCACATTAAAATCATTTCCTACAAACCTCAAAGCACATAGCAATAATTCTCAACAGTCTAACACAACCAATACATACTGATTATATTATTAACAAAATATGAATAACAGTCCATAATGTCCATCACAGTCCATTTCTTGATTCCTTATGCATAGGTTCAATTCTCATTCATTGTTCCACTTTCACCTATCATTAATAATGTTTAATAGAGCTAACAACATTCATACATGTTCATGAACCAACTAAGAAAAATCAGTCACATTACTCCAACAAAGCAACCAAAGCAAAACTACGAACTTGGAAATTTTGTGGAAATGAGCTAAGCTCTATATTGCTTACCTCTTGGAGCTTGTTCTAAGATGCTAATTGGATTAATGCTCAGCTACTACTACACTCCTTCTTCTTCCTCAAATCACCCGAACACACTCTTCTCACTCTTTTCTCTCAAGTTTTCAGTTTCAACACTTGGTAAAAATCAAAGGAATGGTAGGCTTGCAATGGCATGAGTATTTATAGAGAGAATGATCAGAGCTCCTTTGGCTGGGTAGAGGAGGTGAGCGTGCCATACGTGGCAGCTCCCCATGGCTGGGAGAGTGAGCTTTGCTCCTCTCCATGCCCGAGTAATCCCCCTCCCTTCTCCCCAATTGCTTTATTCCCTCCTTGTTTCACTAAATGCAGATTTTGCTCCTCCCCAAATGCACCACGTTCTTCATTCTCTTCTCCCTCTCTTCCTTCTCCTTCTCCCGTACTCTTCTTCCTTCTTCAATTGTGTCCAGCTGATTACATAATCCATTTCTCTTATGGGTCATAGGTTGTGGGTCATGGGGTGCGGGTTTGGGTCATGGTCGAGGTCCATGGGTTTTGGGCTTTAACTTGGGCCACTCTTGGACTTCTAATTTAATTCCAATTGGGCTTCTAATAAATATTCAATTGGGTTCAAATAAAATCCCACACTTGGATTATTAACCCCTCTCATTAACGCTTTGGCGAAATTATGAAAAGTCATAAAATCGAAAAAGGCGTCTTTGGCAGAAATAGCGCTTTAGCACTATTCTTTAAAATAATTTAATCAATACTATGAAATAACAACACTCGAAAATTATCACATACACATCATATGTAGTAATAAAATATTCAAACACATAACACGAAATAATATTAATAAAAGCTCAATTTATTCAATAAAATTCATAAGCTCGTGTTAGAAAGCTACCCACGATCTGCGGTCGTTACATCAACCATTAAAGAGTACGATTGTACCATAATCATACTTAACTTACTATTCTTTAAACTCTATCATCTTCACTCTCTTCTCTAAGATTATAGCCTAAGATACTTGTACCTAAGGTTTCTAACCTATCAGCTCTGATACCAACTGTAACGACCCTAAAATTCGTACAAACCAACTCTCAACATCGGTCGTTAACAATACATCCATTTTCTGACTTTACAACATTATTCAATGTTAAACTTAATAAAATGTAGAACAATTCTAAACTTTTTAGTTTTCTTTCTTTGATTTCCCCGAATCATAACCTTTAATCATTTACATAGTCTAAAATCATATTTTCTTAATGAATCGCTTCATCAGAGTTATAATAGAATAACACTTACTTCTAGATTCAATACCCTTTATACATCAGATAAAATTAAATTATAAGTCAATGCAAATTTTATAACTCAACCTCTGTTACATATAATTCATCATCAAATACATCATCCAGAACTTTAACCATGGTTCATAAGATAAATTAAGCTAAAACAATTAATCTTCATGCATAACATATGAGTCATGTCATTCAAGCAGCACATAACGTTACCTTGAATCTTTAACCTGCAAAAAAATGGTTATTTGCAAGAATGAGCTCGATAGCTCAGCAAAATCTAACAGTTTGCATGCATCACATAACACATAGATAACATGTTCATCATCTAAATCATAAACATTTAACTAAACATATCATACATAATGATCAATACATATCAAGTAAAGATTGAGTTCCATAACTCAATCAGCATTCTTTACTTAACAAACGTAGTCATATTTTGACCTTGTCGTTTCATAATTGCAACATATATAAAATACAACATGCTTTTACACCAAAAATTTAAAACAGTTAATCATTTAGTTCACATAACAAATAGGAACTGAAAGACTTGCCTGGTTTATAGATTACCAGCTTAAATTTATCTGCACTTCATGCATCCTACACGATATATATAATCATGTACATCATTTATTAGCCACATAGCAACACTTACTATTAATTCTACTTAACATTGCATAATCCATCATTTTAACACATTCCACTTTAATCGACACTTAACCCTTAGCTAAGTCTTAAACTTTGCTTTACATTAGATGTATAATGTTTATAAGTAAATCTTGTTTAGGGTAACATATGATGACCAAAAACAAAAGAATTAAAAACAAGAAAAATTTCCATTTTTGCAATTCCCGCCGGGGCGAGAAAATTACAACACAAATCTCTCGCCGGGGCGAGAAATTCCTTCTCAAAACTCTCGCCGGGGCGAGACTTCTCCGGGGCGAGAAAATTAGCTTAATGAGCTCGCCGGGGCGAGCTTCCTGAATCCCAGTTTCTGCAGTTCGCGAAGAACGCAGAAAAATGCCAAAAATTCCCAATTTTTTTCATTTTATCAACAAATTGACTATACCCAAATATTATAATCTTTGTAGAATCAATACCCAACATGTATACAATGATTCTAACATTTTAAATAACTTAAACAACCAATCTAAAAGCTTAAAAATCCCAATTCACACTAGTTTTACAAACTTTTACAAATTTAGCGCAATCAATCGCTACGGATTCGTTTCTCAACCAAATTGGTCTGTTCAACTTCCGTTGTTTTCGTTTTATAACGCATAACAACAGTCCATCATCACTTTACAGATTATTACTCAAATTGAACATCAATTTTGACTCCAAAGTAAGCCAAAACATACATATTCCAACCAAAAACTCAATTTTTTCTTATTTAACAAATTTTCATGAATTTGATACTACAAAAATCATCTACTAACAACATATATCGGATTAAGTAAACTCAATAACACATGAACTCAATTCCTCAACAATTTGACCCTATAAATTCAATTACAGAGAACTCAAAACTAAAACTAGAAATATAGAATTTACCTTTAATCATTTAGATGATAAGGATTGTTGATTATCCTTCTTTTTCCTCTTGATTCTTTCCTTGAGTTTTGACTCTCAATTTCACAAAGAGTTTCTTCTCTCTGAATTCTCTCAAGTTTCTCTCTTCCTCTCCCCTGTTCTTTTGCTTACCATCTCCTGAAAACAACTTACGTGACTTTGTTAGGAGTTTCATCGGTTAAGAAAGCCAAAGGCCATAAGGCCTTGTTTGGCATCAACTCAAAAACCCCTTTTCCCCTTATTTTAATATTCTTTCTTACTATATGATATTTTGTCACACCTATTAAATTTTAATTAAACTTATTATATTAATAAATATAATTAAATCTTACTAACAAAATTTATAATCTCAAATTAGACAATTATAGTTATAATTTCATTTAATAAATCATTATTCCTCTAATTTAATTATTAAATTAAATTAGAATATTACTCGCGTAATAAAATACGCACTAATACTAAAATTGTTTATCATCAATTTACTTAATATTAACACGCTTAATTAAATTATTCTACAATAATTTCTATCAAATGTTTATTCGATAAATATTTTAATCTACAAAATTCACAATCATACTACATTAACATGTTACATTTATATGCAACACATTACTTTCTCATTTTATTAAAATAAATATATATATATATATATATATATATATATCTTCATTTAAGTGAATTACTCTCATTATTCATGAAATTTAATTCATAACAATTCCATTGCCCACAAGACATAACAATCAGATTATATTATTTCACAATATAATTTTCAACTTACTAATATTCAGTAAATATCTTTTTCGTAACCATTTCCTTCACTTCATTCAATGGTTTAATTAACTATTAAACCTCTTTTCCCAAATATACGAACATATAATTCTCTTCACATCAAATCACATATCTCACCCTTAAAAAGCTCACCCCAAGCTCACCCCCTTTTGCGACGGACCCGACGACGGTTTGGGTGTACAACCGTCGTCTATACTTTTAGCGACGCTATATATCGCCCGTCGCTAAATGAAAAGACGACGGTTGTACACCCAAACCGTCGTCGGGTCCGTCGCAAAAGGGGGATGAGCTTGGGGTGAGCTTTTTAAGGGTGAGCCTAAGATCCTTACTGATATATATATATATCACATATATACACATACTTAAACTCAAAACGTCACATAATAATAATTTTATTTGTTATTATTTATTAATTTCTGAAAATCTGGGTTGTCACACACCCCCGCGCCCACATGCAGGAGCCCAAATGCCCATTTGGTTCAGCTTCGCGATTTTGACCTCCTTTCACTCCAAT
The DNA here is from genome assembly GCA_034770075.1 of Aralia elata. Lineage (NCBI taxonomy): Eukaryota > Viridiplantae > Streptophyta > Magnoliopsida > Apiales > Araliaceae > Aralia > Aralia elata. The sequence goes on from CM068383.1 coordinate 73,721,186, forward strand.
CTTCATATCTTCTAATCTAGACGTCCAAATGCGTCCATTTCTAACTCTATGGACTCCTAATTCATGGGGCTACAACATATTAAAAATTCAGAGCTACCCATTAACATTAACATATTCAAATCTTAGGCCAAAATATCAATTCGTGCTCTGTTTTAGGTGTTCTTAGTGTTCTTCACTCAAATCAACACCAAATCTTCGTTTTTATATCTTTTTATTCCGTTCCAGTTAGGTTAGCTTCGTAACCCATGGAACCACAATCCATAACAACAAATAAATTAAACCAACATAGAATCTAAGTTCCAAAGTCCTCTAAAATTGTCTGAATGTCCAAAGTCCAATATATTCAAGGTTCTTGCTCCATTATGCTAAGGTAAAGATTTCTGGCATTTTGGTTCCACTTTAATGGTATTAATGACTTATGTAGTCTCTTAACAGCATATACAAATAATCATAACAACAACAGAAAATCGCTCAAAAATCATCCGTGAGCTAAAAAGCTCCAAAAACCAAAAGTTTGGAAAATCTTTGACAAACTCAAATGAAATGGTTTAAAATGAGATGTTTACCTCTATAAATTTGTTTAGAAGACATAGAAGATTGTTAGGGCTTGGTTTATGGTTCCTTCCTCCTCCTTGGGCTCACCCGAACACTCTTCTTCTCCTCTCTTCCTTCTTCTTCCTCCTGAGCCCCTTCCCCTCTTCTTCTTCTTTTTCCTTCTTACCTTTTCTGCAGATTTTTTTCTCTCCTATATATTCTCTCTATTCTCACTATACTTGCAGCAACAAGGAAAGGGATGGAATAAGGAGTGATCAACCGAGTGGTATAGGGGAGAGAGACTTCGGGAGAATGGATAGCAATAATCAAGAGAAATGTTGAAATTTTTAGGAGTCCCATACATTGTGTTTGAGGATTGGCCAACCATCCGAACATACTCCCTCTCTCTCCCTCTATGATTGGCTAAAATCAAATTAATGGCTACCATCCGAGTGAAATACAAATATATGTACCCGAATACTCCCCTCCTATATCCGAAAATTCCCACTTTAGTACCAAATTTGGTCCATAATTCTACCCAAAAATTAAAATGGGTACTCCCATAAAATATTGGGACGTGTAAAAATAATAATTATGGGATTTGTTTATTTATTCGAAATACCCATATAATACGTTTCGGATACGAAATAAATCTCGTTCGGGCTCAAATAAAATTTCTGACGCTTGGAAAAATTATTTCTTCGCATACACGTCTTAACGAAATTAATATAAATCAAAAAAGACGTAAAAATATCCAGGAGTGAATAGTGCCTCGGGAAACGTGCGCCGTGAATAGTGATTTTGCGATATTACGCGAAATCAATTTATTCGCTTATGCAAAACTTACGACACCTAAAAACCATGTATTATCATAACCTAGGTTATAATATAATATTTAAACACATCATATAAAAATAAAATTTTAATATATCCCATAATCTTAATAAATCTAATTACAAGGGCGCTCTCGATTCGCGATCGTTACATTTTTTCTCCTTTCTTCTATACCATTATACGCTTCGTCAGTTAGTCCATATTAATTAAATTAATTAGTTTTGACTAACTATTAGCTCACATCTTATCACTTAATCGATAATAAATATATAATACACATATATTTATTCACTTATCACATAAATCACATAAATATATATATAACACATATATATATTACACTCAACACGCTACGTCGTATAATATAAGAATTTTATTTATTAAATTCTCATTATAATTATTCTTCTTGAAAAATCTGAGTTGTTACATTCTTCCCCTCTTATAAGAATTCTGTCCTCGAAATCATCAAAACATCCTTACCCCCGGTCTACGTAAACCTCCTTCCAAAATTTTATCGTTTAATTATTTTAACGTGTTCCTATAATATAAGTGTTACATTACCCATTTAATCCATCTTCCTCACAATTCTCGTAGGTTTTATTCCATGACCTTTACTAAACTCAATTGTATTCTGAGTATTATCCTTCCTTTAACCCATCAATTTCCTTTATGGAATTCATCCCTTCTTCTAAGAATTTCATCCTCAAAATTACAACATATTCATCTTTTGCTCATTCTATTCATCATTCTCTTTAAGAATTTCACTTTTTCCTTCCAGAATTTCATCCACTTCTTCTAAGAAATATCTAGAATTGTCGCATTCTACGACTACTTCTTTCTGGAAAAAATTACCCTCTTCACATCCAGTTTTCCAAATAATAGGAATCTTCAACAATTGCTCAATAATTGTGAAGTAGTTTAAACAAATAGAAAATAAAATATTCCTTAAAAACTTTTCATATTATGTTGAGGGGTCATAAAGACTATGAACTTGTCCTAGGTTATCAAGTATTTCTACCAGTTTCTGCGGACAAAATAAAATTGTACGCCAGGTGATCAGCCTTTTGTACTCTGACATTATGCACAACATTCTAGCTAAACGACTATATGCATTTGTTTGACCACGTCATGGGTCAGTCAGAATTTTTTCGACATCAAAAAGCCCAATAATAGGGTTGTTCACCTTAGACTTACTACAAAATTTCGTGTTTGGCATACATTCTCAAATAATGCTTGAATTTCATAAACATATTTCAACATTCGTCTAGCCGAATCAAATATCTTAGACTTACATCAACAACTCGAACGTCAATCGAAATATTTTAGCCAACTCAACTGGCTTACTCTTTCATACTTTAAAGAAAATAAAAATTCGTTTTATGACGTCATGATACTGCACTGTCTATATAGTACGTTGAGGATTCTGTCATTTTATGACTTTGTCATACTACATCATACCATAGTGGGCTGACGATCCTATGATCACATCCAACACTAGGTTAAACTGCATTAATGGCTCCAATGTTTATCATTACTACACCATATTCCATGATGTGAATGATTACATAAAATACATTTTGATATTTTCAAATAATCTTTGTCTAGCCGAAACTATTAGCATAGACGTATGAATAATAGTACTTTTAAAAAAAATCACTGGCCCAATAATCTGGCCCCATACATTTTTCGAAGACACGAAGGTGCAATTATTAGCACGAAGTCAATAAATTTCGAAGTGTAGCATAACTAGAAGATTTGGAATATCCATGTCTCCTCATCAACTTTAATTTCTTCGATTGCTTCACTATTTGATAATTCTATCTATTTCTAACATCATCAATGCTCATAATATTGAAAATTCACAATTCTCACTCTACAATATTTCTATACCCCAGTATAGTTAATCAAACTTATCACACCTTATGAGTTTAGGAACTTGCCACAATAATATGAGTTTAGGAACTTGTCCTAGCAATACGTAGTCCAAGAATAAATCAAGGATTGTCCATATGCTTAGGAGCTCAAAACATACCATACGATTATAAGTCATAAACTTACCATAAACATGAGCTTCAAGAACTCGCACCTAATCTTATTATTCTCTAACTATCAAATATAGATATGAGAAAAGAATCACCTTTTCATCATACGTATACTGATAACGCAATATCAACATTTCAACGATTATCAATGTGATAAACTGAGTAGTCGTTAAACTAAGTACAAAACCCCTGCCCATACAAAGACTTGTACAACTCAGCTACCACACGAGTCCTCAATTGAAATCTCATAAAATTCTAGTCTTCTCATAGCTCAATACGAATTTTCTTTAATTCATATTTCATCGTCTATAACTCTTCTTGAGTTTTCATCGTACTAATTCATAGTACCTTCTTTTTATAGCGTCAACTATAACTTTCTAATCATTCAACAGACTATCTGTCATTCTGTAACTCAATCGGATCACGTTGTGATCTTATTCTATAATCGTTTTACATTACGATTTTCTTTACCCTACGATCTTCTTACTCTTCCTTTTAATCATGTTATATGGTCTTTATACCTCTACGTCTTATAGACCTCGTCTATTTATCAATATTTGTCATCTATATTACTTGAGTCAGGTAACTCCAAATCCTCATCATTTATAACTCTTCAAGATTCTTTTTTGAATCTTCTCATATATCTTAATTCATTTATTTAAGAATCTTCTAAATTTATTCCTTATTACTCAAATCTATCTGAGTTTATCTCTTCACTATCTTATCATCCTCTCTACGGTTATAGCCTAAGGTACTTTTACCTAAGGTTTATAACCTATCAGCTCTGATACCAACTATAACACATCCAAAATTCTGGGTCCTACCTTAAACTCGGGTCCGGCGCGTCACGGTACTACCCATACAATATAATCTCGCTACATAAATATAATAAAAAATTATTACAACATATCTTCATCTAATCCCAGATACGAAGACCTTTACTAATACATCGTCTAATATTTAATACAACATCATTATAATCAAATAATACAACATCATTAAGAACGCAAACCGAAACATAAGCTTTAGTCTTCTACTTTAACAATTACCAACTCTTATTTTCTTCTTACTATCTGGTCATTCGGTTCTAGCTGCAAAATTTGAATTTTTGCAAGAATGAGCATTTTATTGCCCAGCAAGTATAAGCAGTTGAATAAACAACACCATATGAGTAAAATAACATCTGACTGAAATATTCAACAATTGAACAATAATTGTGAAGTCATGCGAATAAACAAGAATCATTAAATTCCTTATCATCTAACATCGCTAACATCATCCTAACCATCACCATGTTTAAAAATAATTAATATCAACCTGTTTCTCATCATAGTTCTTGATTTCAAGGACTTAGTACATTAAACAGTTCAATTAAAGAATATTTCTTTGAATTGCACCTAAGTGCGAATATTGGTCTAGCACGTTAATATTATAGTCGCCATCACATCATTGCATGGGGTGCAAATCATGACCACATCTACTTACAACAACACATTATTGCACGGAGTGCAATTTATACCATCAATTGCCCAATTATTTGACAAGGCATCATCATTTAATCACAGTTCAAGAATTATTACAATTCACATCTACATCCTATAAACTTTCCGAATGGAATAGTTCATCTCATCTCATCTTATGAATTTCATGTAACTAATGAAATTCAATCATTGGACTATACATACCTTTGCAATTTAGCATAACTTGAACATCTAGTACAATTACTAAAGAAATTGCACACGTTTAGCATCCACACAATATATATAGATATTGCGTAACTTGAACTTTACACCAACATAGTCTTCATAAGAAAATTATCATATGAAGTTAGAGGACTTGCTCAAATATAAATATTGAGTAAGTTAGGAAACTTGCCTTATGCGCTGCTTAAAACTTACGCTATAATGCTCTTCAAATAGCCTACACAATAGCATTTATAAAAACATACCAATTAGCCAAATATAGACTTCATATTGCTTTACATACTAAAATTATAACTTTCATTACATGTCGTTCGCGTTTTATAAATTAATAAACGCGATTAAGCCCAAAACATCTCTCGGCATCGCGTCGTTCGGAAACGTTTCGACCCTCATCATCATTCGTACTTATTAGTTTATATTAACTCCATTCCATATCTTATAATGTTCGTTTCATTTGAATCGAAACACTATTTAAGTGCATTAACACTTTACGCGGCGTTTCAACGTTTATACGTCACACGCCTAATTCGCCTCTTTCGCACATGCTTAGCATGCTCTACACTTATTTAAATCATCATTGATTAATGTCAATCATCATTATAATGCATAATGTTCATGTTTTAAAACTTAGAACGTCATTTTACATTGTCGGGAGCATTACACGTGTTTAATTCCGCACATGCCCGACACCCTCTGATTGCTTCCAATTACACATCAGTCCTATAAATTGCCAATTTAGGCCCTTCTATAGATCTCAAATCCAAAAACTTAAAGAACAAAAGTTGTAGGTCTACTCTTCCTCTTTCTGAATCATCTCGAATCACTTCATTCCGAGTTCGTATTAGAAAGTTATGCTATTTTTACTAAAAGAAGCCAAAGCAGTCCATGCTGACCACTATTCCGGCGCGCCCCGCACCCACATGCAGGAGCCCAACTGCTCATTTGGTTCAGCTTCGCGATTTTGACCTCCCTTCACTCCAATCTTCATATCTTCTAATCTAAACGTCCAAAGGCGTCCATTTCGGACTCTATGGATTCCTAATTCATGGGGCTGCAACATATCAAAAATTTAAAGCTACCCATTAACATGTCCAAATCTTAGGCCAAAATATCAATTCGTACTCTTCTTTAGGTGTTCTTAGTGTTCTTCACTAAAATCAACACCAAATCTTCATTTTTACGTCTTTTTAATCCGTTCCAGTTGGGTTAGCTTCGTAACCCATGGAACTACAATCCCATAACAACAAATAAATTAAACCAACACAGAATCTAAGTTCCAAAGTCCTCTAAAATCGTCCGAAGGTCCAAAGTCTAATATATTCAAGGTTCTTGCTCTATTAAGCCAATGTAAGGACTTCTGGCATTTTGGTTCCACTTTAATGGTATTAATGGCTTGTACAGTCTCTTAACAACATATACAAACAATCAACACCACCAACAACAATAACAGAAAATCGCTCTAAAATCATCCGTGAGCTAAAAAGCTCCAAAAACTAAAAGTTTGGATAATCTTTGACAAACTCAAATGAAATGGTTTTAAATGAGATGTTTACCTCTGTAAGTTTGTTTAGAAGACAGAGAAGATTGTTAGGGCTTGGTTTAGGGTTCCTTCCTTCCTCCTTGGGCTCACCCGAGCACTCTTCTTCTCCTCTCTTCCTTCTTCCTCCCGAGCCCCTTCCTCTCTTCTTCTTCTTCCTTCTTACCTTTTCTACAGATTTTTTTTCTCTCCTATATATTCTCTCTGTACTTACTATACTTGCAGCAACAAGGAAAGGGATGGAATGAGGAGGAGTGATCAGCCGAGTGGTATAGAGGAGAGAGACTTCGGGAGAATGGATAGCAATAATCAAGAGAAATGTTGAAATTTTTAGGAGTCCCATACATTGTGTTTGAGGATTAGCCAACCATTCGAACATACTCCCTCTCTCTCCCTCTTTGATTGGTTAAAATCAAATTAATGGCTACCATTCGAGTGACATACAAATATATGTACCCGAATGCTCCCCTCCTATATCCGAAAACTCCCACTTTTGTACCAAATTTGGTCAATAACTCTACCCAAAAATTAAAATGGGTACTCCCATAAAATATTAGGATGCGTAAAAATAATAATTATGGAATTTGTTCATTTATTCGGAACACCCATAAAATACATTTCAGATACGAAATAAATCTCGTTCGGGCTCAAATAAAATTTTCGACGCTTGGAAAAATTATTTATTCGCATACACGTCTTAACGAAATTAATATAAATCAAATAAGACGTAAAAATATCTGGGAGTGAATAGTGCCTCAGGAAACGTGCTCCGTAAATAGTGATTTTGCGATATTACGCGAAATCAATTTATTCGCTTATGCGAAACTTACGACACATAAAAATCCGTGTATTATCATAATCTAGGTTATAATATAACATTAAACACATCATATAAAAATAAAATTTTAATATATCCCATAATCTTAATAAACCCAAATTACAAGGGTGCTCTCGATTCGCGATCATTACATTATTTCTCCTTTCTTCTATACCATTATACACTTCGTCAGTTAGTCAATACTAATTAAATTAACTAGCTTTGACTAACTATTAGCTCACATTTCATCACTTTATCGATAATAAATATATAATACACATATATTTATTCACTTATCATATAAATCACATAAATATATATAACACACATATATATATATATATATATATATATTACACTCAACCCGCTACGTCGTATAATAAGAATTTTATTTATTAAATTCTCATTATAATTATTCTTCTTGAAAAATCCGGCTTGTTACATCATTCATTTATATGTGAGGTTAGCTAAATAGGAGATATATGTGCCTTCCAAGCCCATTTCTATTTCTATCTTCGTTATTTGTGATGGCCAGTCACTATATATTGAATCGCCTAATAAATAAAAGTCTTACTTATCTTTTTACAAACGGATCCGTTCGTATATGAAAGCTAAATAGAAGATATGAAAATTAATGTACCGTAGTTTCATATCAAAATATCTCAATTATTGTGTGTTATGACACTTTAAATAAACCTGTGATAAATTAAGATGAACCAAAAATAGATGTCATTGAACGTAGAGTGAATAGGGGAGAGCTTGGTGCTATAATTGTTGATTTAAAAACTAAATTAACTTAAAAAGTTAAAAATGTATTTTAAATTTCAGAAGTGAGGGACTAAGTAGTAGTACTTTTTTTTGTGTGTGAATAAACTCCAAGTTAATCTATATTATAAAATCTCCAGCGAAGGTTTACTGATTTTATGTCACGCTTGCTTTTTTTTCCCTCTCTTTTGTCCTTACAACTTTAGATATATTACTATTTTATATTTTTTAATTTATTTATTTTTATCTTTTTATTTAGTCATCCAAATTTGATAAAGTTTTAATTTTATCCTACATAATATAACACACAACGCGTGTGCACTAGTGCTAGTTATAAAATCTGTGATAGGATCAAACATTTTCAACATCACCCCTATCTACATCACCCCTATATGTTCACTTGTATAATTCAAAAAACATCTTCATTTCTCCCCCTGTATATAACGAGGAACCATCCTAATCAAGCCTCATACACAACTACATCACAAATCCTGGATATAAGTAATTATGCATAAACCACAAATGGTGCTTTCTTGCGAGTGAGAATTAGCAGGTTATCTACCACCAAGATAGAAACTACAAAATTGTCATGATGATACTTAATTAGGGACTAATGCCAGGTCTGTCGGCAATAATTTTCACCTCAAAGATTCACAAATATGCACAAGGCACAAATTTTTTAATGGGAATTAAGAAAATGTGTAATAAAGATATAAAGTATACGAGAACATGGCTAAATACTCTAATGTTTAAGATAGGAAGTAGTCACAGTATATCTTCGCTGCATTTACTCTGTTACCGAATCATATTTTTAAATAAAACAAAAAGGTAAGTGGTGAAGCTGATTTGTGGATATGGCTATATGAGGGTCTTTAAATTTAATGTTCAAGATGGAACATGTAATATCCCAGATATTTCAGAAATTTAAAATAAAAATTTAATAAATAAAATTGTTATCAAGAGATAAAATAGATTTGAACATATATGTATATATGTGTTTCATATAATGTGAAGTATGTGATTTTGTATAATAGATTAAATGTGTATATATAGATGTAAAATATATACATATATTGGAAAAATGAGATTTAATATTTAATTAAATCATTAAAGAAAGTGGATGAAATTAATTAATTTATTAATATTAATTAATTGAGGTTAAATTAAATTATATTATGAAATAATATAATTTGAATATTTAGCCTTGGACGGTGATAGAATTATTATGAACTAAATTTCATATACGAGTTAGTTAATTCACTATTCGAAAATTAGTGGGTTAAAATATTTGTTTTAATTAACTGAATAAATAAATTTATTTAATTAATGATGATAATTTTATTTATATTACAATAATTATATGTAATATGAATAATGGTATGATATTTAATATTATGTCAAATGAATGTGAATTAATAGTTGGTTAAGAATGATTAATTTAATTAGTATGAACTAACTAAGAAACGAATAATTGCATATAAGACAAGAATAGTGGTAGAAAACTCGAATTTGAGTTCAGAATAGAATTTGGAGACGCGGCATGGACGGTTGAGTCCGGAACGTCGAAAATAGTAAGAATAGACTAAAAACACAAAATGTGTCGGGGCTGACTTTTTGTTCAAAAAGTTAACAGTTGGGTTTTCGGTAAAAAGTCGAACTCAGAATTCGGAGATGAATTTAAAGAAACGAATATTCCCATGACGTTGAAAATGTCGAAATTAGTAGAAATCGACTATAAGTTCGAAAAAGTTGATTTTTAGAAGCCAAAATGGTCAAACGGGCGATTAAACGAACAAACGAGCAAATAAAAGAGGAGAGGGAATTAATTTCGTCTAGAAGCAGCCCATGTGGGTGGCTAAGCATGCTGATTTTTGGTGAAAATGCTGAACACATTTTTCATTTAGTCCAAGCAATTTGTTATTCCCCTCACCAAACTAGCCTATGATTGGTCCATTAAATGAGACGGGACATGGAAGGTTTAATTTATGAATTAGTCTTATACAATGCAATGATCAGCTCTTTCCTTTCTCTCATACACCCGTACTCCTCCAAATATTCAGAAGATAGAGGGAGAGAGAGAGAGAGGGCTGCCATAGAAGAGAAGAAAGAAAGAAGGAAGGAAGAAATAAGAAATGAAGAAAAACTCAAGTAAAGTAATTCTTGAACTTAATCTATAAAAATTCTTGGATATCTTTCCTTGTGAGAATATGAAAATACTCACCATGTTAAGGTGTTTTGTATATATCTCAAATGGTATGTAACCATGAAGCATGATAGAGGAAGCAAATCTATGAAACAAAGATAGGAAGAAAACTAGCTAAAGGTATGTACCTAAACTCTTAGCAAAATATTTTGATTTTTCATGTGGATGTTAAGTTTTATGAAGTAAGATCATGATTAAACTTACAAGTAATGGTTTAGCCATGGATTAGCAAGAACCCAACAAAAGAATTCAAGAAAAGAAATAAAATGAAAGAAGAACAAAAACAATTGTTTTTAGCTTAAAAGTCCTAAATTTCAGTCCACTTTGGACTTTTACCATTTGAAATCTATAACTTCTTTTTGTGATCCGTCAAAGAGGGGTATTAGATATATGAGTTATCTGATGAATCCAGGTAGAATCACTCAAAAAGATTAAACGGATCAACCGTGGTGTTATTTTTAGTAAAACAGTTCCTGCAGCAAAAATCTAAAAAATTCTTAAAAGTTTCCTGGCCAGTTTATGTTGAAGGCTATTTCGGCTACTTTTCTTACTCTAAAAATTCTGGTCTTTTGTGGTATGTTAGTATATCAAGTTAACTAGATGCTGTCCAAAGATGAGAATTGTTTGATGTCCTGAGAGGGAGTTATGACTTTTATAAGAAAATGCGATTTTAAAAGTAAATTGTTATAACTCACGGAATACAACCCAGAAAATTTTGAAAAGTTAACTAGGAGTAGTATATGGTAGTATGAGTCTACCGTATAAATTTCAGAATTTCTGAACAAAAGCATAATTTATGATAAATGTAGCCATTTTGGACTGTTTTAGCCTATTTAAAAATAGGAAACGAAATTGAAAAATTGTAGGAAAATTATTTTGTAACTAAAATACTATATACTGATATTCTCCAGAAGAGATAAAAATAATAAGTTGTTTTGGTATTTTTCATATCTTTAATCAAGTTAGGAATAAATGAGAAAATTAAGTTATGTTAAGCTGAAAAATGTGTAAATGTGATTTTTATTGCTTAATGACCTTTAATATGATTTATTAAAATTTTATATGGGTAATTTGGTCATTTTCAATAAAATATTATGTGTATGACCAAATATGTATGTTAACTAAATTAAATAGTAAATGATAAACAATTAAATTAAATTGTTTATCAGTCTAATAAATGATTAAAATATTATTAAATAATTAATAATATTAGATTAATGTATTATTCGATGATTAAAATATTATTAAAAGATTAATAATATTTGTAATGATTAAGACATTAATAAATAATATTAAGTGATCAAAATATTATTAACGGGTTAATAATATTTGAAAGTGAATTAAAATATTATTGAATGATTAATAATATTAGAAAGTGAATAAAATATTATTAAATGATTAATAATATTAAGAAGTAATTTTGAATATTATTAAATGATTAATAATATTAAAGTGTGATTAGAATATTATTAAATAATTAATAATATTTCTAAGTGCCTAAGATATTATTAAAATATTATTAAATGATTAATAATATTAGACGAGAGTTTTAAGATGTTGATTAAGTGATTGAAATATTATCAAAGGACGATAATAATATTGATGGTTTAAGGTGTTATCTAACATTTGATTATGTGGCTAAATGTTAGATGATTTATTTATAGAAGTAGCAGTATTATGTGGTATGATATGATATGCTGATTGAAAGATCAATCTTATAAATCATAGGTCTTTCATAAGAGATTAAATTAGATTGTGTAGTAGTAATCGACGGACGAGGCAAGTTCCTAACCTTAAAACTTCTTACGTTATTGCAAGTTTCCTAACTCAAACTTGAGTTAATATTTTCAAGCATGTTAGTGGTTTAATTATTGTCAATTATTCTACATCAATGATATTTATTGTTAATCGCACTTAGTGCAAGTTGCATATGTTTACCTGGTATGAAAGAATGATCAACTTGATTACCAAATTTATTCATTGTCATTGTTGCCCACTCAGCATTATTGATTTAGTTATTCATTTATTGAAATTTGATTATCGTTCTTCCACAATTATTATATATTGTTGAAAATTCGAAAGCCTATTCTTTTTCAATCATGATATATCTTTCTTGTATTTAAACTTGCTGAGCAAAGTAAACTGCTCACTCTTGCTATATCATGATAATATTTCAGTTAAACTCGAATGCTTCAGGAAGGACAAGTCAAGAGGAAAAGTTCAAGAGTAACTTAATATGCTTTAACTATTATGATATTTTATGAAAATGATCATGTAAACCTTGTAAGTTATTAAAGGAATGTATCAAGATAAAGGTTGTAGACCTTGGGAAATTTGTAGAATACTCTGAAATAAACAATGTATGTTTATATTTTCCGCATTAGTTATAGAACAGGTATGAAGATGATGCATCGTGACGCACCAGGTCCGAGGTTCAAGGGACCCTGATTTGGGGGCGCCGCAGGTTGGTATCAGAGCTGATAGGTTATAAACCTTAGGTAGGAGTACCTTAGGCTATAACCGTAGAAATGATGATAAGGATGATAAGGAATAAACTCAAATAGAGTTTAAGTGCTAAGAGATTAATTTTGGAAATTCATTATTAATTAAAGAAAAAGATAATTGAGATTCAAAGAAGAATCTTGAAGAGTTATAAAGATAAGAATCTGGAGTTACCTAACACTAGTAGTAAAGATGAAAAGCCTAAATAAAATCATAATATATGATTAAAGTGAAAGATAAGAAGATCGCAAAATAAAACGATCATGAGATAGAAAAGAATCGTAATATAATACGATTATAAGAATGATCACAACGTGATCTGATTAAGATATGGAATGATAGATGATCAATCGAATGATTGAAAACTTTATAGCAGAATTGCTGTACGAAAAAGGTACTAGAGGATAGTACGAAGATAAAACTCAAAAGGAATTATAAATAATGGGATACGAATTAAAAGTTTGTGTTAAGCAAGGAGCAAGATAAGATTAGGATTATTTGGGTTTTAAATTGAGGACTCATGTTAGTGGTTGAGTTGTACGATTCCTTGTATGGGCATGGAATTTGTGCTTGGTTTGAGAACCACTTAGCTTCCTATATCGATATAGTGGTTGAGTTGAACAATTTCTTGTATGGGCAAGAGATTTATCCTTGGTCTAACAACCGCTTAGCTTCCTATATTGATTAGTGGCCGAGTTGACCAATTCTTTGTATGGGCAGGGGATTGTGTTTGGTTCGACAATCACTTAGCTCTCTATATTGATAATCATTGGAACCTGGTGTCGCGCTATTCGCTATATGTATGTTGAGAAGGTGATTCTTTTCTCATGTGTATAACGAATAGGTAGAGGATGTAAGATTAGGTGCGAGTTCTTAAAACTCATGCTTATGGTAAGTTTGTGACTCATAATCATATGGTATGTTTTTGAATCCCTAAGCGTATGGATAGTCCCTGATTGGTTCTTGGACTACGTATTGCTAGGACAAGTTCCTAAACTCATATTATTATGGAAAGTTTCTGAACTCATAACGTGTGTTAAGTTTGATGAACTATACTAGGGAATAGAAAAGTTGTGTATTAAGATCTAAGGATTTTCAGTGTAGTAAACTTAAGGATGATGGAAATAGATAGAATTGTTAAGCAATGGATTATTAGAGAAATTAGACTTGATGGAGGAAGCATAGGTATTCCAAATCCTCTAGCTATGCTAGTTTCGAATTTATTGACATTGTGCTGATATTTGTACTTTTGTGTTTTCGAAAAATATATTGGATCAAATTTTGAACCAATAAGTTTTAAAAAGGTCCTATGATTCATATGTCTATGCTATTTGTTTCGGCTAAGACAAAGATGATTTGAAAAATATCAAAATATATTTTTAACAGTCATCAATGCATCATTAAATCTGGTGTAGAATGACAAATGATGGAGTCATCAATGCAGAGTAACCTAGTGTTGGATGTGATCATAGTATCGTCAACCCACTATGGTATGCTGTAGTATGACAAAATCATGAAATGACGGAATTCTAACACACTGATTGCAACAGTGCAGTATTATGACGTCATAAAGTAATTTTCAGAATTTTTTTTAACCAATTAAAGATAAGTCAATGCCAACTAAAGTGGCTAGACAAATGTTTCGATTGATGTTCGAATTATTAGTATACGTCTAAGCTATTTGATTCAGCTAGACAAATGTTTATAAAATTCAAATATTCTTTGAGAATTTATGCCAAACCAAATTATGTTGGTGCGGAATCTTATGTTAAGTCTGAGGTGAACAACCCTATAAAGCGGATTTCTCGGATTGGTTAACGTGGTTCAATCCAGGAAAAGCAGTAAGGGTTGGTTAACGTGGTTCAACCCCGAAAAGTTGTTGTGCACAATGCAATAGTATGACAGGCTGATCACCTGGCGTACAAATTTTGTCCGCGGGAATTGGTAGAAATACTTGAGAACTCAGGACAAGTTCATGGTCTTTATGACCCCTCAGACCGATATGAAAAGTTTTCTTGAATTAACTTTTCACATTATTGATACTGCTTCACAATTATTGAACAATTGTTGAAGACTCCTGAAAAATATTTTACTATTTTGGAAGTTGAAAGTTTAGAAAATGTGAACTTCTTAGAGAGAAGTGGTCGTGGAATGCGATGCTTAAAAGAGTAGCCTTTAGAGAAGAAAAGAATAAAGGTTAATATAAAAACCTAGTTTTGATAAAGGGAATGAGCAGAACTAGTATGCTTTAATTTCGAGAACAAAATTTTAAGAAGAATGGGTGAAAGTAATATCCCGAAGTAGAGATAAGTATGCAATAATTTCGAGGACGAAATTCTTAGAAGAAGGGGTGAATGTGATAACCCGAAAATTTATGAGACTTGTAAATAAGATCTCGAATAATTAAATAAAGGTTTAAAAAATAAAACCTAGATTTAAAAATAGAGGAGTAGAATGAATAAAGACGACTATGCCTTAATTTCGAGGACGAAATTCTTAGAAGAATGAGTGAATGTAATATCCCAGATATTTCAGAAATTTAAAATAAAAATTTAATAAATAAAATTGTTATCAAGAGATAAAATAGATTTGAACATATATGTATATATGTGTTTCATATAATGTGAAGTATGTGATTTTGTATAATAGATTAAATGTGTATATATAGATGTAAAATATATACATATATTGGAAAAATGAGATTTAATATTTAATTAAATCATTAAAGAAAGTGGATGAAATTAATTAATTTATTAATATTAATTAATTGAGATTAAATGAAATTATATTATGAAATAATATAATTTGAATATTTAGCCTTGGACGGTGATAGAATTATTATGAACTAAATTTCATATACGAGTTAGTTAATTCACTATTTGAAAATTAGTGGGTTAAAATATTTGTTTTAATTAACTGAATAAAGAAATTTATTTAATTAATGATGATAATTTTATTTATATTACAATAATTATATGTAATATGAATAATGGTATGATATTTAATATTATGTCAAATGAATGTGAATTAATAGTTGGTTAAGAATGATTAATTTAATTAGTATGAACTAACTAAAAAACGAATAATTGCATATAAGACAAGAATAGTGGTAGAAAACTCGAATTTGAGTTCAGAGTGGAATTTGGAGACGCGGCCTGGACGGTTGAGTTCGGAACGTCGAAAATAGTAAGAATAGACTAAAAATACAAAATGTGTCGGGGTTGACTTTTTGTTCAAAAAGTTAACAGTTGGGTTTTCGGTAAAAAGTCGAACTCAGAATTCGGAGATGAATTTAAAGAAACGAATATTCCCATGACGTTGAAAATGTCGAAATTAGTAGGAATCGACTATAAGTTCGAAAAAGTTGATTTTTAGAAGCCAAAATGGTCAAACGGGCGATTAAACAAACAAACGAGCAAATAAAAGAGGAGAGGGAATTAATTTCTTCTAGAAGCAGCCCATGTGGGTGGCTAAGCATGCTGATTTTTGGTGAAAATACTGAACATATTTTTCATTTAGTCCAAGCAATTTGTTATTCCCCTCACCAAACTAGCCTATGATTGGTCCATTAAATGAGACGGGACATGGAAGGTTTAATTTATGAATTAGTCTTATACAATGCAATGATCAGCTCTTTCCTTTCTCTCATACACCCGTACTCCTCCAAATATTCAGAAGATAGAGGGAGAGAGAGAGAGGGCTGCCATAGAAGAGAAGAAAGAAAGAAGGAAGGAAGAAATAAGAAATGAAGAAAAACTCAAGTAAAGTAATTCTTGAACTTAATCTATAAAAATTCTTGGATATCTTTCCTTGTGAGAATATAAAAATACCCATCATGTTAAGGTGTTTTGTATATATCTCAAATGGTATGTAACCATGAAGCATGATAGAGGAAGCAAAGCTATGAAACAAAGAAAGGAAGAAAACTAGCTAAAGGTATGTACCTAAACTCTTAGCAAAATATTTTGATTTTTCATGTGGATGTTAAGTTTTATGAAGTAAGATCATGATTAAACTTACAAGTAATGGTTTAGCCATGGATTAGCAAGAACCCAACAAAAGAATTCAAGAAAAGAAATAAAATGAAAGAAGAACAAAAACAGTTTTTTTTAGCTTAAAAGTCCTAAATTTCAGTCCACTTTGGACTTTTACCATTTGAAATCTATAACTTCTTTTTGTGATCCGTCAAAGAGGGGTATTAGATATATGAGGTATCTGATGAATCCAGGTAGAATCATTCAAAAAGATTAAACGGATCAACCGTGGTGTTATTTTTAGTAAAACAGTTCCTGCAGCAAAAATCTAAAAAATTCTTAAAAGTTTCCTGGCCAGTTTATGTTGAAGGCTATTTCGGCTACTTTTCTTACTCTAAAATTTCTGGTCTTTTGTGGTATGTTAGTATATCAAGTTAACTAGATGCTGTCCAAAGATGAGAATTTTTTGATGTCCTGAGAGGGAGTTATGACTTTTATAAGAAAATGCGATTTTAAAAGTAAATTGTTATAACTCACGGAATACAACCCAGAAAATTTTGAAAAGTTAACTAGGAGTAGTATATGGTAGTATGAGTCTACCGTATAAATTTCAAAATTTCTGAACAAAAGCATAATTTATGATAAATATAGCCATTTTGGACTGTTTTAGCCTATTTAAAAATAGGAAACGAAATTGACAAATTGTAGGAAAATTATTTTGTAACTAAAATACTAAATACTGATATTCTCCAGAAGATATAAAAATAATAAGTTGTTTTGGTATTTTTCATATCTTTAATCAAGTTAGGAATAAATGAGAAAATTAAGTTATGTTAAGTTGAAAAATGTGTAAATGTGATTTTTATTGCTTAATGACCTTTAATATGATTTATTAAAATTTTATATGGGTAATTTGGTCATTTTCAATAAAATATTATGTGTATGACCAAATATGTATGTTAACTAAATTAAATAGTAAATGATAAACAATTAAATTAAATTGTTTATCAGTCTAATAACTGATTACAATATTATTAAATAATTAATAATATTAGATTAATGTATTATTCGATGATTAAAATATTATTAAAAGATTAATAATATTTGTAATGATTAAGACATTAATAAATAATATTAAGTGATCAAAATATTATTAACGGGTTAATAATATTTGAAAGTGAATTAAAATATTATTGAATGATTAATAATATTAGAAAGTGAATAAAATATTATTAAATGATTAATAATATTAAGAAGTAATTTTGAATATTATTAAATGATTAATAATATTAAAGTGTGATTAGAATATTATTAAATAATTAATAATATTTCTAAGTGCCTAAGATATTATTAAAATATTATTAAATGATTAATAATATTAGACGAGAGTTTTAAGATGTTGATTAAGTGATTGAAATATTATCAAAGGACGATAATAATATTGATGGTTTAAGGTGTTATCTAACATTTGATTATGTGGCTAAATGTTAGATGATTTATTTATAGAAGTAGTAGTATTATGTGGTATGATATGATATGCTGATTGAAAGATCAATCTTATAAATCATAGGTCTTTCATAAGAGATTAAATTAGATTGTGTAGCAGTAATCGACGGACGAGGCAAGTTCCTAACCTTAAAACTTCTTACGTTATTGCAAGTTTCCTAACTCAAACTTGAGTTAATATTTTCAATCATGTTAGTGGTTTAATTATTGTCAATTATTCCACATCAATGAGATTTATTGTTAATCGCACTTAGTATAAGTTGCATATGTTTACCTGGTATGAAAGACTGATCACCTTGATTACCAAATTTATTCATGGTCATTGTTGCCCACTCAGCGTTATTGATTCAGTTATTCATTTATTGAAATTTGATTATCGTTCTTCCACAATTATTATATATTGTTGAAAATTCGAAAGCCTATTCTTTTTCA
The DNA here is from genome assembly GCA_034770075.1 of Aralia elata. Classification (NCBI taxonomy): domain Eukaryota; kingdom Viridiplantae; phylum Streptophyta; class Magnoliopsida; order Apiales; family Araliaceae; genus Aralia; species Aralia elata. The sequence goes on from CM068383.1 coordinate 73,740,035, forward strand.
ATCATGATATATCTTTCTTGTATTTAAACTTGCTGAGCAAAGTAGTTGCTCACTCTTGCTATATCATGATAATATTTCAGTTAAGCTCGAATGCTTCAGGAAGGACAAGTCATGAGGAAAAGTTCAAGAGTAACTTAATATGCTTTAACTATTATGATATTTTATGAAAATGATCATGTAAACCTTGTAAGTTATTAAAGGAATGTATCAAGATAAAGGTTGTAGACCTTGGGAAATGTTGTAGAATACTCTGAAATAAACAATGTATGTTTATATTTTCCGCATTAGTTATAGAACAGGTATGAAGATGATGCATCGTGATGCACCAGGTCCGAGGTTCAAGGGACCCGGATTTGGGGGCACCACAGAACACATTCTGTGAGGCGTTGCAATTTGCTAGGATCTAATTTCTGCTTTGTTACAATAACTTGTTTCTTCACAGTAAGCATTTGAGAAGCAGGGTCCACACTCCAACCTTGTTGCAACACATTTGCATATGAAGCAACCAAACCTACTTGGCATCACTTATAAGCTGACAACAAACCAAAATTATAAACAAGACAATAAATAAGAATGTTTCACGGTACAAGAAACATCAACCAGGCAAGATACTGATTATATCTAAAAGACATGCATTACTAAAATAATATTCCAAATTGTATTATCGATACTAACTCGTGCCCTACAGGGGTTATCAATCTAGTTAATAAAAAACCTTTAATATCTTTAAAATTGCATGGGTTATCAGTCTAGTTAACAAAAAACCTTAAATAAAGTACATAATATTGTATTCATGTGATTATTGTATGACGAAAAAAAAAAGAATAAAAAATTGGAGTAAATATAAACGATATATAACCTTAAAAGACTTAATTGTACCTTTATTTTGAGTCACATAACTTATTCCAATAAGAAATACTAAATTCGGTGGCCAAAAAGTTTAATTTATAGAAACTTAGAGACATTTAGGTTTAATATCTTAAAGTTGAAATACTAGGTTTAAGTTGTAACAAGGGGTTAATTGATGTTTTGCTTACTGTATTAGGGATCGATTTTCAATTTGGTTACTGAATCTTTTTTTGTTACAAACACATTACTATACTCAACAAATTGTTACAAACCAGTTATTTCTTAACATTCCGTCCAAAAAAGTGACGAAAGTGCTTAAGCATGCATATCACATGAGGTAAAAAAAGCTGATGTGTGAGTTAGTTATTGGTGATGTGGCACATTTTGCCATTTGTAATATCATGTGTAGAGCACATGACTCTTATATTAAATACTCTAATGCATCTTCACAGAACGGAAAGGAAAGAAAAAGGGGAAAAGAATAGGGCACCAATCGCTAGCGATTCTTGCTTCAATTTAGCTTGGTCGTGAGTTCTTCTGGTTCGATTCTTCTTCCCCGATGACTTGTTAGCTGGCTTTGTATTCTCCGGCGACGAATTTTCTTCCTTGCCACTATTTCTACAACTTCTTTATTTGGTAGGTTCCTTGCCTCCTTTTGATTCGAATTCTTCTTGTAACCTTATGAATACTTCATCTGAAGTGTATGTTCATGGAGATGACACGGATGAGATATCTTCCTCTAGTCTAGTGCAATGGCAAAGGCCTCATCTTCTAGTGGAATTCTATTGTGGAATAAATGCGCGTATGTGGGAAGCTTGGAAGGTTGGAATATTACCCCGGGTAGTAGGTTTGTAGGATGTAATAGATGCAAGGTATTGAATTGCATAAATTGTCAATACTAAATTTTCTCTTAATGTTGGTTTTTTTTAATTACTGATTTCTATATATAAATTTTTCTTTCAACAGGATAAGATGTGTATTGTGGATTTTTTAAATGGTATGATGCCCTTCCACTCCAAGATCGAAGGAGGTTATTAATCGATTAAGAAATCAACTTGACAAACTTGATAGAAGGATGAAAATTCCAGTTGGGCATGAAGTGAAAATCAAGGAACTAGAGATTGAAGTTATAACATTGAAGACTACAATCAACAAAGCTTCAACTAGAGAGAAAAAGTTAATTTTCTTAGTTGTAATATCATGGGTTTTATTCTTTCTCATCATGTATATGAAGTGAAATAGGATTTGGGTTTAGTAAGATGAATGTTATGTTTGTGGAATGTATATGAACTGGATAAATGTTATGTTTATGGCATTTTGAATTTAGATTGTAAGGTTGAATTTTAATGAATTTTAGTTTGTTGGTTTAAATTTTGTTGTTCTGGAATTTGGAACCTAATGGATTGAATTATAATAAATTGTTATTCTCTATTCCTGACGCTCTGTTTCAGGGGCAAAAAAAAGAGCACAAAAACCCCTGCAGTTGTAAGGTTTTGCTGCATGTTTGATGTGAATACATAAGTATACCTGTTTGCATAACTATAAGGGAACCTGTTTGCGAAAGTAAAAGTAAAAACAACAAACACAAATGTTGAAGAAAATAACTTTCAAAGAAGCCACATTAATAAGATACCAATATCCATTTCCATAACAACCATCCAGAAAATACCAATATCTACATACATAAATACCATTCCCAAAAGGCCTACAATAATATTATCGCATCCACAAAAGCCACCTAGACCACAAAAGCCACCTAGAATTCCACAAAAGCCATACACAGAATCCAATCACAATAAAACCCCAACAGAATCCAATCATAATAAAATCCCAACAGAAAACAAATAAGTACCATCTCCTAATTAAAACTAGCATCAAAATAAAAGTTCACATTGTCCTAATTCTTATCATTTTTTCTCCTTGGCCTTTTGAATGCATTGGTTGCAGTTGATTGCTTCCCATCTCAGCTCTCCTTTTTGCAGCAGCTTCAGTGAGAGCATTGACAGTCACATTGATTCTGTTTCTGCTCCTAAAAGTTGAGATGCCACTCGAATTCAATGTTGATGAGCTAGGTGATGTCTGGACTGAATCAGTTGTGCCAACCTCCTGTTGTGGTACATTTGTTGCTGGAAGTGTATTCTTTGTTGACAATGTGTTTGCACCTACAGCTGGAGGAGTATGCATCTGAATAATATAACAAATTTAGACTTGAATGAGCATGTAAATCAAATTATAGAAAAACTAAAACTATTGGTTACTTACAAAAATAAATCATTGGTTGCCTGACTGGAACATTATATTCCCATTTGGAAACACACATGTCCCAAATCCAACATGAGGTTAGCTTTTTTTCCTTCTTATTGGTAGTTTCACTCTTTGTATCCCACTGTCACTCTCCTTACCCTTCTTCTTAGGCTTCTCAGTTTCTTTATCGTTCCCCTTCCCCTTTATCAGTTTCTTTATCCTTTCCTTTTCCCTTATTACTTTCCCTCTCCTTATCAGTTTCTTTAGCTTTCCACTTCCCCTTATTAGTTTCTTTATCCTTCCCCTTCCCTTTATTAGTTTATTTACCCTTCCCCTTATCCTTAAACCTCCTCTTCCTGGCCTCTTTCTTTTTCCTGATATTGACATAAATGACATAATCATTTAAAGTTAATCATTTTCAAACTTAAATATAAACAAACTTACCTTTTGTGATCCACATCCTTGCGTTGGCAAAGTTTTAAAGGTTGTACTTACAACCCTGTAAAATTTTGTTTAGGTAAACTTGACAACTTTTGTCTAGTTAACTAGTATTTTGTGAATATTAATTAAATAATGAGTTGATGGCCTTCTACAGATATATCCAAAAATGCATATTTTGTTTCATCTCGTGGCAGCTAGCTAGAGAACTTTTCTTTGTCCGTTACAGTCAACAAATCATCTAGGAAGTTTGGGTGATCGCAGATGTGACATGACTATTTCTTCTATGTGAACCAAAATCCCTCTCCAAGCTAGTGTTGGAGGCTTTCTTCTGGTTGTATGATTCAAGACATGTCTTACACAATGTTTGAGTTTTATTTTGAGGGGGAACAAAAGAGAAGGAATCGGAAGAGAAGGGAATGTTGCTGCTTTCCTTCCAAATCACTTATTTGTGAGTTTTTAAGAGGGGAAGGGGATGAATAAGGAATTTGCACGTAAAATTGATGTTACTTTTGTCGTAGAACTTTGCCCATTAAAGTAAGAGGATTTGGTGGGATGAGGAATTCAACTATATGAATTTTCCATAATAACAAAATTAACCTTAAACAATATGCCGTTGATATTGGTGAAGCAAAAATAATGTCGTCAGAGTAATAAGTGCTCAAAGAGGTAAGTGTAGCTAGAACAACTATAAACCATCGCTTAATATATATTTGCTCTAGCAATATAATATGTTGTCAGAGCAATAAGTGTTGCTGAAAAAAATATGTGTAGCTAAAGCAATTGTAAAATGTCGTAAAATATATATTTACTCTAACAACGGTATTTTTGTTTGACAATATCAATGGTCTACACTTATCTTATATCAAAGGCAACATAGTATTATTGTACCTACTAACCCTTTTTTCACATTAAATAGGTTACTTGGATGGAACATACAAAATTCAAGGAAAATGTCACAAGACACCCGCTCTATAAAGATTATGTAAATCATGAATCAGCTTATAGAGCTGAAAGATGGCTTGCCACTCTTCAGAGAACTTGTGAAACATATATAGAGATACATTTTTTCTTTTTAATTCATTTTAAAATTAAAAATACATTTTTCTTTTTCGTCTAATCCAAAAATAGAGATACATCTCTCTTTTAAGATTATAAATTGACATTATATTCTTAATTTGTCATTATATTTTTACTATCATTTTCAATATCACACAACCCCAACTAAATTCCTAACTAATACTAAGTCTATATTTGAAAATATAAGATTATCTTTAAAAGTCATCGTTTTACAAATATATATCTAATTTTGAAATACATGGAGTAACAAATATTAAAATGAACTAATATATAATGGAGTGCACGTGATACTCTGGGAATGATGTATACTTGATAAGTTTAAAATAACTATGGTCAAATTATCGATATCATTATTTCTATATAATATGTTAAATCATGATATATGTCTTATAGCACAAATTACCCTTCTCCCAGTTATGATACAAGAAAAGACTCATGATACATGATTTTTCAGTGTCAATTTTTATTGATATTCTTATTTGATGAATGCTAGTTAACTAAATAAAAATGGTCTAGTTTGCTTAGAAAGTTTTTATGTAGTTACCTGATTACTCTTCTTATTCTATTATCCAAGTTAACTGTTTTGTCCCTTTCTATTTTATCTTTCAAATTTAAAGATTTTTTTATTTATCCTAAGAATTAATTTAAAATTTTAGTTTTAAAATCAATAGAATTATACTCTCCCTGTTTTAAATATAAGACCTACAAGCCGTTGAATAGATTATTACTGATTAAAAACTTATTTTAGGCCTTTTTAAACTTTTAATTAATTAATTTGCAGTGTCAGAAATTAATATGCAGGACAATAAAAATTCAATCACACAGTGCACAGAGATTTATCTGGTTCACAACATAATCCAGAGTATGTTGCTATGTCCAATCTCAAGCTCATCTCCAGGACTTGAGATCCTATTACTATCTGTAATAAACACTCCTTCTACAGGCGGAAAAGTCTTTACAAAGTTTGCTAGATCAACTTTCAACTTTTTCTACAACTACTTGTCTTGGACAACAGCTCCCTACTCCTTCCTCAAACGTAGTTGTACCTGTTTTCTGAGTCTAGTTTTGTTTTACAATCTTATCTTGAAACAAGAAGTTTGTCCCTCACCTCACAAGTTCACCAGAGATCCAACTACCCGTTGACCTCTCTATGACTCTGGTCTTGGTCCACTACAAGAAAATGCCTTACGACCGACGGAATTATTTTCGACGGAATATAATTCGTCGAAAATAATGCAATTTCGACGGAATATTTCGTCGAAAATAATTCCGTCGGTCTTAAATTTATCTCGACGGAATTCCGTCGGAATAATGATACCCCAAGGGCGCCAATATTTCGCGCCGGCGCTAATCATAATTTCGACGGAATCATATTCATAATCGACGGAATATCCGTCGGAAATAGTTAATCTCGAGGGAACTATTTTTGACGGATAGTCCGTCGGAAATAGTCGATTTTAATTAGGGTCAGACCCTTCTTCCCCTCATTTTTTTTCTGATCTCCATCTTCTCTCATCTCTCTCCAACCTCCAGCGGCGGCGGCCCTCTCTCTCACTCTCTTTGTACGTCCGGCACCTCCCCTCCCCCCGTCCGTTTCCTCTCCCCCTCGCCGGCGACGTTCCTCTCTCTCTCTCTCACAGTTTAAAACCCTAGCTTGTCCTCACACTTCATCGATCGGGCTTTCCTCTCTCTGTCACGGTTGAAGGTAGCTCCGGCCGGCGACGTCGTGGGTATCGGCGGCAACGGCGTGGTATCTCCTCTCTCCTCTCTCTAGTATTCAAATCAAGTGAGGTACACAATTTCTATCTTCAATTAATTGTGTTAGGGTTTTGAAATTTACTTTAATTGATTTTGGGGATTAATTTAGTGTTTAGTTTGATTTGTTATGAAACTGATTGAGGCTTTTGAGTTTGATATTTAATTTAGGGTTTAATTTGTTCTTATTAGATATGAAATGATATTGAGGGTATAATCTGATATTGAGGCTGTCATTTCTCTTCTATTCATGTGGGTTTGATATTTACTGTATTGTTGTTTTTAAATTATTGTTTTGATTTGTGCATATGTAATGTCTATAATCTGTTATTGAGGAGATTTGTTCATCAGTGTGTTTGGCTTTGTTCATCAGTGTATTCAGTATCCATGCATGTTCTGTATCAATTTGGGTTACTGAATGTATCAATTTAGGTTATATTTTACATATACACCTGTTTAGTGTTTGATTTATGTTATTTTTAGGTATACTGAATAGATGATTCTGAAAATTATTTCTGACGGAATTCCCAACGGAATTTCTGTCGGAATTATTCAATTGCAAAATATGTGGGGTCCTGCAAGTATAATTATGTATTATTTAATTAATTTCCCAATATTAAAATAAACTAAGTAGCATTTACTTAGTTTTATCACTAATAAATAAAATAAAATAATATAATAACATAAACTAAATTTACATAATATAATATAAAAAAATATAATATTAAATAATAAAATTAAATAACATATGATAACATAAGATACTTAAGAAACAAAGAAATAAAAATTAAAAAAAAAATAATTTAATTAATAATTAATAAATTAAATTAATGAAAAAAAATAAAATAAATTAGACAATATAATAAAATGTAATACAAAATAAATTAATTATTTTGTGAGTCGAAGTTTATTATATATGGTAATAGATAAATCAATAATTAATTATAAAAGACAATTAAGACTTAGTTTGCCACTATAATAAAGTAAACTACACAAGTAAGTAGCACTTACTTAGTTGACAACATAAAATGAAGTAAATAAAATAAAATTAATAAATTAACTTAAACTAAATAATAATAAATTAGAATAACATAAATTAGTTTTAATAAATGAAAATAAATTAAAATAAATTTAATAAATGAAAATAAATTAGAATAAATTTAATAAATGAAAATAAATTAAATTAAATTTAATAAATGTAGTTTAATTTAATAAAATAAATAAATTTAATAAATTATATAATATAATATTATACACTATAAAATAAAATTAAATGATAATAAATTAAAGTAATATAATCTAAATTTAATAAATAAAAATAAATTTAATTTACTTTAATTTAATAAATTAAAATAAATTAAATTAAATTAAATTAAATAAATAAATTATATAACATAATATAATACAAAATTAAATTAAAAATAATAATAAATTAGTTGGTAATAAATTTAATTTAATAAAATAAAATAAGCCTAACTTAATTTAATAAAATTAAAAAACTTAAAAATTATATAATAAAATAAAACAAAGTAAAATAAAATAAATAAATTATATAACATAATATAATACAAAAGTAAATTAAAAATAATAATAAATTAGCTGGTAATAAATTTAATTTAATAAAAATAAAATAAGCCTAATTAAATTTAATAAAATGAAAAAAATTAAAAATTATATAATAAAATAAAACAAAGTAAAATAAAATACAATATTAATATATTATATACAATATAATATAATAAACTAAGTAGCATTTACTTAGTTCCACCTATACACACAATAAACTAAGTAGCACTTACTTAGTTTATCATTGGAAAAATAAACTAAGTAGCATTTGCATAGTTTTCCCTCCCACAATTACAGTAAACTGCATATATACATGTGCATGTAGTATATTAATTAGGAGCTTAGAAACCCGTTTGACATTCACTCATTAGGAGTGAATGTCGAATAGTCCCCCAGTTTGGGACTGTGACTGGATGTTATGTCTCTCACTTAGGCCGGTGTCAATGAGTTCAGTACGTTTTTAATTGTTTTGATGATTTTTCGACGGTTATCTCTACATGTTCTTCGAGTGCATACTTAGACTAATTTTATCTTAGTCTATTTCGTGTACTTGGAGACCATGGGGAGGTGCTGCCGAAATTTTATTGAAACAGGTAGAAACGTCCTGAACGTGTTGACACTAGTGAGGAGACGCATCCAGGAACGGGATAGAAGCCTAACCCCTATAGAGTGGAGATACTAGGAACATATAATTCATGCATGGACCACATGAATGAATATACCTGACCTAAATGTGTCTTTTGTTCAGTTAAAGATGTCAGCCGACCGGAGTTGGATGTACCGTAGGATACCCATTGACGGGAGGGGATTAGTGGAAGCTTACCGTGAAGGGGTGTGCTACTTTCTGGACAAAGCCATAGAACATGCTGATGATCCGAACGGGAAGATGAGATGCCCGTGTGTCAAGTGTAAAAACTTGATATGGAAGAAAGCCGACGAGATTAAATTCGACCTATTTTCTCGTGGTTTTGTGGAAGGGTATTCTGTATGGATCCATCACGGGGAACTGACCGACTCAGTAGACCAACCAGTTCACGGTGATTCAAACGCCGATGACTATGATGTTGTGGAGATGTTGGTGGATGCTTATGGGCCTAACAATATCAAGTGGACTGAAAACGATCATTCTTCAGGTAGTGCTCGACAAGAGCCAAATGACACAGCTGCTGCCTTTTACAAGATGCTATCTGAATCGGGGGTCCCATTGTATCCCGGAAATGATCAGCACACCAGGCTATCTGCAGTTACAAAGCTCTTACACTTCAAGAATGAGCATGACTGCAGTGAGAGGGGTTTCAATGCTTTGCTCTCTCTTATCAGCGAGTTCTTACCCAAGAATCACACTTTGCCCTCGAACTATTACGAAGTGAAGAAGATGGTAAAGGGGTTGAATATGGGTTATCAGAAGATCGATGCTTGTGAGCAGGACTGCATGTTATACTATGGGACAGACAGAGATAAGGTGCAGTGTTCTATATGTAATTGCACTCGGTACAAGGTGACAAAACGTGGGGGGAAGGAGAAACATGTGCCCAAGAAGATCCTACGGTATTTTCCTCTTGCGCCGAGGCTGCAACGGCTATTCATGTCGTCTCACATGGCTCATCATATGAGTTGGCATAGAACAAGAGACGTCGTGCCTGGTCAACTGACACAAAAAACACCCTGCAGATGGAGATGAATGGAAGAAATTTGATGAAAATTTCCCACTGTTTGCGGAGGAAGTTAGAAATGTGAGGCTCGGCATGGCTACGGATGGATTTTGCCCTTTTAATAATTTTAGTCAGCCTTACTCAGTTTTGGCCAGTCATAATGGTAGCTTATAATCTTCCACCGTCAATGTGCATGAGGGATCCGTATTTGTTCTTGACTTTACTCATACCGGGTGATAAGAGTCCTACAAAAGACATAAACGTGTACCTCAGGCCGTTAGTCGATGAACTAAAGATGCTATGGGAGACGGGGGTCCAGACGTATGATAGATCAATTGGGCAGAATTTTTTGATGAAGGCAGCCTTGTTGTGGACTATCACTGACTTTCCGGCTCTTGGGATGATTAGTGGTTGGTCGACTCACGGGAAGCTGTCATGTCCAGTCTGTATGGGGGATGTGCAAGGTCATCAGTTGCAGCATGGGCGAAAATGTAGTTTCTTTGGAACAGCTCGTAGATTCTTGCCTGTTGATCACAACTACAGAAAGATGTCTGCACAGTTCAACAGAAAGACAGAGAAGAAGGGGGTTGTTGGTAGACTATCGGGCAACGAGGTCTTGACCTGGCTGAACGAGTTGACATTTCCACCGCCAGGCAAGGGGCACAGTACACTGAGAGCAATTGGTTACGGGAAGACTCATAATTGGACACACGTCCCCATATGGTTTGAGTTGTCGTACTGGGTCACACTTTCCGTCCGTCATTGTATTGATGTCATGCATACAGAAAAGAATGTTTTTGAGAATTTGTTTTACACTGTGTTAGATGCGAGTGGTAAAACAAAAGACAATGACAATGCCCGAAAAGACTTAGAGGCACTGAACATCAGGCCGGAGTTGTGGCTTCGCGGTAACAATTCAAAACCTAAAGCTCAATTCTGTCTTACTAAGCAACAAGTTGAAGACGTGTGCAAGTGGGTTAGTGGGTTGAAGCTTCCAGATGGATATACTTCTAACATATCTCGTTGCAGTAATGTTGAGCAGCTAAAGATTAATGGGTTCAAAAGTCACGATTGTCATGTATTTATGCAGAAGTTGATGCCAATTGCATTTCGTGAGATGTTACCCAGAAAGGTGTTGGATGCATTGACCGAACTCTCAAATTTCTTTCGGGATCTATGCTCAACTGTAATAAGGTATAGTGATGTGGAGCAGATGGAGAACAATATTGTGCTTACCATTTGCAAGCTCGAAATGATATTCCCCCCAGGGTTCTTTGACTCGATGGAACATCTGCCTATTCATCTACCGTATGAACTTAAACTTGGCGGTCCGGTGCAATATCGGTGGATGTATCCTTTTGAGAGGTAATATAATCTACAAATTGCATATACTCATATCTTTCATAATAATCATATTAAAATGCAACATCTGTAGGTATATGCGTCGATTAAAGCAGAAAGTGAAAAACAAAGCTCATGTTGAGGGTTCTATTGCCGAACGCTATACGGAGGAAGAGCTTGTCAACTTCTGCTCATTGTATTTTGACGATGTTGTCTCAACAAAGCACAACCGCTTAAGTAGGAATGAGGTTGTCGGTCCCCAATCTCATGCTGATAATGAGTTAGCTGTATTCACATATCCGAGTAAACCATTTGGCCATGAGACGATGACTTACTTAAGCGACAAAGAATTGAAGATAGTATCCACATACGTGCTTCTAAATATGCCAGAAGTATCGTCATACATAAAGTATGGATTGTTATATGTCACATCTAATATAATTTATAATCGTTATCAACTTATATATTAAAGTATTTTTTTATTCTTTCAGTTCATTCGAAGAAGAAGCGTATGCTTCTAACCCGGATTTAACTGCTGCCCAGTTGGAAGCACTCACTACTGCAACTTTCCAACAGTGGTTTCAGACAAGGGTTGAGGCAGAGAACATTTCTGAGCGTTTTAGAGATGTCATATGTGGTCCTTCCAAGGTTGTTAGTTCTTTTCCTGGATGTATCGTGAATGGGTACAGATTTAAGGTCGACAACTTGAATGAACTCACATCAGTCAACTCTGGGGTTGTGGTGTTGGGAAGCTGTTACAATGATTCTGAGTCCAATTACTATGGACGTCTAGAGGATGTACTTGTGTTTAATTATCCCGGGGGTAATAAGGTAGTTACATTTAAGTGTCGCTGGTTTGATACTGAAAAAGGTGTTAAAGTTTGATCGTAATAGAATCGTCACAGTAGATATCAAGTCAAAAAAACTCAAATCTGATGACGTTTTTCGTGTTAGCCAGCCAAGCGACTCAAGTGTACTACGCTCCTAACGTCGTAAATATTAGAAGCCCCTGGTATACAGTTGTCACACAAAACGAAAACACGTGCATTTGATAGTGCAAATATGTTGGGGATGGATGAGGCGTTGCAAGAAGATGTTAGCAATCCTAGGCAGGTGCAGCTAAATGATGAAGATGTGATGACAAATGATGTGGTTGACGTACCCGACGATGAGGAAGTAGCAGATTTGGAGGTTGTGCATGAGTACGTTATCGTTGAAGATGATAATGACAACGAATCTGATATCGATGATGATGAGGAAGAGACTGAATCCGATGATGATATTGATGTTGAATCTGATGGGTTTGACGACGTACAACCTCTAAACGTATTTAACATTAGTAAATAATTTAATATTAATATATTAGATTTAAATAGTAATAATATATTATATTTCCGTTATTTCAGTAGAATATTTATGGCTAGAAATAGCGGTGGCGGTCGTCGCGGCGGGGGGCGATCAGGATCCGGAGACGCGAGCCAGGCTGGAGGCTCCGTCTTCAGGAGCTAGTAAGTGGTTTGATTCGTGTTAACGTATAATATATCTCAATATAAATTAGTTTATGTATTTTGACTAAAGTTTTATAATATAATTACAGATGCTCGTCGTCGACGAGACCGGCAGACTAACCTCGGTCTCTTTCGGTCGTCCACGCCGGCAGTTCCACATGTAGTTCGAGTGGATGTCGGCTCTTCCCAGTAAGTATTCTACTATGACTTAAAAATTAAGAGTTAAGTTTATATAATTTGTTGCATTAAACATTTAAAGTAACAATATTCAATTGTTTTTACTGTAGTATACTAGACCTGGTCGCTAAGGCGACCATACACGCTATTTGCCTGACGCACCTCCCGACTGGGTGTATGCGCTTCAGCCAGTACAGCCTTTACGATCCCGCGTTTATGGTCACTGTCTTGCGGGAGTTTCACGTAAGTTAATTTTCTTATACATACATAGTTGTTGCACAATAATTTAATGGTTCCTAACTTTTAAACTTTTGTTATAGAGATATTTTAGATATGATTCGGGCATCTCTCAGGCAGCCGGCGATGATGTTGTTATTGCACACATCGCCAAGAACTACGCCGGCTGGCTGTATGAGATGCGACAGAGGGCAGCCCGGGCAGTTGATGACCAGCCCGGGACCACGCTTAGAGATCACCAGCCCCGCATAGTCTCTGATGCAGTGTGGGAGGCTATGTGTACGCACTGGGATGCTGACGACTTTAAGAAGAAGTCAGAGCAGGCAAAGAAGAACCGTCGTCAGCTCCGAGTGGTACACACTACTGGCTCGCAGTCTTTTGAGGAGGCGAAATCGGTAAGTGTCATATACTTAGTTGTTTAGTAACTCATTTGTCACAAGTAAACTTCATAACTCCTTTATGAATGTATTTATTAGGCCATGCAACAGAGCTTAGGCCGACCTCCTTCTATGTTAGAGTTCTGGGATAGAGCCCACACGCCAAAGGACTCTACTATGTCTCCCGCAGCATTAGCTATACGGGTAAGTGTAATCGTAATTTTACATAATGTTTAATATTAGTTAGTTTATAAAATGATATAATTAACTTACGTATAAGCCAAAAATTACAGGACCGATTTCAGGCTAGTCGGGACCCCCAGCGTGTAGCTGAGTTGCAGCAGGCTGCTAGGAGGGACTCTGAGATGTTAGATTCTACCGTTCCTCGGCCCGAGATTGAATTATCTCGGGATGAGGAGCTGGCACTATGGGTCGCGTCTCAGGATCCCCCTACTAGCAGTACCAGCAGATATCGAGTGCTGGGATTGCCGAGGATACCAGCGTATACATTACCTGGAGGTAATATTTTTTCTAAATAAGTTAAGCTTAAGTAACTGCATATATTAGTAGTAATGATATATTTATTTGCGCAGGCTCTAGCCAGCGTCAGCGCCCGAGAGCTTCTGTCGGACCATCTCATACCGGCGCTGGCTTGGACGACGAGATTTTCCAGAGAGTTATGGCGGCGGTGTCAGAGACGTTCCGTATGGATCCGGTCATCCGTCGTCAGGAGTTGCCCAGTCGAGCTCGCCTTCACCAGCTCGCCCAGGATATTGCAGCAGGGGCCACCGTCGATAGTACGGGTATCCCACAGGAGCAGTTCATCGCGATACGCGATGAGGTGCTCCGGTTGGTGGTTACATTACTATCGGAGGCTTTTGGCCCGATTGGGAGTCAGCAGCCCCCGCCTACCCAGGTATATTATATTTACTTTTAATTATTTAATTTGCATGTTATTCAAATAATACTTTCATACGGACTAATGCGTTATATTTTTAATTGTATCAACAGGGTGGCGATGGCGATGGCGATGGCGACGGCGACGGCGACGACGACGGCGACGTCGACGACGACGACGACGGAGGTCATGCTGATGTTGATTTGCATACACCATAGTCATACGCCCATGTTATATATATAGTTTAGTTTGTTTAGGTGTTTTGTATTTAGAACTTACTTAAATATTTTGTAACTCATATATTGTAAAGTTTAGTTTGATTCTTTGTAAATCAATGTAATATTCTTTAGTTTTGAATGTATTTCGGGACATAATGAGTTATTTTTTAGAGTTTTTAACGTTATGAGTTGATTCTGATATACGTTATTCTTGGAAGCAGCTATTGGTGTTGTAATATATGTATTGTTGGGATAAAGCAGGTTACAGGTACAAAAATGGGGTTTAAAAACCTGGAAATTTAAAAAGCAAAAAAATTGTTTTAAAAAAAAAAAGGATATTTCCGACGGAATACGGTATTTCCGACGGAAATTCCGTCGGACTTAAACATTAAAATTTATACCAAAAAATACTTATTTCCGACGGAAATATATTATTTCCGACGGTAATTCCGTCGACATTAGCTAAATAATAAAACGACCCAGGAGTGCCACGTGGCGTTTTAGCGTCGACGGAATTATTTTCGACGGACTATATTCCGTCGAAAAAGTCTTATTTCCGACGGAGGTTTCGTCGAAACTAATTCGTCGAAAATATTATTATACCGACGGAAGTTACGACGGACTTATTTTCGAGGGCTGTATTTCCGACCGAATTTCCGACGGAATATTCCGTCGGAAATAGTGTAAGATCGACGGAATAGTACTATTTCCGTCGGAATAGTACTATCACTTTCTCTTTCTCACAGATATATAAAAATAACTAACTCACTTAAAACCTTTTCAATAAAAGTTTGTTTTGAAAGATGCTTCTTTACATAAGCAAATATATAATTCAGTATAGATTTATAAATGTTTACTTTTCCTTTATAAATGAAGAATGTGCTTCTATGTTAAGCTAATATAAATTTAATTTCAGATATAAAAGTTTATGTAATTTTTATAGTGAATGATATGCTTCTTTGTAAGCATATATATTCAATGATGTTTGTGATATAAAAGTTTAAATAACTTTTATATTATGCAACAAGTAATTTATGAATAAATGAATTTATATTCAAATACTTGTAATGACAGATATCAAGTATAATAAATGAATCAATTAAATAATACTTGATATAACAAGTAAATTTGTTTAACTCAAAAATATATAATACTCCCTCCGTCCCAAATTAATTGCTCAATTTTGACCATTTTAAGTCAAATTGACTATTTTTAGAACTAATCTTTTTACTATTTTTGCTAAAATATAGGTGAAGAGATTATAACCAAAAGAAAGTATATACAATTTATTACTAACTCCAATTTTTATAATTTTAGAAATATATTTATATATGCTTAATTATTATTTCTAAAAATAGTCAATTTGACTTAAAATGGTCAAAATTGAGCAATTAATTTGGGACAGAGTGATAATATATTTGATCTATAATATGAATACTTTAAATAAGGTCACTTGACTTTGAGTCTCGTTCGGCTAATAAGAATATTTCCGTTATAGTCTTCGGTGTCTAAGTACGAGCCAAATTTATAGTTATCACTATCTAATATTTATAAAAATATTTTCGATAGATCACTTAGGCTTTGAGTTCTCGTTCAGCTAATTCCCTGATCACTTAAGAGGAATATCTCAGCTATAGTCTCGGTGCCTAAGTACGAACCTACTTTACGATATTTATATAAATAAATTATATCAATAAAAGATCACGCAGACTTTGAGTCCTCGTTCAGCTAATTCCCTCACTTAAGAGGAATATCTTAGCTATAGTCTTGGTGTCTAAGTACGAACCTTTTATAAGATATAAATAGATAATATATATATATATATATATATATATAAATGTGTATAACAATTTATATTTGTATATCTATAAATATAAACAAGTATGAGATAATTCAAATAAATCAATTTAAGAACTTATCTCAAATACTTTGACCAATTTTCTCTTCGACAAAAGATAGGAACTTTGAGTAGAAGAGAGAGAAAGCTTCTTGAAAGCTTAGAGAGATAATATAGGCAAGGAGTATTTGTTTTTCCTTCTTTTGAAATTGGCAGGTTGAAATGAATGGAAAAGCCTCCTATTTATAGATTTTTCAAGCTTAGGGTATAAAGGTCTTTTGGAATTTCATTTGAAAAATCAAAGGTTAGGATTTCTTGATTTCAAAATCAAAGGCTAGGATGGATTAAAAAGTAGTCACATGGATTGACTTTTAAAGAAAGCATACTTTTTAATTTGAATTTTGAAAAGTTATCCTCTAAACAAAAATGCCTTCTAAGTTTCCTAACTTCCATTTTTCAAACTATTCTAAGCACATGCTATTAACTTTTAGAAGAATGAAGTAAAAGGCTTTAGCCTTTTGCTTTTTGCATGTTACTTTAGTTTTTGCACATGTTATTTTTAGAAGGGATTAAATGACCATATGGGATTTAATTTGTGCAACCTTGAAAGCTTATACCCGGCCATGTGGAGTAAAAGGCTTTGACCTTTTATTCCTTCTATGTTTGCAACTTTGTTTGCCCTTTATATTTTGTTAAAATAGCTTTAATATATAATATAGTATTTTGAAAGTTTTAGTGTATAAAAAATCATTTAGGAAGAATAAGAGTTTCCTTGCCTTAGGAAATGTTACTATATGAACTAATTTCTTTAACACTTGATATTAAATTATCAAGGTCAAGAAAATATTAATTCAATAAGATTTGAAAATATTTTTGGTCAAAGTAGATAATATAATTAAAATCAATTATAATACAAATCGTATGGAGAGGATTCTAATATTTTCTTAACCTATTTACTAATTATTGTTATCATCAAAATAATCCTAAAAAGTTAGAGACCAACAATCTCCCCCTTTTTGATGATGACAATTAACTAAAAATATTTTCTTTAATATCTCCCCCTAAGTTTATGCATACACTTAGGAAATTTTTAATTTTGTATAAGTAATCACATAGCAGCATAATGGCAGAATATATAAATTTTTGATGCCTTAATATTTTTCTTCCCCTTTGTCATCATAAAAACTGATGGGGAGAAAGAATATTGTAAGGTACTTTTCAGAATCTGTAGAAATGGGGTTAATATTTGAAAAGTAGTTGTTCCTGCAAAAGAGTTAGTAAAATAAAGATAAGGTACCTGCAAGGTTACTATAGTAGTAACAAGGGTTAGTATTTAGTTATCCCAAATAGTTAGCTTTAAATACTATATATATATAGACACACACACACACACACATATATGTGTGTGTGTGTGTATAGTTACAACATTCCAAAATAGTTAGGGAGAGTTAGAAATCTCTTAAATGAATAGGAGAGAAGTGGATAACGAGAGTGAGGAGAATAACATCAAGAGGGGGCTAGTCCATTGGTTCGACTTTGGCTGAGCTAGTGCTGGCACTGAAGTGTTGAGGAGGCATGGGAAGTTTCTAGTTGTCCATCAAGATATGCATCATATCCTTCAAATGATGGATGATATGTTACAAATCTTCCATTTGGGCCATCCTGTTACTCTGATTATGTAACATGAGTTGGTGCATGATGCTCAACGTATCCATTTGACAAAACATATTTAAATGAGACTCAATAAACTCATGGTCAGATTTTTTGAAAACCAATAGAGGTCTTGGAGGAAGATTAAAATGAGACACTATGTTACTATTATGGACAACTTGAGAATGATGATTAAGAACATCAATCCCAAGATGTTTGAATACATGAGTAAAAAGAAGACCATATTTGAGACAGTTGTTATGAAAACAATGCTCAAAGGAAGTCAACAGAAAGTAGGGAAGATTATATGACATGCACTCATTTAAAATACACTTAATCATCTCCAAATCAAGAGGAAATAGAGTCCTATCTTCTCTAACAAGCATAAAGTTCTGCCGAATAATTTTTTCCAAAAATTGACCACGAGCAGTTAAATATTCCAACCCAACTTTGATAAGAAAATCAAACAACACAGCAAGAACTAACTAATCAGTCAGAACATCAAGATTTTGTTTAAAAATCATACAATCACACACAGAAGTACCCATAGGATACACATATATTCATTTATCCTAAGTAGATCTAGCATGGACTCTCTAAGATGCAGTGCATTGACAAGTAGTTGCTCATTAATGGTGTAATCCTAACCTTGAATGCAAGTAGAAATACTGATTAAGATACCAGTTTCATCTCTATTAAAGACCATATGTGAATAAAACTCAGTTACAAGACCATGATAAATTTGTCTATCAGAGAATACTACTAAACAATCCAACCATATATTCCTAATTTTCTAAAGTATATTGGGAAATGTAATAACCAAGAATTTCATGTTACTGTAAATAAATATATTAAGTGAATATTAATAATATTAAACATTATGTGGCATGTAATAAAATTTTTATATAGTCCAATTAGAGATAAAATTTAAGTAAACTAGCCCTACTTAAATTTTTATCGAGCTCCCCTAAATAATTTCATGTGGAATGGAATTTCTAGTGTTTAATTATAAGTACTTAAGCCATTGAACATTTAATTACTCATAAATTGGTAGCCTAATAAATTTTTTTAAAAACAAAAAAAAACAATAGCCCAATAATAATGGCAAACTAAAATTGATTTCAAGTGGCTTAAACAAGATGATTTCAAGCCCAAAAGAATTAATTGATGACCCAACCTTTTGACCCAATTAAGTAAGGACTTCTTGGTCATTTGATAAAGTAATTTAGCTATAAAATATATATATATATATATATATATATATATATATAACCCAAATGGGATATAAACCCCAAGGGGGGGGGGCAGACATGAAGATAAAAAAAAAGAAAAAAGTAAAGTTTTAGTTCTTATCTAGTATGCTAGGTGTCCTTAAATCCTTTAAACACATGTGGGCAATTAAATGGCAAGGACATGTGGCAAGATTGGAGGTGTATAGGTGTATACATATAGATATACAAAATGTATCTAACCAATTGGTAAGTAAATTTCATTTGGCAAAATTAAGTTATCTCATTTCATTTTCATTTCCTTCTTCATTTCTTACAAACTAAAAGAACTAGAGAGAAAGAGAGAGAGAGAGAGAGAGAGAGAGAGAGAGAGAGAGGAGCTACACGGCAATAAGAAGGAGAAGAGAGAGGAGCTCCCTAGCCTATGCACCCTAAGTTCATAAGCTGCTTTGGAAGGAGAAGGAGAGTGGCCATTAAAACAAGGTAAGCAAGAAATTTTTCTAGTGTTAGTTAACAAATTATGTAGTAGTACTCTTATTGTTAGTCCATTAATTTTATGAAGCTTATTGGTTAAAACCTTATGAAGAGGTTAGTTTATGAGTTATATGGTTTAATATGTGGTTATATGTAAGTATATATTGTTAGTTGTAGAAAGATTAAAAGTTAGTAAGTTTTAGGAAGTTTTTGTTAGATGAGAACTATGCTATATTTTTGTTGAATCTATGTATTGTTGTATGATATTTTTGTGGGTTGTGATAGATGTATAAGTTAGGGGCAAAAGCCCTTTGGGTTGACAAAAAAATATTGTAAGATGAAAAAAACAAAGGACAACTTGCTGTCCATGTACTTTGGCAGTGATTTCCGAAGCATAGACAAATCTGAATGGGGTGTTCGATAAATGGAAACTGTAGTTCAGGAAAAATGAATCCAACACCTCTGACGGAACCTTAATCGGAGTTGTAGATTTCGTTTTATGCCTGTTTCCGTAAAGGACCCCAAATCTGAAAATGTGACAAAAATAGTACAAATAGTAAAAATGGAAGTAAAAGAAAATAAATGAATAATTGTTATAAAAATTTGTATGGAATATTTATAAAGAGCAAATAAGTGGTATTATGTAATAATAATGTAATTACTTAATTACATTAATAAAATAATTATTTATTATTTAATTAAAAATTAAATAGTAAGTAAGAATAAATGCCAATTAGTTATTCTGAGAAAGAATAACTAAAGAATTATGAGATTGAAAAAATATTAATTAATTATTATTTAATTAGCATTAAGTGATGATTAATGTTTGTTTAAGCAAATAAGTTAATTATTTATTATTTATTATTAAATAAATTGATATATAGTTGATTATTTATTATTTAATTGACATTAAATGATAATTATTTATTATTTAATTAATATTAAATAATAAATATAATTAAATTGATTATAATTATTAAAGAATGCTTAAAGACAAATGAGAATTAAGAATCTGAATAGTTATTATTTAATTAACATTAAATAATAAGAAGAAGTAAGAAGTTATTATTGATAATAACTAGAGATGATTAATTAGTTACTATTTAATTACTATTAAATAGTAATTAAATTAAAATAAAATTAAAAAAAAAAAGAATAAGTGAATATAATTAGTTATTGTTTATTATTAAATGATAACTAAAGGTGATTAACTAATTACTATTCAACTAACATTAAATGGTAATTAAATGGAAATAGAGTTAATTAAACAAAAAGAATTTAATTTACACCTTAACTAACAATTTCAATTAATTGTTTAAAGGACTAATAAGTGTTTACCACTTAAGGAAAACGACGAGACCCAGCTAACATATTGACTTGAGATTTATTGAAAGTCAAATAGACATACAAATAATATCCGAAATAAAAAGTGTGACGTGATTATTTGATAGTATATGACAAAGTATAAAATATTCAGTTATACGCAATACTAATTGATAGATCGACATTATCAATGCTAGGTCAATCGAAGAATATTAATTAAAGTTAGATTATTGTATCTCGTCGAGCAGGCAAGTTTCCTAACTCAACTCGAGTTATTATTTTTCAAAGTATATTAGTGAATAATTATTGATGATTATTCGCATTTATAATATTTATTGACATTCGCACTTCGTGCAATTAAATTCTCGTTCTATTATTTTTGGACTGTGAATTGTTTAAAGTTCTTTCATCAATGAACTGTTATAAGTTGGATCTATGTTAATTGTATCAGCTAGATTGAACTCGTTAAATTGATAAACTCAAATCATTTTAAAAGCTAATCCTACCAGTTGATTGGTATAGATTCTTCGACTGAGATAAAGAACAATTTTATTAAAGCATTAATTGGAAAATAATTATTGCTCGATTATTATT
This sequence comes from Aralia elata, assembly GCA_034770075.1. Taxonomy (NCBI): domain Eukaryota; kingdom Viridiplantae; phylum Streptophyta; class Magnoliopsida; order Apiales; family Araliaceae; genus Aralia; species Aralia elata. The sequence continues at coordinate 73,761,482 of CM068383.1, forward strand.
AAGTGTTTATGCATAAATCACCGGGTATGAAAGGCTGATCCCCTTGATTACAAAAACTTATTAAAAGGACCAGTTTAAATACTGACAACCTTCGTATATATTCCTGGTTAATTATAACCACTCAGTATCTATTGTTTCATTATTGAATCTTGTTGATTGTTCTTGTACAGATGAATTTTATCGTTGAATATCTATAGATAAAATCCTTTCTAATCATGATATATCTCCTTTGTAATTAAACTTGCTAAGTAAACTAGTTGCTTACCCTTGCTATATCATGACGTTTATTTCAGCTAAACCAGAAAGTTCTACAAAAAAAGACAAAGGAAAAGGAAAAGTTCAAAAGTAGTTTACTATAAACTCTTAAGCCTTATATTTGATGTAATTTTTATGTAAACCTTTTGTAATATTAAAGGTATGTTTTAAGTTAAGGTTATGTTGACCTGGGAATATTGTTGTAGACTTTATTATAATGAACAATGTATGTTTATTATTCCGCAATAGTATATAGAATGCTTATGTTGTCGATGGATCGTGAGCACCAAACCCGAGGTTAGAGAACCCAGATTTGGGGGCGTCACAGGTTGGTATCAGAGCTGTAGGTTATATACTTTAGGAACATGAAACCTAGGTTATAACCTTAGAAGAAAACTCATATAGAGTATGCTAAGTGATGGATTATGGAAATTCATCTAGTATATATTGTACATGATAAAATATTATTTCATTTTCTCAATGAATATATTTTATTATGATACTGATGTTATTTTTACTGTTTTGATTATATGATGGCAGAGGAGGGTCAGGATAGTCATACTGTGGAGCACGAGCTGAGGGATCATGTTGAGGAGCACGAGGTGATGGAAGACACCTCACAGGATATCATGATGGCAGACTTGATGTCTAGGAACCATGAGATGGAAGAGAGGATTGCTCACTTAGAGGAGCAAAATCACACTCTCCAAATCACTAAGCAGCAGTATAAGGATGCTGCCCGTCAGGCATTAGCAGACTTGGACGATGTAACGAATGTAATTTTTGTGAATAGATAAAATATTTATTGAGTTAAATAAATATTTTTGTTAATTCATTTATTGAGTAAAATTAATAATTGATAAAGTTATTGTGGAGTAATTCATTTTAAGTGTAATTATGTGAATTGTTATATGAATGTGATTTGATGTGTTTATTCTAATTTAATTTAATAATTAAATTAGATGACAAAATGATTCATTTGAGTAAAGGATTTATTTGAATAAGATAATTATTTGGTAATATTGTTATTGGTCAAATAAAAGTTATAATTAAATTAGTAAGGTTTAATTGAATTTATTTACTAATGGGTCTTATTAAATGGAAAGTGTGACAATCAACCTATATAGTATAATAGACTATTAAAATAAATGGAAAAAAGATTTTATTTTAGCAAACCAAACAAGGCCTTGTGACCCTTGGTTGGTAAAAATGATTTATTTTGCTTTGGTTCAACCAAACAAGGCCTTGTGGCTTTTGAAGTTCTATTTTTTTATTGGGTTTGCCAAACATGGTCTAACCCTTTGTTTTTGCAACTAACTAATTAAAAACAAGTTACGTTAAAGTTAGTATTCATGAAGGTTCATCAGGTTATTTAAAAAAAAGGTTGAGAAAAGCTTAACAGATAAATTGAAGGTGAAAGTAAAAGAGTTCTGTGAATTGAGAAGGAGAAGGAAGAGAACTACTAAAGTTAGTATAATCATCTTCTCATAGTCTAAGAAGAATTATCGGGTAATAATCAAACCTGAAACTTTAGTTTTTATTTTCTTCAAACTAGTTCTCTGTGAAATATTGGTGGAACCAAAATTTGCTAGAAATTGTCTATGTGATGATTATGCATGTTAGTATGGGTATATAAACTGTTATATAGCAATTGTAAATAATTTTCTGTAACTAGAATCCATAAAAACAAGTTTTAAATGGGTTTTGTGTTCTTGAGTTTATACATATGAATATGGCTTACTTTGGGTTTAAAATTAGTGTTCAATCCATGCAATAATCTGTAAATTGGGTGTTGTTATTGTTAGTATGTTCAATAACGAAAAGAATGTAAGTGAAATGGATTAAATAGTTTGGAGATGAATTCACAGTGTTCGATTTCATTAACTGGACTAAAACATGAATATTTTGTATAAACATTATTGATGATTATTCACATCTTTAATGATTATTAACATTCGCACTTTGTGCAATTAAATTCCTGTTCTATTATTATTGGACTGTGAATTATTTAAAGTTCTTACTTTGATGAACTGTTTATGAGCTGGATCTAAGCTAATTGTATCAGCTAGATCAAGTATGTTAAATTTGATAAACTCAAATAATTTTTAAAAATCTAATCCAACCAGTTGATTGGTATGGATTCTTCGACTGAGAAAAGGACAATTTTACTAAAGCATTAAATTAAAAAATAATTATTGCTCGATTATTAAGTGTTTATGCACAAATCACCGGGTATGAAATGCTGATCCCCTTTATTACAAAACTTATTAAAAGGACCAGTTTAAATACTGACAACCTTCGCATATGTTCATGGTTATTTATAACCACTCAGTATCTATTATTGAATTATTGAATCTTGTTCAATGTTCTTTCAATCGAATTTCATTGTTGAACATTGATAGCTAAATTCCTTCTAATTATGATATATCTCCTTTGTAATTAAACTTGCTAAGCAAATTAGTTGCTTACCCTTGCTATATCATGACGTTTATTTCAGCCAAACCAGAAAGTTCAACAAAGAAAGACAAAGGAAAAGGAAAAGTGCAGGAGTAATTTACTATAAACTCTTAGGCCTTATATTAGATGTAATTATTATGTAAACCTTTTGTAATATTAAAGGTATGTGTTAAGTTAAGGTTAAGTAGACCTGGGAAGCATTGTTGTAGACTTTATTATAATGAACAATGTATGTTTATTATTCCGCAATAGTATATAGAATGTTTATGATGTTGATGGATCGTGAGCACCAAACCCGAGGTTAGAGAACTCGGATTTGGGGACGTCACATCAGGTGGATACCGAAGAACGAAAGGCACGAAGATTTGAGAACGGGTTAAAACCCTGGATTTTTAGCAAAGTAACGGTGTTATAGATCGATTCGTTTGCGACTTTATTGAAAAAAGCTATCATTGCCGAAGGTGGTAGTGAGGCAGTATCCAAATACAATCGAGAGAAGAACAAAAAGAGGACTGAAGGTGGGAATCAGAGTACCAGCAGTGGTGGCAGCAACACAAGAAGTGCAAATGGAGTAGCGGTGGCAGTAATCCAGAGAATCAGCGAGGGAGTGTTTAACAGAAGAAACAAGCATATGGAAAGTGTGGAAAGAATCACTCAGGAGAGTGCATGAAAGGGAAGAATATCTATTACAATTGTGGTCAAGAAGGACATATTTCACCAAATGTCCTAAGCCAAGGAAAAGTGGTTGTTTTTCATGTGGAGGAATGGGTCATCGATTCAAGGATTGTCCGTTAAAGAAGAATATTGAGGGAGGCAGCGGCAACAAGAGCAGTAACACCAAACTATCCATTGGAGGGTCAGTTCAGCAAAGCAAGCCGACAGCTAGAACTTTCAACATGATTGTACAAGAGCAATGGCATCGAAGGAGGTGGTGTCAGGTATAATTCTGATCAATAATATAAATGCATATGTGTTATTTGATTCGGGAGCTACCTGTTCTTTTGTATCTAATGAATTTACTAGAAGATTAAACTTACCTCGCGAACAGTTAGAAAACCCAATGAATATAGAAGTTGCAAACAAAGAAGTGATCCCTGTTAAGTTTATCCATAAAAATTGTGATGTGAAAATAAGGGGACATAAGTTAAGCGTGAATTTGATTCCAATACGCTTAGGAGAATTTGATGTGATCCTAGGAATGGATTGGTTGTTTAATCATGAGGTAGTAATTGACTGTCAGAAGAAGAGCATACACCTTAAGACACCAAATAAGTCTAAGGTTATATTTTATGGTAGTAAGTCATCGAGATAAACAAATTATTTGACGATGATGCAGGCCAAAAAGATGTTACGAAAAGGATGTGAAGGTTATTTAGCTCATCTAGTGGATACACGAATGGTGAATCCTGGAGTGGGGCAGATACATGTAGTCAATGAGTTTGGGGATGTCTTTCCAGATGAACTTCCAAGACTTCCACCAGACCGAGAGATAGAATTTTGATCGATTTAGTACCGGGAACAGCGACAATATCGAAAGCACCGTATAGAATGGCTCCGGTAGAAATGAAAGAATTAATAAGGAGTACATTCAACCTAGTGTATCTCCGTGGGGAGCACCGGTGTTGTTTGTAAAGAAGAAGGATGGATCGATGAGGTTATGCATGGATTATAGGGAGCTGAATAAGGTGACAATCAAGAACAAATATCCGTTACCGATAATAGATGATCTTTTTGATCAGCTTAAAGGGGTAAGATATTTTTTGAAGATCGATTTGAGAACGAGTTATCATCAGTTGAAGGTAAGACCAGAGGATGTACCAAAGACAACATTTAGGACTCATTACGGCCATTATGAGTTTCTAGTGATGTCTTTTGGACTGACAAATGCGCCAACTGCATTTATGGACTTGATAAATAGAGTATTTAAACCGTACCTAGATAAGTTTATGGTTGTGTTCATTGATAACATACTGGTGTATTCGAAGACTGATGTAGAGCATGCCGAACATTTAAGGATAGTGTTAGAATCATTGAGGAAGGAGAAATTGTACGCCAAGTTTTCAAAATGTGAATTTTGGTTGAAGAGAGTTCAGTTTTTGGGACATCTCATAGATAATGAGGGAATTTCTGTTGATCCAGCATGGTCGAAGCAGTGAAGAATTGGGGACAATCGAAGACGCCTACTGAAGTCAGAAGTTTCTTGGGATTGGCAGGATATTACCAGAGGTTTATTCAGGATTTCTCGAAGATTGCTTTGCCGTTAACAAATTTGACCAAGAATACGGTTAAGTATGTGTGGACAGAGAAGTGTGAACAAAGTTTTCAAGAGTTGAAGAAGCGACTAAGTGAAGCACCTGTGTTATCCTTACTAGATAGTACGGAAGGTTTTTACAGTGTATAGTGATGCGTCACACAAGGGACTAGGTTGCGTATTGATGTAGAATGGTAAAGTCATTGCGTACGCGTCACGGCAACTGAAAGACTATGAGAAAGGATACCATACCCATGACTTGGAATTGGCAGTGGTAATGTTTGCCCTTAAAATATGGAGACATTATCTCTACGGAGAAAAGTGTGAGATATATACATACCACAAAATTCTGAAGTATATCTTTTACCCAAAAGGAGTTGAACATGAGGCAGAGGAGATGTATAGAATTAATCAAAGACTATGATTGTGAGATTTTATACCATCCAGGAAAAGCCAATGTAGTAGCAGATGCTTTAAGTAGGAAGAACAGTGAGAAGTTGTTTGTCTTGACAGAGCAAGAAAAGTTAGTAAAAGAGATGGAAAAAATGGAGTTGGAGGTGAAAAATACAAGGGATTCGGATAAAGTAATAGAAATGGAAGCGAGTCCAACTTTATTAGATAAAGTAAAACAGGCTCAGGAAAATGATGAAGAATGTGGGAACATTAAGAAACGGTTAGCTGAAGGTGAAGAATTAAAATATAAGATCGATGGTACTGGATTATTGAGGTTTCAAAACTAAATTTTTGTACCTTTAGTATCGGAATTAAGGGAAGAGATTTTACAAGAAGCGCACAGTACGAGATACTCAATACACCCAGGGAGCATAAAAATGTACCAAGACTTACATTAGCAGTTTTGGTGGCCGAACATGAAAAGAGAGGTTGCTAAATGTGTCAGCAGATGTTTAACTTGTCAGAGGGTCAAAGCAGAACATCAACGACCAAGTGGATTATTGTAGCCATTAGAGATTCCAGAGTGGAAATAGGAGCACGTCACAATAGATTTTATGGTGGGACTTCCAGGAACGCAGAAAGGTTACGATACGATATGGGTAATTGATCGTCTTACAAAGTCAGCGCACTTTTTACCGATTAAGATTAGGTATAATTTGGATCAGTCAGCCAAATTATATATCAAAGAAATTGTTTCAAGACATGGAGCACTGATATCAATTGTATCTGATAGAGATCCGCGCTTCACGTCAAACTTTTGGAGAAGTCTTCAAAAAAGAATGGGGACACAGTTAAGGTTGAGTACCGCGTATCATCCATAAACCAATGGGCAAAGCAAAAGAACGATTCAGACATTAGAAGACATGCTCAGAGCCTGTGTGATGGACTTCAAGGGAAGTTGGGAGGATCATCTTCCACTAGTTGAGTTTTCATATAACAACAGTTATCACGCAAGCATTGGAATGCCACCATATGAAGCACTGTATGGGAGGAAATGCAGAATGCCCTTATGTTAGGATGAAGTAGGTGAACGAAGATTGTTGGGGCCGAAATTGGTACAACAGGCGACGGAGATCATCAAAGTAATAAGAGCTCGACTGGTAGCAGCTCAGGATCGTCAAAAGCAGATCTTTATCGCAAGAAAAGAGACTTCGAAGTGGGTAGTTATGTGTTTTTAAAAGTATCTCCCTGGAAAGGGAAGATAATATTTGGAAAGAAAGGAAATTGAGTCCTAGATTCATTGGACCGTTCAAAATATTAAAGAAGATAGGCGAAGTAGCGTACGAGGTAGCTCTAGCTCCTGAACTGGAACATGTGCATAACGTGTTTCATGTGTCAGTGTTGCGAACATATAAACCTGACTATAAGCATGTGATATCATACGAGCTGATTCAAATCGAAAAGGATTTATCGTACGAAAAAGTTTCTGTTAAAATATTAGATATGAAAGAACAAAAATTAAGAAATAAGGTTATACACTCTGTTAAAGTTCTATGGAGGAACCACAATGCTAAAGAAGCTATGTAGGAACTCGAGGAAAAGATGAGGAAAGATTATCCGAACCTTTTTGAGTAACTTTATGTGAAATTCCGGGGACGGAATTCTTATAAGGAGGGGATGGTGTAATAACCAAGAATTTCATGTTATTGTAAATAAATATATTAAGTGAATATTAATAATATTAAACATTATGTGGCATGTAATAAAATTTTTATATAGTCCAATTAGAGATAAAATTTAAGTAATGGAATGGAATTACTTGTGTTTAATTATAAGTACTTAAGCCATTAAACATTTAATTACTCATAAATTGGTAGCCTAATAAAAAAAATTTTAAAAAAAATAATAGCCCAATAATAATGGCAAACTAAAATTTATTTCAAGTGGCTTAAACAAGATGATTCCAAGCCCAAAAGAATTAATTGTTGGCCCACCCTTTTGACCCAATTAAGCAAGGACTTCTTGGTCATTTGATAAAGTAATTTAGCTATAATATATATATATATATATATATATATATATATATATATATAACCCAAATGGGATAGAAACCCCAAGGGGAGGGGGCGGACATGAAGATAAAAAAAATAAAGCTTTAGTTCTTATCTAGTATGCTAGGTGTCCTTAAATCATTTAAACACATGTGGGCAATTAAATGGCAAGGACATGTGGCAAGATTGTTGGTGTATAGGTGTATACATATAGATATACAAAATGTATCTAACCAATTGGTAAGTAAATTTCATTTTGGCAAATTTAAGTTATCTCATTTCATTTCCATTTCCTTCTTCATTTCTTACAAACTAAAAGAACTAGAGAGGAAGAGAGAGAGAGAGAGAGTGGAGCTACACAGCAACAAGCAGTAGAAGAGAGAGGAGTTCCCTAGCCTATGCACCCTAAGTTCATAAGCTACTTTGGAAGGAGAAGGAGAGTGGCCATTAAAACAAGGTAAGGAAGAAATTTTTCTAGTATTAGTTAACAAATTATGTAGTAGTACTCTTATTGTTAGTCCATAAATTTTATGAAGCTTATTAGTTAAAACCTTATGAAGAGGTTAGTTTATGAGTTATATGGTTTAATATGTGGTTATATGTAAGTATATGTTGTTAGTTGTAGAAAAATTAAAAGTTAGTAAGTTTTAGGAAGTTTTTGTTAGATGAGAACTATGCTATATTTTTGTTGAATCTATGTATTGTTGTATGATATTTTTGTGGGTTGTGATAGATGTATAAGTTAGGGAAAAAATCCCTTTGGTTTGACAAAAAAATATTGTAAGATGAAAAGTTATGGAATTGGTACTAAAACACATCCTAGATTGAAAAAAAAGAACAACTTGTTGTCCATGTACTTTGGCAGTGATTTCCGAAACCTAGACAAATCTGAATGGAGTGTTCGATAAATGAAAATTGTAGTTCAGCAAAATACGAATCCAACGCCTCCGACGGAACCTTAATCGGTTTGAGGGGGATTCCTAATCTAAAAAGCTCCCATTAACAAGTCTATAAATTGTTGCATCGGGTTTTCTTGATCCTCGTTTCTATTTCTATTCTCAGTTTCTGATTTTTCAGTTTCATTTCTTTGAGTTCTATGTATTCCTCTTTCTCTCCATTTTGGTGGCATTTTCTGTTAATAAAATCTATTATTATTAAACAATTTCTTTATTTTTAAGGCATTCTGATACAGTGTTTAATATTAACACTTAAAATAAAACATATTTAATCATCATTTGCATATTAGACATGCTTTTCTTTGCTCATAGCATTCATTTGCTATATACAACTCTTTTTCATTTAATATTATTATTATTATTAAACTAATAAAGGTGTCAAACAGTTTCATTCCATGCTTAACACACAACCATTTCAAAACATATTTAATATTATATTAAACATGCTTCTTTTTACATCTGAACTCTGTACACATCTTTTCTACTAGCCCCTCTAGCTAGTTTCTTACATATAGCATTTGACCAGTCATATTCTTTCTATCAAAAGATTATTCCTTCCTTAATCCTTAACTATTAGCAAGTTAGGATTCTCAAAAGATATCCCATTACTATAACAAAAGATGGGATTTCTAGTTCATACCTACATGACCCACTATTTACAACATATATACAAATATGTACACATATCTACGCATAATTCCACATTGTTTCACAAAACAACTTCCCCTCTAAGTGTGACCAGTAGTAGTGGTCCTAACATGTTCTTCTTCCGTAATGGCAATCACGCGTGCACGAGAGATAGGCTGGCTGAACTGACCTATTTCGTTTGGATAAGCCCAAACTGTTGTCTGTACACGCCCCATAGAGGTCATATAGGCAAGGTTCATTGCATTCACCTTTCTCTTTATACAACCAAGCTTATTTTGGAGGTTACGAACTTGCTCCTCCCTCAGCTGTTGCTCTTCGATCTCTACATCTCTAAAATTATTTAACTCATGAAAGTCTGCCTGCAATTCATGTAACTGAGTCTCATAATACTGGGCACGGTTCTCTGAAGTTTGTAGTCTTCTAGTCAAGCCTACATTCTGATCCATCAAATGACGAACCATTGCCCCAAGCTATACCGGGGCATCCTCCATCTCTTGGTTAACCTGTGCAACATCATTTTCTGCATTTGCTTCTAGGGTCTCCTCAATTTCTTCTACAAACAATCCCTCATCGGGATCCTCTTCAAGGTCTGACTCAGAGTCACTGTCTATAATCACCACCGACACTTGCTCTGGTGCTGGATGTGGTACAATAGGAGGTGGAACTAATTGCTCCTCAGGTTCTACTGGATCAAGCAAAATTTCTTCTCCTGACATCTACACATAAATAAACAACTTGATTAATACATAATACAAGTTATAGATACACATAACAAAGAACAGTCTTGTTTAAGTTATCTTTTTTTTTATTTCATTAGGTGATGAATTTCCGCAATCCATCTTCTTTAAACTCTATATGAGTTATTTATTTTTCTTCCTATCTGATTTGCCTAAGCTTATAGCCCAAGAAATCCCATCCTAAAGTTTCTAACCTACAGCTCTGATACCAACATGTGACGCCCCCAAATCCGGGGACTTAAAACCCGTGGTGCTACACGATACCCTTCATGCAAACTACTTATAATAAAAGATAACAATAATTATTACATCAGAGGTATCTATCCCAGGTACAAAGACCTTTATTATCTTTATTAGATGATAGATATTGTATTTATAAAACAAAAGTCTATCTATTACAACAACCATTGTTAACTACTCATGTAGCTTTCCCTTGCCTTTGTCCTTTCCGGACCCCTCTATGCGTTCTGGCTTAGCTGAAAACATTTATATTCAAAGCAAGAATGAACATTCAATTGTTAAGCAAGTAATAATAGTTGATCAACAATGTATACTAAAAAGTAAACGTTTTCTATGAGATATGCTTTGATAGCAGAATAAATATTGTAAAGTAACTGAACAATTCTTAAATAACAGTATGGCTCGTTTATATTTTTGAAACAATATACTCACTTTTGATATTGAGTGGTCACAATACCATGAACTTTTATTTTTCTTTTCTTGAAAAGGTTCTATCAGAAATCCATCTGTGAACCGTCTAGTCTTATGGGCACGGTGGGTGATTAACCTGTTATGCCTTGTATTGATCAATATTATCTATAGAACAACACTTCTGTTCATCGTCACCGCCCCCAGGACGCAATATAAAATTTCCTAAGTTAGGGATGTTCGACTCAGTCTGAAGTCCAACCCAAAAACAAAATGAATAGACAACTTTATCAATTCTAGAAAATTTTTAAGACTTATTGCGAAAGAATTGAAATATTCAAATCTTCTAGCCGGAACAAATGGCTTAGACCTTCATCAAACTAAATTTCATCAAGTACTGATGATCTTACCTTCATCATTTTTTTGAAGCTGATTGGAATAAAATTATGTAATCTTGTATTATTCATGAATAATTGCGAGACATTAGCTTAAAGTAACAAGTTTAGTAAATCTTGCTTATATATATGTAATCAAGTTCAGGATACTTGCTTACAGTGAACAAGGCTAGCTTATTTACTCAAGTTTGTGAACATATTTGAAATTAAAAGGATTTGAAATACTTGCCTTTCTCGTGGATTACATTTACAATTTAATAATCCTAGCTTAAGCTTGCTTCACGAATCTTACACCATATACATTCATGTATAGACATACATTAGCTATACATATCTAATACACATACTCAAATGTATAAGCCAAGTAACCATGTATAGCTAGATATTCACATCCTTACATTGCTTACTTTCACTTTTCTTTGAAAGTTTTATAAACTCAACTCAAGAAACACTTTCTTTTGAAGTTCTTTTTGAAATCTTGGCTTTACATAGACATTATATGCTTTGACGCTAGTCATGGCATTTCAGTGTTTGAATGACATGAGTCGATTACAATTTATGCGAACACTTAAGCTATATGCTCATGCGTACGCATAATGTTCCAGTTTATTTTGCTAGTATTAGTTCATTAATCTGGAACAACATTCGAGTTGGTTTAGACGTTCAATAGATAGGCTAGTTTGAACCTCCAATTCTATTATCCTAACCTGCTAATATGCTTCTTGGCTACTGTATCATGCTTTCAGCACACAAGATTCATACTTCTTTCACATTACCAAGTATCACAGTCATTAACTAATTTCCTTTAGTTCCCAATTTTACAAAATCATTTTCTTACAAGTCTTCATTTTGAAATTCAAAATTTTGTCTAAACGGACATATTCAACCCCAGATTTCAGGACAATCCTCTAAACCATACCACATCAATTCAATTTGAATCACATAACCATTTAGAACCTCAATTTACATCATTTATCAATCCAATAACAATTTCTTTCTCAATTATTTCATAACATAGAGTATGTATTACCTCATGACTGATGGATATTAACTGAATTCCCCTCCTCCTTCAATTGATGACTTCCACTTCAGCTTAGTTATTTGCTAACTTAATTACGGACTAGAGACATAGAGTCTTGGTATAACCTTTACAGACCAAAAGAAAGGAAAAGGACATCCGAATTAGTTTTTATAGAAAATTTTTTCTTCTTCTCTACTCCTTTTCCTTGTTCATTACGTTTTGTAGCTGTGCTGTGTTGCTATTAGACTGCCAGTTCTTGCTTTATCATCTCTCCTCTCAATTGAAATACTTGGGCAGCACTCATATTTAACGGGTATACTTGTACTTATATATCACGATTTTTCCTTGCTCCGCACATTATAGAGTTGCTGAGTCTAAACTTTAGATTGCATAGTATCCAGCCAGATCATGCTATTCAATCTCAGACTTAATTTGGACACTTGGAGGTTACCCCAACTTCCATGGTATTAATATATGTATTTCAATACATATAACATACATTACATATGTACCTATCAGCACATATCATGTTTTATCCAAAGCAGGTATACTATCTACATAACACACATACATATCATATATGGCATATATTATTTATATTATATATATACAATACATAATACATATACTAATTAATTCTCTATAGCATATTATGTATACTTTACATACATAATTTATATTAATTACTTAAAACGTAATATACTAAATATCTTTCCATAAAATGGAGGCTATTTATTAAATAAAAATATTTTATTTAATAAATAATTTATTATATTAAAATAATTTATTTACCATAAATCATTTTAATGTCCCCACAAATACTTTTATCGCGTTATATCTTCAAGAAATTATTTACTTAATAAATATATTTTTAAGATATTTATCATGTTACATTTCACACATACTTTATACCGCAATTATTTATAAAAGCAGTATAATAAATTAGTACAATAATAATGTTATTGTTTTCACATAATAAATTGCGTATAACAATTTATTAAATATAATAAATATAAACTATTATATTTATCATATTTAACACACCCACATATTATATCGCATGTAATTACACACTCAATGCAATATAATATATTATTAAAACAATTTTTTTTTTAAACTTTATCTGAAAATTTCAAATCGCTACAACTACAGTCTTCATCAAAATCACTATCAGAGGTATTTGTCTTAGAACATTCCTCCTCAACTGCCTTTTGTTTACCCCTTTTGGATTCTTTTTAGCACTCTTTTTGACATTCTAACAGTTTCTACTCCTTCTATCACTCACATTCTCCCCAGCCACACTGTCCACATTATCACCTTCACCCTCACCCTCACCCTCACCCTCCCCCATCATATTTTCAGCCACATTTTCATCCACATTATCGCCACAGTTTCATCCATATTTTCGACCACATTATCAGCTACATTATCAACCACAGTTTCATCCACAATCTCAACCACATTATCATTCACAATAATACTATTATGCTCATCCAATATGGAAGTTTGATCAGTATTATATAGTAATACATGGTCTACATAGACATCAATTACACCATGTGGCAAGCAAATACTAACCATATCTCTTAGACTAGCAGCATCATAAACAAGTCTAACCCCATTTTTAATATCTGCAACATCAGTTTTAAAATAAATAGTTGATTTAGGATGATAATTAAGTTCAATAGCTAACTCATTCATAGCACCTATACATATATAATCAGCATCCAAATGTGGCAAATGATAAACATTACCTCCCACATAGTCACATAAAGGAGCATAGATGAACTTTCCACCATAGTGTACATTAAATTGCACAATAGTATCCATTTGTACACAAATATAAAAAATAATGAAAAGCAAAGCATACACGGTATAAAATCAAAACAAATTATCCATGCATAACATACATGGGGTATATGTATATATATAATGTACAACTATAATCAACATATATAATATGTACATGTATCCATCTGTAAATATCAAACAGAGCATGCATGGGGTATATGTATATGTATATAATGTATATGTATATGTATATGTAGTAGTGCTTATCATAAAGAAGGGTTTTAAAAATTTGAAAAGAAGAGAATCTTTAACAAAGACAAACAAAAAAATAAAATTTTCCACCTAAATCAACCTAGGGTTTATGAAAAAAGGACAATACTGCAATAATGTAATAATAAAAATTTATCAAGTCAAAAGAGGAGACAAAAGGGCCATACATGTCGACCATTAGTCTTAATGGGCTAGAACTCCAAATTAATCCATGATTTATCAACAGTGAGGATCGATTTGATCAAATGTGAGGATCGATTTGATCAACTGTGAGGATTGAACTCCTTTAGGGTCATTCCTCTCAATTGTTGGATCTATTTGATCAAGTGTGAGGGTTATTTTCTTCTTTTTAGATTTTCTTACATAATCAAATTGAATCAGATGAAAATCGATTTGGGTTCCAACGAATACATATGTTTTTATATGTGGGGTCCACCAAAGGCAGTTTGGGAGAGAATATTTCCCTCAAGATCCACATAATCACGGCCACGTCGGATCATCATTGCTACATCAGCATTTTTTTATAACTCAGCAACTTATATAACTATTTCCGTTTAAAGTTAAAGGACTTAACGGTTTTTCTAACGGTTTGTAAGAAAAGTAAAGTATAGTTAGTTGACTATAAGAAAAAAAAGTTGAGTTAGTCGTTTGTAAGTTGACCTAAAGTAGAGTAACTAAAAAAGCATTTATTCCTCAGGAAGGGAAATTTCAAAAAGTAATTAAGAGTCTATGATATGATAATTTCCCAATTCACAATTGGCTCAAACTAGAAATGAAATCGACGAATGTATCCTCTCTGTAGGGAATTATGAGATCACCCATGGGATGATCATATCTGAATTCTTCGTTAGCTTAACATAACAAGTCTTGGAATGAAGGCTGATCCAACATTGATACGAATAACCATGATTTTTATCTATAAGGATAATTCTTTCCAAAGAAATCTCTTAAAGGGCTTGTAGAATAATGAGTAAAAGTTGTGAAAATAGTGTGTGGATGACTTTGTGCTAGTTTAAAGTCCAAAATATGTATATATAAATGCATGAGCAAGTGGTGATACTTCAAGAGGACAACTGACAATACAAGAAAACTGCTTAAGTCTGACGGAAATATTTTCGATGGAATATATTCCGTCGAAAATAATTTTATTCTGATGGAATATTCAGTCGAAAATAATTATGTCAGACATATTGTAATTTCGCCGGAATTCCGTCGGAATAATGCTACCCTAAAGGCGCCAACATTCCGCGCCAGTGCAACGTATAATGTCGACAGAATATATTTATTTCCAACGGATGTTCCGTCGGAAATATGATAAGCCCGAGGGAACTAATTTCGACGGAACTTCCATCGGAAATAGAGAGTTTTTAATTAGGGATATCAAAACTCGTTCTTCTTCATTTCCTTATCTCCATTTTCTCTCTCCAATGGCGGCGACCAACCTTCCTCTCTTCTCACTCTCCCTGTCCGGCACCCTCCTCCCTCAGTCGCTCCTTCACCGAAGACCTCCTCCTCTCTCTCTCTCTCTTTCATAGTAGATCTCTAATTAGTTGCAAATCCTTGCCCCTGTCACGGTTGAATTTGGCTTTCCAGCGACAACTGGTGGTTCTCGGCGGCAACTGGTGGCAAGAATACTCTCTCTCTAGCATTTAAATCAAGTGAGGTACACAATTTCAACATAAATTAAGTTGTGTTAGGGTTTGAATATTATATAGGTTATATATATGCAACTGATTTTGGGGCTTAATTTAAGGTTTAATTTATTTTGGTATGAAAACTGATAAAGCAAGCTTTATATTCAATTTGGATTTAATATTTAATTTAGGGTTTAATTTGTTTTGAAATAAAACTGATAAAGATGCTTCATGTTCAATGTGGGTTTGATATTTAATTTAGGGTGGTTTAATTTTTATTGGTATGAAACTGATATTGAGGCTAAATGTTCAATTTGTATTGGTATATGTTTGATACATATATAATTAATGTCCATAATCTGATATTGAGGAGATGAATATATATATACACATGTTCATCAGTACTGTGTTTGGCTTTGATTATGAGGTTCAAGTGCACTATGTTTTGTTTCAATTTGGGTTATATGTTCTACTTTGTATGAACTTCATGAATGTATACTAAGAATATGAATTTGGGTTATATTGTATATATACACATGTTCAGCAAGTGTTTGTTTATTACTGAATTTGCTATTTTCGACGGAATTCCCGACGGAATTTCTGTTAGGGTTATTCAATTATTCAATTGCAAAATCTATGGGCCCTGCATGTATTTATGTATTATTTAATTAGTTTCCCAATATTAAAAGAAACTAAGTAGCATTTACTTAGTTTTCTACTAATAAAATAAAATAAAATGATCTAAGTAGCATTTACTTAGTTTTGCATTACTAAATAAAATAAAATAATATAATAATATTAATGAATTTTAAATAATATAATATAAAATAATAAAATCAAATAACATAAAATAAAATAAATTAATTTAATTTAATCAAATAATATAATATAATATAATATAATACAAAATAAAATATTTTAAAATTTAATATTAAATCAAATTAAACTAAACTAAATTAAATTAAATAATATAATATAATAACGTATAAATTAAATGGAATAAATTAAAACAAAGTAAATTACTTAATATAATATAATATAATACAAAATAAAATAAAATAAATAAAATAAAATGAAATAACTTTTTTAAAATAAATAAATAAATTAAATTAAATAATAAAAAATAAAATTTAAAAAATTGATTAAAATAAATAAATTAATTAATTAAAGAAAATTAAATTAAATTAATTTAAATTAAATAATATAATATAATATAATATAATATAATATAATATAATGAAAGAATAAAATAAAATAAAATAATACTCCCTCCGTCCCAAGATAAAAGTCTTTTATTGACTTTTGTGGTCAAATTTAAAATTAACAATTAAGCATATATATTTAGATTTTAAAAAAAGTAAACATTGTCATTAGTACTAAATTGTATGTAGTTTATAATGTTTATAAGCTTTTTACATATATATATATATATATATATATATATATATAAGTATATAAGATACATTGATTTAAAAAATGGTCAATTTGACCATAAAAGTCAATGGAGGACTTTTATCCTGAGACGGAGGGAGAATAAAATAATATAAAATAAAATAAAATAAATTTACTACAAGAAATTAAAGTAATTAGATAAATTATATTAAATTAATATAAATTACATTATTTTAAATTAATTAAAATAAATAAATTAAATTAAATGAGTAAATAAAATAAAGATTTATAATACAATATACAATATAATATAATAAACTAAGTAGCATTTACTTAGTTCCACTAATACATACAATAAAGTACAAATAGTATAATATATTCACATGATAGTGCTAATATGAAACTGAGTACAATTTACTGAGTTTATCATTCGAAAAATAACCTAAATAGCATTTGCTTAGTTTTTCACAATTACAATAAACTTCATATATACATATGCATGTAGTATAGTTTGGAGCTTAGAAACCCGCTTGACATTCACTCATTAGGAGTGAATGTCGAATAGTCCCCAGTTTGGGACTGTTACTAGATGTTATGTCTCTCACTTAGGGCGGTGCCAATGTGTTAAGTACGTTTTTTTGTATTGAGGATTTTTCGGCTGTTATCTCTACATGTTCTTCGAGTGCATACTTAGATTAAGTTATCTTAGTCTATTTTGTGTACTTCGAGACCATGGGGAGGTGCTGCCGAAATTTTCTTAAAACGGAAAGAAACGTGCTCAACGTATTGACACTAGTGAGGAGATGCATCCAGGAACGGGATAGAAGTCTAACCCCTATAGAGTGGAGATAGTAGGAAAATATAATTCATGCATGGACCACATACATGAATATCCCTACTCTGAATGCGTTTTTTCTTTAGTTAAAGATGTCAGCCGATAGGAGTTGGATGTACCATAGCATACCCATTGATGGGAGGGGAATAGTGGAAGCTTACCATAAAGGAGTGTGCTATTTTCTGGACAGGACCATAGAACATGATGATGATCCGAACGAAAAGATGAGATGCCCGTGTGTCAAGTGTAAAAACCTAATCTGGAAGAAAGCCGACGAGATTAAATTCGACTTATTTTCCCATGGCTTTGTGGACGGGTATTCCGTATGGATTCATCATGGGGAATCAACTAAGTTAAGGGAACTGACCAATTGTGTATACCAACCAATTCATGGGGATTCAAACACCGATAACTATGATGTCGTGGAGATGTTGGTCGATGCTTATGGGCCTAACAATATAAATTAGGCTGAAAACGAGTATTCTTCAGGTAGTGCTCAACAAGAGCCAAATGATACAGTTGCTGCCTTTTACAAGATGCTATCTGAATCGGGGGTCCCATTGTATCCCGAAAATGATCAGCACACTAGGCTATCTGCAGTAACTAAGCTCTTACACTTTAAGAGTGAGCATGACTGCAGTGAGAGAGGTTTCAATGATTTGCTCTCTCTTATCAGCGAGTTCTTACCCAAGGATCATACTTTGCCCGCGAATTATTATGAAGTGAAGAAGATGGTAAAGGGGTTGAATATGGGGTATCAGAAGATCGATGCTTGTGAGTAAGATTGTATGTTATACTATGGGACGGACAGAGATTAGGTGCAGTGTGCTATAAGCAACTTACCTCGGTATAAGGTAACAAAACGTGGGGGCGAGGAGAAACATGTGCCCAAGAAGATCCTACGGTATTTTCCTCTTGCACCGAGGCTTCAACAGCTATTCATGTCGTCCCGCATGGCTCATCATATGAGTTGGCATAGAACAAGGGACGTCGTGTCTGATCAACTGACTCACCCAGCAGATGGAGATGAATGGAAGAAATTTGATGAAATTTTTTCACAATTTGCGGAGGAAATTAGGAATGTGAGGCTCGGCATGGCTACGGATGGCTTTTGCCCATTTAATAATGTTAGCCAGCCTTACTCAGTTTGGCCAGTCATAATGGTAGCTTATAATCTTCCACCGTTGATATGCATGTGAGATCCGTATTTGTTCTTGACTTTACTCGTACCGGGGGATAAGAGTCCTACAAAAGACATAAACGTGTACCTCAGGCCGTTAGTTGATGAACTAAAGATGTTGTGGGAGACGGGGGTCCAGACGTATGATAAATCGATCGGCGAGATTTTTTTTATGAAGGCAGCCTTATTGTGGACTATCACTGACTTTCCGGCTCTTGGGATGATTAGTGGTTAGTCGACTCACGGGAAGCTGTCATGTCCAGTGTGTATGGGGGATGTGCAAGGTACTTAGTTGCAGTATGGGCGAAAATGTAGTTTCTTTGGAACAGTTCGTAGATTCTTGCATGTTGATCACAAGTACAGAAAGATGTCTGCACAGTTCAACAAAAAGATAGAGAAGAAGGGGGTTGTTGGTCGACTATCGGGCAACAAGGTCTTGGCCTAGCTGAACGATCTGACATTTCCACTGCCAGGGAAGGGGCACAGTAAAATGAGAGCATTCGGGTATGGGAAGACTCATAATTGGACATACTCGCCCATATGGTTTGAGTTGTCGTACTGGGTCACACTTTCAGTCCGTCATTGTATAGATGTCATGCATACTAAAAAGAATGTTTTCGAGAATTTGTTTTACACCGTGTTAGATACGAGTGGTAAAACAAAAGACAATAACAATCAAGCCGGAATTGTGGCTTCGCGTTAACAATACAAAACCTAAAGCTCAATTTAATTTGTCTTACCAAGCAACAAGTTTAAGACGTGTGCAAGTAGGTTAGTGGGTAGAAGCTCCCCAATGGATATGCTTCTAACATATCTCGCTGCAGTAGTATTGAGCAGTTGACCATTAATGGGTTCAAGAGTCACGATTGTCATGTATTCATGTAGAAGTTGATGCCAATTATATTTCGTGAGATGTTATCCAGAAAAGTGTTGGATGCATTGACCGAACTTTCAAATTTCTTTCGGGATCTATGCTCAACTGTAATAAGGTATAGTGATGTGGAGTAAATGGAGAACAATATTATGCTTACCATTTGCAAGCTCGAAATGGTATTCCCTCTAGGGTTCTTTGACTCGATGGAACATCTGCCTATTCATCTACCGTATGAACTTAAACTTGGCAGATCGGTGTAATATCGGTGGATGTATCCTTTTGAGAGGTAATATAATCTACAAATTGCATTCTACTGAGCATATTAATTACTCATATTAATAATACTCATATTAAATGCAATTATTGTAGGTATATGCGTCGATTAAAGCAAAAAGTGAAAAACAAAGCTCATGTCGAGGGTTCTATTGCTGAACGTTATACGAAGGAAGAGCTTGTCATATTCTGCTCATTGTATTTTGACGATATTGTCTCAACGAAACACAACCGTTTAAGTAGGAATGAGGTCGTCGGTCCCCAATCTCATGTTGATGATGAGTTTGTTGTATTCACATATCCGACTAAACCATTTGGCCATGAGACGATGACTTAATTAAGCGATAAAGATTTGAAGATTGTATCTACATATGTGCTTCTAAATATGCCTGGAGTATCATCATACATCAAGTATGGATTATTATTTGTCGCATCTAATATAATTTGTAAGTATAATCAACTTATATATTAAACCATTTTATTATTATTTCAGTGCATTCGAAGAGGAAGTGTATGATTCTAACCCGGCTTTAACTACAACCCAGTTGGAAGCATTCACTACTGCTAATTTCTAATAATGGTTTAAGACAAGGGTTAACGAAGAGAACATTTCTGAGCGTTTTAGAGATGTCATCCGATGTCCTTACAAAGTTGTTAGTTCTTTTCCTGGATGCATCGTGAATGGGTACAGATTTAAGGTCGATAACTTGAATGAATTCACATTAGTCAACTCTGGGGTTGTGGAGTTGGGAAGCTGTTACCATGATTCTGAGTCCAATTACTATGGACGCTTAGAGGATGTGGTTGTGCTTAATTATCCCGACGGTAAAAAGGTAGTTATATTAAGTGTCGCTGGTTTGATACTGAAAAGGGTATTAACGTTGATAGTAATCGAATCGTCACAGTAGATATCAAGTCAAAGCTAAAATCCGATGACGTTTTCGTGTTAGCCAATCAAACGACTCAAGTGTACTACGCTCCTAATGCCGTAAATAGTAGAAGCCCCTGGTATACAGTTGTCACAACAAAAACACGTGCATTTGATGGTGCTAATATGTTTGGGATGGATGAGGCATTGCAAGAAGATGTTAGCAATCCCAGGTAGGTAGTGCTAAATGCTGAAGATGTGATGACAAATGATGTTGTTAACGTACCCGTCGATGAGGAAGTCGAGGATTTTGAGGTCGTAAATGAGTATGTTATCGTTAAAGATCATAACGATGATGAAACTGATATCGAGATGATGATGAGGAAAAGACTGAATCTGAAAATGATATTGAGGTTGAATTTTATGGGTTTGATGATGTACAACCTCTAAACGTATTTTAAATTATTAAATAATGCAATATTAATATATTATATTTAATTAATTTTACTTGAAATTCATATAAGTTATTTTCGTTATTTCAGTAGTATATTTATTGCTAGAAATAGCGGTGGAAGTCACCGCGATGGTGGGCGATCTGGAGACGCGAGCCAGGTTGAAGGCTCGTCTTCAGGAGCTAGTAAGTAATCTGACGGGTGTGATTTCAATATATATCAATATGCATTAATTTATGTATTTTGACTCAAGTTTTTTAATAATTACAGATGTTCATCGTCGATGAGACCGATGGACTAACCTCGTTATCTTCGGTCGTCCGCCGGCAGTTCCACATACAGTCTGAGTGGATGTCGGCTCTTCACAATAAGTATTCAACTAATATAAAAAATAAGGAGTTAAATTTATATAATTTATTGCATGACACAATTAACGTAACACAATATTCAATTGTTTTTTCGGTAGTATACTAGACTGGGTCGCTAAGCATACCATACACGTTATCTGTGACGCCCCCAAAATAGGTCCATACAACCCATTTTGAGTCGCCAATAACATTCCACAAAATATAAATACAAATATGAATTTTCCCATTTACAACTAATAAGTGTTGTGCAAAATACGACAACACAATACAAATACATCTTAAATTTTAAATACACTTATTGCCACACTAATAGTAAGGTATTGAGACACTCCTATTATCTCGGACCATCACTCCATTCCCCGGCTAGTCCTAGCTACATTTTCCTTTCCTGAGAAGAACAATGGGACAAAACTGAAAAGGGTGAGCTCAAATAGCCCAGTAAGAAATATCATGACTAAGATAATGAAGATTAAAATTATCTTTAGTTTTCAACAATAATAAATCAGAGATATTTTAATTGTTCAGTAACAACAACTGCAGCGGAACGCACAATCCATTAGAAGAGTCAAGTAGATTATAATATCTACCATCTTCTACAAGTTAAAAGATCACCACCAATATTATGTCCCTGTGACACCAATCAATAATTCATGTTCAACAGCCTCTCTTTGCACTACGTGCCAAAGATATTTATTTGTAACACCAATCAACAATTCAACAGTCTCTCTTTGCACTACGTGCCAAAGATATTTATTTGTAACATCACCGGTCATGATCATGCCAAACGTCAGTTCATCTTTGCACTACGGGCCAAAGATGACTTTCATCATACGCCTTTGTTTGTAACACCAAAAGTCATGATTATACCAATACACAGTTTGGTCAAAATCATGTCACGCTAGTTCATCTTTTGCACTACTGGCCAAAGAGAAACTATCACCATAATTTAAGAATGAGGATGAGGATGATGACAATGATACAGTGAGATTAAGGATAAGAAAAGCTTTATAATTTAATCAGTATCAAAGATTGACCAAATTGCCAACACGATGACCAAATTGTGGAGTCAAATTCAAGAATGATATTCAAGAAATTATTTCATGCTTCAACTATAACGTATAAAATGAAATAGAAAGATTCAAGTGAAAAGATATTAGATGAAGCACAAACTATTAAGGATATTCTACTAATTTTCAGAAATTTCTCCATTTAAAAATAATGTTTTGGAAACAAACAAAGATTTCTTATCATAAATGGAGAAATGTGAAAGAAAAAGATATCCCTTAAATAGTACAAAAGAAATGATACGTTATACGAGTATAACAGAATATATGAAACTGCAAATGGATTTTCACCCGTCATGCGATAATTCGCGTAGACAGGTTATTTCCACAAAAGATTAATAAGTAATGAATACAAAGGGTTATTCACCAGGTACGACACTCGTACATACAGGTTATTCCCACAGAATAATAAGGAATAAATACAAAAGGATATTCACCAGGTACGACACTCGTACATACAGGTTATTCCCACAGAATAATAAGGAATGAATACAAAAGGATATTCACCAGGTACAACACTCGTACATACAGGTTATTCCCACAGAATAATAAGGAATTAATATAAAAGGATATTCACCAGGCATGCGTCATACCGCACGGACAGGTTATCCCCACCAATTAATACAAAATGAATAACAACCTTTATGACTATAACATCACTTACGAACATGAAAGCAAATGATATTATATATGAGTATGAAAGAAATGATATTCCCTACCTTTGTTAACAAGTGACTAGATGTTACTTTCTATGAAGTTTACTAACTTTGGACAATACTAGTATTCTCACAAATACTCACAATAGCCTAGCACACTAAGAGAACTTGAGAAATTTAGAGAGAGAAATGAAGTGTAAGCAAGTAAGGAAGTTATGATTTTTCTTATACTAAACCCCCCTATTTATAGTAAAATGTAATCAATATCTACCACACATTAATTATCACACTCTTTTTATATCATCTATCCATTTTTTCTTCAATCTATATCATCCATCCATTTTTTCTTTAATCTATATCATCCATCCATTTTTTTTAATCTATACCATCCATCCATTTTTTCTTTAATCTATATCATCTATCCATTTTTTCAAAAACATTAATCAATTATCAAAAAGATAATTCTATCATCAAAAATTTTATTATTAATAAATCTATTTTTGTATTATTGTGTTAAATGTAGTAATATCACAGATAGCATATACTCGCAATACTAGCAACCAGATTATTCCCAGGAAAGAGGGAGCCTTTCATAAAAATGGCGCGCAATTAAATAACCCCTTTCCTTGACAGAATTTCTAGACGTTGTCAATAATGCTAAAATATCCTATCAAATAATATGAGTTACAGTGTCGTGACAAATAATAAAAATATTATGCAGATGCTACTATAACAATTATTGAATCAAAATACTATGTCATAGCTACTTTATCAATTATTGAATCAATAATATAAAATACTGTGCAACACCGTGTGCTTTGTGAAATACCGTGTACTAGTGTGGAATAACGCGTTTTACTGTTCTTTTTATTACCGGGTATTTCAACAGTTATCGGTTAAAGTTTTATCGCCAATTTCTATCACTTTCTATATCCGACAGAAGGAATATTCCCCGATATACTAGTTTGACTTTTTTTTTGTATAAATGAATAGTATATTGGTATGAATAGTACTTTTGTATTTATACCGTATAATTTTCGTATCCAGCTTATATAAACGTTATGACGTAATTCGAAGATCGAAGAAAATATAAAAGCGTTTTAGCGTGAATAATACCCCGTGAATAGTGATCGTGTGAATAGTGATTTAGCATTTTTACTAGACATCTCAATTGTCATATTTCACTAGTAACTTTATCATTATCGATTTAACACCTTTCTGTTTAAAATAATAATAAGAAGAAAATTAAATTCTATTTATTAAAATTTTTGGGGTCTTACAATCTCCCCTCATGAAATTTCGTCCCCGAAATTTACGTACGTACCTGGCATATCGAAGAGGTAAGGATACCTTGCTCTCACTTCAGATTCTAACTCCCAGATTATTTCCTCTATATCATGGTTTCTCCATAAAATTTTGACTCGAGGTATAACCTTTGATCGTAGAATTTGTTCTTTTCTTATCCAAGACCTTGACAGGTATCTCTTCGTACGTTAAATCCTCTACTATCTCGTCTGGTTCTAATTCAATAGTGTGGTTTGGATCTGTCACATATTTACGTAGCATGGATATGTGAAAAACATTATGAACACGAGACATGCTCGACGGTAAGGCGAGTCTGTAGGCCACAATTCCTACTCGGTCGAGGATTTCAAATGGACCGATAAATCGAGGGTTAAGCTTTCATCTTTTTTCGAATCGCGTAACACCTTTCCACGGAGCAACACGTAAAAATACATGATCTCCGACATTGAATTCCTCGTCTCTTCGATGAAGATCAGCACAACTCTTTTGTCGATCTTATGCTGCTTATATACGTTATCATCTTCATGTGGGTTCGTTGAGTCTTTAACTCTATATTCATCCTTTGTAAGTCATCCAAAATGGGTATTTACGTTGTTAGCATGGTACTCGTACTTGCATACGTTCTTATACGCAATGCGTTTGCTACTACATTCGCCTTTCCAGGATGGTATTGAATGGTATGGTCGTAATCCTTCAACAGCTCGAGCCACATCGTTGTCACATGTTGAGTTCTTTCTAGGTGAAGAAATGTTTGAGGCTTTTATGATCTGCATAGATTTCTATTTACTCCTGTCTTTCTTCTTTACGAATAAAATAGGAGCACCCCAAGGCGATGTATTGGAACTTATGAAATCGGTATCTAACAACTCCTGTAGTTGGGTTTTTAACTCCAGAAGTTTAATATGAGCCATTCGATATGGGGTTTTGGAAATAGGTTTCGTACCGGGTTCAAGGTCGATACAAAATTCGATTTCACGGTCTGGGGGTAAGCCAGGAACTTCTTCGGGAAATACGTCAGGAAACTCATTAACAACAGGAATATCATTCAAATCTGACGTACTTTTGTTTAAATCCGTTACGTGGGCTAAAAAAGCTTGACATCCGTTTTTCAATAAACGAATGACTTTGTGACTAGAAATGATGGTTATTGATTTCAATGGTTTGGTTGCTTGAATTCGCATAATAGGTTGATTAGGAATATGAAAACTAACGACCTTACGAAAACAATCAATTTTAGCATGATGAGTAGTTCACCAAACAATTCCTAAAATCACACTAAATTCTTGTATTTCAAAAGAGATAATATCAATGGGTAAGGTGAGGGTACCGACTTGAACAAAACAAGATTTATAGATTGTAAATGTAACGAATGTTTGTCCTAATGGTGTTTCAACAAATAAGTCAAAATTTAATTTATCAGGGGTCAAGTTTAAACGTTGGGCACAAGCAGATGAAATAAAAGAGTGGGTAGAACCAGTATCTAATAAGGTATAGATTCGCAAGAGTTTACGATTAGCTCACCGGTTATGACGTTATCTGGTTGTAGTATTTCTTTCTCCCGCTCCACTAATTGAGCCCTATCCACGACATCCGAATATAGACAAATTTTATGAGAACCGAGATACTTACGAATTTCTGGTTTCAACCTCGTAGAAACATTCGTGTCATCCGTTCCTCAATGTCCACCAAATGGGATGCAAAACGTAACAACTCAGCAAACTTGGCTTCGTACTGTGACACCGTCATGTTGTTCTGTTCCAGTTTGATGAATTCCACCTCTTTCATATGGCGAATACTTTCCGAGAAATACTTCTTGTTAAATAATTCTTGGAATTCGACACAAGACATCTCGAGTGCCGAGTGCCGGGTACATTTCACGGATTCCCACCAATGATCCACTTCTCCTCGTAGCATAAAAGTGGCGAAAGGAACCTTTTGTTCATTAGTGCAACGCAGTATATCGAATATCTTTGTCAATTGTTTCAGTCACGCCTCTGCCTTGAGTGGGTCCGGCTTGCCGAAAAATTCAGGTGGTCCTAACTCTTTGAACTGTTTGGCAGTGACCATTTGTACGTTAACAACGTTTCCACCAGTATTATAGACAGGAGCTCTTCTCGCCTGGTTCTGCATGAATTGCATGAAGTTCCTAAAAATTTCATCATTCATTCTGTTGTTAGCATCATGATTAGCATCATGATGTTCTGAGTTTGCACCCGTATTATTTGTAGCTTCCTAATTTTCAGTCACACTTGTCTCATAGTGAATCTCTTGATTTTCAGATGCCATTCTAAAATATGATCACAAAACAAAGATTAGTTAAAGAAATAGACATACAACATCTAGTCACTATAACCCAACCAATTACTTAAAAAAACAAAATAGCTTAGGTAGGACACACTAACGAAGGATTTTACTCGTCTCTCCCCTCCTAGTTCTAATCCCAGATCTCTGCCAGAGATCATATCCCTAAGCTCTGATACCAACTGTGACGCCCCCAAAATAGGTCCATACAACCCATTTTGAGTCGCCAATAACATTCCACAAAATATAAATACAAATATGAATTTTCCCATTTACAACTAATAAGTGTTGTGCAAAATACGACAACACAATACAAATACATCTTAAATTCTCAATACACTTATTGTCACACTAATAGTAAGGTATTGAGACACTCCTATTATCTCGAACCATCACTCCATTCCCCGGCTAGTCCCAGCTACATTTTCCTTTTCTGAGAAGAACAATGAGACAAAACTGAAAAGGGTGAGCTCAAATAACCCAGTAAGAAATATCATGACTAAGATAATGAAGAATAAAATTATCTTTAGTTTTCAACAATAATAAATCAGAGATATTTTAATTGTTCAGTAACAACAACTGCAGCGGAAGGAACAATACATTAGAAGAGTCAAGTAGATTATAATATCTACCATCTTCTACAAGTTAAAAGATCACCACCAATATTATGTCCCTGTGACACCAATCAATAATTCATGTTCAACAGCCTCTCTTTGCACTACGTGCCAAAGATATTTATTTGTAACACCAATCAACAATTCAACAGTCTCTCTTTGCACTACGTGCTAAAGATATTTATTTGTAACATCACCGGTCATGATCATGCCAAACGTCAGTTCATCTTTGCACTACGGGCCAAAGATGACTTTCATCATACGCCTTTGTTTGTAACACCAAAAGTCATGATTATACCAATACACAGTTTGGTCAAAATCATGTCACGCTAGTTCATCTTTGCACTACTGGCCAAAGAGAACTATCACCATAATTTAAGTATGAGGATGAGGATGATGACAATGATACAGTGAGATTAAGGATAAGAAAAGCTTTATAATTTAATCAGTATCAAAGATTGACCAAATTGCCAACACGATGACCAAATTGTGGAGTCAAATTCAAGAATGATATTCAAGAAATTATTTCATGCTTCAACTATAACGAATAAAATGAAATAGAAAGATTCAAGTGAAAAGATATTAGATGAAGCACAAACTATTAAGGATATTCTACTAATTTTCAGGGATTTTCTCCATTTAAAAATAAGGTTTTGGAAATAAACAAAGATTTCTTATCATAAATGGAGAAATGTGAAAGAAAAAGATATCCCTTAAATAGTACAAAAGAAATGATACGTTATACGAGTATAATAGAATATATGAAACTGCAAATGGATTTTCACCTGTCATGCGATAATTGTCACACTAAACCCCCTATTTATAGTAAAATGTAATCAATATCTACCACACATTAATTATCACACTCTTTTTATATCATCCATCCATTTTTTCTTCAATCTATATCATCCATCCATTTTTTCTTTAATCTACATCATCCATCCATTTTTTCTTTAATCTATATCATCTATGCATTTTTTCTTTAATCTATATCATCCATCCATTTTTTCAAAAAGATTAATCCATTATCAAAAAGATAATTCTATCATCAAAAATTTTATTATTAATAAATCTATTTTTGTATTATTGTGTTAAATGTAGTAATATCACAGATAGCATATACTCGCAATACTAGCAACCAGATTATTCCCAGGAAAGAGGGAGCCTTCCATAAAAATGGCGCGCAATTAAATAACCCCTTTTCTTGACAGAATTTCTAGACATTGTCAATAATGCTAAAATATCCTATCAAATAATATGAGTTACAGTGTCGTGACAAATAATAAAAATATTATGCAGATGCTACTATAACAATTATTGAATCAAAATACTGGGTCATAGCTACTTTATCAATTATTGAATCAATAATATAAAATACTGTGCAACACTGTGTGCTTTGTGAAATACCGCGTACTACTATTGAATAACGCGTTTTACTGTTCTTTTTATTACCGGGTATTTCAACAGTTATCGGTTAAAGTTTTATCGCCAATTTCTATCACTTTCTATATCCGACAGAAGGAATATTCCGCGATATACTAGTTTGACTTTTTTTTTGTATAAATGAATAGTATATTCGTATGAATAGTACTTTTGTATTTATACCGTATAATTTTCGTATCCAGCTTATATAAACGTTATGACGTAATTCGAAGATCGAAGAAAATATAAAAGCGTTTTAGCGTGAATAATACCCCGTGAATAGTGATCGCGTGAATAGTGATTTAGCGTTATTACTAGATATCTCAATTGTCATATTTCACTAGTAACTTTATCATTATCGATTTAACACCTTTCTGTTTAAAATAATAATAAGAAGAAAATTAAATTCTATTTATTAAAATTTTCGGGGTCTTACATTATCTACTTGACGCACCTCCCGACTGGGTGCATGCGCTTCAGCCAGTACAGCTAGTACGATCCCTCGTTTATGGTCACTGTCTTGCAGGAGTTTCACGTAAGTTCATTTGCTTATAAATTAGTTAATTATACGTACATAGTTGTTGCCTAATAATTTAATGGTTCCTAACTTTTAAACTTTTGTTATAGAAATATTTTTTATATGATGAGGGCATCTCTCAGGTAGACGGTGACGATGTTATTATTACACACATCGCTAAGAACTACGCTGACTGGCTGTATGAGATGAGACAGAGGGTAGCCCGGGCAGTTAATGACCAGCCCGGGACCACGATCAGAGATCATCAATCCCGCATAGTCTCCGATGCAGTATGGGAGGCGATGTGTACACACTGGGATGTTGATGACTTCAAGAAGAAGTCAAAGCAGGCAAAGAAGAACCGTCGCCAGATCTGAGTCGTACACACTACTGGCTCGCAGTCTTTTGAGGAGGCGAAGTTGGTGAGTGTCATATACTTAGTTGTTTAGTTACTCAATTCTCACAAGTTAACTTAATAACTACTTTATGAATGCATTTATTAGGTCATGCGACAGAGCTTAGGCCGACCTCCGACCATGTTAGAGTTCTGGGATAGAGCCCACATGCCAAAGGACTCTACTATGTCTCCCGCAACATTAGCTATACGGGTAAGTGTGATCTTAATTTTACGTAATTTTTAATATTAGGTAGTTCATAAAATGATATAATTAACTCATGTATATAAAATAAATTACAGGACCGATTTCAAACCAGTCGGGACCAACGTGTAGCTGAGTTGCAGGCTGCTAGGGGTGATTCTGAGACTTCAGATTTCACCGTCCCTACGCCCGAGATTGAATTATCTCGGGATGAGGAGCTGAGACTATGAGTCGCGTCTCAGGATCCTCCTAGTAGCAGTACCAGCAGGTATCGAGTGCTGGGATTACCGAGGATACCGACGTATACATTACCTGGAGGTAATATTATTTCTGATAAGTTAAGATAAATTAACTGCATATATTATTAGTAATGGTATATTTATTTGCGTAGGCTCTAGCCAGTGTCAGCGCCCGAGAGCACCTATTGCACCATCTCATACTGGCGCTGGCTTGGACGACGAGATTTTCCAAAGGGTCATGGCGGCGGTGTTGGAGATGTTCAGTACGGATCCAGTTATCCGTCATTAGGAGTTGCCCAACTGAGCTCACCTTCACCAGCTAGCCCAGGATATTGCAGCAGAGGCCACCGTCGATAGTACGGGTATCCCGCAGGAGCAGTTCTTCGCGATACACGACGAGGTGCTCCGATTGGTGGTTACATTATTATTGGAGGCTTTTGGCCTGATTGGGAGTCAGCCCCCGCCTACTCAGGTATTATATTTACTTTAAGTTATTTAATCTGCGTGTTATTAAATTTTTTAACATAAATTAATTCTCTCACACGGACTAATGCATTATATTTTTAATTGTATCAACAGGGTGGCGATGTTGATATCACTGGTGATGGCGAGCGGGCTGACAATGGAGATGATCATCGCGACCGGGGGGATGACGACGACGAGGATTTGCATACACTAGAGTATGTACTTAGATGTTTTGTAAAACATTGTATAGTTTAGTTTAATTCTTTGTAAATCAATGTAATTTACTTTAGTTTTGAAAGTATTTCGGCGCCATATCATTATTCTTTGTAGTTTATAAGTTATATCATTGTTATTTAACATTATTTGTTCAAAGAAAAGTATATACGTAGCATTATGGGTTGATTATGATATATGTTGTTGTTGGATGTAGTTATTGGTATAGTATTGTATGTATTGTTGGGATAAAGCACGTTACAGGTACAAAAATGGGGTTTAATAATCTGAAAAATGTAAAAACAAAAAAAATTATTAAAAAAATTTGTTATTTCTGACGGAATAAGGTAATACCGACGGAATAAGGTGATCATTTCCGACGGAATTTAATTATTTCCGACGAAAATTCCGTCAGAATTGCCTTATTCCCGAACAAGTAAGAAAACACCACGTGGCAGACTTAGTTTCGACGGACTCATCCTATCGGTATTATTTTCGTCGAAGATAACTTACTTTCGACAGACTGTTCGTCAAAATTCTTCCATCGAACAATGTGCAATTCCGACGGAATTTCCGAGGGACTTAATTCCGAGGATCTTATTTCTGGCCGAATTTTTGACGGACTGTTCCGTCGGAATTACACTTATTCCGACGGAATAAGTGTAATTCGGAATAAGTGTAATTCCGACGGAATAATCCATCGGATATAACTTTTTTCCTTGTAGTGTGAGAGACAGTGCCATCTGAAAGATCAAATGGCTTTGTCTTGCAACTTGATCTCATAAAATTAGGATAATAGGCTAAATCATATATGTTGTTGAAGAACATCATGTCTAACCAGTACTTTGGTACCATAGCAAATTGAGGACCCCTTAGACTAAATAACATGTTTGAGACATCTGATTTGGGGCCGGGTCCTCTTCTATCTCAAATCTATTGGCAACCTCTTAATAAATAGAATTTGGGCCATCTCAAAGATCGCATGATTTTGTCTACCAACTTATTATCAAGAAATTAGAATGATAGATTGACTTTCAATCATATATAATTATGCTGCTGATGAACATCATCTCCAACCACTCCACTTGGAAATAAAAATTATGTTTGGGACTTCTGCTTTTTTGCTTGTTAAATTTCTATCTATTTTCAGTCACAACTCCTAAAACAGAAGTGGTCCAAACAAAGACTTCCTCTCAGGCAACTTCATTATTTTTTTAACTAAATAGAAAATTAACATCAGTAGGTTCATAAAAATATCAGTACAAAATTTGCGTGAAAGCTACATATACATTGTTGAGCCTTGTATCTAGCTAATTTCTTAAGCTTTTAGAGTAGTTGGACCTTTATAGCGGTTGGTAACTTAACAATTGAGTTTAAATCTTGATATAATAATTCATGTCAATAGAACTTGGTTAAGGAAACAGATTCTGAACAATTAAATTCAAGGAGAAAATGTACACTAAAATTACTACTGAATTTATAGTGCCAATAAATAAATATAAAATTGCACTACTATGCTTTTGCTTCTAAAATTTGACTGAGAATGTGAGAGAAAGTTACGACTTCCATTTACAGTTTTTTGACATGGGAATACATCTAATTCTTAACTATATAATTCAGAAAAGGAAATAATGTTATACTATACAAAGTGATGATTACGTTGCAAAATTTTGTATTTCTATCTACTAGTGTATCTTTTCTCATTATCTGCTCAAGCGCGAGGTGAGCTCAATGAAGATGTCTTCTCTTCAGGGAATTGTGAGACAACCCTCTGGATGATCATATCCAAATGCTTCCTCAGCTTGACTTGACAAGTCTTCGAAGGAAGGCTCATTAAGGTATGAAATCGGAACCACAAATCTTCTTCTTTCATTCTCCCCAACATAAACTGCTAAACAGCCGACTTGACAAGTCTTGGAAGGAAGGCTCATTAAGGTATGAAATCGGAACCACAAATCTTCTTCTTTCATTCTCCCCAACATAAACTGCTAAACAGCCTTTTGGAACATCTGTTGAAGTTCCAAATGAAGACCGTTGAAGAATTTTCTTAACTTGAGTAATACAAGGCATACGGATTCCCATGATGCTATAATTTGAGTATATTGCTTTCTGAAGGGAAAATGTTGGAATGCAAAGGAGAGATATAAGGACTTGTGGAGCAAATGAAAGTTTTTGTTTGTGAGGACTTAGATTCCAATCATGTGTTTATATAGTGGGATAGACAAGTGAACTATCCTTCAAAATGTAGACCGAGTGATGTAGAGGCATATGGGTAGCAGACAGTTAAAGACAATATCACATGGTTTCCTCTTCCAATCATCACTAGTATTTAAGACTAGTAGGACTGAATCTGTTTGTTGAGAAACATCGTGCCCAAATTTCATTATAATTTAATTATCATACCACACAACTAAACTAACAATTTATCTTTATTTTTAGGGGTATACATGGAACAAACAAATATTTAATATCCCAAATTTTGCAAATGGAACTCTTTTTTGTGAAATGGAGGGAGTATGAAAATGGATTCAGGTGTGAACTTAATTGCCTAATCCACCAAGATGACGTGGTAAACAAAGTGATCATGCATCTTCACCTTTCTCAGTAAATTAACACTTGGCAGTAATAGTAAACTTGAATCTAACAAGAAACAACCAGTTCTCCTAATTCAAAATCGAATAGGTTGAGGTGGTCAAAAGTTGGTTGATCATGTGAAAATGTTTTCGGCACCTACAAGAGATAATTGGTAACGATATGAACTTGGTATAATTCAGTTGATTAAAAGCATGAAGAAAGCCAGCAGGATTTATTTACGGTATCATTGAAATATTCTGATATATGCAAGCTGCAAATTTGAGAGTGAAAGGTTCCTCAGTGTATGATATGGAACAACAGATACACAACCCAAATATATAACAAAGAGCAAGAAACTGAGAACTACTTTATATAATGCATATATCTGCTAGTTTATAGGTCCCATTTGTTTGATTCACAACAGCCATAAAAGGTACTTTTGCTCAGAAATAAGCAGAGAACTTTAGGGAAATTACTTGATTTTTATATGTAAGATTCTCATAGGAGAAACATTTTTCCTCATAAAAAATCTACATTAAGAGAGGAAAAACAAAAAAGTATGTACATAGAGATGTTGATTATAGCTCTACTACGCTAAGAGCCTAATCTATGCTAATTTTCCAATTCACAATTGGCTCAAACTAGAAATGAGATCGACGAATGTATCCTCCCTGCTGGGAATTGTGAGGCCACCCATGGGATGATCATATCCGAATTCTTCCTCAGCTTGACTTAACAAGTATTGAAATGAAGGGTGGTTCAACATTGATATTGGAATCACGAATCTTTTCCTCTCTCCCTCTCCAGCATAAACTGCTAAATAGCCCTTTGGAACATCAACGGCTGATGAAGGTGCATTGCTTGCTGTCGATAAAGCTCGTCGAAGAACTTGCTTAGCATGAATGATACGAGGCACATGAATAGCCATGATTTTATGTGTAAGGATATTTCTTTCAAAAAGAGTACAAGAAAAGAGAGATCTTGAAAGGCCTGAAGATTGAGTAAAAGCTGTGAAAATAGAGTGTGCTGAGGATTTGTGCTATTTTCTAGTCCAAATTATATAAATATATATAGATGTATAAGCAAGTGGTAATGCTTCGAGAGGACAACTGAGAGACAATGCCATCTGAAAGATCACATGGCTTTGCCTTGCAACCTGTTATCATAAATTTAGGATGATGGGCTAAACGTACCATATTGTTGAAGAACATCATGTCCTACCAGAACTTTGGTACCATAGCAAATTGAGGACCCCTTTGGCAAAAATATATGTTTGAGACATATATTGGCAACCTCTTAATAAATCATAGTTGGGCCATCTCAAAGATCACATGGTTTTGTCTACCTACTTAATATCAAGAAATTAAAATGAGATTGACTTTTAATCAGATATGTTGTTGATGAACATCATCTCCAATCACTCCCCTTCGATAAAAACTGTAGGTATGTACATATGTATATAATAAATAAAAATAATAATAAAAACATGTTTGGGACTCTTTTTCTTTTGCTGGTTAAGTTTCTATCTGATGTTCAGTCACAACCTCTAAATAGAAGTGGTCCAAACAAGGACTTCCCCTCAGGTAGCTTCAATATTTATTTATTTTTATTAAATAGAACCAATCGAATATGAAATGTCAACTCTCTGTATCTAGCTCTGAAATATAAGAACAAATTATTTAATAAAAATAGATATATGATTATAAATTACAGTTCGAGATATTTCCAACTTCACCCTCAATGAAATGCTGCATTAGCTCTGAATATAAGAACAAATTATTTAATAAAAATAGATATATGATTATAAATTACAGTTCAAGATATTTCCAACTTCACCCTCAATGAAATGCTGCATTGAGCCAAAGAGGATTCTGGTATTATACAAAATATGTGTGAAAGCTACATATACATTGTTGAACCCTCTATATAATAGCTTAATCTTTTAGAGTTGTTGGAGCTTTAGAGCGGTTGGTAAATTAACAATTGAGTTTAAATTTTGTTATAATAATTCATGTCAATAGAACTTGGTTAAGGGAACAGATTGTGAAATATTAAATTAAAGAAGCAAATGCATACTAAAATTACTACTGAATTTATAGTGCCAATAAATAAAATTAAAATTGCACTATTATGCTTTTGCTTCTAAAATTTGACGGAGAGTGTGAAAGAAAGTGATGACTTCCATTTACATATTTTTGACATGGGAATACATATTTCTATTTCCCAACTATATAATTGAGAAAAGGAAAACATAGCCAAATGGAATAACTAAAATCCCCTACTTTTCAACTTGGGATTTTTCTGATCTAAGCTTACATATATGCAAAACACTGATACACAACCCAAATATATAAACAAAGAGAACTGCTTTATTTATTTATTTATTTTATTGTTGGTATAAATCCAATGAATGAAATTCCAACTAAAAGGTATTTTTGCTCTGAAATAAGCAGAGAACTTGAGATGAATTACTTTAATTTTTATACATAATATTCTCATAGTATGAACATTTTTCCCTCCTAAAAACTCTAAATTAGGAGAGGAAAAACAAAAAAAATTGTACATGGATATGTTACTTATAGGCTATAGCTTTACAAAATTGTGGTATGCTAAGAGCCTAAAATATGCTAATTTCCCAATTCACTATCCACTCAACCAGAAATGAGATCGACGAATGTATCCTCTCTGCAGGGAATTGTGAGACCACCCATTGGATGATCATATCCGAATTCTTCCTCAGCTTGACTTAACAAGTATTGGAATGAAGGCTGGTTCAACATTGATATTGGAATCACAAATCTTTTCTTTTCCCCCTCTCCAACATAAACGGCTAAATAGCCCTTAGGAACATCTATGGCTGATGAAGCTGCATTGCTTGTTGTCAATAAAGATCGTCGAAGAATTTGCTTAGCATGAATGATACGGGGTATACGAATAGCCATGGTTTTATGTGGAAGGATATTTCTTTCCAAAAGAGAACAAGAAAATAGAAATCTTGAAGTGCTTGTAGAATGAGTAAAAGCTGTGAAAATAGAGTTTGTTGAGGATTTGTGCCTAGTTTTAAGTCCAAAGTGTGTATATATAGATGTATTAACCAAGTGGGCAGTTGAGTGGGGACAACTGAGAGACAATGTCATCTGAAAGATCATATGGCTTTGTCTTCCAAATTATTATCAAGAAATTAGGACGACAGGCGAAATCATATATGCTGTTGAATAACATCATGTCCTACAAGTCCTGGTACCATAGCAAAGAGAGAACTTGTTGGACATCTAATTGAGAATCCTATTCTATCTCAAGGTTATTGACAACCTCTTAAGAAATAGAAGTCTGACCATTTGAAAGATAGATCACATGGTTTTGTCTTCCAACTTATTATCAAGAAATTAATAGGATAGACTTTAGTCATATACGTTGTTGAAGAACATCATCTCCCCACCATTTCCCCTTCAATAAAAATCATTTTCAGGACTTTTTTTTATTTTTTATGCTGGTTAATTTTCTAGCTGATATTCAGTCACAAAAAATGAAGTGGTCCAAACAAAGACTTCTCCTCAGGCAACTTCAATATTTTATCCACTAAATAGAATTGATCAAATATGAAATATCAGTCATGAATTATATCAACTCTCATGTTCTCTCTCTTTTTATTTTATTCTCGCAGACATAAACTGCCAAAAACAGAAATTTGGGGGACATCTAGAAATGCTGAAGTTCAAGGTTTTCTGTAATGATGACCGGTAAAGAATTTTCTTGACTTGAGTAGTTTGAGCCTTGAGGATATTTCTTTGTGAAGGAATATTATAGGAAGGCAAAGGAGAAATGTAAGGACTTGTACTCGGCAAAAAAAAAAATTGTAAGGACTTGTGGAACAAATGAAAGCTTAATTTTGTTCTCTTAATTCGCTATGTCTACATGTAGATAGAAGCATTAAAATTTAAATGAACTCGGTGCCTATTGAGATAAGCTTGAAATTTCAATGAACTAGAAACTACAGAATTAAATACAGAGATAGAAGACACTTTTGAGATATAGAGCTTATAATGGTAACAGCATTCTGTATTAAGAATGCTTATTCTTGTTATGCTAGAGCTAGGAAAAGGTCCATTTATTGAATGAGCTACTATATAAATTCGCATCGGCGATTTTATTTACTTTTTCAACTTTTATCTGTTCTCTAAGCTAAAAAGAAAATTTGCAATCTTAGGTGAGAGGTTACCGACGGTTTTGAAGACACCATAAGTTCATGTAGAAAATATATAAATATTGATGAATTAATAAAAGAAACATTATATAGAGATATCAAAATGTTAATTATCATTTAGCAGTAATAATTTACATGAATGTTACAAGAAACAACCAACTCTCCTAATTCAAAATCGGAGAGGTTGAGAAGTTTAATTGTCAGAGTGAGCATGCCATATTAGCATTGCAAACTAGAAGTGATATGAACGAAAGTTTCTTCTCTACAAGGGATAGTGAGACCGCCCATAGGATGATCAAACCCGAACTCTTCTTCAGCCTGGCTTAACAAGCTTTGGAATGAAGGATTGTTCAAATATGATATGGGGACTACAAATCGCTTCTTTTGTGTTTCACCTACATAAACAGCAAAGTGGCCTTTTGGCACGGATGTAGCAGCTGGAGCATTTGAAAGTACTCGTCTGAAGAGTTGCATGGCAGGTACATTTTTTAGCAAGCGGATAGCCATTATAGAGTGAACTGATATTCTTCTGGAGTATTGGTAAGTAATTGATCTGTTGTAGCTGATAGAAATAAAGAAAGAAGCTTTAGCTGTGGAGTGGAAATATTAGGATTCTTGTATATATAGGAAAACTACATGCGCCATCAATTTCAAACAGATGACAAACCTTTACATTTCACGTGGTTATGCCTCCCACCAAAACTGCCATGAATACGACTGTTTGGTGTATGATTTCATTGCCAACCACTTTAAGCAAAAACTGGAGGCCATAGAAATACAACAATCTGTATGCCAGTTGCAGATTGTGGGGTATACTCCTTATGCAATATGTAAAACTTGTTACATTAAATATGTTATATTTTGTGGTAAGTAAAGAACAAAAGCCACCTCTACCATATGACATTCGGAAACATGGGGGTCAAACAAGTTAGTTGCTCATTATTAATTGGTAATGATATGAACTTGGTCTAATTCGGTTGATTAAAAGAATGAAGAAAACCAGCATGATTGATAAATGGTATTGTTGAATGTTTTGACAAAACTAACTAGATACCAAATCAAGAAGCGATTAAATTGATAAATGGTCAAGTTGGGTAATCTGCGAGTGATTAAATTGATAAATGTTTAAGGGCAGCATGGCCGTTTAAGACATAAGTTGCATCTTAATCCAAAAAGAGTTTCCTTTGCATGTTCGAAAAAGTAAATGATGCTGATTGAGAATTTGGTTCGTCTAAATACTTAAATAATGAGTCATATGGTTAATAAACTTAGACTTATGTCAAAAGATTCAAACTAATCGCTCACATCTACTAAAGCTAGCTTGTTCAACTACTTTGTCCACAATCTGTTTTACCAATTCATTAGCAAATACTGTTTATACGTAGTACATGCATGATATTGTAACTAAAATACCCTGCTTTTTCAACAAGCGAGCCATGCACTGATCAATTACATGTATATAAAAGTGCAGATAGACAACACAAATATATACACACAGAGCAAGAAACAGAGAAACTACATTTTTGTATGCTGCATGTTTATAGGTCTGCATGTTTGACTAAAAAGTATCACTCCCAATTGTTTGCTTCAAAAAGAAAATAAAAGTTGGCATAAAATCCACTGAATATTCCAACTAAAGGTACTTAATTTTCCACTGAAATAAGGAGAGAATTTGAGAGGAATTACTTTAATTT
Organism: Aralia elata; assembly: GCA_034770075.1. NCBI lineage: Eukaryota > Viridiplantae > Streptophyta > Magnoliopsida > Apiales > Araliaceae > Aralia > Aralia elata. The sequence continues at coordinate 73,801,098 of CM068383.1, forward strand.
TTGTATATAATATTCTCATACGTGAAACATTTTTTCCTACAAAACCTCTTCATCATGAGGGGAAATTTTAAAAAATTATGTACATAGAGATGTTAATTACAAATTTACAAAATTGTAGTATGCTAAGAGCCTAAGATATATTTGCTAATTTCCCAATTCACAATTGGCTCAAACTAGAAATGAGATCAACGAATGTATCCTCTTTGCAGGGAATTGTGAGGCCACCCATGAGATGATCATATCCGAATTCTTCCTCGGCTTGACTTAACAAGTATTGGAACGATGGCTGATTCAACATTGATACTGGAATCACAAATCTTTTTTTCTCCCCCTCTCCAACATAAACAGCTAAATAGCCCTTTGGGACATCAATGGCTGATGCTGCCCCATGGTTTTCTGTCAATAGAGATCGTCGAAGAATTTTCTTAGCATGAATAATACGAGGCATACGAATAGCCATGATTTTATGTATAAGGGATATTTATGTTCAAAAAAGAACCAAAACTGAAGGACTTGTAGAATGAGTAAAATCTGTGAAAATATTCAAATAGTGTGTTGAGGAGTTGTGCTAGTTTTAAGTACAAAATATGTTTATATAGATGTGTGAGCAAGTGATAATCCTTCAAGGGGCAGTTGAATGGTGACAACTGAGAGACAATGCCATATGAAAGATCACATGGTTTTGTCTTCCAGCTTATTATCAAAAAATAGGTGATAGGCTAAATCAAATATGCTTTTGAAACCAAGCCTCCCTTGGTACAGTGGTTAAGTCCATTTCTTGAGCACCAAGAGGTCTTGGGATCCATCTCTGCCAGAGGCAGGAATGTTAATACACTACAAGAAAAAGGCCTTATTCCGACGGAATATATTCCGTCGAGACTAACGTAATTCGATGGAATATTCTGTCGAACATAATTCGGTCGAAACTAAACTATTCCCGACGGAATTCCGTCGAAATTATGAGATCATATTGGCGCCAATGTTCCCGCCGGCGCCAATGTTCCCGCCAGCGCCAACATTATTTTCGAGGGAATAATAATTACTTCCGACGGAAAATCCGTCGAGGTTAACTCAATGTCGAGGGATTTAAGTCCGACGGAATATTCCGTCGGAAATATCGTTTAAAACCTAAAAACATTTCAGTTCCAGCCGCCGTTGTTGTTAGTCTCTATCTCTCATTTCTTCTCCCCGCTGCTGTTTAGTCGATACTATCACTCACTCTCTCTCTCTCGCCTCTGATCTCGTTGCTCATCACCGACGGCAGCCCATCACCGACGACGACAGCCGTGTGCCGCCCCACCTACGACGCCGCAACACCTCAACACTCTCCTCACCTCTAGCGACAACTAGCAGACATTCGGCAACCTTGTATCCCCACATCCGGTGGCGTTTCCTCCTCCTTCTCCTTCTTAAGGTACTTTGTTACCTAGAAAGGTTAGTGGTTAATATTAATTTGAGTATGGTTAATTTTTTTCCAGCCTATATTTTTTTTTTAATTTGATAAGGGATTACTTAATTTGTGAATATATTGTTGTTGAAACTATGAAATTATAATATGTAGTTGTTGCTATTGTTGCTAAAATTGGGATTAAGTTTTGAGTTGTTACTGTTGCTGCCTTAATTATTCAACGTTCATGCCTAATTTGGACTGCCTTTTATTTGGTCGTGTATGCTAATTCATGACTCAGTTGGGGCTGAATATCAGAATATTTGGGCAATTTTGCCACTGATTTTGGGACTGCCCTAGCAAACTTGTGACACCCCCAAATCCGGGTTTCCTAACCTCGAATTCGGTGTTCACGATACTCAACAACAAACATACTTTCTAACTAATGCGGAATAATAATCATAACATGTCTATCGAAATCGTGATAATCATCTTACAATAATGGTCCCAAGGTTCTTTAACCTTAACTTAAAACATACCCTTAACACAATAGGGTTCACATAACTAAATAACAATTCAAGATAAACTATTATATAAGCCCTATCAGGCACTATTCTTGCACCTTCTCCTTTCCTTTGTTCCCTCTTGACGTTTCTGCCTTAGCTGAAATAAAGATCATGATATAGCAAGGGTAAGCAACTAGTTTGCTTAGCAAGTTTATACACAAGGGAGATATATCATGAATAGAAAGAAGTTTTGCTTTCAATGTTCAACAACAGGATAAAATAGTGAAGAAACGTGAATTAATAGCCAACGCTTGAATATTCGAATAATTGAAATTCAATTACTGAGCGGTTTGAAATAACCAGGGACATTTGCCAAGGTTCTCAGCACTTAGACTGGACCTCTTAAAAAGTTTTGGTAATCAAGGGGATCAGCCTTTCATACCCCGTGATTTATGCATAAACACTTAATAACCGACATTGATATCATGCCTTAAATCAAATTTATCCTTTGCTCAGCCAAGAGTTCTTACATGACAATATAATAAGAACAGCTTTTAAAATACCTTTGATTTAACAAATTAGACATGCTTGATCTAGCTGATACAAATAGCATAGATCTATCTTATAAATAATTCATGCCTGAAAGAACTTCAATTGAATATACAGTTCAATAATAATAGGGCACGAAAATAATTGCACAAGGTGCGAGTCTCAATAACCAGTATAGATGTGAATAATCAACAATAATTATTCACTAACATGCTTCGAAAATAATAACTCGAGTTTGAGTTAGGGAACTTGCCTGTCTGCTCAGCTACAACAATTCTAGCTTTAACTAATTGTCCTTGAAGAACCTAACATTGATAATGTTGATCTATCAATTAGTACTAATGCGTAGTTGTATATCGATACGCTTACTTATGCTATCTATTTAACAGTTAAGCCAATCACATAGCACACATAAGCAAATAGACTATCGTAAATCCTATAAGACACTTAATTAATCCTTAGGTTGTTGGTTTAATTAATTAACAATGTTTCCCTTAAGTGATAAACACTTATTAAACCCTTAAACAATTAATAATAATTGTTCAATTAATTAACATTACTTTTTCTTAAGTAATATTCATTTATTAAACCCTTAAACAATTAATTATAATTGTTTAATTAACGAGTTATTTAAACTCTCTCTATTTTATTAACTCCATCTTCATTTAATTACTATTAAATAGTAATTAATTAATTATCTTTAGTTATTATTAATAGTATTTAATAACTAATTATATTCATTTATTATTTAATTATTAATTAAATAATAATTAAGTTATGAATTTTAAGTGTCTTTAATTATTATTTAAGATTAAATAATAATTAATTAAGTTTATTTATTATTTAAAGTAAATCAAATAATAAATAATTAATTAGTAAGTAAGTATGAATTATCTTTAGTTATTATCTAATAGTAAATAATAACTAATTAGATTTATTTATTATTTAATTTAATCAAATAATAATTAATCAGTGAGTAATAATTATCTTTAGTTATTATTTAATAATAAATAATAACCAATTAAGTTTATTTATTATTTAAGTTAATCAAATAATAAATAATTAATTTATAATTTTTTTAATTATCCTTAATCATTATTTAATAATAATTAAACAATAATTAATTTATTATATATGAAAAATATAATAGCACATCCAGAAATTAAATTTTATATGACTATTATTTTATTATTATTATTTTATAAAAATAATAATAATAATAAGGGTTTTAAGTATTTAATATTTATAAAAACAAGTCTCGATGGCAATTTGGTAAATAAGACGAAATTCGGACGGAGGGGCACAACCGTAATTTCCCCCGCCTGATCGCCCGCCCGCGCATTGCGCGTGAGCCTTCCCTGCCTGGCCAAAACGACGCCGTGTGAGCGCCAGGCGCTTAACCTTTAACCCTAGCCAAAACGACGCCGTTTGGCGCTACTACTTGACAGACTGGCGCGCCATGCGCGGCCAGTCCATTTTTTTTTTTTTTTTTTTTTTTCAGGCGCGCGCCATGCGCGGCTGGTCTTGACCCACTCATGCGGAAGCCTTCCAGGGAGTTTTCAAAGCCACCCAAAAGGTTTTAATACCATCAAGCAAGTTTTATACTCCAAATAAATTCCAAAAAAAAAATATTCATGACTACAAAATATTTCTAATATTACAAAAAAATATTTATGACTTAAATCAATATTTTTCATCAATAAATTTTGTACTCCAATAAATCATTGTACACATGTTTTAGCCCATCCAACCACTAAAACTTGCTACCAATCTTTTTAAACTCCAACATATTACTAATAAAACATACTCAATCGTTATTTATCATCACCTAGGTTTTAAAATCATGAGTTAAGCATTCTTTTAGAAAATATAGATCTAACAAAATAAAACGTAGATCTAGTAAAATAAAACATAGATCTAGCAAAATAAAACATAGATCTAGCAAAATAAAACCTAGATCTATAAATATTTCATTTCTTCCACAACCTCCAACCAATAAGCTATAGAAACCCCAACACAAATAAATGACTACCACTAATATATGTTAGCCATTTAATATCAACAAGAAAACTAGGGTTTAAGAGAATGAAGATGTATACCTAGAGTTAGTGGCTATCCTCCTCTTCCTTCCAAGTATGATCCGAAAAAGAATATGAAACTAGCTAGGTCTCCTTCACTCCTTGGTGACTCAATATATTTTCTTTTGCTCTCAAATGCTTTCCAATGCTCTCAATGCTCTCAACTCTCTTAGGAGATGAATAATAAGGGAGCCAACCCCTATTATCTTTGGTGAGGGCCCTATTTATAGGAAAAATAAAGACCATGGGCAACATAGTCATTAACCATGACTAGGCAAGGGCAATTCGGTCAATTCGTCAATAATAGGAAGTTTCCTAGCAACTTCCTCAAGGGTAATTTAGTCATTTTCCAACCTCCTCCAAGGTTAAAATAGTCTTTTCTCAAAATCTTAATTATCCATTAGTTATTAGCCATTTTCCATTGGTTATTAAACATTGGTTATTATCTTGCCATCATTACATTGGTTAAACACAATGGTTATTATCCCGCCATCATTTCATTGGTTATTAACCACTGGGATATACAGTGGTTATTGCCCCTTCATGATTACCTTGGTTATTAACCACTCTTGGCCATTTTAGTCATTACACACAAATTCCTACACTTGACTCACCTATGGTTATTTCTTAACCATAATTATATCATACCTGCCAACACAAGTATAGACACATTCTATACATCTCCCACCAATTAACCCAAGTTGGTTTAAATAGAACACAACGTTAACTCATTGAATTAAATTAGATTTAATTAATAAGGACGTTCAAAATTCACGGGCATTACATCCCTCCCCCCTTATAAAAATTCCGTCCTCGGAATTACAAAAATAGGGTTACTCAAATAAGAACGGATAATTCGCCTTCATTTTCTCTTCGAGTTCCCACGTAGCTTCTTCGACTGCGTGATTCCTCCAGAGAACTTTGACGGAATGTATGGTCTTGTTTCTCAGCTTCTGTTCCTTCCTATCGAGAATTTGGACAGGAACCTCCTCGTACGATAAGTCCTTCTCGACTTGAATTGACTCATAGGAAATAACATGCTTGTAGTCTGGCTTATACGGACGTAACACTGATACATGAAACACGTTGTGAATGTGCTCAAGCTCAGGGGGTAATGCTACCTCGTACGCCACTTCGCCTATTCTCCTTAATATTTCAAAAGGTCCTATGAACCTAGGGCTCAGCTTACCCTTCTTCCCAAAGCGGATCTTCCCTTTCCAGGGAGATACCTTCAAAAATACATAGCTGCCAACTTCAAAGTCTCGCTTCTGATGATGTAAGTCGGCATACTTCTTCTGACGATCCTGGGCTGCTACTAACCGCTGCCTTATTACTTTAATGATTTCCACTGTTTGTTGTACCAATTCTGGTCCCAACAATCTCCGTTCACCAACTTCATCCCAACACAACGGCGTTCGACACTTCCTCCCATATAACGCTTCGTACGGTGGCATACCGATGCTAGCGTGATAACTGTTGTTGTAAGCGAACTCTACCAATGGCAAGTGATCGTCCCAGCTGCCTCCTAAGTCCATCACAACTGCCCGGAGCATATCTTCTAGGGTTTGAATTGTTCGCTCGCTCTGACCATCGGTCTGAGGATGATACGCCGTACTCACTCTCACTTGTGTCCCCATCCTTTCCTGTAGACTTCTCCACAAATTTGACGTGAAGCGCGGATCTCTGTCAGACACAATAGATACCGGCACTCCGTGTCGCGATACTATCTCCTTCACGTAAAGTTTCGCCAACTGTTCCAATTTGTACCTGATCTTGATTGGTAGAAAGTGGGCAGACTTAGTCAAACGATCTACGATCACCCAGATGGCGTCTAGACCCTTTTGTGTTGTCGGGAGTCCTACCACAAAATCCATAGTGATGTGCTCCCACTTCCACTCAGGAATCTCTAAGGGTTGCAACAATCTGCTCGGCCGTTGGTGCACTGCCTTGACCCTCTGACAAGTTAAACACCGGCTGACGAATTCCGCAACTTCCCCTTTCAAATGCGGCCACCAATAATGTTGACGAAGATCTTGATACATCTTGGTGCTACCTGGATGTACCGAAAATCTTGTATTATGGGCCTCCTGCAATATTTCTTCCCTTAAGTCTGGTACATAGGGTATCCAGATCCTTTCCTCGAATCTCAGCAGACCCGTGCTGTCAACCTGGAACTTCAACGTTTTTTCCTTCCGATAGTTGCTTCTTAATGCCAATGCATTCTTCATCAAATTCTTGAGCCTCCTTTATCTTATCCAGTAGAGTCGGACCCACTGTCACGGTGAACAATTTTTCGTCCGTCTCCATTGGATACTTAACCTCCAGTTCCAGGCGTCCAAAGTCCTTTATCAGCTCTGCCTGAGTTGTAAGCCTCATCAACTTCTCTCTGCCTTTCCTACTCAGGGCATCTGCCACTACATTTGCTTTGCCCGGATGGTACAAAATCTCACAATCGTAATCCTTGATTAATTCTAACCATCGGCGCTGCCTCATATTCAGCTCCTTCTGAGTGAAGATATATTTCAGACTTTTGTGATCTGTATATATCTCGCACTTCTCTCCATATAGGTAGTGCCTCCAAATCTTCAAGGCGAACACTACTGCTGCTAATTCCAGATCATGAGTCGGGTATCCCTTCTCATAGTCCTTCAGCTGGTGTGAAGCGTACGCAATGACCCTGCCGTGCTGCATTAGTACACAACCAAGGCCCTTGTGTGACGCATCACTGTATACTACAAAACCCCAGTGTCGTCCGGTAATGCCAACACTGGTGCTTGGCTAAGCCTCTTCTTCAGCTCCATGAAACTCTCCTCACACTTCTCCGTCCAAACGAACTTTACCGTTTTCCTGGTTAGATTGGTCAGCGGTGATGCTATCTTCGAAAAATCTTGGATGAATCTCCGATAGTATCCTGCTAACCCTAGGAAACTTCTGATCTCCGTTGGTGTCTTCGGCTGCTCCCAGTTGATAATGGCTTCCACCTTTGCTGGGTCTACCGAAACACCATTACTGTCAATGACGTGTCCAAGAAACTGCACCCTCTGCAACCAAAATTCACACTTTGAAAACTTTGCGTACAGTTTCTCCCTTCTTAATGCCTCCAAAGCAATCCTTAGATGTTCAGCATGTTCCTCCTCCGTCACTGAATACACCAAGATGTCATCGATGAATACTACCACGAACTTGTCCAAATATTGCTTGAACACTCTGTTCATCATATCCATGAATGCCGCTGGTGCATTTGTCAGTCCAAATGACATAACCAGGAACTCGAAATGTCCATAACGAGTTCTGAATGCCGTCTTCGGGATATCTTCCTGCCTCACCCTTAGTTGATGATATCCCGTCCTTAAATCAATCTTCAAAAAGTATTTCGCTCCCTTGAGTTGATCAAACAGATCGTCTATCCTGGGCAGCGGATACCTATTCTTAATCGTAACTTTGTTCAACTCACGGTAGTCAATACAAAGCCTCATCGAGCCATCCTTCTTCTTTACGAACAGAACTGGCGCTCCCCAGGGTGACACGCTTGGTCTGATATAGCCCCTGTCTAACAGTTCCTGCAGTTGAACCATCAGTTCTTTCATCTCTACTGGTGCCATTCGGTAAGGCGCCTTAGATATCGGTGCCGTCCCGGGTACCAAGTCGATTGCAAATTCTATCTCCCTATCCGGTGGCAGTCCCGGAAGTTCATCTGGGAAGACATCAGCGAATTCCCTTACAACGGGTATCTGACTCAGTTCACCCTCGACCCGTCGAGTATCTACCACGTGAGCCAAATAACCTATACAACCCTTCTTAAGCAATCTCTTTGCTTGCATTATCGTCAGACAACAAGATTGCCTCGGCGATTTACTACCGTAGAACACCACCTTCGACTTACCTGGAGTCTGTAGGTGTATGCACTTTTTCTTACAGTCAATGACCGCTCCGTGGCTTGCTAACCAGTCCATCCCAAGGATTACATCGAATTCTCCAAGACGAATCGGCAACAAGTCCACGTTAAGCTTAAACCCTCTCACGTCAGCACAACAATTCTTATAAATGTAGTTTACGGGGATAATCTCTTTGTTCGCTACTTCTACATTCATCGGGTGTTCTAACAGTTCACTAGGTAAGTTAAGTCTTTGAGCAAATTCATCAGAAACAAAAGAATATGAAGCTCCCGAATCAAATAGCACATAGGCATCTATGTTGTTGATTGGAATAATACCTGACACCACCTCTCTGGATGCCACAACATCTTGTACTGTCATGTTGAAGGTCCTCGCTGTTGGCTTATTTGGCTGGGTTGGTCCTCCACTGGTTGCCCTCGAGTTGTTTCCCCTATTGCCGTTTCCGCCTTCCATGCTTCTCTTCCGGGGACATTCCTTGCTCCGATGTCCTATCTCTCCACAAGTGAAGCAACCTCCTTTCTTCGCCTTAGGACAATTGGGCGAGATATGCCCTTCTTGTCCACAGGTATAACAGACCATCTTCCCCTTCATACACTCTCCCGAGTGACTCTTTCCGCAATTCCCACATACCGGCCTTTTCTGTTGCGTGCTCCCTTGCTGTATTTCAGAATTGCTACCCCCACTGCTCCACTGACGCTTCCTGCTGTTGCTGCCACCACTGCTAACATTCATATTTCCTCCTTCTACCTTCTTCTTGTTCCTTTCCCGATTATATCTTGAAACCGCTTCACTTCCACCTTCAGCAATGAGAGCTTTCTCCAGCAAGGTTGAGAACGATGTAATTTGCAAAACCGCTACCTTACTGTAGATCCACGGCTTTAATCCATTCTCGAATCTCCTGGCCTTCCTAACCTCAGTGTCCACCTGATGTGGGGCGAATCTAGCCAATTCATTGAATTTAGCAGCGTACTCTGACACTGACAAGTTTTCCTGCTTCAACTCTAAAAACTTGATCTCCATTTTTGCCTGCGTACTCTCAGGAAAGTAATTCTCGAAAAACAACGTCTTGAAAGCTTCCCACGCCACGACTCCAGTTCCAGCTTTGTTCTGATTGGCTTCCCACCAGAAGTTAGCCTCACCTTTCATTAAGTAAGTAGCAAAAACTGTCTTCTGCTCCTCAGCGACTCTAGCGATGACAAAGGCCTTTTCAATCTCCTTTATCCATGTCTGGGCCTCTATCGGGTTCGCTGTTCCTCTAAACTCCGGAGGCCCTACTGCCTTGAAGTCTTTAAAATTGGCTAAGTGGTTGCCTGTCTGGTTTCCTGTAGTAGTGGTTTGATTTCGCAAGGCTTCTGCCATCATGTTCACAAAATCTTGCATTGGGTTTGGTGGAGTTTCCTCTACATTGTTAACTGACTCTTCGATCCCATGATTTCGTAGGATTCGTCTGGGCGGCATTATCTGTTTAAGCAAACCCTAACACGTTACTCGGGCTTTCTTAAAACATAAGTATTCAGCATGTATATAATAATCACATGACTCTTGTGTGGGAGTTTTAGATTACCCATCCTCGGAAATTCTGCTTTCCCGATTAGTGATTTAAGTTACTAAGATACCGATTCAGTCTCACTGAATTAACATAATCATTGCATAAATGGTATATCAAGTAAAATTCTCAAGCACATACCATAATAATGCATCTATATTCATATACCGACTTAAGCGTCTTACACGTTTATCACAGGCATATTGTCATAATTGCTACCATCCCATTTAATATAACAAAAGGTGGGATTCACTTAAACCATTCTTTCTTACCTACATAGTTGGGAAGTACATCCTACCTACGAACTACCTCGCACCTTGCTGAGGTTAATAAACCAAATGGTAGTACCAATAATACTGATCAAGGCATAACCACCCACTTCCAACTATCCTCTAGGGGACACAAGGTGAATGCAACTCACGTTTACTCTCGCTACTGGAGGGCAGATTCATCCATCTAGCGTCGAACTGCATCCAGACAATGTCTAAGGCTCGCTCCAATTCAACTATCTTCGCATCCTTAGCCTTTACCTCATCCTTCAATTGTCCTAACTGCAGCTCCCTTAGCAGCAGCCTCCCTCGCAACTCGGCTAACTCAGCCTGGGCCTGGTAAGCAGTGTCCTTGTACTGCTGTTCAGAAAATCTGGTGGATGTGGTTCTGCGCCTCTAATTGTTTAGCCCTAACCTCTAGCTCGGCGTTCCTCGCCAGCAAACCTCCTATCACATCAGGCTCTATGGGCTCCTGGTTCACTGGACAGCTATCTTGACTCTCGTCCGACATCCTACAAACACCACACAAATAAATCAACATCAGTACCACAATAAAATATATTCATTGATGAAATGAAATGATATTTTATTCGGTACGACTAGAACTCTATGAATCTCCCCGACCCATCACCTACGTACTCTATGTGAGTTTTCTACTAAGGTTATATCCTAGGTTTCTTGTTCCTAACGTTTATAACCTACAGCTTTGATACCAACCTGTGACACCCCCAAATCCGGGTTTCCTAACCTCGAATTCGGTGTTCACGATACTCAACAACAAACATACTTTCTAACTAATGCGGAATAATAATCATAACATGTCTATCGAAATCGTGATAATCATCTTACAATAATGGTCCCAAGGTTCTTTAACTTTAACTTAAAACATACCCTTAACACAATAGGGTTCACATAACTAAATAACAATTCAAGATAAACTATTATATAAGCCCTATCAGGCACTATTCTTGCACCTTCTCCTTTCCTTTGTTCCCTCTTGACGTTTCTGCCTTAGCTGAAATAAAGATCATGATATAGCAAGGGTAAGCAACTAGTTTGCTTAGCAAGTTTATACACAAGGGAGATATATCATGAATAGAAAGAAGTTTTGCTTTCAATGTTCAACAACAGGATAAAATAGTGAAGAAACGTGAATTAATAGTCAACGCTTGAATATTCGAATAATTGAAATTCAATTACTGAGTGGTTTGAAATAACCAGGGACATTTGCCAAGGTTCTCAGCACTTAGACTGGACCTCTTAAAAAGTTTTGGTAATCAAGGGGATCAGCCTTTCATACCCCGTGATTTATGCATAAACACTTAATAACCGACATTGATATCATGCCTTAAATCAAATTTATCCTTTGCTCAGCCAAGAGTTCTTACATGACAATATAATAAGAACAGCTTTTAAAATACCTTTGATTTAACAAATTAGACATGCTTGATCTAGCTGATACAAATAGCATAGATCTATCTTATAAATAATTCATGCCTGAAAGAACTTCAATTGAATATACAGTTCAATAATAATAGGGCACGAAAATAATTGCACAAGGTGCGAGTCTCAATAACCAGTATAGATGTGAATAATCAACAATAATTATTCACTAACATGCTTCGAAAATAATAACTCGAGTTTGAGTTAGGGAACTTGCCTGTCTGCTCAGCTACAACAATTCTAGCTTTAACTAATTGTCCTTGAAGAACCTAACATTGATAATGTTGATCTATCAATTAGTACTGCGTAGTTGTATATCGATACACTTACTTATGCTATCTATTTAACAGTTAAGCCAATCACATAGCACACATAAGCAAATAGACTATCGTAAATCCTATAAGACACTTAATTAATCCTTAGGTTGTTGGTTTAATTAATTAACAATGTTTCCCTTAAGTGATAAACACTTATTAAACCCTTAAACAATTAATAATAATTGTTCAATTAATTAACATTACTTTTTCTTAAGTAATATTCATTTATTAAACCCTTAAACAATTAATTATAATTGTTTAATTAACGAGTTATTTAAACTCTCTCTATTTTATTAACTCCATCTTCATTTAATTACTATTAAATAGTAATTAATTAATTATCTTTAGTTATTATTAATAGTATTTAATAACTAATTATATTCATTTATTATTTAATTATTAATTAAATAATAATTAAGTTATGAATTTTAATTGTCTTTAATTATTATTTAAGATTAAATAATAATTAATTAAGTTTATTTATTATTTAAAGTAAATCAAATAATAAATAATTAATTAGTAAGTAAGTATGAATTATCTTTAGTTATTATCTAATAGTAAATAATAACTAATTAGATTTATTTATTATTTAATTTAATCAAATAATAATTAATCAGTGAGTAATAATTATCTTTAGTTATTATTTAATAATAAATAATAACCAATTAAGTTTATTTATTATTTAAGTTAATCAAATAATAAATAATTAATTTATAATTTTTTAATTATCCTTAATCATTATTTAATAATAATTAAAACAATAATTAATTTATTATATATGAAAAAATATAATAGCACATCCAGAAATTAAATTTTATATGACTATTATTTTATTATTATTATTTTATAAAAATAATAATAATAATAAGGGTTTTAAGTATTTAATATTTATAAAAACAAGTCTCGATGGCAATTTGGTAAATAAGACGAAATTCGGACGGAGGGGCACAACCGTAATTTCCCCCGCCTGATCGCCCGCCCGCGCATTGCGCGTGAGCCTTCCCTGCCTGGCCAAAACGACGCCGTGTGAGCGCCAGGCGCTTAACCTTTAACCCTAGCCAAAACGACGCCGTTTGGCGCTACTACTTGACAGACTGGCGCGCCATGCGCGGCCAGTCCATTTTTTTTTTTTTTTTTTTTTTTTCAGGCGCGCGCCATGCGCGGCTGGTCTTGACCCACTCATGCGGAAGCCTTCCAGGGAGTTTTCAAAGCCACCCAAAAGGTTTTAATACCATCAAGCAAGTTTTATACTCCAAATAAATTCCAAAAAAAAAATATTCATGACTACAAAATATTTCTAATATTACAAAAAAATATTTATGACTTAAATCAATATTTTTCATCAATAAATTTTGTACTCCAATAAATCATTGTACACATGTTTTAGCCCATCCAACCACTAAAACTTGCTACCAATCTTTTTAAACTCCAACATATTACTAATAAAACATACTCAATCGTTATTTATCATCACCTAGGTTTTAAAATCATGAGTTAAGCATTTCTTTTAGAAAATATAGATCTAACAAAATAAAACGTAGATCTAGTAAAATAAAACATAGATCTAGCAAAATAAAACATAGATCTAGCAAAATAAAACCTAGATCTATAAATATTTCATTTCTTCCACAACCTCCAACCAATAAGCTATAGAAACCCCAACACAAATAAATGACTACCACTAATATATGTTAGCCATTTAATATCAACAAGAAAACTAGGGTTTAAGAGAATGAAGATGTATACCTAGAGTTAGTGGCTATCCTCCTCTTCCTTCCAAGTATGATCCGAAAAAGAATATGAACTAGCTAGGTCTCCTTCACTCCTTGGTGACTCAATATATTTTCTTTTGCTCTCAAATGCTTTCCAATGCTCTCAATGCTCTCAACTCTCTTAGGAGATGAATAATAAGGGAGCCAACCCCTATTATCTTTGGTGAGGGCCCTATTTATAGGAAAAATAAAGACCATGGGCAACATAGTCATTAACCATGACTAGGCAAGGGCAATTCGGTCAATTCGTCAATAATAGGAAGTTTCCTAGCAACTTCCTCAAGGGTAATTTAGTCATTTTCCAACCTCCTCCAAGGTTAAAATAGTCTTTTCTCAAAATCTTAATTATCCATTAGTTATTAGCCATTTTCCATTGGTTATTAAACATTGGTTATTATCTTGCCATCATTACATTGGTTAAACACAATGGTTATTATCCCGCCATCATTTCATTGGTTATTAACCACTGGGATATACAGTGGTTATTGCCCCTTCATGATTACCTTGGTTATTAACCACTCTTGGCCATTTTAGTCATTACACACAAATTCCTACACTTGACTCACCTATGGTTATTTCTTAACCATAATTATATCATACCTGCCAACACAAGTATAGACACATTCTATACATCTCCCACCAATTAACCCAAGTTGGTTTAAATAGAACACAACGTTAACTCATTGAATTAAATTAGATTTAATTAATAAGGACGTTCAAAATTCACGGGCATTACAAAACTTGCCACTGATTTTAGGTCTGTTTATGTTTATCAATGTGTTTGGCTTTGATTATGAGGTTAAATTACAACATGCATATTCTGTATCATTGTGGGTTATATGTTCTACTTTGTATGAACTTACTGAATCTATCAATTTGGCTTATGTTTAGCTATAAGGACTGAATATGAATGTTGTTGCTATTTCTCACGGAATTTCTGACTGAATTTCTGTCAGAAATATTCAATTGGAAAATGTGTAGGCCCTGCATGTAGTTATATATTTTTTATTTAGTTTTTCAATATTAAAATAAACTAAGTAGCATTTACTTAGTTTTGACAATACTAAATACAATAATATATAACATAAACTAAATTTACGTAATATAATATAATATAAGATAATATAATATAATATAAGATAATATAATTTACTGTAATACAAATTTAATATTAATTTAATAAATTCATTTTAATAAAATAAAATAAAATAAATTTTAAAAATTAGATAATATAATATCATACAAAATAAAATAAAACCATTTAATTAAAATAAATTATAATAAATTAACTAATATAATATAATGTAATAGAAATTTAATTTAATTTAATAAATTAAGTTTAATAAAATAAATAAAATAAAATAAATAAATTAGATAATATAATATAATATAATAAAAAATAAATAAAATAATAAATTATAATAAAATAAATTTAATTTAATAAAATAAATAAATAAATTTAATTTAATAAAATTTTTAAAAAATAAATTTAAATCATTAGATAATATAATATAATACAAAATAAAATAAAATAATAAATTATAATAAAATAAAATTAATCTAATGAAATAAATAAATAAATTTAATTTAATAAATTTTTAAAAAATGAATTTAAATCATTAGATAATATAATATAATACAAAATAAAATAAAATAATAAATTATAATAAAATAAAATTAATCTAATGTAATTAATTAAATTTAATAAAATAAAATAAATTTAAAACATTAGATAATATAATATAATACATAATAAAATAATAAATAATAATAAAATATATTATACTAGAAATTAATTAAATAAAATAAAATAAATGATGAATGAGAAAATTAAAATAAATAAAAATAAAGTATTATAACATAATATAATAAACTAAGTAGCATTTACTTAGTTCCACTGCTACATAAAGTAAAGTAAAAATAATATAATATATTCATATAGATAATTCTTCTAATAAACTGAGTAGCACTTACTTAGTTGATCATTGGAAAAATAAACTAAGTAGCATTTGCTTAGTTTTCCACAATTACAGTAAACATAATATAATACGTGTGCATGTAGTATATTCATTAGGAGCTTAGAAACCCGTTTGACATTCACTCATTAGGAGTGAATGTCGAATAGTCCCCAGTCTGGGACTGTTACTGGATGTTATGTCTCTCACTTAGGCCGATGTCAATGGGTTAGTTACGTTTTTTTTTGTTTAGAGGATTTTTCGGCTGTTATCTCTACATGTTCTTCGAGTGCATATTTAGATTAAGTTCTCTTAGTCTATTTCGTGTACTTGGAGACCATGGGGAGGTGCTGCCGAAATTTTCTTAAAACATAAAAAAACGTGCTCAACGTGTTGGCACTAGTGAGGAGACGCATCCAGGAACGGGATAGAAGCCTAACCCCTGTAAGTGGAGATATATATACTAGGTAAACTAAATATATGCATATATATTCTAATTAGGTATTTTCTTCAATTAAAGATGTCAGCCGATCGGAGTTGGATGTACCGTAGGATACCTATTGATGGGAGGGGATTAGTTGATGCGTATCGTGAAGGGGTGTCCAATTTTATGAACAAAACAATAGAACATGTTGATGATCCAAACGGAAAGATGAGATGCCCGTGTTTCAAGTGTAAGAACATGATATGGAAGACTGCCGATGAAGTTAAATTTGACTTATATTCACGTGAGTTTGTGGATGGGTATTCGGTATGGATTCATCACGGGGAATCAATTGCGTTTAGAGAACGGACAGATGGTAGTGTAGACCAATCGGATCACCGGGATTCGCAAGCAGATAACTATGACGCCGTGCAGATGTTGGTTGATGCGTATGGCCCTACCAATATTGACTGGGCTGAAAACGAGCATGCGTCAAGCAGTTCTCATCAAAAGCCAAATGATTCAGCAGCTGCTTTTTACAAGTTGCTATCTGAATCGAGTGTTCCATTGTATCCTGGAAATGACAAGCACACCAGGCTTTCTGCAGTTACGAAGCTGTTACATTTCAAGAATGAGCATGACTGCAGTGAGAGAGGATTCAATGATGTGCTTGATATTCTCAGCGAGTTCTTACCCAGGGATAATACGTTGCCCGTGAATTACTATGAGGTGAAGAAGATGGTTAAAGGGTTGAATCTCGGGTATGAGAAGATCGATGCTTGTGAGCAGGATTGCATGTTATATTATGGGGAGGACAAAGATAAGGTGCTGTGTGATATCTGCAACTTGCCAAGGTACAAGATCACAAAACGTGGGGGGAAGAATAAACATGTTCCAAAGAAGATTTTACGGTATTTTCCTCTTGCGCCGAGGTTGCAGCGGCTATTCATGTCTGCGCACACTGCTCAGCATATGAGTTGGCATAGAACAAGGGATGTCGTGCCTGGTCAGCTGACTCACCCAGCAGATGGAGATGAATGGAAGAAATTTGATGCCAATTTTCCACAATTTGCCGAAGAAGTTAGGAATGTCAGGCTTGGCATGGCTACAGATGGATTCTGTCCATTTAATAATTTTAGTCAGCCTTATTCTGTTTGGCCAGTGATTATGGTAGCTTACAATCTTCCACCGTCAATGTGCATGAGGAATCCGTATCTTTTCTTGACCTTACTTATAACGGGGGATAAGAGTCCTACAAAAGACATTAACGTGTACCTTAGGCCATTAGTCGATGAACTTAAGATGCTGTGGGAAACAGGTGTTGAGACTTTTGATAAATCTGTCGGGAAGAATTTTGTAATGAAGGCAGCCTTATTGTGGAATATCACTGACTTTCCGGCACTTGGGATGATTAGTGGTTGGTCGACTCATGGTAAGTTGTCATGTCCAGTCTGCATGGGGGATGTGCAAGGCACTCAACTACGTCATGGCCGAAAAACTAGTTTCTTTGGAACTGCTCGTAGATTCTTGCCTGCTGAGCACAGTTATAGAAAGATGTCTACACAATTCAACAGAAAGACAGAGAAGAAAGGGGTTGTTGGTCGGTTGTCGGGCAGCGCCATATTGGGCTGGCTAAATGATCTAACATTTCTCCCCCCTTGGAAGGAGCATGGTACGTTGAGAGCTATAGAATATGGGAAAAGTTATAACTGGACTCACTCGCCGATTTGGTTTGAGTTGCCATACTGGGTCACACTAGCACTTCGTCATTGTATTGATGTTATGCATACAGAAAAGAATGTATTTGAGAACTTGTTTTACACCGTACTAGATACAAGTGGTAAAACAAAAGAGAATGATAAAGCACGTAAAGACTTGGAGGAAATGAATATCAGGTGGGAATTATGGCTCCGACCTAACAACACAAAACCAAAAGCTCCATTTTGTCTTACGAAGCAACAGGTTGAAAACATTTGCAAGTGGCTTAGCGCATTGAAACTCCCAGATGGATATGCTTCTAATATATCTCGTTGTACTAAGGTTGAGCAGTTGAAAATTTCTAGGTTCAAAAGTCACGACTGTCATGTATTCATGCAGAAGTTGATGCCAATTGCATTTCGTGAGATGTTACCCAGGAATATTAATGATACTTTTACCGCACTTTCAAATTTCTTTCGGGATATTTGCTTAACTGTTATAAGATATAATGATGTGGAGCAGATGGAGAAAAACATAGTGTTGACAATGTGCAAGCTCGAAATGATTTTACCACCGGGGTTCTTTGACAGCATGGAGCATTTGCCTATTCATCTGCCATATGAACTTAAGCTTGGAGGACCGGTACAATATCGATGGATGTATCCATTTGAGAGGTAATATCACATACATTGTGCAGTATTCGTCATCTTTATATTAACTTAGCAGGTAATATATATTTCATACTTTCATATTTCAGGTATATGCGTCGATTAAAGCAGAAAGTTAAAAACAAAGCGCGCGTAGAGGGTTCTATTGCTGAACGCTATACGGAGGAAGAGCTTGTCAACTTTTGCTCGTTGTACTTTGATGATGTAGTTGCAACGAAGCATAACCGTCTAAGTCGGAATGAGGTCGGGGATATGTCTGGTCGTGTTGATGATGAGTTGGTTGTATTCACTTATCCAGCTAAACCATTTGGACATGAGACGAAGACTTACCTAACCGATAAAGATTTAAAGATTGTCTCTACATACGTGCTTCTAAATATGCCTGAAGTATCATCGTACATCAAGTATGTATTATTACAGGTTAAAAATAATTTATCTATCCTTAATCAACAATTAATTAATTGCCATATTATTGTACGCAGTTCATTCGAATTGGAAGCGTATGCTTCTAACCCGGGGTTGACAGAATCACAGATGGAAGCATTCACCAATGAAAATTTTCACCAGTGGTTTAATAGAAGGGTCGAAGAAGAGAACACGTATGAGCGTTTTAGAGATGTCATTGTAGGCCCGTACAAACTTATTAGTTCATTTCCAGGTTGTATCGTGAATGGATATAGATTCAAGGTTGATGACTTGAATGAATTGACATCAGTCAACTCCGGTGTTGTCGTGTTGGGAAGTTGTTATGGAGATTCAGAATCCAATTACTATGGAAGATTAAAGGAAGTGGTTGTGCTTAATTATCCAGGGGCAAAAAAGGTCATTACATTTAAGTGTCGCTGGTTTGATACTGCAAAGGGTGTTAAAGTTGATCGTAACAGAATTGTCACAGTAGATATAAAATCGACTTTACAATCTGATGATGTATTTGTGTTAACCAGCCAAGCAACTCAAGTGTACTACGCCCCTAATGTCGTTGACACGAGAACCTCCTGGTATACAGTTGTGACAACGAAGACTCGGTCATTTGATGGTACTAATTTGTGTGGAACGGATGACCCGTTACAAGAACAAGTTAGCAATCCAAGCCACGTTGTGCTAAATGATGACGATGTGTTGGGTGATGATGTCGTTGACGTACTCGATGTTGATGAAGTCGATGAAGATGTGGTTGGTAGTCCGTTTGTGATGGTAGAAGATGATATTGAGGAAGAAATTGATACAGAAGAGGAAGAAACAGAATCAGAGGATGGAAATGATTTTGATTCTGACGGGTTTGACGACGTAATACTTCTTCACTAATTGATGTTTTGTAAATACTATACAACTAAAATCAATCATTATATATAATCAAAGACTTGAAATTTAATATCTTTTCATTGTATCTATGTCTGTTATTTCAGTAGTACAGTTACATATGCCTCGACATAGCGGTGGAGGCGGCCGTGGTGGCGGCCGCTCCGGATCGGGTGACGGCTCCCAGGGAGGGTCGTCTTCAGATGCTAGTGAGTTGATTACTGTTTTGGCTCAATAACAATATTTTGATAACTATATTATACATTCATGTACTATTTTTTGATAATGCATTACTATATTAAACATACAGATGCTAGACGTCGTCGTTCGCGAGGGCCTAACCTCGGTCGATTAGGTCGACCACCGGCAGTGCTTGACATAGTTCCGGTTGATGTCGGCTCGTCTGTGTAGGTTTCAACTATAATATATCACTTATGTTTAAAAGACAATGATATTATCATGTGATTAATAAATTAAAATGTTCTTAATAAATTTCGTATTCTAGTATTATGGATCTTGTCGCTAAGGCGACCGTACACGCCATCTGCCTGGCGCATCTCCCTGCTGGCTGCATGAGATTTACTCAGTACGCGCGCTACGATGCCTGCTTCATGGTGACAGTATTGGGGGAGTTTCACGTAAGTCGAATTACATATATTAAATCAAGGTCCATGCACGTTATTAACATATTGTTCAAATAGTAAATAATACGTATGTTATGTCTGTTTGATAGAGATACTACAGATACGAGGTCGACATCACCGAGGCGGATGGTGATGCCGTTATAATTGCCCACATCTTGAAGAATTATGCCGGCTGGTTGTACGAGATGCATCAGAGGGCAGTCCGGGCGATAAAAGAATCGCCCGGGACTACTTTGCGTGATCATCAGCCGCCGACAGTATCAGATGCAGCATGGGCTGCGATGTGTGCATACTGGGATGATGCTGTGTTCAAGACCAAGTCAGAGCAGATGAAGAAGAATCGCGGCAAGCTGCGAGTTGTACATACTTCTGGCTCGCAGTCGTTTCAGGAGGTTAAGGCGGTATGTATTTCACTTTATATGACTTTAATATTATACTGCAACTATAATAAATTAAGGTGATATTATTTAATGTATATGATTTAGGCCATGCGGCGTAGCTTGGGCCGACCTCCTACTATGATCGAGTTCTGGGATAGAGTCCATACGTCGAAGGGCTCTACTTCGGGGTCGACGATATCTCTAGCAGCACTAGCTATACGGGTAATACATTTACTATAATAAATATGATTTAGGATAATATTTTCAATTACGATGATACCAAGATAACTCACTTGTATATCAAATTACAGGAGCGGTTTGAGAAGCTCCGCAGCCAGCGTATAGCAGAGTTGGAGGCTGCTAGGGGCGATGCTGATACGTTAGATTCCACCGTTCCTCTGCCCGAGATTAGTTTATCTCAGGACGAGGAGACGGCTTTGTGGGTCACGTCTCAGGATACTCCCACTAGTACCACCGGCCGGTATCGAGTGCTGGGCTTACCGAGGATACCAGCCTATACACTGCCAGGAGGTATAATATTTATGTTTATTTCGTGTTTATGAATAAAGTAAAATTGTAATATTATTCATCTTAAATTTATTTTTGTAGGCTCTAGCCAGCATCTGCGTCCGAGAGCCCCAGTGGGACCATCACATACGGGCGCTGGCTTAGATGACTTTGTTCTAGCGTGTTGTGGCTGCGGTGTCGGAGAGGTTTGGCACCGATCCGTTGTTCCATCGTCAGGACCCGCCCAGCCGTTCTCGCCTCCACCAGCTTGCGCAGGACGTTGCAGCTGGTGCCACCGCCGAGAGTACAGGTATTCCTTCGGAGCAGTGGGCCGCGATACGTGACGAGATTGTTCGGATGGTGGTTACCTTACTCGAGGACGCGTTTGGGCCGATGTTGAGTCAGCGCTCGGCTGCTCAGGTATACTTCGTTTTAAATACAAATATATATTCTGCATGTTATTTAATTTTTATTTAGTTATCTTTAACTGAATCATATATATGAACTAATACGTTACATTATATTGTATCAACAGGGTGACGAGCGGACTGACGGGCAGGATGATGATGAGGGCGATTTTCATACTCCAGAGCAGCGTCGACGCCCGCCCGATGATTCTCCTCACACCGGGGGCTCTACTAGATTGACTTAGTTTACATTATTTTGTACTTTAAATTCTTTTGTAGTTTACCTAATTTTTGATGTACATATTGTATTTTAAACCTTATCATTACTTTGCGGTTTATAACGGAGTTTAATTCAGCTTAATGGGATGTGAATGTTTGTTATAGTTTGTAATTGTAAAATGTTAGCTTGTGTATGTGATGTTGGGAAAACAAGTACAAGTACAAGATGTGGGTTAAATCCCTGGACATTACAAAAATAAATAAAATATTTAAAAAAAAAAAACTTAACCTCGACGGAATAATATTAGTATTGACGGAATTCCGTCGAGTTTAAGAATTTAACCTCGACGGAATAATATTAGTATCGACGGAATTCCGTCGAGTTTAAGAATTTTGCCATTTTCCCTAGTTTGCCACGTGGCACCGTAAGTATCGACCGAATATCCTCGACGGACTATTTTCCGTCGGACATAAACTATCTCCGACGGAATATTCCGTCGGAGATAAGTCCGTCGACCCAAAGTATTTCCGACGAAAACATCGACGGACTTAAGATCGACGCGGTTATATACGACCGAATTCCCGACGGAATATTCCGTCGGAATTAAGGTCATCCCCGACGGAAAGGACTTATGACCGACGGAATATTCCGTCGGAATTAAGGCTTTTTGTTGTAGTGATATTTTATCTAAACTAGCAAAAAATAAAAAAATATGCTTTTGAAGAACATCATGTCCTACCAGTTCTTGTACCAAAGCAAAGAGATGATCCCGTGGACAAAAAAAAAATTAAAAGATGGTTGAGACACTGATTGTGAGTTCTCTCTTATCTCAACTTTATTGACAAAATCTTGATAAATAGTAGAAGTTGGGACAAAAGAACAACTTCCCCGAGACAAACCATAAGTTGGAACAATGATAATAGCATAGAGATTGGCAATTGTGTTTTTCACAAAATGGGTTATAGAGATATGAAGCTTGGACTAGTTTTGTTACTTATTATGCTAGTGTTTATTATTTCGAATTGGCACCGGCGTGCCACATATATGACGCAAAACAGAAGTACAAGAGTTTACCAACGTAAGCTCTTAGAACACATAAACTGGAATCCACTAGGAAAATAAGTAATTTTTATAAACTTCAATAATTCAATAATAATGATATCAACCCACAAGTCGGGTTTTATAGCTAAACACTTCCTTATCAAAATAGAATTCCTACAATTAAGGAAATTAACTTCTAATAGGTAACAAATAACTATGGGAACAAAGTCCTTATAAATAACAACTTCCTATTACCTATCTTAATAACAGATTTACTAACTAATTAAAATACTACTAGTACCATAAATGGATTTACGTCCTAATAATAGTTATAATAATAACCAAAATAAATCTAATCTGTCGATCTCCCGAATCCATGACGCCATATCCGAAGAGATCCGATCCTCTGAACCCGAAATCCAACATAAAGACCGATCCCAAACAACGGAACGACCCGAACCCCAAAACTACGTTCGTTTCTTCGGGCCATTCTTTCCCAATTTTTTATCTAGCTCTTCTTCGAACTCCAACATCATTTGTCCTGCATCAATATATGTGATGAAATGCCTAAGAGAAGTGTTGGCATATGATTGCAGGTTATAAACACTACGCAGAATTACTGGGAAAACTGTAAACATATAATGTGATTTACAACAGTAGAATTTGAGAATATCGTCTGATGGAATGCTATTGTCAAAATTTGCATTTCTTTGTCAACAGTATCAACAGAGGGATGCCTTACTATTGTGTGCTTCTAATTTATTTATTTCTTTTTTTTGTATGAAATATTTGGAAGCCATGAAGCATTCTGCTTGTGCAATGTGTACACAAGAACCTGATAACCTCATTTGATGTATATGACCAAAACCTTCTGATACTAACTGCTTGTCATTTTCTTAAACTAGCATTCTAACCCGTGCGAAGCACAGATACTTTCAATTCATATAAATATGATTCTGACTATCTGTAGTACATTGTTATAGGTTGATTTATTGTTTTAGAATTATTTATTTAAGTACTTCAAACTCTTTGGTGAAATGAATTTTGAAGAATTTGTGATCCTAATTGGGCAATACAAATTTTATAATAGATAATTTTACAATAAGTAACCACTACACTTGACAATAGAGAAAAACAATAACACAAAAATTCTTGCAAACTCTGAACTCTTTTTTTTTTTTTTGGCAAAAAGACATTTTATTAAAAATACTAAAATAACAACTGGCTAGTGACAAAAAAACCTTGGACAAAAAGCTATAAAAATCAATATAAACCATATGAACACCTGAGAATATTTTTTGCAATATAAACTGTATCCAGAGTGTCACCCTTCGATCCACTCTGGATACAATATTCGACCTCGCCTCTCTCAATGGATCGACAACAGTACTATCATCACTCATGGGTTTGCAATAGTTTTCGAAGCTCAACAGAATAACATGCACTTGCAAACACACTTTGAAATTTAAACTTAATCGGCTATATGTAACAATATTTTTAGGATAATATTAATTGCATATACTAAAATCAAGCTATTTGATTGGTCTTATTATTTGTTATATATGGACTCTAATTAAGTTTAGTACTAACTAACTAGTGTGGGTTATATAGCAAACTTTTGGGCTAGGTTACTGATTATGAATAACAAAAATAATGAATTAGGTCCGCTTTTTTTAACCTACAAGCATAAAGATTTCAAAATACCTATGACTATTAAATATTTCCTATGAAGTAAACATTTAAGCTATGTTTGTTTGCAAAAAATATGATTGAGATTAGACTATTGTCTTAATTTAATATTATTTCGAACTATTTTATCCCATGGTGGGATTAATAGTCCTTTAAATAGTCATATGAATTATTTTTTGTCAATAAAAATTGTCGAAGAACTTGCTTAGCATGAATGATACGAGGCATATGGATAGCAATGGTTTTATATATGAGGATATTTCTTTCCAAAAGAGAACAAGAAAAGAGAAATCTTGAAGGGATTTTAGAATGAGTAAAAAGCTGTGAAAATAGAGTGTGTTGAGGATTTGTGCCTAGTTTCAAGTCTGAAATGTGTATATATAGATGTATTAACCAAGTGGTTATCCTTCAAGTGGGCAGTTGAATAGGGACAACTGAGAGACAATGCCATTTGAAAGATCATATGGTTTTGTCTTCCAACTAATTATCAAGAAATTAGGACGATAGGTGAAATTATGTATGTTGTTGAATAACATACTGTCCTACAAGTCCTGGTACCATAGCAAAGAAAGGACCTGTTGGACAGGTAATATATATATATATATATATATATATATATACATACATATATGGGGAATGCTCTATAGCAACCATTTGCTATAGAGACTATTCCAGCAATCAGATCTCCAACCGTCCAATAACAGATCTAATGGCTGAGATTGACTTGGGCATGGGCCCAGCCGCTAGTCCTTCTAGCGTCTAGTGCAACTCCTAGTAGCGGTCATAGATAATTCTTAAGTTTTGATTTAATAATTAATCATATAGTTGGTCAATGTATATATGTAAACTTGTATTTTATAATAATGATAATTTAAACTAATAATATAGAACAATTGGTGCTTACGTATATACATTGAATAATTGGTCATGCATATCTTAATTTAGACATGAAATATTATTGGTGGTGGTGTTAGTATTTTTAGGTAAAATATGGACAATTAGCTGTCTGGACCCATTGACCCTAGTGTCCTCTATGACCAACAACGTCATGTGTCGGAGGATGTATGGAACGGTGTTGATAGGGGTACACTTGTAACGCCCCCAAAATCCGGCTTATAATCAAACCCGATCTTGTGCGTTAACTTATAGCCTCATTCTAATTTTCGTCAATAATCAATATAAAAATGTTGATAAATTTAAACCTTTTATGCTTTTCTTATATATCCTGAATTTTCATCACAATTTAACTTATTCTTACTGTATATAACAGTCAATATCAATATAGATATTAAAATTAAGCTAATATTTCAATCTTTTCTCAATTCCAAAATTCGCAACCTTCAACATTTGTACTTATATCAAGGATCGAATAAATACCATGATCCATTTCAAAGTATTATATGAGAACATAAGGTTCAGTTCCTGACATTAGTCATTACCTGAAAATTTACAAAGTAATCTAATAATCATATATTCACTAAACACTGTCTATTATAAACCATCGCCATCATACTAATCTATGTTACAACACTAATGTCGACCCAAACTATTGCCACAACGTATGACAAATGGGAACTGACCAAGTTAAAAAAAAACTATTAATTGGGTGGGGGTTTGGAGTGTTTAGTCATCCGACAATAGTCACTAAAATGGATGTCAGTCTTGTGTCCGCCCTAATTGAGAGATGGCGGCCGGACACAAATACTTTTCATATGAAGTGTGGGGAAATAACAATAACGTAGGAGGATGTGCATTTTATTTTTGGGTTGTCGGTGTTGGGAAATCCCTTAACTTGTCCCTCATTTGATGCCCCATTGAGATATTTTAGAGAAATTTTTGGGGATGACATGGCTTCAAAATGAAATAATGTAAAAAATAGACGCGGTATTTCATTAGTTTGGTTGCACGTGGTATTTCATCAGTACTTAGAGGACGACCTACTGCAGCAAGTTCGTTGGAAGTCACCTTGAGACGCTGAGAAAAGATTCAACCTGTTCATCAGGTTTTTTCCCCTCTTGAAGAGTCATGTGAAGATGAAAATTTTGGGTGGTGGAGGAAGCTGCAAAGGCTTTTTCGAGTGCATGCCAGATTTTAGACGAAGTGGAGAAACCCACAATGTGAGGAACAATTTCTTCACTTAGAGAGGAGATAATTAGAAGACTAGAGATCATGTTGTCTTGTCTACTTCAAGCAAGAGCTTCAAGATTTTGCATAGTTTTGTCAGAGTTGGGAGTAGGAATGGTCGACAATGGGAGAGGAAATTAAAGAGCCATCGATATAGCGATAGATATCTTGGCCACGAAGATAAGGGAGGAGTTGAGCATGCCAAAAGAGATAATTGGTGCGGGTGAGTTTGATCGAAAGATAATGGTGAGCTTGCGCGAAGGAAATGGAAGGCTGGGGGTTAGTACTGGGTGTAATAAAAAGAGCACTAGATAAGGTAGCAACCATGGTGGCTCTGATACCAGATTAAACTAGGAAAATAGAGAGAAACACAATAGTTGTATTGTTATATTCTTGCACACAAAATTCTATGTGTAGACATTTACATTTATAGAATTACATATTGTGAAAAATAATTACATAGGAAATCTAGGCAAAAATTATGGGATTATAACAACCTGTAATTAAGTGATTACAATATATTGAAAACGTGTGATTTACAAAGGACTAAAATCGTGAGATTGCATGGTTATCAAGGAAAGAGATTTGCTAATTATGGAATGTACTTCAATGGAGAATATCACAACTTTGAGATGATTATTGAACATAGCTTAACAGGCTAGTCTAAAATAGGGGTAGAACTGGAATTGTTATTTGTGGTGGAGTTAGAGGGAATAGCTAGCCTTGGACTCCTGGGTATAGAAAAGTGAGTTTACAAGAGAGGTGCTGCCAAAAATTTGAGCTCAATCGGAAGTTCTAACTAATTAATTAGAAATAAAACAGTTTCGGGTAGTTAAAACCCTAAAACGAGCAAAAATTGCTCTCCATAAATGATATATACACGAAACTTTAAAATTAAACCCTTTGAAATAGTATTAAGGGTCTTTCCAAAATTTAGAATTTGTGGACTTAATTTCGAATTATTGTAATTATTGGACGTTTGGGGCAAAAATAGCGGTCAAATAAATAGTAAACGTAATCCGAAAATTTTAAAAAATTTACAAAAATTCTAAAGCGAGTGTATCTAACATTAGTATAAAGGGTTCGATACGCTGTCTGAATAGCGCGTCAAAAATGGGCGCGCGCACTAATTTTTAACTTTTAATTTTTCGTTTAAAATGCGTCCCGCCTTGGTTTAACGCTACGAGGTGCTTAAGTTAATTCTAGTTAGGATATACGAACCTAACTTGGGTCTCGGGTTTGCAGAATTTTGGGTTTTTAGCCAAAATGGCTCATTTAGGCCATTACGCGAACATATCGCGTGCGTCTTATTTGTGGGTTGTTTTCATGAGGTTTTGTTTTTGTTTTAACCCAAATTCGTCATCCTTATAACTCCGCACAATAACAACTAAACACCTTGGCTCTAATTTCATCAATAACCAACTGTTTTACATAATAAAACTATACATAAGCTAGCTATTTACAAACTAACTTACATACTAACTCATATACAAATTAACTAGCTTTGCTAAATTTTCATTTCTTTAGTTTTTAAACATACTTCGCATTAGATTTCAATTTCTATAATGGATCAAACCATATATGATCACTACTAACTGTTTTCACAGTCAGTTTCCATTTAAACTAACTAATTTCATATAAATCGTGAAAACATACACAATTTAATATATATCTCTTGTGTGCTTGATTACCAAAATTGGATGCAATTCAATTTCTTGAATACTTTAATCCTCTAATTAGTTGTATAGAAACGGATGGAATTTGGAATTGGAAGGGGAGAGCTTCGGCTGGGTTGTTTTGGGCAAGCAGGGAGCTCGGCAGTGGGAGCAGGGTCTGTTTCCTTCTTCTCTCTTGGACCGGATAGGCAAGGAGTATAGAGTGAGAGTGCTGAGAATGTCTTAACTTTATTAGCTCCTAGCTCAATAGCCTTGCTTAGTGTATTATGATTAGTTTAATAACCTCCCACCTCCTGCTTAGCCACATGACTCATCACCGTACGCTTTAGTTTTGCAATTAATCTCAACATCATGTGTACATGTTTTTAATTCTTATTACCTATTACATAATATTACATAATACACATTATTTACATTACCTTATTATATGTAATTCCAATAAATCATAATTTGATAATTTATACATTTATTGTTATGTACAAAATCGTTCCACTCATTATGGAATTAATCCATAATTAATTTATCACTTTTTGTGTAATAAATCAATTAATTGGAATAACTAATATTTATTCCATTAGCTATTTAAATAGCTTAGCAAGGTTCTACAATGTACTACATTTTCTTTCTTTCTTCCATAAATTGTTTCAAAACAATTTATTTAATATATTAAATATATTAATTTAATACATTTATCCATAAATTAAATATTAATTTAATTTACTAATTTGGCACCAATATTCATTTACATATATATTGGTCCCTTATCTCATATTCAATTTATACATTCGCTTGGCATAATATATTAGGTCATTACGTAAACATATTACATTTATATGCAATATATTAACTCTCTCATTTTTATTAAACAAAGATACTTACGTTAATTCACTATTTTAATTAAGCGAATTAATCATTTCATTTATGAAATTTAATTCATAATAACTTCATTGCTATTCAAGGCTTATTATTCAAACTCAAGCTCGATTAATTAATATTAATTAATTAATCTTCTTCACTTCCATATTTCATTTTTTGTAGCCAATTCAAGCTAACTAATTTAATAGTTTAATTAACTATTAAATATAACTTTTCAAATATATGTATATATTTTACACATATATATCCATCACATAAATCACATAACACACATACATTCATACAGTCAAACCCGACACATCTCACAATAAGAATTTTATTTATGAAATTCTTATTTAAATAATATTTAAAAATTTGGGTTGTCACATACATGAGTAATTATTTAAAGTCCAAAAATAAGTGGACTTGAAACCCTAATTAAATAAATAGGGTAAGATAAAATTAATATGTTGGACACATGCTAATTTAAATGGCCCAAATAAGTTAAATGTTAGCCCAAAAGTATTTTGTAATTAGCCCAAACACTAGCCCAAATTTGGTGGGGACTTTCTAGATGAATAAATGTGTAAATAATGCATTATAGAAAGGGAGAATTACATTTACTAGTACATTTTTAAAAACTATTACAACATAAGTGCATACATAAAATATTTTCAAAATTAGTGCATCTTCAATATTTAATTTACAAAATCAGTGCATCTTAATTAGTTTTAATTATGGTAACTGTTACCATAATTAAAGGGATACCAAATCATTTGTTATTTCTCTCTCTTCCATTTGAAAACCTTTATTTTACAATTTGGGTTCTTTTCTCCCTCCCCCGCCTCCTTCCTCCCTCCTCCCTCCTCCCTTCCCCGCCTCCTCCCGCCTCCCTCCTCCCTCCCCCACCTCCCGCCTCCCTTCTCCTTCCTCCCTCCTCCCTCCTCCCTCCTCCGCCTGCCTCCTTCCCCCTTCCCCGCCTGCCTCCCTCCCCTCTCCTCCATTTTCTCCGTCGATCCCTTCTACACCATCGCCGATAAGCTCATGGTGGTGTCAATGAAGTTTTCGCGTTCATGGTGGCGTCAATGGAGTCTTCACGTTCATGGTTGGATTTTTCGATTTCTCCAGGTAACCAAACACTAGTATGGCGGTAACCAAATAATAGTATGGAGATAATCAAACACTATTATGGCGATTTGTTGCTGCAGTAAATCTAGGTAACTAAACAGTAGTATGGAGGTAACCAAACACTAGTATGGAGGTAACCAATTTTTGAATGTGTAGTAACTAGTTTTTTTGTGCAGTAAATCTAGGTAACCAAACACTAGTATGGAGGTAACCAATTTCTGAATGTGTAGTAACTAGTTTTTTCGTGCAGTAATTATAGGTAACCAAACACTAGTATGGTGGTAGTATGGTGGCAACCAAAAACTAGTATAGAGGTAACCAATTCGTGAATGTGTAATAACTAGTTTTTTCGTGCAGATTAGCAGCGGATGATGATGATGAAGAGAATGATGAAGGGGAGGCGGCGAAGATTCGCGGCGGTGATGAAGAGGGTGAGGAGACGACGGAAGAAGATAATGAGGAAGATGAAGATTAGAATAGATAAGATAATTTTTTTGTTTTTTGTTCCTTTTGATTTGAATTTTAAATTATAGATTTGTTTTTGTTGTTAGATCTCAAAGATTTGAATTTAAATTATTAGTTATAGCGGTTATTTGTCCTTAATTTTAGGTTTCCTTATTAATGTAAAATTGAATGGTTTGAATTTGTTGCCCTCGTTTTGTAATTAATTTGTCCTTATTGCACTCTTTTTGTAATTATTTTATTTGTGCACTAATCTTGTAATTTTTAACTAATTGGTGTATATTTCTATAAAGAACCCTTATAGAAAATCAAAAATGGGCTAAATGGAGGGGAAAGTGGACGGGCAAAATGGGGGGTCAAATGGGAGTCATTATTTCCTTTCCTCTCATTTTCAAAGTTGTTCACCAAACCTAGTAGCCTTTGTCCCTAAAACTAGCTAACTTATTAGTCTAAAATCCACAAATTGTGGGATAGCAAAGAAAATGAGAGATTGCCATGATTATGTGTAGATATATATATATAAATTGTATCTATACATTTTTCTAGCCTATAAATAGAGCCCTTTCATTTGTATTCATTTCTTTTCCTAAATTTTAAAGTAAGAGAGCACAAAATATTTTAAAAGCAAAAATAGAGAGAAAGAGAGAGAGCAAGGGCTGCTGGGTATACAAGGAGAGAAGGAGGAGGAGATCTTCATGCCATCAAGGTTCATCACCTATTGTGGGAGAAGAAGAAGAGTAGCACATAGAACTAGGTATAAAATTCTCCAAAACTCAAACCCTAGGTAGTTTTGTGTGTATTTATGTAATGGTTTTGGGATAAATAATGATCTAATGTTCTTATATCATATGGTGCTAGTTCTACATGTTTTATGATGATTTATGCTTAGATGATGTCATTCTATGTGTTGTTAAGCATGAATATCAAAGAAGATATTTTAAAAGCACAAAATATCTTCTTTGATATTCATTTCTTTTCCTAAATTCTAATGCAAGAGAGCACAAAATATTTTAAAAGCAAAAATAGAGAGAAAGAGAGAGAGCAAGGGCTGCTGGGTATACAAGGAGAGAAGCATGAATATCAAAGAAGATGAAAAACTGTTTTTACATCCAAAAACTCTAAATTTCAGTCCACTTTGGACCTTTACCATTTTAAATCTATAAATTATTTTAACAATCCGTCAAAGAGGTGAGTTAGATACATGAGTTATCTGTTAAACACAAGTGGTAGCACTCAAAATTATTAAACGAGCAAACCGCGGCATCATTTTTTCCAAAATAGGCCAGCCGAGTAACAAAACTGGAGAATAAAAACTATTCCAGGTCAGTTTTGGAAAAAGGTAGTTTTGGCCACTTTGGATGCTCTAAAAATTCTAATCTTTTGTAATTTTGTAGTATATCAAGTTAACTAGGTCCTGTCCAAAGATGGTAATTTGTTGATGTATAGAATGAGAGTTATGGCTTTTATAAGAAATTGCGTTTTTAAAAGTAAACTGTAATAACTCCTAACATACAACTCAGAAAAATGTGAAATTTTTACAGGAGTAAGGTTTGATAACAGGAGACTACCGTGTAAATTTCATAATTTTTGAACAAAAAGATAATTTATGATAATTGTAACATATAAAATATGTTACAATTGCAGGAAAAATATATTATCACTAAAATATCATATACTGATATTTCCTAGAAAAGAAAAAAATTAAAAGTTATTTTGGTATTTTTCATGGCTATGTTTAGGTTATGAATAAATAGATAAATTAAGTTAAATCAAGTTGTAAAACTTATAAATGTGATTTTATTTATTAATGATCACTATATGATGTATTAAAACTTTATAAGGGTATTTTGGTCATTTTTAATAAAATATTATATGAATGACATGATATGCGTGTTAAATGAATTAAATAGTAAGAGATAAACAATTATATTAAATTGTTTATAAACGATTAAAATATTATTAAATGATTAATAATATTAGTAAATAAATAAAATATTATTAATTGATTAATAATATTCAAAATTAAATAAAATATTATTAAATGAATAATAATATTAATAAATGATTAAAATAATATTAAATTATTAATAATATTAATAAGTGATTAAGATATTATTAAATAATTAATAATATTAGTAAGTCATTAATAATATTCGTTAAGGATTAAAATATTATTAAATGATTAATAATATTAGTTAAGGATTAATAATATTAGTAAATGATTAAAATATTATTAAATGATTAAAATATGATTAAATGGTTAATAATATTTGTAAATGATTAAAATATTACTAAAGAGTTATTA
This sequence comes from Aralia elata, assembly GCA_034770075.1. Taxonomy (NCBI): domain Eukaryota; kingdom Viridiplantae; phylum Streptophyta; class Magnoliopsida; order Apiales; family Araliaceae; genus Aralia; species Aralia elata. The sequence continues at coordinate 73,834,343 of CM068383.1, forward strand.
AAATATTATTAAATGATTAATAATATTATGAGATGAGTAAGATGTTATTAAATGATTAATAATACTTGTGAATGAATAAAATATTATTAAGGAGTTAATAATATTGAAAAGGGAATAAAATATTATTACGTGATTAATAATGTTAAGAATTGATGAAATATTATTTAATATTAAATGGGAGTTTAAGATGATGATTATGTGATATAATATTATCAAAGGATGATAATATTACTAATGATTTATTGTAGTATCTAATATTTGATTTATGAGTTATAATATGTTATGCTAATTGAAAGATCAATCTTATAAATGATAGGTTTTTCATAAGAGAATAAATTAGATTGCGTAACAGTAATCGACGGACAAGGCAAGTTTCCCTAAATCAAACTTGAGTTATTATTTTTCAAGCATGTTAGTGGATAATTATTGTTGATTATTCCACATCTATAATGATTATTGGCATTCTCACTTTGTGCAATTGATTTCCTGTTCTATTATTTGAACTGTGAAATAATTAGAGTTCTTTATTCATAAACTGTTTATGAGTCATGTCTCAGCTAGTTGTTTCGGCTAGACTAAATATTAAATTGATATCGTATGAAACATTCTATTAATTATGAACTGATTTGTTATTGAAAGATCTATGCCATTAATTTCGGCTAGACCAATATTGATGTTATGTGTTGAAATCGTAGTATTTCTTTGAAAGAAATTCAAACCATATTGTTATGGTATGGACTCATAATGCAAGACTGATGAACAACCCTGAAAAATAAATCAGGGGAACTTTTATTGTCGGAAACCCAACCCGCGCGCTATGTTTGAGTATTATGCATAATCACGGGTACAATGAAACTGATCCCTTCACGTACTTGTAGAAGAGTATATTTAGTCTATACGATTAACTTATACTCTTGAGGTATTCAGTATTATTAGCTGATGATTCCTTTAGCAGTTCACGATCCATTGTGATCACTCAGCATGAAATCTGGGTATAATCCCACTTTATTGACTATTATTGCAGTATTGTTAATCCTTCATGATCAATTGAATATTATTCAATCTTTGAAAGAATTTTAACTCTTTCATTCTTGATGTATTATTCAACATGAAATTTAAGAAAATTCTTGTTATTTGAAATGGTTTATTGTTCAGCTACTTCACAATTTTTGAAATATTGTTGAAGTTCCAGAAAGTTAAACTCTTCTATTCATGATATATCTTTTATTGTACGCTTTAACTTGCTGAGCAAATTAATTGCTCACCCTTGCTTAAAATAAAACTTTTCAGCTAAAGTTAAGGTAGCCGGAGGGTCTAAGAAGGATAAAGGCAAAGCGAAGGCGACCGAATAGTGTCACTTATGTAATGAATATTATGTTGTATTTTGACTTAAACCGTTTGTATTATTAGGTATGCAATGTTAAGATTAGTAAGACCTGGGATGATTATATATTTTGTATTAAGTTAATGGAATGAATAATGTAATTCATAAGGAATAGGTAGATGAATGTGATGTGTATGATGTATCGTGAGCACCGAATCTAGGGTTCAAGGGACCCGGATTTCGGAGCATCACAGGTTGGTATCAAAGCTGATAGGTTATAAACCTTATGTGGAAAAAAAAGCCTTAGGAATATAACCGTAAGAAAGATAGAAAAACTCATTTAGAGTTCTAAGTGATGGATTGAGGAAATTCATCAATAGCAAGATGTTTATATTTAGTAGTTACGAATGGTGTCTTTTAATAATGTACTAATTAAGTTGTTTAAAACTGATTATAGGATATCAGGAAATGAAGAGATTAAAGAAAAACATGTGGTTACCGCTATGTTAGCAGCTACACCAATGCCATTAGCCGAGGTGGCAGCTCAGAGTGAGTCAGTTGAGGAAATCTTAAAAGACGAACCTATTGAAAATGTGGGAAGCGATCATGATGAATACCTCGAAATGGAACTAAATGAAGAAGAAGTAGATTCCAAAGAGGCTAAGGTAGAGCCAAAAATAGAGGCAGAAGATGGAGAAAAAGGCAAAGTAGTAGTCGTAGATGGTCAAGCGTCAGTTGAAGTTTAAGAACTAAGGAATATGGTGTTTTACCTGGAAGAAATGTGGAAGATGGAAAGGGCATTGCATGAATTGACAAAAGAACGTAATGAGCTGAAACCACAGATTAATAAAATGGGGGTGGAATACAGTAAGAAGAAAAAGGAGAAGAATAATAAAAGGAAAAGGAATAACGACGGTAATAATAACTCAGGAAACCAACAAGAAAATTCACAAACGAAGAAGAAGGCATGTATTAGCTGCGAAAAAAAACATTTTGAGAAATGTATGAAGGGTAAAAATGTGTGCTATAATTGCGGACAAGTAGGGCATATCGCTCCCAGTTATTCCAAACCTAAGAAAGGAGGATGTTTCTCGTGTGGAGAGGTAGGTCACCAGGCCAAGGATTGTTCCAAGAAGAAGATAGGTGAAGGAAGAGGACGAAAGAAAGATTAAGTCTGAAAGATATGACCCTTATAAAATAAGATAATATCTTATGCATGTAATATAATAGATGATGGATAGGTATATGTAAATATATATATATCTATATGGGTGTATTACCACCTTATGTGTTAGGGGAATGTAGTTATGGTAGATCCCATCTTTTGTTGGCTAAATGGGATAGATAACGTTTATAGTATTATGCCAAAATATTGTAAGTGTGTGACACTTTTATTTGGTAGATGGATATAAATGTAACGTTATGCTTACATGATTGTCTAAGTTTCAAATTATGCATTAAATTTTAAATGCTAACATTAATAAAAGATGTGACGTAAAATGTAAAACATAAAGAAATAATTTAAGGTTTTGTTTAGCGCCAAGAAGAGAACAATGACACCGATGGGTAGATGAATGCGATAATAATGAAGAAGGTAACACAAACCCTATACAAGATTTTGTGAATATGCTGGCAGAGGCTATGCATAATCGAGCACCAGCCGTAGGAAATCTGTCAGGAAATCAATTGGCAAATTTTAAAGACTTTAAGTCAGTAGGTCCGCCAGAGTTTATGGGAACAACAAATCCAATCGAAGCTCAAACATGGGTGAAGGAAATAGAGAAAGCCTTCATTATTGCGAGAGTCGCTGAGCAGCAAAAGACGACTTTTGTTACCTTTTTGATGAAAGGTGAGGCGAATTTCTGGTGGGAATCGAATCAGAATAGGGCCGGAGAAGGAGTTGTAACGTGGGAGAGATTCAAAGAATTATTTTTCGAAAACTACTTTCCACGAAGTATGCAAGGAAGGATGGAAGTTAAATTCTTAGAATTGAAACAGGAGAATATGTCGATTTCGGAGTACGCTGCCAAGGTCAATGAGTTAGCAAGGTTTGTACCACATCAGGTGGACACCAAGGAACGAAAAGCGTGACGTTTTGAGAACGGACTAAAACTGTGGATATTCAGCAAAGTAGTTGTGTTGCAGATTGATTCATTTTTGACCCTGTTAGAAAAAGCAATCATCGCCGAGGGAGGAAGTGAAGCCGTATCCAAATATAACCAAGAACAAAAGAAGAAAAAGATTGAAGGAGGTAATAGGGGAGGTAGTAGTGGAGGCAGTAACTTCAACAAGCATAAGTGGAACGATAACAGTCAATCAGGAAATAAACCAGGAGAAAGTAGGAAGACAGGTGAACCGTGTACAAATTGCGGGAAGAATAATCAGGGAGTCTGCCTGAAGGGCAAAAACGTGTGTTATAACTGTGGGCAAGAGGGACACATCTCTCCCAACTGTCCCAATCCGAAGAAATTGTAAGGTTATTTTTCGTGTGGATCGCCAGACCACCATAGCCGTAACTGTCCAAAGAAGAATGCAGAAAGAGGAAGCAACAACAAAGGAAACAACATTGGGACACTAATGATTAATGGGCCAGGTTAGCCAGGAAGACAAACGGAACGTACGATTAACATGACAATTCAGGATGCAGTTGTTTCAAAGGAACTAGTGACCGATATAATTTCAATCAATAATATAATTGCATACGTATTATTTGATAGGTATCACTGTGAGGTGTTGTCCATTTACGGATATGAGTCACCGGTTGGTATAACATATAGAAATGAAGAAATTGATGATACAACTTTAAAAGTTATTAGAAAACAAGTATAACCAAGTGGTTTATTATAATCCTTAGAGGTTCCTGAGTAGAGTAAGAGAAAGTGAGAGTTGCTTAATATGTTAGAGGAATACTATTATGAGGAAGATGTTGATACCTAAGTATAACAGGTAATTATGAGTCATGGCAACTCAAATGAGACTTGAGTTAAGCAAATATTTTTCGCCCCTAATTGGGATGGGAAAGAGCAAATGAAGTAATACATAAGTTATAATAATAAATAAGGGTCTAATGATAGACATAATTTGAATGTAAGATAATAGTGATTCCGGGGACGGAATCCTTATAAGGAGGGGAGAATGTAAGGACCGAGAATTTTTATATGATTATATATGTATATTTTTATGAATAAATTTTTTTTGAAATCATCTTAAACATATGAGTGAATATGTGATATGAATTAAGTAAGTTAGTCAATTTATTTATTTTAAATTGATTAAGGAAAAATAAGATAAGTTTATGTTGTGAATTAACATAGCTTGAATATTGACCTTGGATGGTTAATAAAAAAGAGAGAGTAATAATCATTAAGTGATTAACTTGTATGACTAATATAAAGTGGATAAATATGTATAATAATTCATTAAGAAAATTAGGGCTAATTGAATTAATGAATTAGTGGAACAAAAAGGAAAGCCAAGAAATAAGAATATTAGATTATTTATCAATGATGGTAAATATTTTGTGACTTATGTGAAATATGTATGTGATTAAATAAATATATATATTATAAATATGTATATATATTTATTTATTATATAAAGAGAATTAAAAAAAAGAAAGCCTTGTAGCCTAATATTATATATTAGGATTGAGAATTAAATAACCTAAGGGTTATATTTATTGAGAATTTTTAGTATTTAAAATATATACTAGTAGACTAACCTAAGAGATTAATTTTATTATCTCAATTTAAGTATTTATTTTAAACCTAATTAAAGCAAGTCTAATTGGGTGATATAATTAAATCTACATTGTAACGACCCCAAAATCGGGACCAACTTAATCCAAAATTAGGACTAACCTTAGTCCTGACCTTGTGCGTTAATACTATCATGTTCTAGCTTTAAAATATTATTTAATGTTAAAAATAGTTTTAAAAAATGCGGAATAATTTAAAACTTTTTATATCTTTCTGTCTTTCCTTCACACATTCCCTGAATCACAACCTTTACGATTATATATTTCAGAATCATTTTATGATTCATTTTATCAGAGTAGATATGAGTATGTGCAACTCAAACCTCAATATGAATTCATTCTTATTATCATAATACAACTTTACATTACATATCAATCACCACAACATAATCAGAACAAATATCCTTTTCTGAATATACATTCTTTCTTGTACAGTATTATCACTATATTAATTTACTTCTCAAAATAGCTACAATGCTATCTTTCAATCTCAAAACAAACATTCTTTGTATATTAAATATTTCAAAGTTTACATCATATATTGTACATCATCATCACGATACAATAAAATTTTCAACTAAAGAAAACAGTATTGCTTTATGCGTCTTCTAGTTGTTATCATCTTGAAAGCTAGAGACTTGCATTCCATCCCAAATCTACAAAAGTTATGTTTTTGCAAGTTTGAGCATGACGACCCAGCAAGTCTAACAGTCTATCATGTTTCACATAGCACACAATTTTACATTTACGCTCATGTATCATACTTTTCATGTTGTGCATGTAATACATCATAATTTTATATAATGCATCCTTCAACTCAAAATATACAGTTACATCATATAACATATGCTATTGAGCTTTTTACATAACATATACCACAACCATATTGAGTTCCATAACCCAATTATCTTAGTCATATATTGACTTGAGCAATTCATAGAACATGACTTGTAATCTAATACACACATGAAGAACATATCACAATGCGATAATAATTTCACATAATTAATATCAATCCACAACCACAATAAAACTGAAAAACTTGCCTTGAGTGTTGTTTAATGTTTATAACTTATCTGCTCTGTGATTATCCTACACAAATTGAGGATACGTACATGCACATATTAGTTTCACATACTAAATCCACATACTCAATGTAAACTAATTTTATTTACATTAACTATAATCCTTTGTCCTTAATTTTCTTGAAATTATTTCATGTTTCTTTAGAAACTTTTGTTCAATATAACCCTTTCATGCCTAAAAGGTTCTCTTATGGATTTAGTATATAAATACTTTACATATCAAAACATGAACCATTTATATCCCCTTTTTGAAATATTTCTTGCCTCTATGTATAAACCCGGGACCATAGGGTTTATGAATAGCTTTTATTGCATAAATATAGTTCATCTCCTGATCATTTCTCTAATTTACATAATTCTTATGCTTTTGCGATAGTTCATGTGTTAACTCACACTATTTGTCATGTACATGAATGCTTTATTTTGTTAGTAACTTAGTTTCGCAGTTATTCTCGCGAATAATTTACATTCTTACTTCGCATATGTTTTAAATTCATACATATGTCATTATGTAATTCTGTGTTCAAAATCTTTGTCTCGAACTCCGGAAACCCTTTTTCTTTACATTTTCATGTCCAATATAATTTTAAACGGGTTCGCGTATTTCATTTCGCTACATAACCGTTTTACATATCATTTCCCGACTCACGCTCGCATAATTATGTGAACTTATGTTTACATAATACTTTTATTGCTTCTCTTGTATATTGAACGAATTTACATTTTATACAGTTATTACACTATATAATACATTCACATCAGTTCACTTTTATAAGCCAAATTTGCTAAAAACCTCGAAATCCGCATTGTAACATCGAAAACCGTGTCACGACATCGAAAATCACCTCGCGTCTCGAAATTCCTGTCATGACTCAGAACTGGGCTCAGGCTGGGCAGCCTGGGCTTGGCTGGCCCCAGCTGGCCTTGGCTGGCCCTGCTGGGCAGCCGGCGAACGTGGCTCTAACGTCAATTTCGCGCATTTTTAATTTTCAACTTGTCCATCCGATCCAGACCCATTTTGGATATATTATAGGTGGTATATCCACCTATTTTTAGAAAATATAAGCGTCGCATTTCGAATAACCCATGCAAATCGAGAGCGTGTCAAAAGTGGACAGTTGGACTACCGCACAACATAGCCATATGGCTGCTGCTGCTGCTGGCAGCTAGTTCCTTCGCGGTGCGACCACTTTGCACAATTTTATCTTTTAGCTCGTATATCGGATTACTTTCATTTTTGAATATGTTATTCGTGGCATATGGGACTATTTTAAAAAAATACTAGCCACTTATTTCGGGTCCAATACGCTGTCTGAATAACGCGTCAAAAATGGGCGCGCGCACTAATTTTTAACTTTTAATTTTTCGTTTAAAACGCGTCCCGCCTTGGTTTAACGCTACGAGGCGCTTAAGTTAATTCTAGTTAGGATATACGAACCTAACTTGGGTCTCGGCTTTCCGAAATTTTGGGTTTTTAGCCAAAATGGCTCATTTAGGCCATTACGCGAACATATCGCGTGCCTCTTATTTGTGGGTTGTTTTCATGAGGTTTTGTTTTTGTTTTAACCCAAATTCGCCGTCCTTATAACTCCACACAAGAACAACTAAACACCTTAGCTCTAATTTCATCAATAACTAACTGTTTTACATAATAAAACTATACATAAGCTAGTTATTTACAAACTAACTTACATACTAACTCATATACATATTAACTAGCTTTGCTAAATTTTCATTTCTTTAGTTTCTAAACATACTTCGCATTAGATTTCAATTTCTATAATGGATGAATCAATATATGATCACTACTAACTATTTTTTACAGTCAGTTTCCATTTAAACTAACTAATTTCATATAAACCGTGAAAACATACACAATTTAATATATACCTCTTGTGTGCTTGATTACCAAAATTGGATGCAATTCAATTTCTTGAATACTTTAATCCTCTAATTAGCTGTATAGAAATGGATGGAATTTGGAATTGGAAGGGAAGAGCTTCGGCTGGGCTGTTTTGGGCGAGCAGGGAGCTCGACAGTGGGAGCAGGGTCTGTTTCCTTCTTCTCTCTTGGAACGGATAGGCAAGGAGTATAGAGTGAGAGTGCTGAGAATGTCTTAAATTTATTAGCTCCTAGCTCAATAGCCTTGCTTAGTGTATTATGGTTAGTTTAATAACCTGCCACCTCCTGCTTAGCCACATGACTCATCACCGTACGCTTTAGTTTTGCAATTAATCTCAGCATCATGTGTACATGTTTTTAATTCTTAACTCCCAGCATAGTACCTATTACATAATATTACATAATACACATTATTTACATTACCTTATTATATGTAATTCCAATAAATCATAATTTGATAATTTATACATTTATTGTTATGTATAAAATCATCCCACTCATTATGGAATTAATCCATAATTAATTTTATCACTTTTTGTGTAATAAATCAATTAAATGGAATAACTAATATTTATTCCATTAGCTATTTAAATAGCTCAGTAAGGATATATCCATCACATAAATCACATAACACATATACATTCATATACAGTCAAACCCGACACATCTCACAATAAGAATTTTATTTGTGAAATTCTTATTTAAATAATATTTAAAAATTTGGGTTGTCACATTCTTCCCCTCTTATACGGATTCCGTCCTCGGAATCATACTTATCGAACCTCGCTTGCTCGGTTTAGATCTATTCTTGCTTGATCATGCTAATTCCCTCTTAGCGGTATTATTTTGTGATAATAAAATAATTTATTTTCACATAACACATAACACATATTAACATACATATGAGCATGCATCTCGAAATATTAATAGCGTTCCGCTATTTCATACTTATCTTTCTACTTAGCCGAAAGTCCTACAATTCTTGGACTTAAATTTTCCTTTTTTTCCGCAAAAATTTTATCGGTTTCATTTCATAATCGTTATTTAAACTTGATTATACTGCAAATACGATTCATTCTTTTAAGTTCTCCATTTCTTCTGAATCATAGCTATCCTCATATTCTTCCCTTTAAGAATTTTACCCTTTTTTTTCTTCTTCAAGGATTCATGTATAATTGTTGTATTCTATTACCTACTTTCTTTTGAAGAACTTCATTCTTTCTATACTCAACTTCCAAAATAATAGGAATCCTTCACAATTGATTAATAATTGTGAAACAATATGAATAACTCGGGAATTTCAAAGATTCGCTTAGGAAGAGCTTTCTGTATCATGCTAAAGGTCATAAAGACCATGAATTTTGTTTCTGAAAATATTTTAACAGAAATTCATCTGTAAATTGTCTGGTTTACGGGCACATAGTTGATCAGCCTGTTATGCCCTGTATTGATCCATGTTGTCTTTGCCGCTGTTTTGCGCAACATAATTTCTCAATTTAGGGTTGTCCTGTGTTGATCAACACTAGCTTGCAAGAACGACATTTGCATTCTTCATCACCGCCTTTGGCGCATAAAAAATTTCCCAATTCAGGGATGTTCATATCCAGTTTGGAGTCCATACTAAATCAATTTAGTTGGACAGTTCTATAAAATATTTTAATCTGTGTTTAGCCGATTCAAATGGCATTTAACAACTCTTTAACTATTAAAATACTGAAAAAAAATTTTATGACGCATAGTACCGCACTGTTTTAACAGTACATTGAGGATACCGTCATTTTATGACTTTGTCATACTACATCATACCATAGTGGGATGACGATCCTTAGATCACATCCAACACTAGGTTAGACTGCATCGTTTAAAATACATTTTGACATTTTAAAAATCAATTTTTGCCTAGCCAAACAATTGGCATTGACTCTTCTTTAAACGGTTTAAAACTATTGAAAATCATTTTAGGGGTTATCATACTGTAACAGGTAACGATGTGTTAATGGTTCTGAGTCCACATCCACACCCTTGTTACTGCGCGCTGTTGATTCCACCATTTATTGTATCCATACTATGTTTTAAATGGTGCGTTGAAGATTTTAAAAATACCTTTTGATTTAAAAATCAATTTTGTCTAGCTGAGACAAGTAGCGTAGACATACAAACAACAGGACTTTAAAACTTATTGGTTCAATAATTTGACCCAATATTTTTCGAATATCAGCACAATTTCAATAAACTTCGAAATCTAGCATAGCTAGAATATTTAAGAATATCCATTTCTTCCTTCATCAACTTCAACTTTTCCTATATTACTTAATATACTGAAAATAATCAGTTCAAAATCTATAATATTCCTATACCGTAGTATAGTTCATCAAACTTACCACACTTTATGTGTTTAGGAACTTTCCATAAAAATATGATTTTAAGAACTTGTCCTAGCAATACGTAGTCCAAAAACTAATCAGGGACTGTCCATATGCTTAGGGGTTCAGAAACATACCATATGATTATGAGTCACAAACTTGCCATAATCATGAGTTTTAAGAACTCACACCTAATCTTATATTCTCTAATTATCAAATATGTATATGAGAAACGTATCACCTTCTCACCATACATATACCGATAGTGTGATACCGACATTTTAATGATTATCAATGTGATAAACTAAGTGGTCGTTAAACCAAGCACATATCCCCTGCCCATACAAAGGTTTGTACAACTCAGCTATCACATGAGTCCTCAATTGAAATTCCACCCAATCCTATCAAATCTTATCTTGCCCCTTGATCAATACGAATTTTTTTTCTTTAATTCGTATTCCATCATCTATAACTCTTTTTGAGTTTTATTCTTCTACTATCTTATAGTACCTTTCCTGTACAGCATTCTGCTATAAATTTTCAATCATTCGATTGATGATCTGTCATTTCATGACTTAATCAGGTCACGTTGTGATCTTTTCTTATAATCGTTTTATCTTGCGATTCTTTCCTTGTGATCGTTTTGTTTTTATGATCTTCTTTTTTTTCTCTTTAATCATATTATTTTATGATTATTCAAATGAAGTGTCCCCTGATCCTTTACCTTTTCAAGAATCTTATCTGAATCTTTGTGTATTATCTTTAATGCATTCTTTATGAAATTTCTAGATTCCTTTAAGACCATTTAAACCTCATTCGAGTTTATACTTAGCATCTTCTTCTCTTTTCAGTTATCTTGTTTACGGTTATAGTCTAAGGTATGCTTACCTAAGGTTTATAATCCATAGCTCTGATACCAAGTGTAACGACCACAAAATGGGGACCAACTTAATCCAAAATTAGGACTAATCTTAGTCCCGACATTGTGCGTTAATACTATCATGTTCTAGCTTTAAAATATTATTTAATGTTAAAAATAGTTTTAAAAAATGCGGAATAATTTAAAACGTTTTGTATCTTTCTGTCTTTCCTTCATTACATTCCCTGAATCGCAACCTTTACGATTATATATTTCAGAATCATTTTATGATTCATTTTATCAGAGTAGATATGAGTATGTGCAACTCAAACCTCAATATGAATTCATTCTTATTATCATAATACAGCTTTACATTACATAGCAATCACCACAACATAATCAGAACAAATTTCCTTTTCTGAATACACATTCTTTCTTGTATAGTATTATCACTATATTAATTTACTTCTCAAAATAGCTACAATGTTATCTTTCAATCTCAAAACAAACATTCTTTGTATATTAAATATTTCAAAGTTTACATCATATATTGTACATCATCATCACGATACAATAAAATTTTCAACTAAAGAAAACAGTATTCCTTTATGCGTCTTCTAATTGTTATCATCTCGAAAGCTAGAGACTTGCATTCCATCCCAAATCTACAGAAGTTATGTTTATGCACGGTTGAGCACGACGGCCCAACAAATCTAACAGTCTATCATGTTTCACATAGCACACAATTTTACATTTACGCTCATATATCATACTTTTCATGTTGTGCATGTAATACATCATAATTTTATATAATGCATCATTCAACTCAAAATATACAGTTACATCATACAACATATGCTATCGAGCTTTTTACATAACATATACCACAACCAAATTGAGTTCCATAACCCAATTATCTTAGTCATATATTGACTTGAGCAATTCATAGAACATGACATGTAATCTAATGCACACATGAAGAACATATCACAATGCGATAATAATTTCACATAATTAATATCAATCCACAACCACAACAAAACTGAAAAACTTGCCTTGAGTGTTGTTTAATGTTTATAACTTATCTGCTCTGTGATTATCCTACACAAATTGAGGATACGTACATGCACATATTAGTTTCACATACTAAATCCACATACTCAATGTAAACTAATTTTATTTACATTAACTATAATCCTTTGTCCTTAATTTTCTTGAAATTATTTCACGTTTCTTTAGAAACTTTTGTTCAATATAACCCTTTCATGCCTAAAAGGTTCTCTTATGGATTTAGTATATAAATACTTTACATATCAAAACATGAACCATTTATATCCCCTTTTTGAAATATTTCTTGCCTCTATGTATAAACCCGGGACCATAGGGTTTATGAATAGCTTTTATTGCATAAATATAGTTCATCTCATGATCATTTCTCTAATTTACATAATTCTTATGCTTTTGCGATAGTTCATGTGTTAACCCACACTATTGTCATGTACATGAATGCTTTATTTTGTTAGTAACTTAGCTTCGCATTTATTCTCGCGAATAATTTACATTCTTACTTCGCATATGTTTTAAATTCATACATATGTCATTATGTAATTCTGTGTTCAAAATCTTTGTTTCGAACTCCGAAAACCCTTTATCTTTACATTTATATGTCCAATATAATTTTAAACGGGTTCGCGTATTTCATTTCGCTACATAACCGTTTTACATATCATTTCCCGACTCACGCTCGCATAATTATGTGAACTTATGTTTACATAATACTCTTATTGCTTCTCTTGTATATTGAACGAATTTACATTTTATGTAGTTATTACACTATATAATACATTCACATCAGTTCACTTTTATAAGCCAAATTTGCTAAAAACCTTGAAATCCGTATTGCAACATCAAAAACCGTGTCACGACATCGAAAATCACCTCGCGTCTCAAAAATCCTGTCACGACTCAGAACTGGGCTCAGGCTGGGCTTGGTTGGCCCTGCTGGGCAGCCGACGAACGTGGCTCTAACGTCCATTTCGCGCATTTTTAATTTTCAACTTGTCCATCCGATCCAGACGCATTTTGGATATATTATAGGTGGTATATCCACCTATTTTTAGAAAATATTAGCGTCGCATTTTGAATAACCCATGCGAATCGAGAGCGTGTCAAAAGTGGGCAGCTGGACTACCGCACAGCACAACCATATGGCTAGTGCTGCTGCTGGCAGCCAGGCCTTTCGCAGCGCGACCACTTTGCACAATTTTATCTATTAGCTCGTATATCGGATCGCTTTCATTTTTGAATATGTTATTCGTGGCATATGGGACTATTTTAAAAAAATACTAGCCACTTATTTCGGGTCCGATACGCTGTCTGAATAGCGTGTCAAAAATGGGCGCGCGGACTAATTTTTAACTTTTAATTTTTCGTTTAAAATGCATCCCACCTTAGTTTAATGCTACGAGGCGCTTAAGTTAATTCTAGTTAATATATACGAATCTATCTTGGGTCTCAGCTTCGCGAAATTTTGGGTTTTTAGCCAAAATGGCTCATTTAGGCCATTACGCAAACATATCGCGTGCGTCTTATTTGTGGGTTATTTTCATGAGGTTTTGTTTTTGTTTTAACCCAAATTCGCCATCCTTATAACTCCGCACAACAACAACTAAATACCTTGGCTCTAATTTCATCAATAACCAACTGTTTTACATAATAAAACTATACATAAGCTAGCTATTTACAAACTAACTTACATACTAACTTATATACATATTAACTAGCTTTGCTAAATTTTCATTTCTTTAGTTTCTAAACATACTTCGCATTAGATTTCAATTTCTATAATGGATCAATCTATATATGATCACTACTAAATGTTTTTCACAGTCAGTTTCCATTTAAACTAACTAATTTCATATAAACCGTGAAAACATACACAATTTAATATATACCTCTTGTGTGCTTGATTACCAAAATTGGATGAAATTCAATTTCTTGAATACTTTAATCCTCTAATTAGCTATATAGAAACAGATGGAATTTAGAATTGGAAGGGAGAGCTTCGGCTGGGCTGTTTTGGGCGAGCAGGGAGCTCGGCAGTGGGAGCAGGGTCTGTTTCCTTCTTCTCTCTTGGAACGGCTAGAGTGAGAGTGTTGAGAATGTCTTAAATTTATTAGCTCCTAGCTCAATAGCCTTGCTTAGTGTATTATGGTTAGTTTAATAACCTGCCACATCTTGCTTAGCCACATGACTCATCACCATACGCTTTAGTTTTGAATTTCTCAGCATCATGTGTACATGTTTTTAATTCTTAACTCCCAGCATAGTACCTATTACATAATATTACATAATACACATTATTTACATTACCTTATTATATGTAATTCCAATAAATCATAATTTGATCATTTATACATTTATTGTTATGTACAAAATCGTCCCACTCATTATGGAATTAATCCATAATTAATTTATCACTTTTTGTGTAATAAATCAATTAATTGGAATAACTAATATTTATTCCATTAGCTATTTAAATAGCTTAGCAAGGTTCTACAATGTACTACATTTTCTTTTTTTCTTCCATAAATTGTTTCAAAACAATTTATTTAATATATTGAATATATTAATTTAATACATTTATCCATAAATTAAATATTAATTTAATTTACTAATTTGGCACCAATATTCATTTACATATATATTGGTCCCTTATCTCATATTCAATTTATACATTCGCTTGGCATAATAAATTAGGTCATTACGTAAAAATATTACATTTATATGCAATATATTAACACTCTCATTTTTATTAAACAAAGATACTTACGTTAATTCACTATTTTAATTAAGCAAATTAATCATTTCATTTATGAAATTTAATTCATAATAACTTCATTGCTATTCAAGGCTTATTATTCAAACTCAAGCTCGATTAATTAATATTAATTAATTAATCTTCTTCACTTCCATATTTCATTTTTTGTAGCCAATTCAAGCTAACTAATTTAATAGTTTAATTAACTATTAAATATAACTTTTCAAATATATGTATATATTTTACACATATATATATCCATCACATAAATCACATAACACATATACATTCATACAGTCAAACCCGACACATCTCACAATAAGAATTTTATTTATGAAATTATTATTTAAATAATATTTAAAAATTTGGGTTGTCACATACATGAGTAATTATTTAAAGTCCAAAAATAAGTGGACTTGAAACCCTAATTAAATAAATAGGGTAAGATAAAATTAATATGTTGGACACATGCTAATTTAAGTGGCCCAAATAAGTTAAATGTTAGCCCAAAAGTATTTTATAATTAGCCCAAACACTAGCCCAAATTTGGTGGGGACTTTCTAGATGAATAAATGTGCAAATAATGCATTAAAGAAAAATCAAAAATGGGCTAAATGGAGGGGAAAGTGGACGGGCAACATGGGGGGAGGGTCAAATGGGAGTCATTATTTCCTTTCCTCTCATTTTCAAAGTTGTTCACCAAACCTAGTAGCCTTTGTCCCTAAAACTAACTAACTTATTAGTCTAAAATCCACAAATTGTAGGATAGCAAAGAAAATGAGAGATTGCCATGATTATGTGTAGATATATATAAATTGTATCTATACATTTTTCTAGCCTATAAATAGAGCCCTTTCATTTGTATTCATTTCTTTTCCTAAATTCTAATGCAAGAGGGCACAAAATATTTTAAAAGCAAAAATAGAGAGAAAGAGAGAGAGCAAGGGCTGCTGGGTATACAAGGAGAGAAGCATGAATATCAAAGAAGATGAAAAACTGTTTTTACAATCAAAAACTCTAAATTTCAGTCCACGTTGGACCTTTACCATTTTAAATCTATAAATTATTTTAACAATCCGTCAAAGAGGTGAGTTAGATACATGAGTTATCTATTAAACACAAGCGGTAGCACTCAAAATTATTAAACGAGCAAACCGCGACATTATTTTTCCCAAAACAGTCCAGTCGGGTAACAAAACTAGAGAACAAAAACTATTCCAGGCCAGTTTTGGAAAAAGGTAGTTTTGGTCAATTTGGATGCTCTAAAAATTCTAATCTTTTGTGGTGTTGTAGTATATCAAGTTAACTAGGTCCTGTCCAAAGATGGTAATTTGTTGATATATAGAATGAGAGTTATGACTTTTATAAGAAATTGCGTTTTTAAAAGTAAACTCTAATAACTCCTAAAATACAACTCAGAAAAATGTTAAATTTTTACAGGAGCAATGTTTGATAACAGGAGACTACCGTGTAAATTTCATAATTTTTGAACAAAAAGATAATTTATGATAATTGTAACATATAAAATATGTTACAATTGCAGGAAAAATATATTATCACTAAAATATCATATACTAATATTTTCCAGAAAAGAAAAAAATAAAAAGTTGTTTTGGTATTTTTCATGGTTATGTTTAGGTTATGAATAAATAGATAAATTAAGTTAAATCAAGTTGTAAAACTTGTAAATGTGATTTTATTTATTAATGATCATTATATGATGCATTAAAACTTTATAAGGGTATTTTGGTCATTTTTAATAAAATATTATATGAATGACATGATATGTGTGTTAAATGAATTAAATAGTAAGAGATAAACAATTACATTAAATTGTTTATAAACGATTAAAATATTATTAAATGATTAATAATATTAGTAAATAAATAAAATATTATTAATTGATTAATAATATTCGAAATTAAATAAAATATTATTAAATGAATAATAATATTAATAAATGATTAAAATAGTATTAAATTATTAATAATATTAATAAGTGATTAAGATATTATTAAATAATTAATAATATTAGTAAGTGATTAAAATATTATTAAATGATTAATTATATTCGGGAAGGATTAAAATATTATTAAATGATTAATAATATTAGTTAAGGATTAATAATATTAGTAAATGATTAAAATATTATTAAATGGTTAATAATATTTGTAAATGATTAAGATATTACTAAAGAGTTATTAAAATATTATTAAATGATTAATAATATTATGAGATGAGTGAGATGTTATTAAATGATTAATAATACTTTTGAATGAATAAAATATTATTAAGTAGTTAATAATATTGAAAAGGGAATAAAATATTATTACGTGATTAATAATGATAAGAAGTGATGAAATATTATTTAATATTAAAAGGGAGTTTAAGATAATGATTATGTGATAGAATATTATCAAAGGACAATATTTTACTAATGATTTATTGTAGTATCTAATATTTGATTTATGAGTTATAATATGTTATACTAATTAAAAGATCAATCTTATAAATGATAGGTCTTTCATAAAAGAATAAATTAGATTGCGTAGCAGTAATCGACGGACAAGGCAAGTTTTCCTAACTCAAACTTAAGTTATTATTTTTCAAGCATGTTAGTGGATAATTATTGTTGATTATTCCACATCTATAATGATTATTGGCATTCTCACTTTGTGCAATTGATTTCCTGTTCTATTATTTGAACTGTGAAATAATTAGAGTTCTTTATTCATAAACTGTTTATGAGTCATGTCTCAGCTAGTTGTTTCGGCTAGACTAAATATTAAATTGGTATCGTATGAAACATTCTATTAATTATGAACTGATTTGTTATTGAAAGATCTATACCATTGATTTCGGCTAGACCAATATTGATGTTATGTGTTGAAATCGTAGTATTTCTTTGAAAGCAATCCAAACCATATTGTTGTGGTATGGACTTATAATGTAAGACTGAGATGAATAACCCTGAAAAATAAATCAGGGGAACTTTTATTGTCGGAAACCCGACCCGCACACTATGTTTGAGTATTATGCATAATCACGGGTACAATGAAACTGATCCCTTCACGTACTTGTAGAAGAGTATATTTAGTCTATACGATTAACTTATACTCTTAAGGTATTCAGTATTATTAGCTGATGATTCCTCTAGCAGTTCACGATCCATTGTGATCACTCAGCATGAAATCTGGGTATAATCCCACTTTATTGACTATTATTGCCGTATTGCTAATCTTTCATGGTCAATTGAATATTATTGAATCTTCGAAAGAATTTTAACTCTTTCATTCTTGATGTATTATTCAACATGAAATTTAAGAAAATTCTTGTTATTTGAAATGGTTTATTGTTCAACTACTTCACAATTTTTAAAATATTGTTGAAGTTCCAGAAATTTAAACTCTTCTATTCATGATATATCTTTTATTGTACGCTTTAACTTGCTGAGCAAATTAGTTGCTCACCCTTGCTTAAAATAAAACTTTTCAGCTAAAGTCGAGGTAGTCGAAGGGTCTAAGAAGGATAAAGGCAAAGCGAAGGCGACCGAATAGTGTCACTTATGTAATGAATATTATGTTGTATTTTGACTTAAACCGTTTGTATTATTAGGTATGCAATGTTAAGGTTAGTAAGACCTGGGATGATTATATATTTTGTTTTAAGTTAATGGAATGAATAATGTAATTCATAAGGAATGGGTAGATGAATGTGATGTATATGATGTATCGTGAGCACCGAATCTGAGGTTCAAGGGACCCGGATTTCGGGGCGTCACAAGGCTGATCACCTACCGTTCATGGTTAAGAGTTCTTGGTCCCCATGACCACTCAGTTAAATATGATATTTTTCATGATAATGAGAAACGTTGAATTCTCAGTTATGTGTTTTCTTTGTTTTGAAATTCTAAAACCTTCTAATAGAACTTGTTGAGACGTTGTATATTTTAAATTATTTGTTCGTTACTCAAAAAATTTCATCGATTGTGATTGTTGAGATTATAGAACTTGTTGAGCTATTTAAGCTCACTATTGCATTGTTGTGTATTTCAGCAAGAACAGAGGAGGCCGAAGGGTCTCGTAGCAAGGCGAAAGGAAAGGTGTCTTTAAGCTAGAGGTGTAGTTTTAATATTATAATAGTTACATTTTATATTAATGTAGTAAGCTATTGTAATATATAGGGGTTGTTTGATAAAAACTGAATGAATCTTAATCTGAATCTAAATCTGAATGAGCTGAATCTGAATCTGAATGAAAAAAATTGTTTGATAATTGATACGTCTGAAACATCTGAATGAGTGTATTTTACAATATTAACCTTTAAAGATGTTTTTGAACTACTTTATTTAATAATTTAAAACATATGCAACATAAATACATATTAATTTTAATAAAAAAATATTTTAATTATAAAATCTTTTATTAAGTATTTGATAATCATAAACTTTTTTGATAATTATAAAGGATAAATAATAATTATATATTACTTCTAACATTATCTCTTAATATTTTACTAATTTTTTATTTCTACAATTCCTATTACAAGACAAGCCCTTCAGCACATGCTCCTCCCCCACTAACAACATCACCGTCCCCGATGTTTCTTCTCCCCCACTACCCACCCTGCAATTCTCTTTGGTATTGGCATGTGAGAAATGATCGGGGTCTTCGAATATTTTTTTGATGTCGTTTTTTTTTTAATTTGAGATGATAAAGGGAAAGATGGGGCGGCAACGACAGAGGTAGAGGAAGGGGTGGATGCCATTGCAGGAGAGGAAGGAGGTGAACAGGCTTCTGAAGATCGACAGAAACTGGGTTTTGAGGAAGAGGAAAGAGGAAGGAGCTCCGGGCAATACAAGGGACGTGCAAGTAAAAAGCTATTCAGCCAAGCAGCGGATTCAATCAGCCAAATAAATCAGGCTTACTCGGTCAGACGAATTCAGCCTCATTCAGATTTGTACTTGCACAAACAAACAAGCTTAATGGCTTATTCGGTCAGATCCGCCCTCATTCAGACGCAATAAGTTCCAATCAAATAGGGCCATAGTTTGAGACATGATGTATTGTAACATATATATTCTATGTTTTTGGGACAACTTAGTATGTGAACTTATGTTTCGAGACCTGGGAATGTAATAATAATATATTTTTATGATGTTATCATGAGATGAATTTAATTTTATTAAATGGGTAGTAATGTCTATGTTTAAAAATAGTGACCATTAAATCAGTTGTAGCTAGCATAGAGATTTGGGGGTGTCACACTATGTCCTAAAGTTTGTCATCATAATTTTATTATTATGTCACCACTACTAAACTAACAATTCATTAAGTTCAAGGTTTAACATGGAATAAAAATACATCATTAATATTCACAAATTTTATAAGTAAGCCTTTTTTCCTCTTTTTTTTACGGAACTTAGGGATAAATATATAAACTCCCCACAAATTTATTTTTACTTATTCCATTTCTATATGTCATCTCATCTGAAAAGAAAATTTGCAGCCTTAAATGAGTGGCTAATTGCTTTGTTGTACCAAATTTATCATAAGTAATATTTGATGAATTACTAAAAGAGAAAACAAAATTGAGAGAAATAAGATCAAGCTATTCGATTAACATATATAAGAGTCATACTTTACATGAATGTTACAAGAAACAACCAATTCTCCTATACAATTCAAAATGGAAGAGGTTGAGGTGGTCAATAGTTAGAGTGAGCAAACTATCATCGTTATCTCATTTGCTCAAAGCATTGCAAACTTGAAGTGAGATGAACAAAAGTTTCTTCTCTACATGGAATTGTGAGACTGTGGCGCCCCCAAATCCAGGTCCCTTGAACCTCATATCTGGTACGTCACGATACATCATCTTCATACCTACTCTATAACTAATGCGGAAAATATAAACATATATTATTTATTTCAGAGTATTCTACAACATTTCCCAAGGTCTACAACCTTTATCTTGATACATTCCTTTAATAACGTACATAAGGTTTACATAAGTAACTTACATCTAAATAACTTAATAGTTAACGTGCATATCAACCTAATCTGGTCCTTTGCATTTGCCTCTATCCTTCCTTGAACATTCGTCTTAATCTGAAATGTTTTATCATGATATAGCAAGAGTGAGCAACTACTTTGCTCAGCAAGTTTAAATACAAAGAAGATATATCATGATTGAAGAAAAGAATATAGCTTTAAATTTTTTTTAACAATATAATAATTGTGAAAGAGCATGAGTCAAAATTTCAATGATTGAATGACTGAATTCAATAATACAGGGTGTCAATAATGACCATGAACCAATTTAACTGAACCTTAAAGTAATGAAGGTGATCAGTCTTTCATACCTGGTGAACATATGCAACATGCACTAAGTGCGAATCAATAATCATAGATATGGAATAATCAACAATAATTATCCACTAACATGCTTGAAAGATAATAACTCGAATTTGAGTTAAGGAACTTGCCTTGATTGGAGATTACCGCTGTAATTTAACTTAACTTCTCTCCACAAATCCTACACAATTGTATTTACATGCACATACATATTAGCTAATTTAATATGTTGCAAAACATGCATGTATATTCTTTATCAATAAATATTAGTTAATAAAAACTAATATTATTTGTACTTTATTCAAAACCAATCTTGGTTTCTTTAGAAACTTATTCATCTTAATCCTTAATATAAATAATAAGGGTCACACATATTTTAAGATGTAAATATTTTACATCTTGAAGCTTAAACCATTTATATTATATTTCAGAAATATCTTTTAACTTTACTCGTAAATTCGGAGTTTAAACAACTAATACATGGCTTTTATATTATTTCTTTAATTTAAATAATTTTTATATCTTTTTATCTGTCTATGTGTCAACTCGGACCATTGCCTAATAAATAAATATTTTATCTCGCCAACACATTAGCTTTGTGCTTCATTTAGTGAATAAATCACATTTTTGCTTAAGTATATATATATGCATCGCAATATAAATCTAGGCTCAAAACCTTCATTTTGAACCCCGAAAACCTCAATTTCTCTACTTTTATGATTATTACACTTTTTAACTGTTTCATGCTTTTCATTTCGCTATAAAACCATTTTACATACCATCGCCGGCTTCCGTTTGCTTAAAAATAAATTTTCATATTTTTAATATATTTTTATTGCATTAATTATGCCCGGAATGAATTCTCATGGCATAAATTTATCAAAAACGTCAAAACTCTCATATTGGGACTTTATTAAACTTAACTTTGCTTAAAATCTCGCCCGAACGCGATTCGGAACGACGAATGTCAAAACAGCCCGGCGTGCCGACGCTCGGCGTCGCTCAAATTTTAGTTCTGACATGCCTTTTTGCCTATTTTTAATTATTAAACCATAAATCACATAACAGCGAAATTTTGGGCATAATATAAACCTCATGGCGTAGTATTTTAAAAAAATTTCTAACTGCGAAAAGGAATCACGAAAGTCGCTCAAAACCGCGCGCCAAAAGCATGTCAGGCAGCTGCCCAGCAGCGCAGCACGGCGTGCGCGCGCTGCCCAGCTGCTGCTGCTGCTGCTCATGCTGCTGGTGCACTTTTTGCGATTTTCTCACGCCTTGATCGTTTATTGGATTGATTCGAATTTCGGATATGTTATACATGGTATACCAGACTATGTTTAAAAAATATAACCCCTCCCATCCGGGTTCATTATGCTGCCTAAACAACGCCCCTAAAATGGCTGTAGAGGCCAATTTTCAAAACGCGCGTTTACACGTCAAAACTCGTCGTGCTTCATTCCGGCTCGTTTTGCTACCTAACCAAGTCTTGTTTAACATATTAAGACACGTCTAAAGTCTTGGCTTCGAAAAATTCCAAGTTTTTCATCATTTTTACTCTTTATGGTCTTAAATTTTCAATTTTCGCGTTTAGAGGTCAAAACTCGCCTCGACGCGTTTCAACCCAACTTGCTTTACAAATAAGTCTTATTTAACACAATAAGACTCGTTTAAAGTATCGGCTTCATAAAATTCCAAGTTTTTACCATTTTTACCCTTTATGGCCATTTATCGCGTATAACGCGTATATTATCGAATTTATCCGATTTCTTCGCATTTTACCCTCGTATACCTCGTAATGCGTATCCTTATTACTCCACACAAATCAACCTAGTCTCCAAGGCTCTAATTTCAGTTTTCATCGATACATAAGCTAATATTTACACTATATAGCTTACTAACTTTCCCAATTTCTCATTTCTTGATTCAATTCCAATTATGGTACATTAGATATCCGAGGATCAAAACTAGATTTAACATATAGACTTTTAGTCTAAATTCATAATCTAACCAACTTTTGTTCAATAATTTAACTTTCTAATCATTTAAGCAAAATTTCATGAATTATTACTAAAATTCGAAATTGAATGCGATTTTATACCTCTTGAGCGGTGAATTAGAGTTTCCAATGCCTCCCAAGCTTCAATTTTCGGTTTAAGCTCGATTTCACTTAGAATTGGAAAGTTGAGAATTCACAGCTTCCTTGTTTCTATGGCTTAGAGAGAGAATTGGCTAAGAGAGGAGAAGAAGATTAGTTTGCTAGCTTAAATAGAAGAGATGATGTCCTCCCTTCCTTGGCCTTCATGAAAATTTCTTGCTCCCTACTCTCTCTCTCTCTCTCTCTCTCACTCACGGCATATAAGGAAGAAATCTGGCTTGCTCCCTAATTTTTCAACAGTGAGGGTTTATAAAGAAAATTCCAAATTTGACTTAGAATATTAAATAACTCCTTTACCCTCTTGAAAATACATAAAATATATAAATAATCATTAATATATAAATTATGTATTCCAAAATAAAAACATAACATAAAAATATTTTTATTACATTCTCATTTTATATATGCAAAATAAATGCGTTAAGCATAATTTACCATACAAAAGAAATTACTCATTCACTTAAGATATTATACTAAAAATATAACTCCTTGTCTCGTTAAAATAATTACATACAAGAATTTATTTTTAATATTCTTGGGTAAAGTATATAAAATATTATATACACTTAAGCTGCCTCTTTCGCTTTGTTACACAAATTATTTTCAACACGTTATTTCCTCGCGTAATAAATATATACATATAGATATATATTTTTATTACCTCGCAGCAATTCAATATATTGCGCATGATCATATATCACATATAGAAAATAAATAATAAATTTATTTTCTCACATTATAAATTGTTTATATCAATTTATTTACATATATAATTAAAATAATAATCGCTCTTTATTAAAATAATTCAATGCTAGAAGTTATTTTAATAACGTTTATTTAAAGTATACAATAATTCTTGCATACTTAAACTAATTATTTTCTCGTTCCTTCTATAAATTGTTTTCAACAATTTAACTGTAATAAATATAATAATATATTTATTACATTAAAAACATGCATACATTACACTCAATAATGTAATATATGATTTCTTCAATAAAATGGTGGTTATACATTCAGTATATTTAATGCCACCACATTAAAATAATTTAATATTATAAATTATTTTAACTTACTTATTTTAATCTTACCCATCTTACTCCTTGTAATAAATTGCTCCTATAATTTACGTACATATAATATTTATTATACACCAAAATCACATATTGCATAGTTAATACCCACTTATGCAATAAAATCTTACATAACATAATTTAACCTTGACTTTCATATATTTGGCTAGACATTTAATTTAATGTCTAAATAAAATCTCTTAATACAGTTTACTGCATTCAATAAGCCTTTATGATATGGCTTGTCATATATATCATTTAGTAATCTTACTCTTCAACCTTTCTATTGTTCACATTTAATTCTCTTTACATTCTTTTAAATATCAAACCATATAGGTTTTTCTGAAAATTTTAACCATTCATCTGCTTCCAATCTAGGTTTTATTCTTTAAACCTTTATTTATTTATTCGAGATCTTATTTATAAGTCTCATAAATTTTCGGGTTGTCATAGAGACCACCCATAGGATGATCAAATCCAAATTCTTCTTATGCTTGGCTTAACAAGTTTTGAAACGACGGATTGTTCAAATATGATATTGGGACTACAAATCTCTTTTGTGTTTCGTCAACATAAACTGCAAAGTGGCCTTTTGGCATAGATGTGGCTGCTTGAGCTGAAACTACTCATCTGAAGAGTTGCTTAGCATGTACATTTTTTAGCAACCGGATTATGAAGCCCCTAAATTCGGGTCACCTTAACCTCGGGTATGGTGCTCCACGATACACTCATTCAATACAATTCTTAATGACATAAATGTAATCTCTATTTTATTACAATATATCTTAATCTAATCCCAGGTTTTCTAACCTTTACAAATACACGCATATAAAATCCTTCAAATTCATTACAAATATTTTAAATATTTAATTATTGCATAACATGCTTCTTACTCATTCATCTTCCCTTTCCCTTTATCTTTGCCTGATCCTTCGGCATTCTCAGGTTTAGCTGCAAATATATGTTTTTGTTGGGAAAAGTACGCCTAAAAAAATCTTTTTCCCAGGATTACTTTTCCGTCTTTGTGCAATTAAATATGAAATCAACAAAACCAATTATGAGAACGAAAATAACAAATAAACACCCACAAGCAAGACACCAAATTTACGTGGAAAACCCTCTAAAACTAAGAGGTAAAAACCACGAGTCAAACTCCGAATCTCCACTATATCAAACTAATGGGCTTACAATAATCTTCTCAAGTTTTACGCCCTAAAACTTGAGGTTACACAATAAATCGAGAGAGTACAAATCTCAATTGAACGGAGATGGCGATAGATACCCACAAGCAACAAATTGTAATCCTCTCAATTTATTCTTTCGATACCTTCTTGCTACCGAGTTTCTCTCATGTAATAATAAGACTCCCTCATAGCCTTATTTATAGTACTCTTCCTAATCCATTCTTATTATGGATTAGAAACAATTTATTCTCCTAATCAAATTAGGATCACATCTCCTTGTCTTAGTCACCAACCAATCTAAGAAGTAAATCCTTTTTCAACTTGGTTTCCAATAGCACTTCTACTAATTAACATAATATTAGTAGGCTCTCCATAATTTGATTCCAACTTGGATTCTATCTCATGGGTAGGGGTGTAAACGGATATATACGGATTCGGATACAGTAGTATCCGTATCCGTTTATTTGTGGATACCTTTAAACCGAATACGGATAATATCCGCTTTTTTCCGAATACGAATAATATCCGCTTTTTCTCGAATACGGATGCGGACGCATACGAATTTTCCGGTTACCATTTGCAGTCCTAACTATAACTAGAATAAGAAAAAAAATAATGATTTTTAAAGTATATTTTATTAATGAATGAATGTTAATTTATTTATTTTTAATAAATAGTTAAATACAATAATCAATGTTCTAAATTACAATTCAAATAAGTTTTTATCATTTTTAAAATCCTAAATTTCAAAATGAATGCTCTACTTATTAATATTTAGATGTCTATTAATAAGTAGATGTCCATTTTATGTGTGTGGAGTAATACCGTAGCGTGTATGAATATTTATAATTTATAATTAGATTCAAAAGTTTACATTGAATATTTAATTATTTTTTCTCAAATACTTGATTAAAACTTTAATAATATATTTATTGAGACTTTTATTTATAATTTATCCTCAATACATAGATTACAATTTACATAGACTAGCGCATGTATGTGTGAATATTTATTTATTATATAAGGAATGCCACTTAAAAAAATATTTTGCTTATTATATAATAATATATATATATATATATATAAGTTATTTAGATACGAATTCCGGATATGGATTCGAATCTGGATATCCGCTATCTGCCGGATATATTTACGGTCGGATGTTAAACGAATACGAATACGCCTATATCCGTATTCGTATCCGTTTATTTGCGGATATCTTTAAACCGAATACGGATATATCCGTTTTTTTTCGAATACGAATAATATCCACTTGTTTTCGAATACGAATGCGGACGAATACGAATTTTTCGGTTACCATTTACAGCCCTACTCATGGGTGATGACCCACACCCAACAGTTTTAAGCAAGAATGAGCATTTAATTGCCTAGCAATTATAAGCAGTTGAATAAATAACGTTCTCGGGATTAAAATAATATTTTTTTTCTGAAATCTTTAACAGTTGAACAATGATTGTGAAGCTGCTCGAATAAACAGGAATAAATTAGATTTCTATCATTTAACATCTTTAATATTACACTGACAAATCACAACAATTGAAAACATTCTTTTAACAGTTAGCATAAACATATTTTTCAACATAGTTCATGAATAAACAGAACTTTAAAATCTTATACAGTCAATTATAGATTCTTTCTTCTTTAGTTTTGCTCATAAATGCTGATATTAGTCTAATACGTTATTACATATAATTAAATTGGCTCACATAACTACATTATTGCACGGAGTGCAACATGTACAATTACTTGTCCAAAATTATTTGATTTGACACAAACAACTTATCACAAATAAATAATTACCACGAATAAATAATTATCACAAATAATATCTCAACCATAAATGGAATAGTTCAAGAATCGAGTTAAGCTGAATCAAATGACAATAACTCCTTTTTTAATTCACATAGTATAATGCACTTCATATAACAAATGAAATTCAGCAATCTAAACGTACGTCGTTGCACGGAGTGCACATAAGAATAGAAAACTTGCATATAATAATAAACTTGTACAAGTTAGAAAATTTGCTCAAGATGAGGAAACTTGCACAATATACAAAATTTGACTATTTTCTAGCTCAATAAATCTTTTCTGCAATTGACCTTCAAATATTTTTCATTCCCTTAATTTCTCTTAATTTCCTTACTCTCCTGTCTCTCTCTTCTTTTCTCTTTCTCACGCCTCTTATCTCACTTTTTCTTCTAACCTCTCTTTTCTTTTAGAAATCAAAGCAGATGTTCCATTATATATATATAGGTAGGTACACATATAGCTATATATATATATATATATATATATATATATATATTATATCAACTAGCTAGTTGACTCATGTATGCCTATATATATATATATATTGATAGGCTAGGATATGTATGCTTAACTAGCTTAATACTTACTACATAATTTGCCACTTGGTTCTATTTACACTTTGCCACAATTCCCAGATGTGACTTAAATGAGATTCCTTTTCCAATTCTTATCTTATGCCAACCAGCTACTCTCTAGCACATTCCAACAATTTCCTTCCATATATTAAAAAATGTCTAGTATTCATTATTTAACTAATTGCTAAAGTAGTGGTGTGGTGGCTTAGTAAATTATTATTATTATTATTTATTTATTTTAATTCCCATGTGATGGAATTTATTTAATGTGCTAGAATGCTTAGTAAGTATGGAATTTGTTAGAGTGAACTGCTATTCTTCTCAAGTTTTGGTAAGGAATTAATCAGTTGTTTGTTGCTTGAATAGAAGGAAAGTAAAGAAGCTTTGGCTGTGGAGTAGCAATATTATTAGAATACATATATATAGAAGAAAACTAGTATATGCCATCATTTTCAGACAGAGGACACACCTTTACATTTCACAAGGTTATGCCTCCCAACAAAACTATTGGCCAGCTGCAGACTTGATGCATACCAATGGACAGTGGTTGTGTGGTCTTATATACAATATATACAGCTCTTATAATAATGTATTTATATACTGTCTGGACAAACTTTTTTATGTTGTGTTGTGCATTTGATACAATTTGTGGTCGATAAGTAACAAGGGACACCTATACTGATAATACGAAACATGGGGGTCAAACAAGTTGGTTGCTCATTTGACAATGTTTTTGGAAGATGAAATATTCACTATACTTCAGGCATATCAGAAAAAAGATTGATAATAAATTCATTTGGATTGCAAGTTTAATTGGAAAGCATTCAGGAATTGGTTTCATTGAGGGTTGCTTTCCACAATAATGATGCTTTTACTTAAACCTATTTCACAAACTCCTCCCTATGTTTCAAATGATTGTATCATTGAAATCAACGTACACCAGTAAAATCAACAAGACAGCCTCAACCTGATCTCATTTCTCCAAAACGCTAATTTCAACTAATACTCACATTTCTCACATCTCATGTTGAAAAGTAGGGGACTTTTCAGTATTTTCTGGTGTATTTGCTATATGAATTTTTGAACTGCATTTGGAACTTGGTATAAAAATGGGCATTTCATATTTTCATCTCTTAATTTTGCAACTGAATCAGATGATTTACGTAAATCCCCTACTCTTCAACATTAGAATTTGCTGACCCAAGCATTTATTTGTTACATACACAAATAGAGAGCAAGAGAAGTATGCCTTGATGTTTGACCAAGGAAATATCTTTCCCAATTGTGTGATTCTCAATAGACACAAAAGTATAATAAATAAGCAGAGAATTTGATAGAAATTACTTAAATTTCTATGTATAATTAATATTCTCATAGGAGGAACATTTTTCCCTCCTAAAATAATATTCATTAGGAGAGGAAAAACAAAAAACTATGTACTTGGAGATGTTGATTATAGCTTTACAAATTTGTAGTATGCTAAGAGCCTAAGCTATGCTAATTTCCCAATTCAAAATTTGCTCAAACTAGAAATGAAATGAGATAGAAGAATGTATCCTCCCTGCAGGGAATTGTGAGACCACCCATGGGATGATCATATCGGAATTCTTCCTCAGCTTGACTTAACAAGTGTCGGAATGAAGGCTGGTTCAACAATGATATCGGAATCACAAATCTTTTCTTGTTCCCCACTCCAACATAAACTGCTAAATAGCCCTTTGGAACATCAATGGCTGACGAAGCTGCATTGCTCGCTGTCAATAAAGATCTTTGAAGAATTTGCTTAGCATGAATAATACGAGGCATACGAATAGCCATGATTTATCTATAAGGATATTTTACTTTATTTTTTGCAAAAGTGAACAAGAAAAAGAGAAATCCTTAAGGGCTTGTAGAATGAGTAAAAGCTGTGAAAATAGTTGTAGATGACTTGTCCTAATTTCAAGTCCAAATAATGCATATATATAGATGTATGAGCAAGCGGTGATCCTTCAAGTGGACAACTGAGAGACAATGCCATCTGAAAGATCTCATGGTTTTGTCTTGCAACTTGTTATCATAAATTAGATGATAGGCTAAATCATATATGTTGTTGAAGAACATCTTGTCCTACCAGTACTTTGGTACCATAGCAAAATGAGGACCCCTTTGGCAAAAGAATATGTTTGAGACATCTGATTGGGAGTCCTCTTCTATCTCAAATATATGGGCAACCTCTTAATAAATATAAGTTAGGCCATCTCAAAGGTCACATGGTTTTGTCTTCCAACTTATTATGAAGAAATTGGAATGATAGACTTTCAATCATATATGATGTTGATGAACATCATCTCCAATCACTCCCCTTGGATAAAAACTCTAGATATATACATATATATATATATATATAATATAAATAAATAAATAACATGTTTGGGACTCTTTTTCTTTTGCTGGTTAAGTTTCTATCTGATGTTCAGTCAAAACCTCTAAAATAGAAATGGTCCAAACAAAGACTTTCCCTCAAGCAACTTCAATATTTTTTTTAAACTAAATAGAATGGATCAAATATGAAATGTCAACTCTGTCTCTCACTATGAATATAAGAACACATTATTTAATAAAATAGATATATGATTATAAATTAAAGTTCAAGATATTTCCGGCTTCCCCCTCAATGAAATGCTGCATTGAGCGAAAGAGGATGTTGTTATTATGTGAAAACCAAAAGAACGTCAGTAGGCTCATAAAGATTCAGTACAAAATATGTGTGAAAGCATGATGTACATTGTTGATCCCTCTAACTAATTGCTTAAGCTTTAGGGGAGTTGGAGCTTAAGAGACCTTGGTAACTTAACAATAGAGCTTATATTTTGATATAATAATTCATGTCAACAGAGCTTGGTTAAAGAAACAGATTGTGAACAATTATATTAAAGGAAGCAAATGTAAACTGAAATTACTACTGAATTTATAGTGCCAAAAACAAAAATTGCAGTGAGGCTTTTGATCCTGAAACTTGACCAAAAAACTGATGCCTTCCATTAATATTTTTTAGCATGAGAATACATACATTTACTTCCCAGCTATATAATTGAGAAAAGTAATGAATTCTACACAATACAAAGTGATGACAACTCTACAAAATTCTGTATTTCTGCTCAAGCGTGAGGCGAGGTCAATGAAGATGTCTTCTCTGCAGGGAAATGCTTCCTTAAGTCAATCTGAGGAAGCATTAGCAAAGAGTACATATATATAGTACATGCATGACATAGCCAAATGGAATAACTAAAATCCCCTACTTTTCAACTTGAGATTTTTCTGACCTAAGCATTAGTCAGTTACATATATATAAAACACAGATACACTCAAATATATACACAGAGATGAGGTATTTTTCTTTTCTTTTATTATTATTATTATTATTATTTTGTAATTTTAGTATCTGCTTGTACTTATAGGTCCCAATTGTTTGCTTCACAACAGCCATACATTGTTAGTATAAATCCAATGAATGAAATTCCAACTAAAAGGTAATTTTCCTCTGAAATAAGCAAAGAACTTGAGAGGAATTACTTTAATTTTTATACATGATATTCTCATAGTATAAACATTGTTCCCTCCTGAAAAAATTTTCATTAGGAGAGTAAAAACAAAAAATAATGTACATGCAAATGTTGATTGTAGCTTTACAAAATTGTAGTATGCTAAGAGCCTAAGCTATGCTAATTTCCCAATTCAAAATTGGCTCAAACCAGAAATGAGATCGACAAATGTATCCTCTCTGCAGGGAATTGTGAGGCCACCCATGGGATGATCATATCCGAATTCTTCCTCAGCTTGGCTTAACAAGTATTGGAATGAAGGCTGGTTCAACATTGATATTGGAATCACAAATCTTTTCTTTTCCCCCTCTCCAACATAAACGGCTAAATAGCCCTTTGTAACATCTATGGCTGATGAAATTGCATTGCTTGTTGTCAATAAGGATCGTCGAAGAACTTGCTTAGCACGAATGATACGAGGCATACGGATAGCCATGGTTTTAACTATGAGGATATTTCTTTCCAAAAGAAAACAAGAAAAGAGAAATCTTGAAGGGATTTTAGAATGAGTAAAAGCTGTGAAAATAGAGTGTGTTGAGGATTTGTGCCTAGTTTCAAGTCTGAAATGTGTATATATAGATGTATTAACCAAGTGGTTGTCCTTCAAGTGGGCAGTTGAATGGGGGACAACTGAGAGACAATGCCATCTGAAAGATCATATGGTTTTCTCTTCCAACTAATTATCAAGAAATTAGGATGATAGGCGAAATCATGTATGTTAACAATAACATACTGTCCTACAAGTCCTGGTACCATAGCAAAGAAAGGAACTATTGGACAGGATATATATATATATATATCTTTGGGACATCTAATTGGGAATCCTATTCTATCTCAAGTTTATTGACAACCTTTTAATAAATAGAAGTTGGACCATTTTTTGAAAGATCACATGGTTCTGTCTTCCAACTTATTATCAAGAAATTAATATGATAGACTTTAGTCATATATGTTGTTGAAGAACATCACCACCCCCACCATTTCCCCTTCAATAAAAATCATGTACGGGACTTTTTTTAATTTTTTGTGCTGGTTAATTTTCTAGCTGATAGTCAGTCGCAAAAAATGAAGTCGTTCAAACAAAGACTTCTCCTCAGGCAACTTCAATAATTGTGAAGGAAAAATATGGGAAGGCAAAGGAGAAATGTAAGGACTTGTGGAACAAATGAAAGTTTAATTTATTTATTTTTATCTTAATTCATGTCCACATGTTGATAGAAGCATTAAAATTTGAATGAACTCAGAACCTGTTGAATTATGCTTGAAATCTCAGTGACCTAGAAACTAGAGAATTAAATTCGAGATAGAAGACACTTTTGAGTTATATAGCTTATAGTGATAACAGGATTCTGTATTGAGAATGCAGGCATGGAGCTTATTGTTGTTATGCCAGAACTGAGAAAAGTTCCTTTATTGAATGAGCTAGCTAATATATAAATTTGCATATCGGCAATTTTATTTTTACTATTTCAACTTTTATCTGTTCTCTAAGCTAAAAAGAAAATTTGCTGTCTTAGTTGAGAGGTTACTGGTTGTTTTGAAGACACCATAAGTTCATGTAGAAAATATATAAATATTGATGAATTAATAAAAGAAACATTAAATAGAGATATCAAAATGTTAATTATCATTTAGCAGTTATAATTTACATGAATGTTACAAGAAACAACCAATTCTCCAAATTCAAAATCGGAGAGGTTGAGAAAGTTAATTGTTAGAGTGAGCATGCCATATTAGCATTGCAAACTAGAAGTGATATGAACGAAAGTTTCTTCTCTACAAGGGATAGTGAGACCACCCATAGGATGATCAAACCCGAACTCTTCTTCAGCCTGGCTTAGCAAGCTTTGGAATGAAGGATTGTTCAAATATGATATGGGGACTACAAATCGCTTCTTTTGTGTTTCGCCTACATAAACAGCAAAGTGGCCTTTTGGCACGGATGTAGCAGCTGGAGCATTTGAAAGTACTCGTCTGAAGAGTTGCTTGGCAGGTACATTTTTTAGCAAGCGGATAGCCATTATAGAGTGAACTGATATTCTTCTAGAGTATTGGTAAGTAATTGATCTGTTGTAGCTGATAGAAATAAAGAAAAGAAGCTTTAGCTGTGGAGTGGAAATATTAGGATACTTGTATATATAGGAAAACTACATGCCATCAATTTCAAACAGAAGACAAACCTTTACATTTCACATGGTTATGCCTCCCACCAAAACAGCTGCCATGGATACGACTGTTTGGGGTATGATTTTATATATGTGAGAGGATTTTTTCAATGCAAACCACATTAAGCAAAAACTGGAGGCCAGAAAAATAAAACAATCTGTATGCCAGCTGCAGATATAACTTGTTGCAGATTCCAGAAATCCAAAAACCTACCAGATGGGCTAAACGTACCATATATGTTGTTGAAGAACATCATGTCCAACCAGAACTTTGGTACCATAGCAAATTGAGGACCCCTTTGGCAAAAATATATGTTTGAGACATGTATTGGCAACCTCTTAATAAATCATAGTTGGGCCATCTCAAAGATCACATGGTTTTGTCTACCTACTTAATATCAAGAAATTAAAATGAGATTGACTTTTAATCAGATATGTTGTTGATGAACATCATCTCCAATCACTCCCCTTCGATAAAAACTATAGGTATATACATATGTATATAATAAATAAAAATAATA
The DNA here is from genome assembly GCA_034770075.1 of Aralia elata. Classification (NCBI taxonomy): domain Eukaryota; kingdom Viridiplantae; phylum Streptophyta; class Magnoliopsida; order Apiales; family Araliaceae; genus Aralia; species Aralia elata. The sequence continues at coordinate 73,868,896 of CM068383.1, forward strand.
ATAAAAACATGTTTGGGACTCTTTTTCTTTTGCTGGTTAAGTTTCTATCTGATGTTCAGTCACAACCACTAAATAGAAGTGGTCCAAACAAGGACTTCCCCTCAGGTAGCTTCAATATTTATTTATTTTTATTAAATACAACGGATCGAATATGAAATGTCAACTATCTGTATCTAGCTCTGAATATAAGAACAAATTATTTAATAAAAATAGATATATGATTATAAATTACAGTTCAAGATATTTCCAACTTCACCCTCAATGAAATGCTGCATTAGCTCTGAATATAAGAACAAATTATTTAATAAAAATAGATATATGATTATAAATTACAGTTCAAGGTATTTCCAACTTCACCCTCAATGAAATGCTGCATTGAGCCAAAGAGGATTCTGGTATTATCCAAAAACCAAAAGGACATCAGCAGCCAAAGAGGATTCTGGTATTATACAAAATATGTGTGAAAGCTACATATACATTGTTGAACCCTCTATATAATAGCTTAAGCTTTTAGAGTTGTTGGAGCTTTAGAGCGGTTGGTAAATTAACAATTGAGTTTAAATTTTGTTATAATAATTCATGTCAATAGAACTTGGTTAAGGGAACAGATTGTGAAAAATTAAATTAAAGAAGCAAATGTATACTAAAATTACTACTGAATTTATAGTGCCAATAAATAAAATTAAAATTGCACTATTATGCTTTTGCTTCTAAAATTTGACTGAGAGTGTGAAAGAAAGTGATGACTTCCATTTACATTTTTTTGACATGGGAATACATATTTCTATTTCCCAACTATATAATTGAGAAAAGGAAAACATAGCCAAATGGAATAACTAAAATCCCCTACTTTTCAACTTGGGATTTTTCTGATCTAAGCTTACATATATGCAAAACACTGATACACAACCCAAATATATAAACAAAGAGAACTACTTTATTAATTTATTTATTTTATTGTTGGTATAAATCCAATGAATGAAATTCCAACTAAAAGGTATTTTTGCACTGAAATAAGCAGAGAACTTGAGATGAATTACTTTAATTTTTATACATAATATTCTCATAGTATGAACATTTTTCCCTCCTAAAAACTCTTCATTAGGAGAGGAAAAACAAAAACTTTTGTACATGGATATGTTACTTATAGCTTTACAAAATTGTGGTATGCTAAGAGCCTAAAATATGCTAATTTCCCAATTCACTATCCACTCAACCAGAAATGAGATCGACGAATGTATCCTCTCTGCAGGGAATTGTGAGACCACCCATTGGATGATCATATCCGAATTCTTCCTCAGCTTGACTTAACAAGTATTGGAATGAAGGCTGGTTCAACATTGATATTGGAATCACAAATCTTTTCTTTTCCCCCTCTCCAACATAAACGGCTAAATAGCCTTTAGGAACATCTATGGCTGATGAAGCTGCATTGCTTGTTGTCAATAAAGATCGTCGAAGAATTTGCTTAGCATGAATGATACGGGGTATACGAATAGCCATGGTTTTATGTGGAAGGATATTTCTTTCCAAAAGAGAACAAGAAAATAGAAATCTTGAAGTGCTTGTAGAATGAGTAAAAGCTGTGAAAATAGAGTTTGTTGAGGATTGCCTAGTTTTAAGTCCAAAGTGTGTATATATAGATGTATTAACCAAGTGGGCAGTTGAGTGGGGACAACTGAGAGACAATGTCATCTGAAAGATCATATGGCTTTGTCTTCCAAATTATTATCAAGAAATTAGGACGACAGGCGAAATCATATATGCTGTTGAATAACATCATGTCCTACAAGTCCTGGTACCATAGCAAAGAGAGTACCTGTTGGACATCTAATTGAGAATCCTATTCTATCTCAAGGTTATTGACAACCTCTTAAGAAATAGAAGTCTGACCATTTGAAAGATAGATCACATGGTTTTGTCTTCCAACTTATTATCAAGAAATTAATAGGATAGACTTTAGTCATATACGTTGTTGAAGAACATCATCTCCCCACCATTTCCCCTTCAATAAAAATCATTTTCAGGACTTTTTTTTTATTTTTTATGCTGGTTAATTTTCTAGCTGATATTCAGTCACAAAAAATGAAGTGGTTCAAACAAAGACTTCTCCTCAGGCAACTTCAATATTTTATCCACTAAATAGAATTGATCAAATATGAAATATCAGTCATGAATTATATCAACTCATGTTGTCTCTCTTTTTATTTTATTCTCCCAGACATAAACTGCCAAAAACAGAAATTTGGGGGACATCTAGAAATGCTGAAGTTCCAAGGTTTTCTGTAATTGTGATATCCCGGAGTTTTTGTAAATTATTTTAATAAAAGTAAAGTAAAAATTTAATAAATAAAATTCTTATTATGAGACGTATTGGTTTGAATTAATATATAAATATATATGTGTTATATATATATATATATATATATATATATATATATATATATATATATACGGGATTTATGGGATGAATTTTACATTTCTTAGCTAATTTAAACATTTAAAAGAAGCCAAGAAAACTAATTAATTTATATTAATTAATTAAGGATAATATAAAATTATATTATAAGTTAATATAATTTGAACAATATGTCTTTTGTAGCAACCAATTAAATTACGATGAATTAAATTTCATATACGAGCTAATGAATTCTGTTATTTAAAATTTGTGAATTGATATATGCATTTTGTTGAGGGAGTTAATTCAAACTTATTTTTTAATAATATATTACATAAATGTAATATATTATCGTGATGACTTAATATATAATATTATGCCAACTTGATATAATTAAATATCAAATGAGGTTCAATATATAATATATATGTATATGTATATATATATATATATTGGAACTAAATTAGTAAATTAAATTCATACTTGAATAATGAATAAATATGTTAAATAAATATATTTAATGTATAAATAAATTGTTTGAAAACAAGTTATGGAAAGAAGGAATTAATTAAATTTAGTTATACCATATTAATTGTATAAATTAAACGAGCTATTAAAAATAATTAATGAAGTAAATATTATTCATTTTAATAAATGGTTCGATATATAATTAGTTAATTCCACTTTTATGGAAGGATTTTATACACATGTATAAAAGTTAACCAAGTATATTTTTATTAATATCACATGTATTGATATTAATTATATTGAATGTAATATATCGATTAAAATGATGAGATGCAATTTAATAGTTGGTCCAGACTAATTTCAACTAAGGAAGTCCACATTTTTTTTTCAAAACTCATAAGCTATAACAATGTAGCAGGGTATTCTTTATCATTTGCTGTCTAGTATTTCTTCATAAAAGGAAGAATCTTCAATGTTGGACCAACAATAAGGCTTACCTGGTCTTTTAAGCTTATACAACAACTTTGGTTAATTGTATATTATGAAGATTTAAAAGTTTCAATAATACAAAGCATTTAAGTATGGGTCTATGTGTTTTTATAACATGGATCACCCACCAAGTAATAGTCCTAAGGTGCATGCTTGTGGGAAACACACTGATCAAATAAATTCTAACTAGGGTGCAATGTGCATGCATGTGAAACACTTAAAATTCTAAGTCTAAAATTTAGAGGTGGTGGATGATTTGATGAACTGTAGCCACGTATAGCAAAGAAATTGGTTCAATAATAACAATCATATATTAATATTTTCCCTTGCAACTAAGTAATATATATATATACACCCTACCGAGTGTCACTTGCAAGAAAAAGAGAAAAGAAGGGGCCAAGCCCCAAAACAAGAAAAAAGTGAGGCTGCTCAGCTTTGTGGGTTGCAAATTTTCAAGAATTGCATTTCAAATTCTGCTAATGAGTTTGCATGTGGGGCTTAGATGTTGTTCATTTGATGCGTCTGGTAGCTTAATTAATATTCTCTCTAGCTTTTCATCCATACACAAACAAACTAAGAGAGAATAGTAAAATGATGCATGAATTATTATTACATGAATTGCATGCTTTGCATGGATGATGAATAACTTGCATGGTTGTTGATCCGTGCATGAGTTTACATTATTTTCATGATGTGGTCTAACCAAGACATATACCACATCATTCTCCATAAAAGACTTATGAAGGGAACTTTTGGAGTACTCTTTCGGGTGGTGGGAGACCATCATCTACTCCACTAAATTTATTTTTCTTGGTATTACAAGTATGAAAGTGGTAGCACACCAAAAGAGAAAAGTTAAACCCTACAACATGCATGTGAAGCCACTCAAAACCCTACTTTAATAGCTGTGAGCCCAAGTACAAATTAGGGTTTGTATTGTGACCTAATTGAATTAAATGAATAGACGAAAAAGTCGAAAATAAATGTGTGAGACCTGAGAGAAGCCTCCACGTGTCCCGAGGCAGAAGACTCGTGGAGGCAACTCATCATTTTGGGAATTGATTGAGGGATTGGATTGGTGGCTAGAAGGACAGGGGCGATATGGGCATTACTCTGGTAACTAAGGGTATTTCTTGACTTTTCCCCGAGGGCATGTGCCTGGCACATAACCACTTTCCAGGAAACCCTATAAATACTCCTTCCATTCCATTGAGGAAAGGGACTTTTGGATTCCTCACTTGGCCTGGACCTTTGGAAAGACTGAAGACTTGGAGATTCTCTCTTAACCCGAAGCACACACTAAGGCTCTCTGGATCCTAGTTACTCTTGAAGGCACTTGGATCCTAGGAGTTCTGCCATGTGTTACTAGGGTAACCGCCTACCTGTTCTTCTCCACTCTTCAATTCATCAATCAATTCCGTACTTTTCGTGGATTTCTCTCCTCCTCAGCCAACACGAAACCCTAACCCTAGCAAGGTACGATTTCCTTGCCCACATTTCTTTGGCGACTCTGTTGGGGAGGTGTAGAATTAGTGAAGGGTATGCCCACAACTCGAAGTGGGAGAACTACAGGAAGAGTTTCACCAACAACAAGCATCACTTCAACGAATCCGATTCCAAGGCAAGCAAATCTAGTGTTCCAAAGCGCGAATCTGGATCTCGATCAACCCATCTTAGAAGACGTTTCTGAAGGAAGTTCCACATCACCATATATGGCTGATCAACAACAAACAAATGTTAGGCAGACAAGCACGAGAAGGCAAGGTGAAGAAGCGAGTGAAAAACAGACAACTGGGAACGCTGTGCAGTTAAAGATGCTTAAAGCGTTAAAGGAGGCACGGGAAGGACAGGGAATGATGATGACAATGATGCTGGAGATGCAGAGGAAGCAAGAGAAAATGGGAAATTTCTGCCAGTAGTTGATGCAAATCCCTACTTTCAAGGCCATGTTCCCAAGAAGTTCGCATGGGGAATGAGCAGGAGTGGAGGACAACAACAGGACAACAACAACAACAAAGAGAATCATACTGTGTCTCTAGCAATGAAGAGTCGGCCAATTCCAGTCATCAACTTGGAGCCCCAGAACAGTGGTGATGTGCCACCACTTAGATTGGAAGCAAGCCAGCCTCAGCCAAACATCATCCTGACTACACTCCCAGCATTTTCACAAGTGCAGATACCAACCATCCTAAGCCACATACAACCAACAATCCAGCAAGTACAACCAATACAAGCTTTGCACAATGCAAGTGTGCACCAACCAATTTCCTTACCATACGTACCGCCAATGCATCAATACATCACAACCCCTAAAAGAGTCCATACCACGAGCCAGTATATGACGAAGGATGATATGATCGATGTGATCAATCAACTTCGCAAACAGATATCCCGGCCTTCAGAGTTGGACTTTACTCCACCCTACCCGGCACACTTTCGGAGACAACCTTACCCGACAGGGTATATTGAGCACCCCCCACAGTTCCCAAAGTATAACGGGGAGAAAGGGAATGTTAGGGAGCATATTACCAGATTCGTGGAGTCGATGTCTCCATGGTTGGGTTATGATGAGGTGAATAACCACAACCTGTTGATGAGGGAGTTCAGTAAGACCTTGACGGATGGTGCTTTCAGTTGGTATTATAACTTGGAGAAAGGGTCAGTACATGATTGGGATGATCTAAAATTACAGTTGTTTAAGAAATTTTTCTATGTGCAGAAGCAAGTAACCATTGTAGAGCTCATGCGATTCAAGCAGAAGTCGAACGAGGAGCTGTCAGATTATGTGGACAGATTTAGGGCTCAAACACAGAAGTGTGCATAGCCAATTGAAGAAAAGAACTTGGTAAACATATGCAATAATGGTGCCATCGATGCCTTCAAGCCCCACCTCATCACAAAAGCTTGCGATTCATTTACAACTCTCTCATCTTTTGCACAAGACTTGGGAGGAATCATGACATTACCCACTAGCTAGCCATGCGACGGTTACATGGAAGGGCAAGAGGACGGCTACTATGGCTTTGGCAGATTCTCAACCAAAACCACAAGGGGGCAAGAGGGAGAAGAATGAGAAAAATTTTGAACGGAGCAGAGGAAAGCCCGGGGACAAGTATGCAAGAATACAAATCCCGAAGGCTATTACATGTAGTGAAAAGGCGTTTAGGGAACTGTATAAACAATGGATAGAGCATGGAGTGGTGAGGCCTCCAAAGCCCAGGTTTATCATGACGGAAGAAATGAAAAGAAGACCGGACTTCTGTGTATACCACCAATACGCAGCACATTCTACTATGGATTGTTATAGTCTGCAGAGGATATACCATGAAAAGTTGGCGGCAGGAGAAATCGAGCTGGGAAAAAGAAGCAGCGTACATGACAAGCCACTGCCTAATCACAAGGGAAAGGAAACGTGCAACACTATTACTCATAGTGAAGCACCAAAAGTGGAGATGATGGAAAATTTAAAAGTGATAGAAAAAAAGGAGAATGTTGATTCTGGCCTGCAGGTGACAACCTTAATGAATGGCGCTAAATTTAGAAATTTTTTCGATCAAATAGGTTTGGCCAAGGAAGCGAGGATAGAAGCAACCACGGCAATCAGTAAAGCTGCTGAGACGCAGGAGACAGGAATGACCGTGAGCAAAGGATTTGTGAAGACGATGGAAGAGGAAGAAAGCAAGATATCTTTCTCTAAAGCTGATAAAGAGATAAGATACCTGCACAACAGACCGCTGTATGTGACAACAATAATAAATGGCATAGAGGTGCGGAGGGCGTTCATCGATAATAGAGCGTCTATAAACATTATGCCCTACACCGTGTTCAAGCGGTTAGGCCTACCAGAAAAGAAAATTGTGAAGGAACAGACAAACATCACAGGGTTTGCTAACCAAAGCACGAGAACCCTTGGACACATCAAAGTAGATATGCAAGTAGGGAAAATCCAGGGACCCGTGATGTTTCATGTAACATAAGTTGATGCAGCATATCATATGTTGCTAGGTAGGGCTTGGCAGAATGACTACGGGGTAGTACCCTCGGTCTTTCACCAATGTCTAAAAGCTATTTAAAAAGGAAGAGAAGTGAAGGTACCTGCGACAAGGAATCCCTTCGGACCAGAGGAGGCACGCATCACCGAAGCAACTTTTTTCGATGATGTCGCTGAAGAGGGAGAGAACCAGATTGCAAAGCCCGACTCCCTACGACTAGCAAGCTGGAAGGAAGTGCAGGAAGACCAGTTTGTGCCTGAAAAGAAGGAGAAGAAGAAGACCCCGGAACCAAGGGAATGTTCCAAAAAGCTAATAGTGGTGGACTTGGATAAGGAAGGAAAAGGAGAAAAGAAGAGGGTAGCTGACCCTGAAGATGCAAGAAACATAATCAATGCAAAGTGAATAACCTAATTAGAAGCTAGCAAAGAAGATAGAAGAAAAGAAGAACAGAGGACGAAATGGGAAAGGGTTGTTAAACCCAATAGGAAGATAGTGTTTCGCTTGTGATGGGGCAAGGGAGATGAAGCCGAAGGTATACCCAAACCTGACGGCTCAGGAGGAGTCCCCCACTCCAGTAGTGAAGAAAAGGAAGAAATTGTGCAGCAACAGGTAGAGCGAGCTCCAGAGTGCTTTGAGGATAGACCAAAGCCTCAACAAAATGAATTAAAAGAAGTTGATTTGACAGCAGGTGGAGGAACACCAAGACCAACTTACATCAATAAGGAGTTGAATGTTAACCAGAAGGAAGAGCTGGTTAAGCTACTGCGAGAGTATGGGGATGTCTTTGCTTGGAGCTATGATGAGATGTCCGGGATCGACAAGGAGCTAGTAGAGCATAATCTGAACATAAGCCCGGGAATTAAGCCAGTAAAGCAAGAACCTCGTAATTATGCACCAGAAGTAGAAACACAAAGAAAGGAGGAGATCAAGAAGCTGCTAGAAGTAGGATTCATCAAGTTAATTCAACATCCAATATAGTTGTCCAGCATTATACCAGTGAAGAAATCCAATGGGCAGTTGCGGATATGTGTAGATTTCAGAGACTTGAATAAGGCGTGCCCAAAGGACATGTACCTGTTACCCAATATAGACATTTTGGTAGATGCAACGGCAAATCATGAGATGATGTCGTTCATGGATGGGTTCGTGGGCTACAACTAAATCAAGATGTCCGTAGAAGATACAGAATTGACAGCCTTCCGTACCCCGTTTGGGAATTTCTACTATGTAGTAATGTCATTCGGGTTGAAGAATGCTGGAGCAACTTACCAAAGGGCAATACATGCAATCTTTCATGACATGATCCATGACATAATGGAGGATTATGTGGATGACATAGTGGTAAAATCTAAAAAGGCGGCAACCCATGTAGAGGACCTGAGAAAGATGTTTGAAAGATGTCGAAGGTATAAGCTAAAAATGAATCCGAAGAAGTGTGCCTTTGGGATGACAGCTGGAAAATTTTTGGGCTTCTTAGTCCATAATAGAGGTCTGGAGGTAGACCCAAGCAAGGCGAAGGCTATCACAGAGATGCCCCCACCAAAAATGCAAAAGAAGTTGTAGAGCTTTCTAGGGAAGGTTTCCTACTTGAGAAGATTCATGCCAACATTGGCAGAAGTCACGGAACCTTTCGGGAAATTGCTAAAAGGAAAGGTAAAATGGGATTGGGGGCAAGACCAACAACAGGCCTTCGAGAAGGTAAAAGGAATTTTGGCTTCAGCACAAACGATGGTAGTACCACAAAGAGGAATATCGTTGCAGTTATACATCACATCTACCACAAAGTCTGTAGGAGGATTGATCACACAGGAGGTAGATGGAGAAGAAAAGTCTGTGTACTACATTAGCCGGATTAAACCTATCTCAGGCCCATTAAACCTGAAATGGGTAAAGAAATATTACACATAAGATAGTCATCACAAAAGTTATACTTTCAACTTCAAAAGTAACCGAGGAACCTGACTTTACAGCCCTCAAACCCGACAAGTTATACTTTCAACTATTAAAGTAATTGAGGCACCTGACTATAAGCCCTCAAATTTATACTTTCAACTTTAAAAGTAATCGAGGCACCTGACTATAAGTCCTCAAACCCAAAAAAGTTACACTTTATCTCTAAAAGTGGCGAACGTTATGCTTTCTCCGACAAAAACAAGATTTATTATTTTTATGAAAATTTTGAAACATTATGCTTTTCGTTAAAAGCAATCTAATTATCAATAAAATGTCAAACTTTTACTTATGCTTGAATATTCTTTGATTTTAAAAGTATGAATTCAAGTGATGGTTTGCGAGAAATCGAAAAAAAAAGCATGTTACTTAAAAAAATCATGTTTACTTTCATATTATGCATATTATTGTCTTGGAGTATTAATTTGAATAACTTAAGATGTAATGTTAAACATTAGGTCTTAAGGAGAAATTCAAGTTAAAGGCAATCAATAATGCTAAAGAAACTCTATTATGATAAATAAAATATAAATGAGTTCTTTGATAACAGGAAATAACAAAAAGCTACAAAAAGCCATGATCTAAAGGCCAAGACATATCAAACTGAAGAGGGGGCAAGGCCAAGGCCTCCATGTTGGCAATGGCAGTGTCCCGAATCTCCTCATTTGCGGCCATCAGTTCCTTAACATCTCGGGCAGTCGACTCTGAATTCCGAAGTTGGGTCTTTATTTTGTTGGTGGTTTTTTCAACATCTGAAAGTTGTACTGCAAGTGAGTTACCCTCATACTGACACATAGCAACCTCTGACCGTAAAGAGATAATAGAAAAACTAGAACTGAGGAGATCTAGTCTCTCATGAAAAGGAACCATGTTTAAGCCCATAGAGGCTAAGTCTGCAACCTCACAGCTAAACCTATGTAAGTCCTTTGCTCGTAAAGAATAAAGAGAAAGACTGTGCATCTCGAGAACAAGGATTGCAAGGCGGTCTAGCAAGAAGGTCTGAAGGGCGGCCCCACGAGTATGCATCTGATCAAGTATCTGTGAAAACCGAGCTAAGAGACGATCAAGGATTTCCTGGCTGGAAGAGGATATCTGAAAACCCCTCCAAGGAATAAGACCTCCGGTTGGATTGAAGGAAGCTCTAGTAGGAGCCACTTTGGAAGCCACCATAGTATCCATCGGGGCATGAGTTGTAAGAATCAATGGTTGCAGGACCACTGATGATTCCCTGAAGTCTTTATCGGTAGGAGGATAACTAAGGTCACTAAGTGCTGAGGTGGAAACATCAGGATTGAGAGAATCAAATAAGGCAAGTGGCTCAGGCGGATTCTCCTTCGACGAAAGAGGAATCACGACCATAGGATCACCAACATCAGCATGAGTTTCATCAGTACCTTTAATGCTATCATAAAGAGATGCAGTAGGAGGCTGTGATAAGGGCAACATACCATAAACAGCATAACTCGAGTCCACATCAGATAAGGAATCTACAGCCTCAAGGCTGACACGAACATCATGTGATGAAGAGGACTCGATAGCAATAGGGGTTGTTCGAGAAGACTCACAAGTAGTGGAAACCACCGTCCCGTTAGCAGCATGTGTAAAAACCCCTATAGGGATATTATCATCATCCCCTTCCTCATCTTCCTCGCCAATCTGAAAAGCAAGGAACAAATAATATAATGAAATATAGAAGAAAAATGTAAATGTTGACAGATATAAATGAATTGAAGAAAAGGTATACCACGAGTTTCCGACGTCTCTTGCCTGAATCCACAATTGCCGGTATACTAGAGCTAGCATCGTCATGAGGACGTTTTGACAAGGCTTCAATATAAGGGTGGTCCCATTTGACATTCGCCTAATAATAGACTGACCAACTGGGGCCACGGTAAAATCTACAGGGGGCACCACCTCAACAACAATACTAGTGGGGGCCCTCGCCTTAGAACGAGTAACCCTCATCTCCTCGGCAGCCGTGGATCCCTGGGGAGGAGCTGCTGGAGAAGGAAGAATCTAAGACGTCACCCGTGGTGGAAGACACCTAGAAGTAGTAAGGGCCTGTGTTGGAGGAGCATCTGGAATATTTTGAGGAAGATCCTCTACTGATAAGAGAGGAGGAGACTTAGGCATTAAAGCTTCTCGTTCAATAAGTCGACTGCTAGTTGGCCAACGCTCTGAATGGGTATTGAGCTTGGGAGAACATAACATTTTGGCCCATTGGAGACGCTTGGGAGGAGAAACCGACAACGAGCAAATCATGGTATCATCCTGCCACATCTTTAGGTTGACAACCCAGAAATTGCGCTCGCCAGTAGTGTATCGCCCTTTCCGAGAATCATCTAGTATGATGAAGGGAAGAGGGTCATGAGGAGCAGTTGAAGACCTCGGAAACTCCCATGCAAATGAAGGGGATGTGGGGATGAAATTGAGGAGAGCACTCTCGCAATCCCTCTGGCAAGACTGGCCAAAAGGCCGAACTTGATCAAATCCAAATTGCCGCATAACTCTATGAGGAGAGTAGAGTATAGTACCAAACTCCTCATCCTCAACGAAATAGGGGAGTTCTGCAGCTCGGAGGAATAAAAACTAGGAAAGCGAAGACCCACTCAATTCTCTGACACTTGAAAAGGAGCGGAAGTCGCTCCTATAAAAGTGAGGCAGAAGACTGCCTTTCGGAACAATGGTGTAAGGACAAGCAATGAAGCATGAAAAGTCATCGATGTAAAGCTGCAAGTCCGAACTAGTTTTATGGTCAATCTAACGAGCAGTACGAGGAACAATGTGAGGCAATGAGAAGGGAGGTGGAAATTTCTTCTTCTTCTTAGAAAGATGCACTGAGGTAGAATGGCCCCAAAAGTGCTTGAAGAGAAAGATCTGAAGAACGGAGCCTGGAATAAAGTAGTTCACATCATACCTGAATAAATGAGAGAAAGGTTGATAAGCAAAAGAGAAATGCAGTATGAAAGATTGCTGACACAAAAATAAAATCGAAAAAGGAGTACCTTCCTACAGATTCCCTCATGGCAAGGACAGTCTCGTCCAAGCGGCGATACAGGGTCCCCAAGAAGAGAGGAGCAAGAGGAATTTCCAAACCCCGAGATAACATAGCTGCCAAGCTAAACATACGGGCTGAGGGACCATCGATGGGTGACCCGGGGAAGATAAATCGGGACAACCACATAGCCAGATAATCAGCCAGGGGAAAAGGGCAAGGCTCTTTATGGAAAGCGAGAACGGACTCGTCGTGGACAGAACTGTTCCAGTGACCAGGTTTGTAATCCTGGAAGAAGTAACGTACCCAAGAAAGCCAGGAAGTCTTCTGCCGGTTAGAGGTCTCAAAATCCGAAAAGATCGAATCCCCCTGAAACCACGAAGTGTAGTTGGAAGTCTACTTGAAGGCCTCCGTTAAATAAGCAACACACTCGGTATCCTTAGGGGATAGGCTGGATGGGCTACAAGAAGCCAAAGCAGCAACAAGAAGACTACAAGATATAATTTAGAACAAGTGCATAATCGAAGAAAAATAAAGCAGAATGAACGAAACAAAAGAGGGGTTTACTGATAAATGGCATAAACATCCTCTAGCGTAGGGGTTAATTCCCCCCAAGCAGTGACAAATGTATATGTAGAGGAGTAACAACGAGAAATCAAGACGGTAAGAGCATCATGGTCCTGATGGATACGGAGATCCCTGCATAGTTGAATGCAACGTAGAATGCCAGCCTTCTCTAATATACCCACATAATCAGAATTTTTGAGGACCTCGTCTGTCCAATGTTGCCATCCTTGAAGGCGACTGGATGAGTCGGGTAGGATAAAAATGGGACTATAGGGGTACTCCTATTTTTCTATACACATGCGGGGAATGCGAGCAGAACAGGGGAAGCTGTTTGAACTTTCGCAGCCCGCAGCATATAGAAATAAGCCTTCTTTCTCAGGTGGAGGAAAGGTTGCACGATCATAATTCTTTAGTTGTTCCCAGAAAGTGTTAAAAGACCCATAGAAGGAAGTTTTTCCCCACTCACTAATGAAAGGAACTTCCTTAGTAGTTTTCGGGTCTGTAGAACGTTCACTGGAATTAGCCTACGACAAGAAAACTTAACATGAGAAATATGGAGAACAATAAAAACGAGTGAACAAGCATTTGAAATTAAGTGCTTACCATGGCAAGAAAGAAGATCTAAAATTCACAATGAAAATACCTTGTCAGAAAAAGACAGATCACGATTACTTGGAAAAAAAAAGAAATAGACGAAGCAAATCAAGAAAAAACCCAAAGAAACAAGACAATTAAGCAAGAAAGTGAAAAGAAAGTGAATACAAGAGGAATAGGTAGGACCTCTAGGGTGCGACCATCCCTAGGATTCGGCCTTATAGGGCTAGACTCATATGGTTCGGCTACTCAGGGAGGAGTCCTTTTTTCCTTAGTCCTTTTGTTTACTCGGATTGAAGAGGAAGGGGTCCCTAGGCTTCGGCCACTCCCTAGGGTTCGGCCTTATAGGGCTAGACCCCTAGGGTTTGGCTACCCAAGGAGGAGTCTTTCTTGCCTTAGTCTTGTTGTTTGTCCGGAGTGGATGAAGGCTACAATCACCTGAAAAGAAAAAAAATGAAGTAATCACGAAAAATTAATCAAACTGAAGATTACACGAACTATTCTTGGGGATATCAGGTTGGACTTCTGGGTGAGAAGCTATAAGTGTACACAAGTGAAGGATCTAGTAATGTACAATGGAGCAGGTTAAGTTCTTCTTCACAGCCGCTCACATGGTACAAGACAATATTTGATGCACTTGGGAACAGTGAACCCTTTGCACTAAACCTGGTCTATATGGGAAAAAGAGAAGTTTGGGTCAATGGCCAAAGCATTGATTGATAGTGGGTTTCATATAGTACACCTGCTAGAACTCCTCCTCAGACCTGGTACCATATACTTGGATCCTTCTTCAAGTCTACAGGAAACCTATTAGTTTTATTGGATGAAGAGTATGCCAACCTTTTTTGATATTTCAATAGACACTGTCTCTTAAAATGGGTTTAAAGGATAAAGAAAAATATGCCCATTTGACAATTTTTTAGCCGTATAAGAGAGAGATGGTGGTTCTCCCACGTGCCCTCGTTATAGGCCTAATTGATTCCATTGATACTATTCATTGATACATTATTTAATTAAACAATTGGCGTGATTGCAACGAAAAGAATCATGTTTAATCTAGCAGATGGGGAGAATTTTTTAGAAGGCTCAGACTTACTTGAACTCGAAGACAAACGACGAAATGCTTGGGAATGATACCAACTTCACTCAATTATGATGGCTCCGACAAAGATTCTAATCACTGACAAGAGGGAAGGAAGGATTAAAGAGTCTATATATATACATATATATATATATATATATTTGACAACTCTGTAAACTTTCAATTCCAATTGGAATCGAAAAAATAAAAAGCAACCCTTAGCTTCGGGTCCACAAGAAATCAATGGGTTCCTTCTGTTATAATTATATGCCAAGTTGGACTCTCAATCTGCTACCCAATTCCTACTTTGAAAACAGGAAGACAATTACTTATCTTTATTCCTGACTCACGGCGTAAGGAAGGTTCGAGAGTGGGAGCTCATAGCGTAATCAATGCTCGAGATTGGGAACATCCCAATTTATATATAGGAAACCTGCTGCATATATCATACCAAGATTGAGGTCCTTACTTTGGATACATGCGTGCATACAGACACCTAGCCTAATCATGTACACATATGGAAGAATCAAACAGGCTGGGCACATTTGATTACCTTATTATGGGACGTATGTATGCTCCCCCTCAGTGGATATAACGAATCAGGGGATGAATATATATATATATATATATATACACACACACACACACACACGGAAAGATTTGATCCATGTTCCCAAATAAAAAAATGATTTGATCTTGTTTTTAAAATAAAATAAGATTTTATTTTATTTGATAATATATTTAATTTGATTTTGTTTCTAAAAATATAAGGAGAGATTTAATCCTATTTCTAAATAAAAATTATAGAGATTTGATTTTATTCCCAAAATTAAATAAGATTTTATTTAATTATAATATATAATTTCCAAATTTAATTTAATTTATCTTGATTTAGTTTCGAAATAATAATAATAATAAGAGTATATACATGTGTGTGTGTGTATATATATAGATATAGATGGAAGCGAAGATTGTGCAAGGTTTGGAAATATTTGATAGAGTATTGCACAAAATATCTTGGAGAGCTCCCTTAGGGATTCCCTCTCTTAAGGATTTTTGTTTTCGAGGCTTGCAAGATCGAGTTCGGCGGATGGTCCGAGAATTTGAAGCATAAACTCAGAGGCTTGAATTACTTTGCACGATCATCACTCCAATTGCGTGACTCACGTGCAGGGGGCAAATGTGAGCCCAAGTACAAATTAGGGTTTGCATTGTGACCTAATTGAATTAAATGAATAGACGAAAAAGTCGAAAATAAATGTGCGAGACCCGAGAGAAGCCTCCACGTGTCCCGAGGTAGAAGACTCGTGGAGGCAACTCATCATTTTGGGAATTGATTGAGGGATTGGATTGGTGGCTAGAAGGACAGAGGCGATATGGGCATTACTCTGGTGACTAAGGGTATTTCTGGATTTTCCCCCGAGGGGATGTGCCTGGCACATAACCACTTTCCAGGAAACCCTATAAATACTCCTTCCATTCCATTGAGGAAAGGGACTTTTGGATTCCTCACTTGGCTTGGACCTTTGAAAAGACTGAAGACTTGGAGATTCTCTCTCAACCCGAAGCACACACTAAGGCTCTCTGGATCCTAGTTACTCTTGAAGGCACTTGGATCCTAGGAGTTTTGCCACGTGTTACTAGGGTAATCGCCTACCTGTTCTTCTCCCCTCTTCAATTCATCAATCAATTCCGTACTTTTCGTGGATTTCTCTCCTCCTCAGCCAACACGAAACCCTAACCCTAGCAAGGTACGATTTCCTTGCCCACAATAGCTAAGCTAAGTAATATATTACAGATACATACATACTTTTATATTAAAGCTACCTACAGACTGTATATATATATATATATATATATATATGGATATGCGTATATTATTTGAATTATGTGAGGGGGTACACGGGAGTACTATTAACTTTAACTCCCACTTGGCCAAAAGGGAGTACTACCTTATCTCTTTTGTTTTTAGGCTTGTCGGCCATAAGAGAGAAAACTTCAAGGAAATACTCCCTCAATATTAATATTCCACCGACGAAATTCTAGGCCCAAGCCATTCCCCCACATCAGCTTTCCTTCCCTATATTCTTCGACCGCATCATCATCATCTCTAAATTTTTGGAAAGAGAGAGAAATATATATATATATATATATATATATATATATATATATACACACACACACACACACATATGAGTACTCTGTTTTTAGAGGAAAGAAAAAAAAGAGCAGGAAAAGAATTACTTCTGCGAACCTTGGTGGGTTATATTTTAGAGAGAGAAAGGAACCCTCCTGCATGAAACTTAACCTCACCATCGGACCAACACCTATGGTTTTCCCCACCGGGTTCTGCTTGCTACGCTGCCACCCTAATTCCTTTCCGCCCATTTATCGGGGCTCCGCTTCCTCTCAACAACGCCTCATGAGATTCAGCTAGATGTGGAGAAGAGGAGAGAGAGAGAGAGAAAAGAGATGAGGTAATGGTAGCTTGATTGTGAGAGATGTCATGCCGGCGATCAGAGGTTGGTTGGAGGATCCTTGATGGAAGACTTGGATGCAATAAATAGGGTTATGGTGTTAGTATTCAAGGTAGATTTGGACCTCTTAGAAGCCACGTTCGAACACAAATGAACTATATATATATATATATATATAAAGATCAAATTTAGAGAGACGAAAGAAGGAGTCTTCTATAGAGAGAAAGCTAAAAGGATGGTGGTGGGTGGCGGGGTAACTAGGTTGACATATTTCATCATTGCTGACCCATCAGTTAGCTCAACTTGTTTACAAGCACCGACTGTTCGTAGTACGCTTGTACTGATAAGGAATCTCAAATGAGCTTCTAATGGAACCTAGTATGAGTTGAATTTATACTCCACTGACAAATTTATTATAGTTGCTATAAGAAATAACAAGATTCCCTGGTATTGCTTCTGAGATAATAACTACAGACATGCCTCAACCAGGTTACTCTTACACCGGTATATGCTTCACACAAACTATAATAGAGAATTGGTGGGTTACTTAAATATATTTATAATTAGAAAGAGAAAGTAGAGAGAGATATGGTGGGTTACAGGCTTCTCCTTGTATCAGATTTAATATGGAAAGGTTATTGATGGTTGCTTCAACAAATGATAATGCCATCGTGAAGCTCCTGCCATGGTCGCGTTTGGTGTTTCTAATGGAATTGTTGTAGCAAACTTTACTGCATGGAGTAGGTCATTATTTGAAGGAATAAATATTATATGTGAATGAGATATTGATAAAAGATTCACATATAAGCATGGATGAGATACTTAAAAAATGTCAAGACACGATCCGTTCATTCTAGAAGAAAAAGAAATATGGGATGCGAATAATCTAGATAACGAACTACGGACCGAGGCAAGTTTTTCAGAACTTGGTCCTATGTGTGAAATGATATATAACATGCTATGAACGGTTATTGTTAACTGTTATATTCAGTTGAACTGTTGTTATGTTATAACATGCTATAAACTGTTGTTATTAAACTGATGATGAAAGTTTAATTGCTTTTGATGACATGTATAACTGTAATACATGGGTATGTTGCTATGCATGTATGTTATATGAATTATGTGTTATATGATAACTGTTAAACTTGCTGGGTAACGTGGTTACTCAACCTTGCTCCAAACAAATTTTTCCAGCTATCGCCGAAGGACCTAAAAGGTCAAAAGAAGATGGTAGAAAGGAAATGTTAAGGAAGAAGAATTAAAGTTTATGTTACGTTATAATATTATTTTAGTGTTGTAATATTATTTACAATAGTTGATGTATTACATACTCTGAGTTGGAATGTTTTGTACGATTAAAGGTTAGAAAACCTGGGATTAGACTGAGATGTGTTGTTTTATTATAGAAATTACATTTATGTCGTAAGAATTGTATTATATAAGCAGTAACGTGACGAACCGGACCCGAGGTTAAGGTAACCCGGATTTGGGGACGTTACAGTAATGATGGCCGTTAAAGAATTTTCTTGACTTGAGTAATTTGAGCCTTGAGGATATTTCTTTGTGAAGGAATATTATAGGAAGGCAAAGGAGAAATGTAAGGACTTGTACTCGGCAAAAAAAAAAAAAAAAGTTGTAAGGACTTTTGGAGCAAATGAAAGCTTAATTTTGTTCTCTTAATTCGCTATGTCTACATGTAGATAGAAGCATTAAAATTTAAATGAACTTGGTGCCTATTGAATTATGCTTGAAATTTCAATGAACTAGAAACTACAGAATTAAATACAGAGATAGAAGACACTTTTGAGATATAGAGCTTATAATGGTAACAGCATTCTGTATTAAGAATTCTGGCATGGAGCTTATTCTTGTTATGCTAGAGCTAGGAAAAGGTCCCTTTATTGAATGAGCTAATATATAAATTCGCATCTTAATTTTATCTGTTCTCTAAGCTAAAAAGAAAATTTGCAATCTTAGGTGAGAGGTTACCGACCGTTTTGAAGACACCATAAGTTCATGTAGAAAATATATAAATATTGATGAATTAATAAAAGAAACATTAGATAGAGATATCAAAATGTTAATTATCATTTAGCAGTAATAATTTACATGAATGTTACAAGAAACAACCAACTCTCCTAATTCAAAATCGGAGAGGTTGAGAAGGTTAATTGTCAGAGTGAGCATGCCATATTAGCATTGCAAACTAGAAGTGATATGAACGAAAGTTTCTTCTCTACAAGGGATAGTGAGACCGCCCATAGGATGATCAAACCCGAACTCTTCTTCAGCCTGGCTTAACAAGCTTTGGAATGAAGGATTGTTCAAATATGATATGGGGACTACAAATCGCTTCTTTTGTGTTTCGCCTACATAAACAGCAAAGTGGCCTTTTGGCACGGATGTAGCAGCTGGAGCATTTGAAAGTACTCGTCTGAAGAGTTGCATGGCAGGTACATTTTTTAGCAAGTGGATAGCCATTATAGAGTGAACTGATATTCTTCTGGAGTATTGGTAAGTAATTGATCTGTTGTAGCTGATAGAAATAAAGAAAGAAGCTTTAGCTGTGGAGTGGAAATATTAGGATTCTTGTATATATAGGAAAACTACATGCGCCATCAATTTCAAACAGATGACAAACCTTTACATTTCACGTGGTTATGCCTCCCACATTTCATTGCCAACCACTTTAAGCAAAAACTGGAGGCCATAGAAATACAACAATCTGTATGCCAGTTGCAGATTGTGGGGTATACTCCTTATGCAATATGTAAAACTTGTTACATTAAATATGTTATATTTTGTGGTAAGTAAAGAACAAAAGCCACCTCTACCATATGACATTCGGAAACATGGGGGTCAAACAAGTTAGTTGCTCATTATTAATTGGTAATGATATGAACTTGGTCTAATTCGGTTGATTAAAAGAATGAAGAAAACCAGCATGATTGATAAATGGTATTGTTGAATGTTTTGACAAAACTAACTAGATACCAAATCAAGAAGCGATTAAATTGATAAATGGTCAAGTTGGGTAATCTGCGAGTGATTAAATTGATAAATGTTTAAGGGCAGCATGGCCGTTTAAGACATAAGTTGCATCTTAATCCAAAAAGAGTTTCCTTTGCATGTTCGAAAAAGTAAATGATGCTGATTGAGAATTTGGTTCGTCTAAATACTTAAATAATGAGTCATATGGTTAATAAACTTAGACTTGTGTCAAAAGATTCAAACTAATCGCTCACATCTACTAAAGCTAGCTTGTTCAACTACTTTGTCCACAATCTGTTTTACCAATTCATTAGCAAATACTGTTTATACGTAGTACATGCATGATATTGTAACTAAAATACCCTGCTTTTTCAACAAGCGAGCCATGCACTGATCAATTACATGTATATAAAAGTGCAGATAGACAACACAAATATATACACACAGAGCAAGAAACAGAGAAACTACATTTTTGTATGCTGCATGTTTATAGGTCTGCATGTTTGACTAAAAAGTATCACTCCCAATTGTTTGCTTCAAAAAGAAAATAAAAGTTGGCATAAAATCCACTGAATATTCCAACTAAAGGTACTTAATTTTCCACTGAAATAAGGAGAGAATTTGAGAGGAATTACTTTAATTTTTGTATATAATATTCTCATACGTGAAACATTTTTTCCTACAAAACCTCTTCATCATGAGGGGAAATTTTAAAAAATTATGTACATAGAGATGTTAATTACAAATTTACAAAATTGTAGTATGCTAAGAGCCTAAGATATATTTGCTAATTTCCCAATTCACAATTGGCTCAAACTAGAAATGAGATCAACGAATGTATCCTCTTTGCAGGGAATTGTGAGGCCACCCATGAGATGATCATATCCGAATTCTTCCTCGGCTTGACTTAACAAGTATTGGAACGATGGCTGATTCAACATTGATACTGGAATCACAAATCTTTTTTTCTCCCCCTCTCCAACATAAACAGCTAAATAGCCCTTTGGGACATCAATGGCTGATGCTGCCCCATGGTTTTCTGTCAATAGAGATCGTCGAAGAATTTTCTTAGCATGAATAATACGAGGCATACGAATAGCCATGATTTTATGTATAAGGGATATTTATGTTCAAAAAAGAACCAAAACTGAAGGACTTGTAGAATGAGTAAAATCTGTGAAAATATTCAAATAGTGTGTTGAGGACTTGTGCTAGTTTTAAGTACAAAATATGTTTATATAGATGTGTAAGCAAGTGATAATCCTTCAAGGGGCAGTTGAATGGTGACAACTGAGAGACAATGCCATATGAAAGATCACATGGTTTTGTCTTCCAGCTTATTATCAAAAACTAGGTGATAGGCTAAATCAAATATGCTTTTGAAACCAAGGGAGGTTAAGTCCATTTCTTGAGCACCAAGAGGTCTTGGGATCCATCTCTGTCAGAGGTAGGAATGTTAATATTTTATCTAAACTAGCAAAAAATAAAAAAATATGCTTTTGAAGAACATCATGTCCTACCAGTTCTTGTACCAAAGCAAAGAGATGATCCCGTGGACAAAAAAAAAATAAAAGATGGTTGAGACACTTATTGTGAGTTCTCTCTTATCTCAACTTTATTGACAAAATCTTGATAAACAGTAGAAGTTGGGACAAAAGAACAACTTCCCCGAGACAAACCATAAGTTGGAACAATGATAATAGCATAGAGATTGGCAATTGTGTTTTTCACAAAATGGGTTATAGAGATATGAAGCTTGGACTAGTTTTGTTACTTGTTATGCTAGTGTTTATTATTTCGAATTGGCACCGGCGTGCCGCATATATGACGCAAAACGGAAGTACAAGAGTTTACCAACGTAAGCTCTTAGAACACATAAACTGGAATCCACTAGGAAAATAAGTAATTTTTATAAACTTCAACAATTCAATAATAATGATATCAACCCACAAGTCGGGTTTTATAGCTAAACACTTCCTTATCAAAATAGAATTCCTACAATTAAGGAAATTAACTTCTAATAGGTAACAAATAACTATGGGAACAAAGTCCTTATAAATAACAACTTCCTATTACCTATCTTAATAACAGATTTACTAACTAATTAAAATACTACTACCATAAATGGATTTACGTCCTAATAATAGTTATAATAATAACCAAAATAAATCTAATCTGTCGATCTCCCGAAGCCATGACGCCAATCCCGAAGAATTCCGAACGCCCGAAGCCATGACGCCATATCCGAAGAGATCCGATCCTCTGAACCCGAAATCCAACATAAAGACCGATCCCAAACAACGGAACGACCCGAACCCCAAAACTACGTTCGTTTCTTCGGGCCATTCTTTCCCAATTTTCTATCTAGCTCTTCTTCGAACTCCAACATCATTTGTCCTGCATCAATATATGTGATGAAATGCCTAAGAGAAGTGTTGGCATATGATTGCAGGTTATAAACACTACGCAGAATTACTGGGAAAACTGTAAACATATAATGTGATTTACAACAGTAGAATTTGAGAATATAGTCTGATGGAAAGCTACTGTCAAAATTTGCATTTCTTTGTCAACAGTATCAACAGAGGGATGCCTTACTATTGTGTGCTTCTAATTTATTTATTTATTTTTTTTTGTATGAAATATTTAGAAGCCATGAAGCATTCTGCTTGTGCAATGTGTACACAAGAACCTGATAACCTCATTTGATGTATATGACCAAAACCTTCTGATACTAACTGCTTGTCATTTTCTTAAACTAGCATTCTAACCCGTGCGAAGCACAGATACTTTCAATTCATATAAATATGATTCTGACTATCTGTAGTACATTGTTATAGGTTGATTTATTGTTTAAGAATTATTTATTTAAGTAATTCAAACTCTATGGTGAAATGAATTTTGAAGAATTTGTGATCCTAATTGGGCAATACAAATTTTATAATAGATAAATTTTATAATGAGTAATCATTACACTTGACAATAGAGAATAACAATAACACAAAAATTCTTGCAAACTCTGAACTCTTTTTTTTTTTTTTTGGCAAAAAGACATTTTATTAAAAATACTAAAACAACAACTGGCTAGTGACAAAAAAACCTTGGACAAAAAGCTATAAAAATCAATATAAACCATATGAACTGAGAATATTTTTTGCAATATAAACTGTATCCAGAGTGTCACCCTTCGATCCACTCTAGATACAATATTCGACCTCGCCTCTCTCAATGGATCGACAACAGTACTATCATCACTCATGGGTTTGCAATAGTTTTCGAAGCTCAACAGAATAACATGCACTTGCAAACACACTTTGAAATTTAAACTTAATCGGTTATATGTAACAATATTTTTAGGATAATATTAATTGCATATACTAAAATCAGGCTATTTGATTGGTCTTATTATTTGTTATATATGGACTCTAATTAAGTTTAGTACTAACTAACTAGTGTGGGTTATATAGCAAACTTTTGGGCTAGGTTACTGATTATGAATAACAAAAATTTAGGCTATGTTTGTTTGCAAAAAATATGCTTGAGATTAGACTATTTGTCTTAATTTAATATTATTTCGAACTATTTTATCCCATGATGGGGATTAATAGTCCTTTAAATAGTCATATGAATTATTTTTTGTCAATAAAAATTGTCGAAGAATTTGCTTAGCATGAATGATACGAGGCATATGGATAGCAATGGTTTTATCTATGAGCATATTTCTTTCCAAAAGAGAACAAGAAAAGAGAAATCTTGAAGGGATTTTAGAATGAGTAAAAGCTGTGAAAATAGAGTGTGTTGAGGATTTGTGCCTAGTTTCAAGTCTGAAATGTGTATATATAGATGTATTAACCAAGTGGTTATCCTTCAAGTGGGCAGTTGAATAGGGACAACTGAGAGACAATGCCATTTGAAAGATCATATGGTTTTGTCTTCCAACTAATTATCAAGAAATTAGGACGATAGGCGAAATTATGTATGTTGTTGAATAACATATTGTCCTACAAGTCCTGGTACCATAGCAAAGAAAGGACCTGTTGGACAAATAATATATATATATATATACACACACACATGCATATACATATATGGGGAATGCTCCATAGCAACCATTTGCTATAGAGACTATTCCAACAATCAGATCTCCAACCGTCCAATAACAGATCTAATGGCTGAGATTGACTTGGGCATGGGCCCAGCCGCTAGTCCTTCTAGCGTCTAGTGCAACTCCTAGTAGCGGTCATAGATAATTCTTAAGTTTTGATTTAATAATTAATCAAATAGTTGGTCAATGTATATATGTAAACTTGTATTTTATAATAATGATATTTAAACTAATAATATAGAATAATTGGTACTTACGTATATACATTGAATAATTGGTCATGCATATCTTAATTTAGACATGAAATATTATTGGTGGTGGTGTTAGTATTTTTAGGTAAAATATGGACAATTAGCTGTCTGGACCCATTGACCCCAGTGTCCTCTATGACCAACAACGTCATGTGTCAGAGGATGTATGGAACGGTGTTGATAGGGGTACACTTGTAACGCCCCCAAAATCCGGCTTATAATCAAACCCGATCCTGTGCGTTAACTTATAGCCTCATTCTAATTTTCGTCAATAATCAATATAAAAATGCTGATAAATTTAAACCTTTTATGCTTTTCTTATATATCATGAATGTAACGATCGCGGATCGTGGGTAGCTTTGTAACACGAGCCTATGAATTTTATTAAATAAATTGAACTTTTATTAATATTATTCCGTGTTATGTGTTTGAATATTTTATTTCTACATATGATGTATATGTGATAATTTTTAATTGTTATTATTTTATTGGAGTTGATTAAATCATTAGAGAAATAGCACTAAAACGCTATTTACGCCAAGATGCCTTTTCGATTTTATGACTTTTCATAATTTCGCCAAAGCGTTAATGAGATGGGTTAATAATCCAAGTGTGGGATTTTATTTTAGCACAATTGATTTTTATTAGAAGCCCAATTGGTATTCAATTTGGAGTCCAAGAGAAGCCCAAAAGATTATTAATAGTGGCCCAAGTTGGAGCCCAAGACCCACGGGTCGAGTCCATGAACCAAACCCACCATCCATGACCCAAACCCATGACCCATGAAGGGAAATGGGTTATAGCAATCAGCTGGTCATTTGAAGGTGGGAGAAGAGTACGGGAGAAGGAGAGGAAGAGAGGGAGGAGGGTGCCAAGAACGTGGGAAGAGCATGGGGAGAAGCATTCCTTGCATTTGGTAGAGAAAAAGGGAGATAAAGCAACTTGGGAGAAGAGGGGGGAGTACCCGAGCCATGGGGAGAGCAAAAGCTCAGTCGCCCATACATGGGGAGCTGCCATGCCCGAGCATGCTCAGCTCCTCCACCTCCTTGAAGCTCAGTTTTTCATCTCTATAAATACTCTCCCATTGTTTAGCTTCCATCCCTTTCTTGTTGTTAAGTGTTGAAGCAGAAAATTGAGAGAGTGTAAGAATTGAGTGTGTACGGGTGATTTGAGGAAGAAGAAGGAGTGTGTAGCAGCTGGGTTTTAATCCATTTAGCATCCTTAGAAGAAGCTCAAGAGGTATGCAATATAGAGCTTAGCTCATTTCCACATTCTTTCCAAGTTTATAGTTTTACTGTGATTGTTTTGTTGGAGTAATGTTGCTGAAATTGCTTGGTTGTTCATGAGCGTGTATAAATATTGATTAGCTCTATTAAACCTTGTTAATCATATGTAAAAGTGGAACAATGAATGAGGATCAAACCTATGCTTAAGGAATCAAGAAATGGACTGAAATGGACATTAGTGGACTGTTATTCATATTTTGTTAATAGTGAAGTTATAACCATCTTGGTTTGGTTATGTGCATTGGTTGTGTATTGTTGGTATATGCCAAGAAGGTATGAGTAATGATTTCAATGGGAAATCTGGACTAGAGTATAATGAAACTCTACTCCAATGTGAGTTTTCAACTCATGCCCACCAACTATTTGGTTTAATGTCCAAGAGAATGATTTCTCTAAGGAACATGAGAATGAGGAATGATTAATTGATTAAATGATGTTATGATGCATAGCTTAGTTGTAAAAAGCATGCTTTAAGTCATATAGACTTGTTGTATAATGGCTAAGAAACAAATGGGACTGAATCATTGGGTTGGATTTTTGGGTTCTGCAGTAGCAGAACTTGAAGGTCCCTGGATGCAGAGTGGCGCAGCTGCGCCACTCCCAAGCATAGCACCTGCGCAGCTGCGCTGGGTGCCAGACCTGAAAGTCCCTGGATTAGAGTGGCGCAGCTGCGCCACTCCCAAGTGTAAGACCTGCGCAGCTGCGCCGGTCTGCAGAGGTGAACTGTTTTGCTACTTTGTGTTATTGATGAGATGCATGTTTACATAGGCCTAACATGTTATAAATACCTCAAAGCATATGTATGATATGTTAGTGTAATAGTTGAATGACCCCAAGCATGAAATAACTAAGTCACGTGAGATTTGCTTAAATGAAATGAATAACATAGTTGCATTTTTTGTTTGGGTAAGCGTAGTGGCAATCAGTGTTCGTAATGATTATAATGTCTTGATTAATGTAAGCCAATGCTTGGTGTCTATTGTGAGACTAATTGGTATGTGAATATATGTTTAAATGCGTAGGACATATTTGAAGGACGATTAACGTCAACTAGTAGCAAGCGTTTAAGGCAAGTTTCCTAAACCCTTGTCTAACCCTTGTGTTGGGCAAGTTCTCTAGCTTCATTCATTTTCAGTATTGAATGAAAGTTTCGTATCTTATACAAAAGACGTATATTGTGCAAGTTTATTTGATTCATTTGATTATATTCTCTTGACTCTCATGCGATGTTTGAAGTTCGATTTACGCAATATATATATGGTTGTGTGAATTCCTTACTTATGTAAATCTTTCAGTATTTGCACAAGTATTCGAGCTATGTTATGACATAAATTGTTGAAGCTTTCAAGTTCACATATATATGAACTGTTATAGAGAACGTCGATGCCATTTGTTTCGGCTAGACAGATATTGAAATGTTTTATTGATTTGATAATAAATCTTTGAG
Organism: Aralia elata; assembly: GCA_034770075.1. Lineage (NCBI taxonomy): Eukaryota > Viridiplantae > Streptophyta > Magnoliopsida > Apiales > Araliaceae > Aralia > Aralia elata. Next base: position 73,895,990 of record CM068383.1, read on the forward strand.
ATGTTATTGATGATTAAGTAGAGCTATCCAACCGAATTGCTTTGGTTAGGATTCCGAGACATGAATGAGATGAACAACCCTAATATTAGGGGCAGTTTTTAGTCAGTTATTCAGACAAGGCATCGAGCGCCTAAACAAACGCATATAGTCGTTTCCAGCTAGAGTGTTGATCAACATAGAGTACAATAGGCTGATCACCTAGAAGTGCTCGTAAGTAAGACAGTTTGCAGTTATAATGTTGTGTACCTTTTCAAGAAAGCAAAAGAAAGTTCAAGGTCTTATGACCACTCAATGTCGTTTCAAAAATATATTTTTAAAACGAAAGCAAAGTATTATTCTTGTTTATTCAGAATATCTCACAACTATTATTCAGTTGTCGAAGAGAAATGATATGATTGATGATATTGTTGTTATTCAACTGTTATACTTGCTGGGCAATTGAATGCTCATTCTTGCTTTATATTAAACATTGCAGCTAAGTCCGAGCGGGCCGAAGGTTCCGGTAAGGACAAGGGAAAGGGCAAGATGAACGTCTAGATGGCGTCATAGTTTATTTGTATTAGTAATGTTGTAATACTAAGACTTATTATGTATTTGGAATGATGTTATGGTAATAGAACCTGGGATTGAGAGTAAGACGTGTTGTAATAATATAGTAATTACATTCATGTCTATTATGTTGTATGGAATGGGATGTACCGTGTAGCACCGGATTCGGGTTTGAGGTACCCGGATTTGGGGGCGTCACAATGAATTTTCATCACAATTTAACTTATTCTTACTGTATATAACAGTCAATATTAATATAGATATTAAAATTAAGCTAATATTTCAATCTTTTCTCAATTCCAAAATTCGCAACCTTCAACATCTGTACTTATATCAAGGATCGAATAAATACCATGATCCATTTCAAAGTATTATATGAGAACATAAGGTTCAGTTCCTGACATTAGTCATTACCTGAAAATTTACAAAGTAATCTAATAATCATATATTCACTATACACTGTCTATTATAAACCATCGCCATCATACTAATCTACGTTACAACACTAATGTCGACCCAAACTACTGCCACAACGTATGACAAATGGGAACTGACCAAGTTAAAAAAAAACTATTAATTGGGGTGGGGGTTTGGAGTGTTTAGTCATCCGATAATAGTCACTAAAACGGATGTCAGTCTTGTGTCCGCCCTAATTGAGAGATGGCGGCCGAACACAAATACTTTTCATATGAAGTGTGGGGAAATAACAATAACGTAGGAGGATGTGCATTTTATTTTTGGGTTGTCGGTGTTGGGAAATCCCTTAACTTGTCCCTCATTTGATGCCCCATTGAGATATTTTAGAGAAATTTTTGGGGATGACATGGCTTCAAAATGAAATAATGTAAAAAATAGACGCGATATTTCATTAGTTTGGTTGCACGTGGTATTTCATCAGTACTTATAGGACGACCTACTGCAGCAAGTTCGTTGGAAGTCACCTTGAGACGCTGGAGAAAAGATTCAACCTGTTCATCAGGTTTTTTCCCCTCTTGAAGAGTCATGTGAAGATGAAAATTTTGGGTGGTGGAGGAATCTGCAAAGGCTTTTTCGAGTGCATGCCAGATTTTAGACGAAGTGGAGAAACCCACAATGTGAGGAACAATTTCTTCACTTAGAGAGGAGATAATTAGAAGACTAGAGATCATGTTGTCTTGTCTACTCTTCAAGTAAGAGCTTCAAGATTTTGCATAGTTTTGTTAGAGTTGGGAGTAGGAATGGTCGACAATGGGCGAGGAAATTAAAGAGCCATCGATATAGCGATAGATATCTTGGCCGCGAAGATAAGGGAGGAGCTGAGCATGCCAAAAGAGATAATTGGTGCGGGTGAGTTTGATCGAAAGATAATGGTGAGCTTGCTCGAGGGAAATGGAAGGCTGGGGGTTAGTACTGGGTGTAATAAAAAGAGCACTAGACAAGGTAGCAACCATGGTGGCTCTGATACCAGATTAAACTAGGAAAATAGAGAGAAACGCAATAGTTGTATTGTTATATTCTTGCACACAAAATTATGTGTGTAGACATTTACATTTATAGAATTACATATTGTGAAAAATAATTACATAGGAAATCTAGGCAAAAATTATGGGATTGTAACAACCTATAATTAAGTGATTACAATATATTGAAAAAGTGTGATTTACAAAGGACTAAAATCGTGAGATTGCATGGTTATCAAGGAAAGAGATTTGCTAATTATGGAATGTACTTCAATAGAGAATATCACAACTTTGAGATGATTACTGAACATAGCTTAACAGGCTAGTCTAAAATAGGGGCAGAACTGGAATTGTTATTTGTGGTGGAGTTAGAGGGAATAGCTAGCCTTGGACTCCTAGGTATAGAAAACTGAGTTTACAAGAGAGGTGCTGCCAAAAATTTGAGCTCAATCGGAAGTTCTAACTAATTAATTAGAAATAAAACATTTTCGGGTAGTTAAAACCCTAAAACGAGCAAAAATTGCTCTCCAGAAATGATATATACACGAAACTTTAAAATTAAACCCTTTGAAATAGTATTAAGGGTCTTTCCAAAATTTAGAATTTGTGGACTTAATTTCGAATTATAGTAATTATTGGACGTCTGGGGCAAAAATAGCGGTCAAATAAATAGGAAACGTAATCCGAAAATTTTAAAAAATTTACAAAAATTCTAAAGCGAGTGTATCTAACCTTAGTATAAAGGGTTCGATACGCTGTCTGAATAGCGCGTCAAAAATGGGCGCGCGCACTAATTTTTAACTTTTAATTTTTCGTTTAAAATGCGTCCCGCCTTGGTTTAACGCTACGAGGCGCTTAAGTTAATTCTAGTTAGGATATACGAACCTAACTTGGGTCTCGGCTTTGTGAAATTTTGGGTTTTTAGCCAAAATGGCTCATTTAGGCCATTACGCGAACATATCGCGTGCGTCTTATTTGTGGGTTGTTTTCATGAGGTTTTGTTTTTGTTTTAACCCAAATTCGCCATCCTTATAACTCCGCACAATAACAACTAAACACCTTGGCTCTAATTTCATCAATAACCAACTGTTTTACATAGTAAAACTATACATAAGCTAGCTATTTACAAACTAACTTACATACTAACTCATATACAAATTAACTAGCTTTGCTAAATTTTCATTTCTTTAGTTTTTAAACATACTTCGCATTAGATTTCAATTTCTATAATGGATCAAACCATATATGATTACTACTAACTATTTTTCATAGTCAGTTTCCATTTAAACTAACTAATTTCATATAAACCGTGAAAACATACACAATTTAATATATACCTCTTGTGTGTTTGATTACCAAAATTGGATGCAATTCAATTTCTTGAATACTTTAATTGTGACGCCCCCAAATTCAAGTACTTGAAACTCGTATTTGGTGCATCACGATACCATTTCTTTGAGCTGTTTAATAATTACAAACTTAATATTTATATCAGAGTTGTCTATTCTCCAGGTATGGCAACCTTTAATTACATTCTTTACATGATACATAAATATAATATTGTAATAACAAAGTTTATCTATTACACATAGCACCTTTTGACTTAATTCTTCAGCTTTTCTTTCCCCGGTCCTTACTAAAGCTTTCTTGGTTGAACACGCTTAACTGAAAATATTTATATCAAAGCAAGAATGAGCATTTGATTGCTCAGCAAGTAATAACAATAAATAATCATAAACTGAAGAAGTAAATATTTTCTTTGAGGACTACTTCTACAACGATTCAATTGTTGTGAAGTCTTTTGAAATTGACATTAACAACATAACAAGTAGTTTATGTTTTTGTTTTTTGAAACAACGTAGTGACTAAGAATGCTGAGTGGTCAGTCGACCATGAACTTTCATTTTAAATTTTCAAATAGGTTTAAATGAAAATTCATCCATAAACCGTCTGGTCTTACGGACACGGAGGGTGATCAGCCCTATTGTGCCCTATATTGATCAATACTATCTATCCTTCTACTTGAACGACTTTTGCGTTCACTCTGTTCGCCTTGGGCACATAAAATATTTCCCCATTACGGGTTGTTCATACTCAGTCTAGAGTCCTAACTAAAACAATTCAGTTGGACAACATTATCATAAACAATAATATTTAACGACTTGTGTAAGTGAGGGCACTACACTAATAACAGAATAATTTGACTATACTTGCATTACATACAATAATAATGACCAACAATACTTTTTCAAATTTTTTCTAGCTGAGTTAAGTAGCTCAGACAATATTTAAAACATGAATACATAGCGAAATTTAATAATGATTACAACAATTAGTACAAATGGAGACACTTGTACTATGAAGAGGACAATTTACACAAGTGGGGACACTTGTATAATCCAAACGTAGGATACCAAGTTTAAACTTGACACATATGAAATCAGTATTGAAATATTTATAAACTATGAACGAATTGAAGGAAATACAATAAAGTAAGAACAGTTGAATAATGAATAACAGAGATTATGTACAAGTGGGGACACTTGCACAATAAAAGTAGAGTTCAGATATTTGCATACGCGTGAATCCATTTCATAAAGTAATTGAAAAAGGATAAAGTACTTGCACAATATAATGTGAGTTAAGAAACTTGCACAATAAAGAAAGAGTTCAGATACTTGCTTACTAAGATCCATTGCATAAAGTAAATGCAAAGGATAGGATACTTGCACAATAAAAGATTGAGTTAAGGAACTTGCACAGTAAAGAAAGAGTTCAGATACTTGCTTACTAAGATCCATTGCATAAAGTAAATGCAAAGGATAGGATACTTGCCTTTGTCGTTGACTACTGCTATGCGTTATAGCTTAAACTTTAATACCGGGTCCTATCATCAATAAAATTATTCTTTTAATTAGAATAATGTAACTTAACACATAACACTGCTTATTTGCAGTCATTACACAGCTTAAACACATTGTCACATATTCATATCAGTTATTAAAACATTTACGAACAATTATCAAGTCAAACTATGTCCATTTGATTTGAGTTCGGTACTATTTCGGTGTCCCGATTGCATTATCGGATAATCAACGAGTTTCTTTTTAATGAATCTTTGTTCAAGAACTTAAATATTATATTAGATAATTTAATTATCAATTATAACATTTTTTCCAAACATTAAAATCATTTATAATGATTTTTCAATCATTATTATCATTTATAATGATTTAAATAATAAATAATTTCATTATCATCAATATTCAAATAATTTAAAATATTAATGAACTACATGTCAAATCATTAAAAGTTATTTATTATAACTTAAAAACATTTTTAAAACATTATTATCGCTTTTAAATAATTTTTAAAGTATTAAAATCATTTTTAAATAATTACCATTAATATTAAAATATTAATGTAATTCATGTCAAATATTAAAAGTTATTAATTATAACTAAAAAATATTTTTAAAACATTTTTATTGCCTTTAAATGATTTTTAAAGTATTAAAATTATTTTTAAATAATTACCATTAATATTAAAATATTAATGTAATTCATGTCAAATATTTAAAGTTATTAAATATAACTTAAAAATATTTTTAAAACATTTTTATTGTCTTTAAATGATTTTTAAAACATTAAATCCATTTTTAGATAATTTATTTAATATAAATATTAAATAAATTAATTATCATTAATATTAAATATTAATTAAATTTCTATTAAAATATTAAAAGTTATTTAATATAACTTAAAATACTTTTTAAAACATTAATATCATTTTTAAATGATTTTTGAAATATTAAAATTATTTTTATCTAATTTATTTACTATAATTATTAAATAAATTAAATAACATTAATATTTAAATAAATTAAAATATTAATGAAAGTTATGTCAAAATATTAAAAGTTAATTTTTATAACTTAAAATAATTTTTAAAACCATTTTATGAATTTTTAATATTTATTTCTATTTATTTAATTAATATAATTAATTTTTATTAAAAACCGTGGCTAAAGGCTTTTAGCGACGAAAAGTGTCGCTATAGGTGTTCTTCAGTTCATGAAGAACACCTAGAACAGCCCAGTCCATGTCGAGGAGGCTACTTTGAGCGTTAATAACTTGAAATCCGGACATGCTATTGTCGTGATTCCACTTCTATATTGTTAACCTACTGGCATACTACAACTACAAAGCTTTAAACACATCAAACCATTTACAGATCAAGATCTATGGCCTCTGACATTGGACTGTCAGACCATGTTTTTAACTTAGAAAATTTTCTGGGTTTTCCAGAAACAGATTTTATGATCGGCCGAAGACTTTTGACCTTCAATAACTTTCGATCTAGACATGCTATGATCGTGATTCCACTTCCAGTGTACTAACCACATAACATACGACATATAAGAAGCTTTAAACACAACAAATCATTAACAGGTAAAGATCTACGGTGTCTGACATTTGACTATCAGGCCATTTTTTACACTTTGAACAATTTTCTTAAATCTTCAATTTCGTGCATCTAGATGTTATGGATTCATGATATAACAACCCATATCACTAAATAACATAATATACAACATATTTAAACACAAAAACATAAAATTTATCTAAGCATACAAGATCTAGCTTAGGGTTAGGGTTTTATACCTTCGTGAGAAATTTTTGATTTTCACTTTTTGATTCTGACCTTGGCTTGCTATGGGGTTTTTTGGTTAATCTTAGGAATTATTTTTGGAGAAAATTTCGTGGGTCTAGGAGAGAGAGTAAGAGTTTGGTTTTTTTTTATTAGAAACTAAATGAAGTTTTCTTTTTCTTTCTTTCATTCCAATCTTTTGATTCAATGAATCTGAGCATGCTAGCTGTCACATTTCTGCTGATTGAAGTTTATTTACAACATGTGGTAATATCTTAGGTGATGAGTCACCAAGATTTTGTAAAGATTTGCAAGCTATCCAATTAAAATAACACAAAAAGGTTATTTTAGTAAACTAACAAATAATTTTAAGGGTATTCTAGTCCATAATGCATAATTCTAGGGTTTAATCCTTAGATTTTAACCCTTAAGTTTTCCCAAAAAAATTTCCAGGGTTTAAGAAATTAAGTTTAGTGATTTATAAATATTTAATTAGGACATAATAATTCAAAATTAGGGTTTTTAATGTAACTAAGGTTTTATAATTTGAAAATTAGGGTTTCTTGATGTTATTAGGGTTCCCAAATTATGAATTAGGGTTTACTAATCATTTTCCTTAATCACATATTATCCACATAATCATTTAAATACAAATATAATTAATTACTATATTTAATATTTAAATTACTTAAACAAAACAAATTCTTAATATCCAAAATACATATTCCTTTATTTTAAATATAATTATATCATTAATTATATTTAAAACTAATATCCATAATATACATTCATACATTCAAATATAAATATAATCAATAACAAATTTAGTATTCGAATTTATATAAGAAAATAAATTCTTATTATTCATATATCCATTATATAAACATAAATCCTTTTAAATATAGTTACAACAATAATTATATTTAAAATTAAAATACATGACCATAGATCAAATTAAGGTTTTGATTTGTAATGTCACTTTACCACATTTATCATACTTAATCAATTTAAAATAAATTGGCTAATCTTACAAATTCATATCATAAAGAAATAATCATAGTAATAATAATAATATTAATACTCATTTCTTAAAATATATATTTATTATTTAAATAATATAGTAATCATATTTTTATAAATAATCATATATCTTTAATATAAAAATTAATTTATTAACAGAATATAATTTATAATTATCAACTATTTCTTTAATAAGAAATTTATTTGAAACCATATATGAAATAAATATATCTACATATTATACATTCACATTCCTTTCCTTACACGCATTCCCATACTTACTTTAATATATAATAAAAATAATTTTATTATATATATAAAAAAAATTTATACGTAAAATTTCTTATTTAAATATATCCAAAATCTTGGGTTATTACATTCACCCTCCCTTATAAGGATTCCGTCCCCGGAATCACCGTTCAACACTTACACCCACGAGGGTAAATATCATACACATTCATATCACAAGTAGATCACGATCTGATTCAATCGAATCGATCTTTAACTATTCGGCATAAAGCTTGTCTATTTGATTATACGGAATTTGATTTCTAATAGAACTCAAATTCCTCCTTCAAAATATGTTAATAAAACGATTTATTATAAAATTGTGTATTATTTATTTATTAATCTAGGTCCTTTCCTATAGTTCTGATGTTTTCAAACGTAAACGTACCCCACGGTATATATAAGAATAAATTATTATTCGAATAATACCTAGAACTCCATCCCCGGCTACTACCGTATCTTGAAACGTCATGCCGAAGATCCTTGCGGTTGGCTTGTTCGTTGGAGTTGAATATAAGTCAACGTTCTGTTGTTCTTTCCAATATTAACACTTTCCCCATCGGCCTTTCTTCCGAGATTTCGTAATATGAATCCGGAACTGTTGCGCGTCTTGATCCATTGCTTGCGATCTGCTTGCGCCATGTCAATTTAATGTTTCCTTGCGTTTGCAATTTCATAAGATAACGTATCCATATCGTATTCTAACTTTTAAACTCGGACTAATTCAGCTTGCTGGATTCATAAATTCAGCTTGCTAAATTGTCCTATTCGGCTTGCTGGATCATCCGATTCAGCTTACTGAATTAAGAAATTTTCAATTAAATAACATATTATCTTAATCCTTTAAAACTTATCAAACACATAATCATACCATTTCATTCATATTCATATTCATTTAAACAGTACAAAGTACTTTTTCATTACACAACAAACTGCTATTATCACTTACTATCCCTTAATGACAACAAAAGTCGGGATTCATTACAATCACTTATACAAAAGTTTAGAGTAGCACATTACACCCATATTCATATACCATACATTATATTTTACCCTATGCGTAGACTTTTATTCTTTTTCTTCCCACTTCCTTCACATGACCTTTTCTTTGGACAATCCCTTACTTGAATAGAAACAGATGGAATTTGGAATTGAAAGGGGAGAGCTTCGGCTGGGTTGTTTTGGGCAAGCAGGGAGCTCGGCAGTGGGAGTAGGGTCTGTTTCCTTCTTCTCTCTTGGACCGGATAGGCAAGGAGTATAGAGTGAGAGTACTGAGAATGTCTTAACTTTATTAGCTCCTAGCTCAATAGCCTTGCTTAGTGTATTAATTATGGTTAGTTTAATAACCTGCCACCTCCTACTTAGCCACATGACTCATCACCGTACGCTTTAGTTTTGCAATTAATCTCAGCATCATGTGTACATGTTTTTAATTCTTAACTCCCAGCCCAGCATAGTACCTATTACATAATATTACATAATACACATTATTTACATTACCTTATTATATGTAATTCCAATAAATCATAATTTGATAATTTATACATTTATTGTTATGTACAAAATCGTCCCACTCATTATGGAATTAATCCATAATTAATTTATCACTTTTTGTGTAATAAATCAATTAATTGGAATAACTAATATTTATTCCATTAGCTATTTAAATAGCTTAGTAAGGTTCTATAATGTACTACATTTTCTTTCTTTCTTCCATAAATTGTTTCAAAACAATTTATTTAATATATTAAATATATTAATTTAATACATTTATCCATAAATTAAATATTAATTTAATTTACTAATTTGGCACCAATATTCATTTACATATATATTGGTCCCTTATCTCATATTCAATTTATACATTCGCTTGGCATAATATATTAGGTCATTACGTAAAAATATTACATTTATATGCAATATATTAACTCTCTCATTTTTATTAAACAAAGATAGTTATGTTAATTCACTATTTTAATTAAGCGAATTAATCATTTCATTTATGAAATTTAATTCATAATAACTTCATTGCTATTCAAGGCTTATTATTCAAACTCAAGCTCGATTAATTAATATTAATTAATTAATCTTCTTCACTTCCATATTTCATTTTTTGTAGCCAATTCAAGCTAACTAATTTAATAGTTTAATTAACTATTAAATATAACTTTTCAAATGTATGTATATATTTTACACATATATATCCATCACATAAATCACATAATACATATACATTCATACAGTCAAACCCGACACATCTCACAATAAAAACTTTATTTATGAAATTCTTATTTAAATAATATTAAAAAATTTGGGTTGTCACATACATGAGTAATTATTTAAAGTCCAAAAATAAGTGAACTTGAAACCCTAATTAAATAAATAGGGTAAGATAAAATTAATATTTTGGACACATGCTAATTTAAGTGGCCCAAATAAGTTAAATGTTAGCCCAAAAGTATTTTGTAATTAGCCCAAACACTAGCCCAAATTTGGTGGGGACTTTCTAGATGAATAAATGTGCAAATAATGCATTATAGAAAATCAAAAATGGGCTAAATGGAGGGGGAAGTGGACGGGCAACATGGGGGTCAAATGGGAGTCATTATTTCCTTTCCTCTCATTTTCAAAGTTGTTCACCAAACCTAGTAGCCTTTGTCCCTAAAACTAGCTAACTTATTAGTCTAAAATCCACAAATTGTGGGATAGCAAAGAAAATGAGAGATTGCCATGATTATGTGTAGATATATATAAATTGTATCTATACATTTTTCTAGCCTATAAATAGAGCCCTTTCATTTGTATTCATTTCTTTTCCTAAATTTTAAAGTAAGAGAGCACAAAATATTTTAAAAGCAAAAATAGAGAGAAAGAGAGAGAGCAAGGGCTGCTGGGTATACAAGGAGAGAAGGAGGAGGAGATCTTCATGCCATCAAGGTTCATCACGTATTGTGGGAGAAGAAGAAGAGTAGCACATAGAACTAGGTATAAAATTATCCAAAACTCAAACCCTAGGTAGTTTTGTGTGTATTTATGTAATGGTTTTGGGATAAATAATGATCTAATGTTCTTATACCATATGATGCTAGTTCTACATGTTTTATGATGATTTATGCTTAGATGATGTCATTTTATGTGTTGTTAAGCATGAATATCAAAGAAGATGAAAAACTGTTTTTACATCCAAAAACTCTAAATTTCAGTCCACTTTGGACCTTTACCATTTTAAATCTATAAATTATTTTAACAATCCGTCAAAGAGGTGAGTTAGATACATGAGTTATCTGTTAAACACAAGTGGTAGAACTCAAAATTATTAAACGAGCAAACCGCGACATCATTTTTTCCAAAACAGTCCAGTCGGGTAACAAAACTGGAGAATAAAGACTATTCCAGGTCAGTTTTGAAAAAAGGTAGTTTTGGCCAATTTGGATGCTCTAAAAATTCTAATCTTTTGTGGTGTTGTAGTATATCAAGTTAACTAGGTTCTGTCCAAAGATGGTAATTTGTTGATGTATAGAATGAGAGTTATGACTTTTATAAGAAATTGCGTTTTTAAAAGTAAACTGTAATAACTCCTAAAATACAACTCAGAAAAATGTGAAATTTTTACAGGAGTAAGGTTTGATAACAGGAGACTACCGTGTAAATTTCATAATTTTTGAGCAAAAAGATAATTTGTGATAATTGTAACATATAAAATATGTTACAATTGCAGGAAAAATATATTATCACTAAAATATCATATACTGATATTTCCTAGAAAAGAAAAAAATAAAAAGTTATTTTGGTATTTTTCATGGCTATGTTTAGGTTATGAATAAATAGATAAATTAAGTTAAATCAAGTTGTAAAACTTATAAATGTGATTTTATTTATTAATGATCATTATATGATGTATTAAAACTTTATAAGGGTATTTTGATCATTTTTAATAAAATGTTATATGAATGACATGATATGCGTGTTAAATGAATTAAATAGTAAGAGATAAACAATTATATTAAATTGTTTATAAACGATTAAAATATTATTAAATGATTAATAATATTAGTAAATAAATAAAATATTATTAATTGATTAATAATATTCAAAATTAAATAAAATATTATTAAATGAATAATAATATTAATAAATGATTAAAATAGTATTAAATTATTAATAATATTAATAAGTGATTAAGATATTATTAAATAATTAATAATATTAGTAAGTGATTAAAATATTATTAAATGATTAATAATATTCGTTAAGGATTAAAATATTATTAAATGATTAATAATATTGGTTAAGGATTAATAATATTAGTAAATGATTAAAATATTATTAAATGGTTAATAATATTTGTAAATGATTAAGATATTACTAAAGAGTTATTAAAATATTATTAAATGATTAATAATATTATGAGATGAGTAAGATGTTATTAAATGATTAATAATACTTGTGAATGAATAAAATATTATTAAGTAGTTAATAATATTGAAAAGGGAATAAAATATTATTACGTGATTAATAATGTTAAGAATTGATGAAATATTATTTAATATTAAAAGGGAGTTTAAGATGATGATTATGTGATATAATATTATCAAAGGATGATAATATTACTAATGATTTATTGTAGTATCTAATATTTGATTTATGAGTTATAATATGTTATGCTAATTGAATGATCAATCTTATAAATATAGGTTTTTCATAAGAGAATAAATTAGATTGCGTAACAGTAATCGACGGACAAGGCAGGTTTCCCTAAATCAAACTTGAGTTATTATTTTTCAAGCATGTTAGTGGATAATTATTGTTGATTATTCCACATCTATAATGATTATTGGCATTCTCACTTTGTGCAATTGATTTCCTGTTCTATTATTTGAACTGTGAAATAATTAGAGTTCTTTATTCATAAACTGTTTATGAGTCATGTCTCATCTAGTTGTTTCGGCTAGACTAAATTTTAAATTGATATCGTATGAAACATTCTATTAATTATGAACTGATTTGTTATTGAAAGATCTATGCCATTGATTTCGGCTAGACCAATATTGATGTTATGTGTTGAAATCGTAGTATTTCTTTGAAAGCAATCCAAACCATATTGTTGTGGTATGGACTCATAATGTAAGACTGATGAACAACCCTGAAAAATAAATCAGGGGAACTTTTATTGTCGGAAACCCGACCCGCGCGCTATGTTTGAGTATTATGCATAATCACGGGTACAATGAAACTGATCCCTTCACGTACTTGTAGAAGAGTATATTTAGTCTATACGATTAACTTATACTCTTGAGGTATTCAGTATTATTAGCTGATGATTCCTCTAGCAGTTCACGATCCATTGTGATCACTCAGCATGAAATCTGGGTATAATCCCACTTTATTGACTATTATTGCAGTATTGCTAATCCTTCATGATCAATTGAATATTATTCAATCTTTGAAAGAATTTTAACTCTTTCATTCTTGATGTATTATTCAACATGAAATTTAAGAAAATTCTTGTTATTTGAAATGGTTTATTGTTCAGCTACTTCACAATTTTTGAAATATTGTTGAAGTTCCAGAAAGTTAAACTCTTCTATTCATGATATATCTTTTATTGTACGCTTTAACTTGCTGAGAAAATTAATTGCTCACCCTTTCTTAAAATAAAACTTTTCAGCTAAAGTTGAGGTAGCCGAAGGGTCTAAGAAGGATAAAGGTAAAGCGAAGGCGACCGAATAGTGTCACTTATGTAATGAATATTATGTTGTATTTTGACTTAAACCGTTTGTATTATTAGGTATGAAATGTTAAGATTAGTAAGACCTGGGATGATTATATATTTTGTATTAAGTTAATGGAATGAATAATGTAATTCATAAGGAATAGGTAGATGAATGTGACGTGTATAATGTATCGTGAGCACCGAATCTGAGGTTCAAGGGACCCGAATTTCAGAGCGTCACAGGTTGGTATCAAACCTGATAGGTTATAAACCTTATGTGGAAAAAAAAGCCTTAGGAATATAACCGTAAGAAAGATAGAAAAACTCATTTAGAGTTCTAAGTGATGGATTGAGGAAATTCATCAATAGCAAGATGTTTATATTTAGTAGTTACGAATGGTGTCTATTAGTAATGTACTAATTAAGTTGTTTAAAACTGATTATAGGATGTCAGGAAATGATGAGATTAAAGAAACACATGTGGTTACCGCTATGTTAGCAGCTACACCAATGCCATTAGCCGAGGTGGCAGCTCAGAGTGAGTCAGTTGAGGAAATCTTAAAAGACGAACCTATTGAAAATGTGGGAAGCGATCATGATGAATACCTCGAAATGGAACTAAATGAAGAAGAAGTAGATTCCAAAGAGGCTAAGGTAGAGCCAGAAATAGAGGCAGAAGATGGAGAAAAAGGCAAAGTAGTAGTCGTAGATGGTCAAGCGTCAGTTGAAGTTCAAGAACTAAGGAATATGGTGTTTTACCTGGAAGAAATGTGGAAGATAGAAAGGGCATTGCATGAATTGACAGAAGAACGTAATGAGCTGAAACCACAGATTAATAAAATGGGGGTGGAATGCATTAGAAGAAAAAGGAGAAGAATAATAAAAGGAAAAGGAATAACGATGGTAATAATAACTCAGGAAACCAACAAGAAAATTCACAAACGAAGAAGAAGGCATGTATTAACTGCGAAAAGAAACATTTTGAGAAATATATGAAGGGTAAAAATGTGTGCTATAATTGCGGACAAGCAGGGCATATCGCTCCCAATTGTTCCAAACCTAAGAAAGGAGGATGTTTCTCGTGTGGAGAGGTAGGTCACCAGGCTAAGGATTGTTCCAAGAAGAAGATAGGTGAAGGAAGAGGACGAAAGAAAGATTAAGTCTAAAAGATATGACCCTTGTAAAATAAGATAATATCTTATGCATGTAATATAATAGATGATGGATAGGTATATGTAAATATATATATATATATATATATATATATATGTGTCTATATGGGTGTATCACCACCTTATGTGTTAGGGGAATGTAGTTATGGTAGATCCCATCTTTTGTTGGCTAAATGGGATATATAACGTTTATAGTATTATGCCAAAATATTGTAAGTGTGTGACACTTTTATTTGGTAGATGGATATAAATGCAACGTTATGCTTACATGATTGTCTAAGTTTCAAATTATGCATTAAATTTTAAATGCTAACATTAATAAAAGATGTGACGTAAAATGTAAAACATAAAGAAATAATTTAAGGTTTTGTTTAGCGCCAAGAAGAGAACAATGACACCGAAGGGTAGATGAATTCGATAATAATGAAGAAGGTAACACAAACCCTATACAAGATTTTGTGAATATGCTGGCAGAGGCTATGCAGAATCGAGCACCAGCCGCAGGAAATCTGTCAGGAAATCAATTGGCAAATTTTAAAGACTTTAAGGCAGTAGGTCCGCCAAAGTTTAAGGGAACAACAGATCCAATCGAAGCTCAAACATGGGTGAAGGAAATAGAGAAAGCCTTCATTATTGCGAGAGTCGCTGAGCAGCAAAAGACGGCTTTTGTTACCTTTTTGATGAAAGGTGAGGTGAATTTCTGGTGGGAATCGAATCAGAATAGGGCCGGAGAAGGAGTTGTAACGTGGGAGAGATTCAAAGAATTATTTTTCGAAAACTACTTTCCACGAAGTATGCACGGAAGGATGGAAGTTAAATTCTTATAATTGAAACAGGAGAATATGTCGGTTTCGGAGTACGCTGCCAAGGTCAATGAGTTAGCAAGGTTTGTACCACATTAGGTGGACACCGAGGAACGAAAAGCGTGACGTTTTTAGAACGGACTAAAACTGTGGATATTCAGCAAAGTAGTTGTGTTGAAGATTGATTCATTTTCGACCCTGTTAGAAAAAGCAATCATCGCCGAGGGAGGAAGTGAAGTCGTATCCAAATACAACCAAGAACAAAAGAAGAAAAAGATTGAATGAGGTAATAGGGGAGGTAGTAGTGGAGGCAGTAACTTCAACAAGCGTAAGTGGAACGATAACAGTCAATCAGGAAATAAACCAGGAGAGAGTAGGAAGACAGGTGAACCGTGTACAAATTGCGGGAAGAATAATCAGGGAGTCTGCCTGAAGGGCAAAAACGTGTGTTATAACTGTGGGCAAGAGGGACACATCTCTCCCAACTGTCCCAATCCGAAGAAATTGTAAGGTTATTTTTCGTGTGGATCGCCAGACCACCATAGCCGTAACTGTCCAAAGAAGAATGCAGAAAGAGGAAGCAACAACAAAGGAAACAACAGTGGGACACTAATGATTAATGGGCCAGGTTAGCCAGGAAGACAAACGGCACGTACGTTTAACATGACGGTTCAGGATGCAGTTGTTTCAAAGGAACTAGTGACCGGTATAATTTCAATCAATAATATAATTGTGTACGTATTATTTGATAGGTATCACTGTGAGGTGCTGTCCATTTACGGATATGAGTCACCGGTTGGTATAACACATAGAAATGAAGAAATTGATAATACAACTTTAAAAGTTATTAGAAAACAAGTATAACCAAGTGGTTTATTATAATCCTTAGATGTTCCTGAGTAGAGTAAGAGAAAGTGAGAGTTGCTTAATATGTTAGAGAAATACTATTATGAGGAAGATGTTGATACCTAAGTATAACAGGTAATTATGAGTCATGGCAAGTCAAATGAGACTTGAGTTAAGCAAATATTTTTCGCCCCTAATTGGGATGGGAAAGAGCAAATGAAGTAATACATAAGTTATAATAATAAATAAGGGTCTAATGATAGAAATAATTTGAATGTAAGATAATAGTGATTCCGGGGACGGAATCCTTATAAGGAGGGGAGAATGTAAGGACCGAGAATTTTTATATGATTATATATGTATATTTTTATGAATAAATTTTTTTGAAATCATCTTAAACATATGAGTGAATATGTGATATGAATTAAGTAAGTTAGTCAATTTATTTATTTTAAATTGATTAAGGAAAAATAAGATAAGTTTATGTTGTGAATTAACATAGCTTGAATATTGACCTTGGATGGTTAATAAAAAAAAGAGAGTAATAATCATTAAGTTATTAAATAGTATGACTAATATAAAGTGGATAAATATGTATAATAATTCATTAAGCCAATTAGGGCTAATTGAATTAATGAATTAGTGGAACAAAAAGGAAAGCCAAGAAATAAGAATATTAGATTATTTATCAATGATGGTAAATATTTTGTGACTTATGTGAAATATGTATGTGATTAAATAAATATATATATTATAAATATGTATATATATTTATTTATTATATAAAGAGAATTAAAAAAAGAAAGTCTTGTAGCCTAATATTATATATTAGGATTGAGAATTAAATAACCTAAGGGTTATATTTATTGGGGATTTTTAGTATTTAAAATATATACTAGTAGACTAACCTAAGAGATTAATTTTATTATCTCAATTTAAGTATTTATTTTAAACCTAATTAAAGCAAGTCTAATTGGGTTATATAATTAAATCTACATTGTAACAACCCCAAAATCGGGACCAACTTAATCCAAAATTAGAACTAACCTTAGTCCCGACCTTGTGCGTTAATACTATCATGTTCTAGCTTTAAAATATTATTTAATGTTAAAAATAGTTTTAAAAAATGCGGAATAATTTAAAACTTTTTATATCTTTCTGTCTTTCCTTCATACATTCCCTAAATCACAACCTTTACGATTATTGTAACGATCGCGGATCGTGGGTAGCTTTGTAACACGAGCCTATGAATTTTATTGAATAAATTGAACTTTTATTAATATTATTCCGTGTTATGTGTGTGAATATTTTATTACTACATATGATGTGTAGGTGATAATTTTTTATTGATATTATTTTTATTGGTATTGATTAAATCATTTAGAAGAATAGCGTTAAAGCGCTATTTACGCAAAAGACGCCTTTTTCGATTTTATGACTTTTCATAATTTCGCCAAAGAGTTAATGAGAGGGGTTAATAATCCAAGTGTGGGATTTTATTTGAGCCCAATTGAATATTTATTAGAAGCCCAATTGGAATTAAATTAGAAGTCCAAGAGTGGCCCAATTTGAAGCCCAAGACCCATGGGTCGAGTCCATGACTCAAACCCGCAACCCATGACCCATAACCCATGACCCATGAGGGAAATGGGTTATGTAATCAGCTGAACCAAATTGAAGGAGAAGGAAGAGTACGGGAGAAGGAGAGGAGAGGGAGAAGAGAAGCCAAGAACGTGGGAGAGCATGGGGAGCATCAATTCTGCATTTGGGAGAGGGAAAGGGAGCGTAGAACATTTGGGGAGAAGGAGGGGGTGTTACCCGAGCCGACCATGAGCATGGGGGAAGGAAGAGCTCACTCTCCCGAACATGGGGAGCTGGTGTAGCCTTCATGCTCAACTCCTCCATCCTCCAAGAAGCTCAGATTCTCCCTCTATATATACTCCCCCATTGCTTAGCTACCATTCCTTTGATTTTACCAAGTGTTGAAACTGAAAACTTGAGAGAAAATAGTGAAGAGAGTGTTCACCGGGTGATTGAGGAAGAAGAAGAAGTGGTGTAGCAGCTGGGTATTAATTCTCTTAGCAACCTTAGAACAAGCTCCAAGAGGTATGCAATGATTAATCAAACTCATTTCCTCAATATTTCCAAGTGTGTAGTTTTGCTTTGGTTGCTTTGTTGGAGTTATGTGACTGATTTTGCTAGTTAGTGTATGACCATGTATGAAGGTTAATTAGCTCTATTAAACCTTGTTAATGGTATGTGAAAGTGGAACAATGAATGAGAATCGAACCTATGCATAAGGAATCAAGAAATGGACTGAAATGGACATTAGTGGACTGTTAAGGACTTTTATTGTGTATTAATGAAGTTATAATCTTGGTTTGGTTATGTGCATTGGTTGTGTATTGTTGGTATATGTCCAGAAGTTATGAGAAATGATTTCAATGTGAAATCTGGGACACCCATATATGGGCAAAGCTATGAGTTCTGAATTCTAAGGCTATGCCCACAAACTGTTTGATAAAATGTCCAAGAGAAGAATTTCTCTAAGAACTTGAGAACTAGGTGTTGATTAATTGATGAAATGATGTTATGTTTCCTAGCTTAGCAGTAGAAGCATGTTTTAAGTCATATTGACTTGTTGTATAATAGCTAAGACACAAACAGGAAGAATGAATTGGCCAAACTCTGAGTTTCGCTGAGAACTAGTTGGACTAGGCTCTTTGTAGCCACTATTTCGATTTATTAAAGAGTCTATAAGATTATGAATTCATGAGGGTTTTGTAGTTCATGTTATAAGCTTTCCATAGCCTCCGGAATGGCCTAATTCCGACTTAAAATGAAGAAGTTATGAGCTTTGGAGTAAAATAGCAAAAACAGAGCATGCTGGATGATGAGCAACTAAAACTCTGCCGGTTGGGCGCGCCCCGCGCCAACCATAAGGCTAAATTGGCGCGCCCCGCGCTAGAGCAACAGTAGGCTAGACAGCTCTGACCTCCTTTACTAAAATGGCTATAACTTTCTCATACGAACTCCAAATTGGATGATTCAAGATGATTCGGAAAGCTAAGAAGTAGTACTACAACTTCCAATAATTAGAACTGTAATTTAGTGCCTTGATCAATTTCTAAAAGTGCCATTTTTAGGACTATTGTGCATTAGGAGGCAAACGGAGGGCCTCATGCATGCGCGTATGTAACGTGTAATGCTTCCAACACTAGAAGATGTTGTTCTAAGTTCTAAAACTTGTACATTATGGTTTATAATGACTCTTAGCATTAATCAATGATGGATTAGGCAAGTGTATGAGCATGATAAACGTATGCATATAAGGCGAATCGGGCGTGCATTGTGCGAATGTCGAAACATCATATCAAGTGTGTATAACCTTGTTTGATATTATGTTTCTAATTAGAATGAAACATTATAGTGTAATGTAAACCAATATTTGACATCAATTATGTGGCTAATTGGTATGTGGATACGTACTTAAATGTGTAGGACTTTTGAAGGACGATTAACGTCAAGTAGTAGCAAGCGCTTAAGGCAAGTTTTCTAACGCTTGTCTAACCCTTGTGTTGGGCAAGTTTATTTGATTCATTTGATTATATTCTCATGACTCTCATGCGATGTTTGAAGTTCTGATTTACGCAATACATATATGGTTGTGTGAATTCCTTACTTATGTAAATTTTTCAGTATTTGCACAAGTATTCGAGCTATGTTATGATATAAATTGTTGAAGCTTTCAAGTTCACCTATATATGAACTGTTATAGAGAACGTCAATGCCATTTGTTTCGGCTAGACAGATATTGAAATATTTTATTCATTTAATAATAAATCCTTGAAATGTTATTGATGATTAAGTAGAGCTATCCAACCGAATTGTTTTGGTTAGGATTCCGAGACATGAATGAGATGAACAACCCTAATATTAGGGGCAGTTTTTAGTCAGTTATTCTGACAAGGCATCGAGCGCCTAAACAAACGCATATAGTCGTTTCCAGCTAGAGTGTTGATCAACATAGAGTACAATAGGCTGATCACCTAGAAGTGCTCGTAAGTAAGACTGTTTGCAGTTATATTGCTGTGTACCTTTTTAAGAAAGCAAAAGAAAGTTCAAGGTCTTATGACCACTCAATGTCGTTTCGAAAATATATTTTTAAAACGAAAGCAAAGTATTATTCTTGTTTATTCAGAATATTTCACAACTATTGTTCAGTTGTCGAAGAGAAATGATATGATTGATGATATTGTTGTTATTCAACTGTTATACTTGCTGGGCAATTGAATGCTCATTCTTGCTTTATATTAAACATTGCAGCTAAGTCCGAGCGGGTTGAAGGTTCCGGTAAGGACAAGGGAAAGGGCAAGATGAACGTCTAGATGGCGTCGTAGTTTATTTGTATTAGTAATGTTGTAATATTAAGACTTATTATGTATTTGTAATGATGTTATGGTAATAGAACCTGGGATTGAGAGTAAGACGTGTTGTAATAATGTATTAATTACATTCATGTCTATTACGTTGTATGAAATGGGATGTACCGTGTAGCACCGGATTCGGGTTTGAGGTACCCGGATTTGGGGGCGTCACAGGTTGGTATCAGAGCTGATAGGTTTTAAGCCTTAGGTTGGGGGAAAACCTTAGGAATATGACCGTAGAGAGAATGGAAGAGTTAGTAAATGAACTCAAATAGAGTTGTTAAGGGTGGATTGAGGAAATTCATCAAAAGAACTAAGAGTATACTTAAAATAAACGATATTTGTTAAGTGTTATAATATTATTTGTTATTGTTATATACTAATCGAGTTAGTATATTGGTTTGTAGATGTCTGGAGAAGAACCCGAGTATAGAGATATCCATGTAGTAAGCGAGGAGTTGATCGCTCTACCAGAGCCAACACCCGAGCCGCTAGCAGAGGTTGAGGCTCAATTAGATAGTGACCCAGAAGAAGATCCGGAGGAGGAACCGGAGATGGACCTTTCACTTGATGAGGATCCGTCCGAGCATGAGGAGGAAGCAGATGATATATTATCGGATGCGGTGCCTTCTGAAGAGGAGGAAGTGGCACCATCAGACATGAATAATCTGTTTGAAGTGGTACTTGACAGGAACGTAGCACTAAGAGGTAGAGTTTAAGCCTTAGAGGCGAGGGTTCAAGAACTCTTGCAAGAGAGGCATGAGTTAGAAGCCTACTGGGAGGCAGAGATCGATGATAGGATCAGGGCCGAAGATCGGGCCATGACCTGGAAGAAGAGGCAAGGATCAAGAGGGTGAGGACCGATAGGTCTAACTATGCGTTCAGGTCGTCACATGGGCGATTTCAGCGTAGGGTGACCCATTACCCAGCTGAGGAGGGCCAGACCAGGCACACCATTAGTAGGGATCTGGTGATGGCCATAGCTGACGACGAGTATGCAGACGCCATTAGGCGTGGTCTAGTTCAGTGATTAGACGAGGTCAGATGTGTACCTTGTAAGGATGTAAATCCTAAATTTTGTATATGTAATAGATTATCTGGTGTAAATCCCATCTTTTTAGTAATAGAGGGATATATTGTATGCGAATAGCAAAAGCTATGTGTTACAAGATGTATGAAATATGAAGCATATTAATATAAGTTTGTTTATTAAATGTGCTTTGTGATGAGTATGTGTATGTGTTGTGTTAATAAAGTACTTGAGGATGGATAGTAGATTAATAGTGGCATAATTTGTTTAACAGAAAATGCCGCCGAGATGGAGAGGAAGAGGAAGGCAGGGAACGCAGAGGAATGAGAATAGAGAATCTGATAATGAGAGTGAGACTAGGGAAACAGCAAACCCTATGCAGCAATTCATAGACTTACTGGTAGGAGCTTTGAACAGAGTTCCAACCGTACCACCTGTCGTTCCTCTAGTTGTGCGTATTGCCAACTTTAAGGACTTTAAGAGTGTGGGACCCCGCCCGAATTTAAGGGGACCACCGAGCCTATAGAGGCTCAATCATGGGTTAAGGAGGTGGAGAAAGCATTCATCATTGCTGGAGTTGGGGAGGAGCAAAAGACCACTTTTGCTACCTACCTACTGAAGGGTGAGGCCAACTTCTGGTGGGAGGCAAACCAGAATAGGGCTGGGGAAGGAGTCATTGCTTGGGAACGGTTCAAAGAGTTGCACTTCGAGAACTACTTTCCCAAAAGCATGAAGAGTCGCATGGAGATGCGATTCTTAGAACTGAAGCAAGATAACCTGACAGTACCCCAATATGCTGCCAAGTTCAACGAGCTGGCTCGGTTTGCTCCACACCAAGTGGACACCGAGGAAAGGAAGACGAGGAGGTTTGAACAGGGCCTGAAACCCTGGCTCTACAGCAAGGTGAGCGTGTTACAGATCGATACCTTTGGATCAATCTTGGAAAAGGCTATCATAGCCGAAGGAGGGAGTGAGGCACTGAGCTTCTACAATCGGGAGAAGAAGAATAAGGGTAAGAATGAAGGAGGAAATAAGACTGATGTTGCCAGTGGAAGTAACCAGAAGAGGAAATGGAACAATTCCGGGAATACCGGGAACAAACAAGGAGACCTAAAGAAGAGGGTAGAGCCGTGTAAGACCTGCGGGAAGAATCACCTGGGGGTCTGCTTGAAGGGAAGGACGGCGTGCTATAACTGTGGGCAGGAGGGACACATCTCTCCTAACTGCCCTAACCCGAAGAAGATCGGTGGGTGTTTCATTTGCGGAGCACCAGGCCACATGGCAAGGAATTGCCCTAAGAAGGGGACAGACGGGGGAGGCAATGGGAATAGCAGTGGCAGGCTGACTATGACTAGTCCAGCTCCACCGAGTAGACCATCAGCCCGGACCTTCAATATGACGGTCCAAGATGCAGTGACATCAGGAGACGTAGTCTCAAGTATCATTCCGATCAATAATATTAATGCATATGTGTTGTTTGATTCGGGTGCGACCTGTTCTTTTGTATCATGTGAATTTGCTCAACGTTTAAGCTTACCTCTAGAGAAACTAGAGTCTCCCTTGAACATAGAAGTTGCGAATAAGGAAGTAATCCCTGTTGAACATGTTCATAGGAATTGTTGCGTTGAGATTAGAGGGAGTAAGTTATCGGTAGATTTAATTCTCATTAGACTGGGAGAATTTGACGTAATACTGGGAATGGATTGGTTGTTTAACCACGGGGCAGTAATCGATTGCCAGAAGAAAAGCGTAAACCTTCAGACTTCAAAGCAGTCTAAGGTAGTGTTCTACGGTAGTAAATCTCCTAGACGTTCGAGTTTGCTATCGACGATGCAAGCCAGGAAGCTGTTAAGAAAAGGGTGTGTAGGTTATCTGTGCCATGTTGTCGATACCCAACGAGAGGGAGTCGAAATGGGGCAGATACCTATCGTGAATGAATTCGCGGATGTATTTCCGGACGAATTGCCAGGACTTCCACCAGAGAGGGAGATCGAATTCGTGATAGACGTAGTGCCTGGAACGGCACCCGTTTCAAGGGCACCATATAGAATGGCGCCAGTAGAGATGAAAGAGTTGATGGTTCAACTGCAAGAATTGTTAGATAAAAAGTATATCCAACCGAGTTTGTCTCCATGGGGAGCGCCAGTGTTATTTGTGAAGAAGAAGGATGGATCGCTGAGGCTTTATATCGACTATCGGGAGTTGAACAAAGTAACGATCAAGAATAAGTATCCGTTGCCCAGGATCGACGATTTGTTTGATCAGCTGAAGGGAGCAAAATACTTTTCAAAAATAGATCTGAGAACGGGATATCACCAGTTGAAGGTGAGGGGAGAGGACGTACCTAAGACAGCGTTCCGGACTCGTTACGGCCATTATGAGTTCCTGGTGATGTCATTTGGGTTAACGAATGCACCAGCCGCATTTATGGATTTAATGAATAGAGTGTTCAAGCAACATTTGGACAAATTTGTAGTTGTGTTCATACATGATATTCTAGTCTACTCCTTGACACAAGAAGATCATGTTGAACATCTAAGAATAGTGATGGAAACCTTGAGGAGGGAGAAGTTGTACGCAAAATTCTCGAAATGTGAATTTTGGCTAGAAAGAGTCCACTTTTTGGGACACGTGATCGACAAAGACGGTATATCTGTAGATCCAGCGAAGGTGGAGGCAGTTATTAACTGGGAACAACCGAAGACACCGACAGAAGTGCGTAGTTTCTTAGGGTTAGCAGGCTACTATCGAAGATTTATTCAGGATTTTTCGAAGATAGCAACCCCATTAACCCAATTGACGAGGAAGGCGGTGAAGTATATTTGGACGGAGAAGTGCGAGGAGAGCTTCCGAGAGCTCAAGAAAAGGTTGAGCGAGGCGCCAGTATTATCCTTACCGGATGATACAGGTGATTTTGTAGTTTATAGTGACGCGTCACACAAGGGACTTGGATGCGTGCTTATGCAGCATGGTAAAGTCATTGCGTATGCGTCACGACAATTGAAAGATTATGAGAGGGGATACCCTACTCATGATCTCGAATTGGCAGCCGTTGTGTTTGCCTTGAAGATTTGGAGGCATTACTTATACGGTGAGAAATGTGAGATATACACGGACCACAAAAGTCTAAAATATATTTTCACACAGAAGGAGTTGAATATGAGGCAGAGGAGGTGGTTAGAATTGATCAAAGATTATGATTGTGAGATTCTATATCACCCAGGGAAGGCGAATGTAGTGGCCGATGCCTTAAGTAGGAAGGGTCGGGGGAAGTTGTCAATGTTAACGGCTCAAGAGGAGCTAATAACAGAGATGGCTAAACTGGAGATAGAAGTGAGGTTCCCGACTGAGTCGGGAGAGAAGTTGTTCACAATAGAGACTCGTCCAATCTTATTGGACCGAGTAAAAGAAGCACAACTTAGCGATGATGAGTGCGAGGGAATAAGGCATAGAATTTCCCAAGGAGAGGAAATTAAGTATAAACTCGATGATGATGGAGTGATGAGATTTGAAGGAAGAATTTGGGTACCCAGCCAGTACCCGAGTTACGAGAAGAGATTTTGCAAGAGGCCCATAGTTCGAGGTACTCGATCCATCCGGGAAGTACAAAGATGTATCAAGACCTCCGACTACATTTTTGGTGGCCGAACATGAAGAGAGAAGTCGCAGAGTGCGTTAGTAGGTGCCTGACTTGTCAGAGAGTCAAGGCCGAGCATCAGAGACCAAGTGGGTTGCTTCAACCCTTAGAGATTCCAGAGTGGAAGTGGGAGCATATCACGATGGATTTCGTGGTAGGACTCCCAACAACGCAGAAGGGATACGACGCTATATGGGTCATAGTGGATCGTTTGACGAAAATCGGTGCATTTCTTGCCGATCAGAATTAGGTTCAAATTAGACCAACTAGCTAAACTCTATGTGAAGGAAATTGTTTCTAGACATGGAGTGCCAATTTCGATTGTGTCGGATCGGGATCCACGTTTCACGTCAAATTTTTGGAAGAGTCTGCAAGAGCAATTGGGAACACAACTGAGGTTGAGCACGGCGTATCATCCTCAAACAGACGGGCAGAGCGAGCGGACAATACAGACTTTAGAAGATATGTTACGGGCATGTGTGATGGACTTTAAAGGGAATTGGGATGACCACCTACCTTTAGTTGAGTTCGCCTATAATAATAGTTATCACGCTAGTATAGGCATGCCGCCTTACGAAGCGTTATACGGAAGGAAATGCAGAACGCCATTGTGTTGGGATGAGGTAGGGGAACGCAAATTGTTGGGACCAGAATTGGTACAGCAAACTGCGGAGATCGTCAAGGTAATAAGAGCGAGACTAGTCGCGGCCTAAGACAGGCAAAAGAAGTATGCAGACAAGCATCGCCAGAAGAGAGACTTCGACGTCGGTAGCTATGTATTTTTGAAGGTGTCTCCCTGGAAGGGGAAGATACGGTTCGGGAAGAAAGGGAAGCTGAGTCCAAGGTTTATAGGACCGTTTGAAGTATTGAGAAGGGTAGGAGAAGTGGCTTATGAGGTAGCCTTACCTCCTGAATTAGAACATATCCATAACGTGTTTCACGTATCGGTACTACGACCCTATAAGCAAGACTATAAGCATGTGATAGAGTATGAACCTATTCAGGTTGAGAAAGACTTAACATATGAAGAAATTCCTATTCAGATAATTGATAGGAAAAGAGCAAGTCTTACGAAGTAAGACCATATATTCTGTGAAGGTAGTATGGAGGAACCACAACGCCGAAGAAGCGACGTGGGAACTCGAAGATAAGATGAAGAAGAATTATCCCCATCTTTTTGTTTAACCTTATGTCGTAATTCTGGGGACAGAATTCTTATAAGGGGGGGAGGATGTAACGATCGTGGGTAGCTTTGTAACACGAGCCTATGAATTTTATTGAATAAATTGAACTTTTATTAATATTATTCTGTGTTATGTGTGTGAATATTTTATTACTACATATGATGTGTAGGTGATAATTTTTGATTGATATTATTTTTATTGGTATTGATTAAATCATTTAGAAGAATAGCGTTAAAGCGCTATTTACGCAAAAGACGCCTTTTTCGATTTTATGACTTTTCATAATTTCGCCAAAGAGTTAATGAGAGGGGTTAATAATCCAAGTGTGAGATTTTATTTGAGCCCAATTGAATATTTATTAGAAGCCCAATTGGAATTAAATTAGAAGTCCAAGAGTGGCCCAATTTGAAGCCCAAGACCCATGGGTCAAGTCCATGACTCAAACCCGCAACCCATGACCCATAACCCATGACCCATGAGGGAAATGGGTTATGTAATCAGCTGAACCAAATTGAAGGAGAAGGAAGAGTACGGGAGAAGGAGAGGAGAGGGAGAAGAGAAGCCAAGAACGTGGGAGAGCATGGGGAGCATCAATTCTGCATTTGGGAGAGGGAAAGGGAGCGTAGAACATTTGGGGAGAAGGAGGGGGTGTTACCCGAGCCGACCATGAGCATGGGGGAAGGAAGAGCTCACTCTCCCGAACATGGGGAGCTGGTGTAGCCTTCATGCTCAACTCCTCCATCCTCCAAGAAGCTCAGATTCTCCCTCTATATATACTCCCCCATTGCTTAGCTACCATTCCTTTGATTTTACCAAGTGTTGAAAACTGAAAACTTGAGAGAAAATAGTGAAGAGAGTGTTCACGGGTGATTGAGGAAGAAGAAGAAGTGGTGTAGCAGCTGGGTATTAATTCTCTTAGCAACCTTAGAACAAGCTCCAAGAGGTATGCAATGATTAATCAAACTCATTTCCTCAATATTTCCAAGTGTGTAGTTTTGCTTTGGTTGCTTTGTTGGAGTTATGTGACTGATTTTGCTAGTTAGTGTATGACCATGTATGAAGGTTAATTAGCTCTATTAAACCTTGTTAATGGTAATGTGAAAAGTGGAACCATGAATGAGAATCGAACCTATGCTTAAGGAATCAAGAAATGGACTGAAATGGACATTAGTGGACTGTTAAGGACTTTTATTGTGTATAATGAAGTTGTAATCATCTTGGTTTGGTTATGTGCATTGGTTGTGTACTGTTTGTATATGTCCAGAAGTTATGAGAAATGATTTCAATGTGAAATCTGGGACAACCCATATATGGGCAAAGCTATGAGTTCTGAATTCTAAGGCTATGCCCACAAACTGTTTGATAAAATGTCCAAGAGAAGAATTTCTCTAAGAACTTGAGAACTAGGTGTTGATTAATTGATGAAAATGATGTTATGTTTCCTAGCTTAGCAGTAGAAGCATGTTTTTAAGTCATATTGACTTGTTGTATAATAGCTAAGACACAAACAGGAAGAATGAATTGGCCAAACTCTGAGTTTCGCTGAGAACTAGTTGGACTAGGCTCTTTGTAGCCACTATTTCGATTTATTAAAGAGTCTATAAGATTATGAATTCATGAGGGTTTTGTAGTTCATGTTATAAGCTTTCCATAGCCTCCGGAATGGCCTAATTCCGACTTAAAATGAAGAAGTTATGAGCTTTGGAGTAAAATAGCAAAAACAGAGCATGCTGGATGATGAGCAACTAAAACTCTGCCGGTTGGGCGCGCCCCCGCGCAAACCATAAGGCTAAATTGGCGCGCCCCGCGCTAGAGCAACAGTAGGCTAGACAGCTCTGACCTCCTTTACTAAAATGGCTATAACTTTCTCATACGAACTCCAAATTGGATGATTCAAGATGATTCGGAAAGCTAAGAAGTAGTACTACAACTTCCAATAATTAGAACTGTAATTTAGTGCCTTGATCAATTTCTAAAAGTGCCATTTTTAGGACTATTGTGCATTAGGAGGCAAACGGAGGGCCTCATGCATGCGCGTATGTAACGTGTAATGCTTCCAACACTAGAAGATGTTGTTCTAAGTTCTAAAACTTGTACATTATGGTTTATAATGACTCTTAGCATTAATCAATGATGGATTAGGCAAGTGTATGAGCATGATAAACGTATGCATATAAGGCGAATCGGGCGTGCATTGTGCGAATGTCGAAACATCGTATCAAGTGTGTATAACCTTGTTTGATATTATGTTTCTAATTAGAATGAAACATTATAGTGTAATGTAAACCAATATTTGACATCAATTATGTGGCTAATTGGTATGTGGATACGTACTTAAATGTGTAGGACTTTTGAAGGACGATTAACGTCAAGTAGTAGCAAGCGCTTAAGGCAAGTTTTCTAACGCTTGTCTAACCCTTGTGTTGGGCAAGTTTATTTGATTCATTTGATTATATTCTCATGACTCTCATGCGATGTTTGAAGTTCTGATTTATGCAATACATATATGGTTGTGTGAATTCCTTACTTATGTAAATTTTTCAGTATTTGCACAAGTATTCGAGCTATGTTATGATATAAATTGTTGAAGCTTTCAAGTTCACCTATATATGAACTGTTATAGAGAACGTCAATGCCATTTGTTTCGGCTAGACAGATATTGAAATATTTTATTCATTTAATAATAAATCCTTGAAATGTTATTGATGATTAAGTAGAGCTATCCAACCGAATTGTTTTGGTTAGGATTCCGAGACATGAATGAGATGAACAACCCTAATATTAGGGGCAGTTTTTAGTCAGTTATTCTGACAAGGCATCGAGCGCCTAAACAAACGCATATAGTCGTTTCCAGCTAGAGTGTTGATCAACATAGAGTACAATAGGCTGATCACCTAGAAGTGCTCGTAAGTAAGACTGTTTGCAGTTATATTGCTGTGTACCTTTTTAAGAAAGCAAAAGAAAGTTCAAGGTCTTATGACCACTCAATGTCGTTTCGAAAATATATTTTTAAAACGAAAGCAAAGTATTATTCTTGTTTATTCAGAATATTTCACAACTATTGTTCAGTTGTCGAAGAGAAATGATATGATTGATGATATTGTTGTTATTCAACTGTTATACTTGCTGGGCAATTGAATGCTCATTCTTGCTTTATATTAAACATTGCAGCTAAGTCCGAGCGGGTTGAAGGTTCCGGTAAGGACAAGGGAAAGGGCAAGATGAACGTCTAGATGGCGTCGTAGTTTATTTGTATTAGTAATGTTGTAATATTAAGACTTATTATGTATTTGTAATGATGTTATGGTAATAGAACCTGGGATTGAGAGTAAGACGTGTTGTAATAATGTATTAATTACATTCATGTCTATTACGTTGTATGAAATGGGATGTACCGTGTAGCACCGGATTCGGGTTTGAGGTACCCGGATTTGGGGGCGTCACAGGTTGGTATCAGAGCTGATAGGTTTTAAGCCTTAGGTTGGGGGAAAACCTTAGGAATATGACCGTAGAGAGAATGGAAGAGTTAGTAAATGAACTCAAATAGAGTTGTTAAGGGTGGATTGAGGAAATTCATCAAAAGAACTAAGAGTATACTTAAAATAAACGATATTTGTTAAGTGTTATAATATTATTTGTTATTGTTTATATACTAATCGAGTTAGTATATTGGTTTGTAGATGTCTGGAGAAGAACCCGAGTATAGAGATATCCATGTAGTAAGCGAGGAGTTGATCGCTCTACCAGAGCCAACACCCGAGCCGCTAGCAGAGGTTGAGGCTCAATTAGATAGTGACCCAGAAGAAGATCCGGAGGAGGAACCGGAGATGGACCTTTCACTTGATGAGGATCCGTCCGAGCATGAGGAGGAAGCAGATGATATATTATCGGATGCGGTGCCTTCTGAAGAGGAGGAAGTGGCACCATCAGACATGAATAATCTGTTTGAAGTGGTACTTGACAGGAACGTAGCACTAAGAGGTAGAGTTTAAGCCTTAGAGGCGAGGGTTCAAGAACTCTTGCAAGAGAGGCATGAGTTAGAAGCCTACTGGGAGGCAGAGATCGATGATAGGATCAGGGCCGAAGATCGGGCCATGACCTGGAAGAAGAGGCAAGGATCAAGAGGGTGAGGACCGATAGGTCTAACTATGCGTTCAGGTCGTCACATGGGCGATTTCAGCGTAGGGTGACCCATTACCCAGCTGAGGAGGGCCAGACCAGGCACACCATTAGTAGGGATCTGGTGATGGCCATAGCTGACGACGAGTATGCAGACGCCATTAGGCGTGGTCTAGTTCAGTGATTAGACGAGGTCAGATGTGTACCTTGTAAGGATGTAAATCCTAAATTTTGTATATGTAATAGATTATCTGGTGTAAATCCCATCTTTTTAGTAATAGAGGGATATATTGTATGCGAATAGCAGAAGCTATGTGTTACAAGATGTATGAAATATGAAGCATATTAATATAAGTTTGTTTATTAAATGTGCTTTGTGATGAGTATGTGTATGTGTTGTGTTAATAAAGTACTTGAGGATGGATAGTAGATTAATAGTGGCATAATTTGTTTAACAGAAAATGCCGCCGAGATGGAGAGGAAGAGGAAGGCAGGGAACGCAGAGGAATGAGAATAGAGAATCTGATAATGAGAGTGAGACTAGGGAAACAGCAAACCCTATGCAGCAATTCATAGACTTACTGGTAGGAGCTTTGAACAGAGTTCCAACCGTACCACCTGTCGTTCCTCTAGTTGTGCGTATTGCCAACTTTAAGGACTTTAAGAGTGTGGGACCGCCCGAATTTAAGGGGACCACCGAGCCTATAGAGGCTCAATCATGGGTTAAGGAGGTGGAGAAAGCATTCATCATTGTTGGAGTTGGGGAGGAGCAAAAGACCACTTTTGCTACCTACCTACTGAAGGGTGAGGCCAACTTCTGGTGGGAGGCAAACCAGAATAGGGCTGGGGAAGGAGTCATTGCTTGGGAACGGTTCAAAGAGTTGCACTTCGAGAACTACTTTCCCAAAAGCATGAAGAGTCGCATGGAGATGCGATTCTTAGAACTGAAGCAAGATAAC
Source organism: Aralia elata (assembly GCA_034770075.1). Lineage (NCBI taxonomy): Eukaryota > Viridiplantae > Streptophyta > Magnoliopsida > Apiales > Araliaceae > Aralia > Aralia elata. The sequence goes on from CM068383.1 coordinate 73,927,826, forward strand.
CTGACAGTACCCCAATATGCTGCCAAGTTCAACGAGCTGGCTCGGTTTGCTCCACACCAAGTGGACACCGAGGAAAGGAAGACGAGGAGGTTTGAACAGGGCCTGAAACCCTGGCTCTACAGCAAGGTGAGCGTGTTACAGATCGATACCTTTGGATCAATCTTGGAAAAGGCTATCATAGCCGAAGGAGGGAGTGAGGCACTGAGCTTCTACAATCGGGAGAAGAAGAATAAGGGTAAGAATGAAGGAGGAAATAAGACTGATGTTGCCAGTGGAAGTAACCAGAAGAGGAAATGGAACAATTCCGGGAATACCGGGAACAAACAAGGAGACCCAAAGAAGAGGGTAGAGCCGTGTAAGACCTGCGGGAAGAATCACCTGGGGGTCTGCTTGAAGGGAAGGACGGCGTGCTATAACTGTGGGCAGGAGGGACACATCTCTCCTAACTGCCCTAACCCGAAGAAGATCGGTGGGTGTTTCATTTGCGGAGCACCAGGCCACATGGCAAGGAATTGCCCTAAGAAGGGGACAGACGGGGGAGGCAATGGGAATAGTAGTGGCAGGCTGACTATGACTAGTCCAGCTCCACCGAGTAGACCATCAGCCCGAACCTTCAATATGACGGTCCAAGATGCAGTGACATCAGGAGACGTAGTCTCAAGTATCATTCCGATCAATAATATTAATGCATATGTGTTGTTTGATTCGGGTGCGACCTGTTCTTTTGTATCATGTGAATTTGCTCAACGTTTAAGCTTACCTCTAGAGAAACTAGAGTCTCCCTTGAACATAGAAGTTGCGAATAAGGAAGTAATCCCTGTTGAACATGTTCATAGGAATTGTTGCGTTGAGATTAGAGGGAGTAAGTTATCGGTAGATTTAATTCCGATTAGACTGGGAGAATTTGACGTAATACTGGGAATGGATTGGTTGTTTAACCACGGGGCAGTAATCGATTGCCAGAAGAAAAGCGTAAACCTTCAGACTTCAAAGCAGTCTAAGGTAGTGTTCTACGGTAGTAAATCTCCTAGACGTTCGAGTTTGCTATCGACGATGCAAGCCAGGAAGCTGTTAAGAAAAGGGTGTGTAGGTTATCTGTGCCATGTTGTCGATACCCAACGAGAGGGAGTCGAAATGGGGCAGATACCTATCGTGAATGAATTCGCGGATGTATTTCCGGACGAATTGCCAGGACTTCCACCAGATAGGGAGATCGAATTCGTGATAGACGTAGTGCCTGGAACGGCACCCGTTTCAAGGGCACCATATAGAATGGCGCCAGTAGAGATGAAAGAGTTGATGGTTCAACTGCAAGAATTGTTAGATAAAAAGTATATCCAACCGAGTTTGTCTCCATGGGGAGCGCCAGTGTTATTTGTGAAGAAGAAGGATGGATCGCTGAGGCTTTGTATCGACTATCGGGAGTTGAACAAAGTAACGATCAAGAATAAGTATCCGTTGCCCAGGATCGACGATTTGTTTGATCAGCTGAAGGGAGCAAAATACTTTTCAAAAATAGATCTGAGAACGGGATATCACCAGTTGAAGGTGAGGGGAGAGGACGTACCTAAGACAGCGTTCCGGACTCGTTACGGCCATTATGAGTTCCTGGTGATGTCATTTGGGTTAACGAATGCACCAGCCGCATTTATGGATTTAATGAATAGAGTGTTCAAGCAACATTTGGACAAATTTGTAGTTGTGTTCATACATGATATTCTAGTCTACTCCTTGACACAAGAAGATCATGTTGAACATCTAAGAATAGTGATGGAAACCTTGAGGAGGGAGAAGTTGTACGCAAAATTCTCGAAATGTGAATTTTGGCTAGAAAGAGTCCACTTTTTGGGACACGTGATCGACAAAGACGGTATATCTGTAGATCCAGCGAAGGTGGAGGCAGTTATTAACTGGGAACAACCGAAGACACCGACAGAAGTGCGTAGTTTCTTAGGGTTAGCAGGCTACTATCGAAGATTTATTCAGGATTTTTCGAAGATAGCAACCCCATTAACCCAATTGACGAGGAAGGCGGTGAAGTATATTTGGACGGAGAAGTGCGAGGAGAGCTTCCGAGAGCTCAAGAAAAGGTTGAGCAAGGCGCCAGTATTATCCTTACCGGATGATACAGGTGATTTTGTAGTTTATAGTGACGCGTCACACAAGGGACTTGGATGCGTGCTTATGCAGCATGGTAAAGTCATTGCGTATGCGTCACGACAATTGAAAGATTATGAGAGGGGATACCCTACTCATGATCTCGAATTGGCAGCCGTTGTGTTTGCCTTGAAGATTTGGAGGCATTACTTATACGGTGAGAAATGTGAGATATACACGGACCACAAAAGTCTAAAATATATTTTCACACAGAAGGAGTTGAATATGAGGCAGAGGAGGTGGTTAGAATTGATCAAAGATTATGATTGTGAGATTCTATATCACCCAGGGAAGGCGAATGTAGTGGCCGATGCCTTAAGTAGGAAGGGTCGGGGGAAGTTGTCAATGTTAACGGCTCAAGAGGAGCTAATAACAGAGATGGCTAAACTGGAGATAGAAGTGAGGTTCCCGACTGAGTCGGGAGAGAAGTTGTTCACAATAGAGACTCGTCCAATCTTATTGGACCGAGTAAAAGAAGCACAACTTAGCGATGATGAGTGCGAGGGAATAAGGCATAGAATTTCCCAAGGAGAGGAAATTAAGTATAAACTCGATGATGATGGAGTGATGAGATTTGAAGGAAGAATTTGGGTACCGCCAGTACCCGAGTTACGAGAAGAGATTTTGCAAGAGGCCCATAGTTCGAGGTACTCGATCCATCCGGGAAGTACAAAGATGTATCAAGACCTCCGACTACATTTTTGGTGGCCGAACATGAAGAGAGAAGTCGCAGAGTGCGTTAGTAGGTGCCTGACTTGTCAGAGAGTCAAGGCCGAGCATCAGAGACCAAGTGGGTTGCTTCAACCCTTAGAGATTCCAGAGTGGAAGTGGGAGCATATCACGATGGATTTCGTGGTAGGACTCCCAACAACGCAGAAGGGATACGACGCTATATGGGTCATAGTGGATCGTTTGACGAAATCGGTGCATTTCTTGCCGATCAGAATTAGGTTCAAATTAGACCAACTAGCTAAACTCTATGTGAAGGAAATTGTTTCTAGACATGGAGTGCCAATTTCGATTGTGTCGGATCGGGATCCACGTTTCACGTCAAATTTTTGGAAGAGTCTGCAAGAGCAATTGGGAACACAACTGAGGTTGAGCACGGCGTATCATCCTCAAACAGACGGGCAGAGCGAGCGGACAATACAGACTTTAGAAGATATGTTACGGGCATGTGTGATGGACTTTAAAGGGAATTGGGATGACCACCTACCTTTAGTTGAGTTCGCCTATAATAATAGTTATCACGCTAGTATAGGCATGCCGCCTTACGAAGCGTTATACGGAAGGAAATGCAGAACGCCATTGTGTTGGGATGAGGTAGGGGAACGCAAATTGTTGGGACCAGAATTGGTACAGCAAACTGCGGAGATCGTCAAGGTAATAAGAGCGAGACTAGTCGCGGCCCAAGACAGGCAAAAGAAGTATGCAGACAAGCATCGCCAGAAGAGAGACTTCGACGTCGGTAGCTATGTATTTTTGAAGGTGTCTCCCTGGAAGGGGAAGATACGGTTCGGGAAGAAAGGGAAGCTGAGTCCAAGGTTTATAGGACCGTTTGAAGTATTGAGAAGGGTAGGAGAAGTGGCTTATGAGGTAGCCTTACCTCCTGAATTAGAACATATCCATAACGTGTTTCACGTATCGGTACTACGACCCTATAAGCAAGACTATAAGCATGTGATAGAGTATGAACCTATTCAGGTTGAGAAAGACTTAACATATGAAGAAATTCCTATTCAGATAATTGATAGGAAAGAGCAAGTCTTACGAAGTAAGACCATATATTCTGTGAAGGTAGTATGGAGGAACCACAACGCCGAAGAAGCGACGTGGGAACTCGAAGATAAGATGAAGAAGAATTATCCCCATCTTTTTGTTTAACCTTATGTCGTAATTCTGGGGACAGAATTCTTATAAGGGGGGGAGGATGTAACGATCGTGGGTAGCTTTGTAACACGAGCCTATGAATTTTATTGAATAAATTGAACTTTTATTAATATTATTCTGTGTTATGTGTGTGAATATTTTATTACTACATATGATGTGTAGGTGATAATTTTTGATTGATATTATTTTTATTGGTATTGATTAAATCATTTAGAAGAATAGCGTTAAAGCGCTATTTACGCAAAAGACGCCTTTTTCGATTTTATGACTTTTCATAATTTCGCCAAAGAGTTAATGAGAGGGGTTAATAATCCAAGTGTGAGATTTTATTTGAGCCCAATTGAATATTTATTAGAAGCCCAATTGGAATTAAATTAGAAGTCCAAGAGTGGCCCAATTTGAAGCCCAAGACCCATGGGTCAAGTCCATGACTCAAACCCGCAACCCATGACCCATAACCCATGACCCATGAGGGAAATGGGTTATGTAATCAGCTGAACCAAATTGAAGGAGAAGGAAGAGTACGGGAGAAGGAGAGGAGAGGGAGAAGAGAAGCCAAGAACGTGGGAGAGCATGGGGAGCATCAATTCTGCATTTGGGAGAGGGAAAGGGAGCGTAGAACATTTGGGGAGAAGGAGGGGGTGTTACCCGAGCCGACCATGAGCATGGGGGAAGGAAGAGCTCACTCTCCCGAACATGGGGAGCTGGTGTAGCCTTCATGCTCAACTCCTCCATCCTCCAAGAAGCTCAGATTCTCCCTCTATATATACTCCCCCATTGCTTAGCTACCATTCCTTTGATTTTACCAAGTGTTGAAACTGAAAACTTGAGAGAAAATAGTGAAGAGAGTGTTCACACGGGTGATTGAGGAAGAAGAAGAAGTGGTGTAGCAGCTGGGTATTAATTCTCTTAGCAACCTTAGAACAAGCTCCAAGAGGTATGCAATGATTAATCAAACTCATTTCCTCAATATTTCCAAGTGTGTAGTTTTGCTTTGGTTGCTTTGTTGGAGTTATGTGACTGATTTTGCTAGTTAGTGTATGACCATGTATGAAGGTTAATTAGCTCTATTAAACCTTGTTAATGGTATGTGAAAGTGGAACAATGAATGAGAATCGAACCTATGCATAAGGAATCAAGAAATGGACTGAAATGGACATTAGTGGACTGTTAAGGACTTTTATTGTGTATTAATGAAGTTATAATCTTGGTTTGGTTATGTGCATTGGTTTTGTATTGTTGGTATATGTCCAGAAGTTATGAGAAATGATTTCAATGTGAAATCTGGGACACCCATATATGGGCAAAGCTACGAGTTCTGAATTCTAAGGCTATGCCCACAAACTGTTTGATAAAATGTCCAAGAGAAGAATTTCTCTAAGAACTTGAGAACTAGGTGTTGATTAATTGATGAAATGATGTTATGTTTCCTAGCTTAGCAGTAGAAGCATGTTTTAAGTCATATTGACTTGTTGTATAATAGCTAAGACACAAACAGGAAGAATGAATTGGCCAAACTCTGAGTTTCGCTGAGAACTAGTTGGACTAGGCTCTTTGTAGCCACTATTTCGATTTATTAAAGAGTCTATAAGATTATGAATTCATGAGGGTTTTGTAGTTCATGTTATAAGCTTTCCATAGCCTCCGGAATGGCCTAATTCCGACTTAAAATGAAGAAGTTATGAGCTTTGGAGTAAAATAGCAAAAACAGAGCATGCTGGATGATGAGCAACTAAAACTCTGCCGGTTGGGCGCGCCCCGCGCCCACCATAAGGCTAAATTGGCGCGCCCCGCGCTAGAGCAACAGTAGGCTAGACAGCTCTGACCTCCTTTACTAAAATGGCTATAACTTTCTCATACGAACTCCAAATTGGATGATTCAAGATGATTCGGAAAGCTAAGAAGTAGTACTACAACTTCCAATAATTAGAACTGTAATTTAGTGCCTTGATCAATTTCTAAAAGTGCTATTTTTAGGACTATTGTGCATTAGGAGGCAAACGGAGGGCCTCATGCATGCGCGTATGTAACGTGTAATGCTTCCAACACTAGAAGATGTTGTTCTAAGTTCTAAAACTTGTACATTATGGTTTATAATGACTCTTAGCATTAATCAATGATGGATTAGGCAAGTGTATGAGCATGATAAACGTATGCATATAAGGCGAATCGGGCGTGCATTGTGCGAATGTCGAAACATCGTATCAAGTGTGTATAACCTTGTTTGATATTATGTTTCTAATTAGAATGAAACATTATAGTGTAATGTAAACCAATATTTGACATCAATTATGTGGCTAATTGGTATGTGGATACGTACTTAAATGTGTAGGACTTTTGAAGGACGTTTAACGTCAAGTAGTAGCAAGCGCTTAAGGCAAGTTTTCTAACGCTTGTCTAACCCTTGTGTTGGGCAAGTTTATTTGATTCATTTGATTATATTCTCATGACTCTCATGCGATGTTTGAAGTTCTGATTTACGCAATACATATATGGTTGTGTGAATTCCTTACTTATGTAAATTTTTCAGTATTTGCACAAGTATTCGAGCTATGTTATGATATAAATTGTTGAAGCTTTCAAGTTCACCTATATATGAACTGTTATAGAGAACGTCAATGCCATTTGTTTCGGCTAGACAGATATTGAAATATTTTATTCATTTAATAATAAATCCTTGAAATGTTATTGATGATTAAGTAGAGCTAACCCAAACCGAATTGTTTTGGTTAGGATTCCGAGACATGAATGAGATGAACAACCCTAATATTAGGGGCAGTTTTTAGTCAGTTATTCTGACAAGGCATCGAGCGCCTAAACAAACGCATATAGTCGTTTCCAGCTAGAGTGTTGATCAACATAGAGTACAATAGGCTGATCACCTAGAAGTGCTCGTAAGTAAGACTGTTTGTAGTTATATTGCTGTGTACCTTTTTAAGAAAGCAAAAGAAAGTTCAAGGTCTTATGACCACTCAATGTCGTTTCGAAAATATATTTTTAAAACGAAAGCAAAGTATTATTCTTGTTTATTCAGAATATTTCACAACTATTGTTCAGTTGTCGAAGAGAAATGATATGATTGATGATATTGTTGTTATTCAACTGTTATACTTGCTGGGCAATTGAATGCTCATTCTTGCTTTATATTAAACATTGCAGCTAAGTCCGAGCGGGTCGAAGGTTCCGGTAAGGACAAGGGAAAGGGCAAGATGAACGTCTAGATGGCGTCGTAGTTTATTTGTATTAGTAATGTTGTAATATTAAGACTTATTATGTATTTGTAATGATGTTATGGTAATAAGAAACCTGGGGATTGAGAGTAAGACGTGTTGTAATAATGTATTAATTACATTCATGTCTATTACGTTGTATGAAATGGGATGTACCGTGTAGCACCGGATTCGGGTTTGAGGTACCCGGATTTGGGGGCGTCACAAGTTGGTATCAGAGCTGATAGGTTTTAAGCCTTAGGTTGGGGGAAAACCTTAGGAATATGACCGTAGAGAGAATGGAAGAGTTAGTAAATGAACTCAAATAGAGTTGTTAAGGGTGGATTGAGGAAATTCATCAAAAGAACTAAGAGTATACTTAAAATAAACGATATTTGTTAAGTGTTATAATATTATTTGTTATTGTTATATACTAATCGAGTTAGTATTTCAGAATCATTTTATAATTAATTTTTATCAGAGTAGATATGAATATGTGCAACTCAAACCTCAATATGAATTCATTCTTATTATCATAATACAGTTTTACATTACATATCAATCACAACAACATAATCAGAACAAATATCCTTTTCTGAATATACATTCTTTCTTGCATAATATTATCACTATATTAATTTACTTCTCAAAATAGATACAATGTTATCTTTCAATCTCAAAACAAACATTCTTTGTATATTAAATATTTCAAAGTTTACATCATATATTGTACATCATCATCACTATACAATAAAATTTTCAACTAAAGAAAACAGTATTCCTTTATGCGTCTTCTAGTTGTTATCATCTTGAAAGCTAGAGACTTGCATTCCATCCCAAATCTACAAAAGTTATGTTTTTGCAAGGTTGAGCACGACGACCCAGCAAGTCTAACAGTCTATCATGTTTCACATAGCACACAATTTTACATTTACGCTCATGTATCATACTTTTCATGTTGTGCATGTAATACATCATAATTTTATATAATGCATCATTCAACTCAAAATATACAGTTACACCATATAACATATGTTATCGAGCTTTTTACATAACATATACCACAACCAAATTGAGTTCCATAACCCAATTATCTTAGTCATATATTAACTTGAGCAATTCATAGAACATGACATGTAATCTAATACACACATGAAGAACATATCACAATGCGATAATAATTTCACATAATTAATATCAATCCACAACCACAACAAAACTGAAAAACTTGCCTTGAGTGTTGTTTCATGTTTATAACTTATCTGCTCTGTGATGATCCTACACAAATTGAGGATACGTACATGCACATATTAGTTTCACATACTAAATCCGCATACTCAATGTAAACTAATTTTATTTACATTAACTATAATCCTTTGTCCTTAATTTTCTTGAAATTATTTCACGTTTCTTTAGAAACTTTTGTTCAATATGACCCTTTCATGCCTAAAAGGTTCTCTTATGGATTTAGTATATAAATACTTTACGCATCAAAACATGAACCATTTATATCCCCTTTTTGAAATATTTCTTACCTCTATGTATAAACCCGGGACCATAGGGTTTATGAATAGCTTTTATTGCATAAATATAGTTCATCTCATGATCATTTCTCTAATTTACATAATTCTTATGCTTTTGCGATAGTTCATGTGTTAACCCACACTATTGTCATGTACATGAATGCTTTATTTTGTTAGAAACTTAGCTTCGCATTTATTCTCGCGAATAATTTACATTCTTACTTCGAATATGTTTTAAATTCATACATATGTCATTATGTAATTCTGTGTTCAAAATCTCTGTTTCGAACTCCGGAAACAATTTGTCTTTATATTTATATGTCCAATATAATTTTAAACGGGTTCGCGTATTTCATTTCGCTACATAACCGTTTTACATATCATTTCCCGACTCACGCTCGCATAATTATGTGAACTTATGTTTACATAATACTTTTATTGCTTCTCTTGTATATTGAACGAATTTATATTTTATATAGTTATTACACTATATAATACATTCACATCAGTTCACTTTTATAAGCCAAATTTACTAAAAACCTCGAAATCCGCATTGCAAAATCGAAAACCGTGTCACGACATCGAAAATCACCTCGCGTCTCGAAAATCCTTTCACGACTCAGAACTGGGCTCAGGCTGGGTAGCCTGGGCTTGGCTGGCCCCAGCTGGCCTTGGCTGGCCCTGCTGGGTAGCCGGCGAACGTGGCTCTGACGTCCATTTCGCGCATTTTTAATTTTCAACTTGTCCATCCGATCCAGACCCATTTTAGAAATATTATAGGTGGTATATCCACCTATTTTTAGAAAATATTAGCGTCGCATTTCAAATAACCCATGTGAATCGAGAGCGTGTCAAAAGTGGGCAGCTGGACTACCGCACAGCATAGCCATATGGCTGCTGCTGCTGCTGGCAGCTAGCCCCTTCGCGGCGCGGCCACTTTGCGCAATTTTATCTTTTAGCTCATTTATCCGATCGCTTTCATTTTTGAATATGTTATTCGTGGCATATGGGACTATTTTAAAAAAATACTAGCCACTTATTTCGGGTCCGATACGCTGTCTGAATAGCGCGTCAAAAATGGGCGCGCGCATTAATTTTTAACTTTTAATTTTTTGTTTAAAACGCGTCCCACCTTGGTTTAACGCTACGAGGCGCTTAAGTTAATTCTAGTTAGGAGATACGAACCTAACTTGGGTCTCGGCTTTGCAAAATTTTGGGTTTTTAGCCAAAATGGCTCATTTAGGCCATTACGCGAACATATCGCGTGCCTCTTATTTGTGGGTTGTTTTCATGAGGTTTTGTTTTTGTTTTAACCCAAATTCGCCATCCTTATAACTCCGCACAACAACAACTAAACACCTTGGCTCTAATTTCATCAATATCTAACTGTTTTATATAATAAAACTATACATAAGCTAGCTATTTACAAACTAACTTACATACTAACTCATATACATATTAACTAGCTTTGCTAAATTTTCATTTATTTAGTTTCTAAACATACTTCGCATTAGATTTCAATTTCTATAATGGATGAATCCATATATAATCACTACTAACTATTTTTAACAGTCAGTTTCCATTTAAACTAACTAATTTCATATAAATCGTGAAAACATACACAATTTAATATATACCTCTTGTGTGCTTGATTACCAAAATTGGATGCAATTCAATTTCTTGAATACTTTAATCCTCTAATTAGTTGTATAGAAACGGATGGAATTTGGAATTGGAAGGGGAGAGCTTCGGCTGGGCTGTTTTGGGCGAGCAGGGAGCTCGACAGTGGGAGCAGGGGTTGTTTCCTTCTTCTCTCTTGGAACGGATAGGCAAGGAGTATAGAGTGAGAGTGCTGAGAATGTCTTAAATTTTTTAGCTCCTAGCTCAATAGCCTTGCTTAGTGTATTATGGTTAGTTTAGTAACCTGCCACCTCTTGCTTAGCCACATGAATTATCACCGTACGCTTTAGTTTTGCAATTCTCATCATCATGTGTACATGTTTTTAATTCTTAACTCCCAGCATAGTACCTATTACATAATATTACATAATACACATTATTTACATTACCTTATTATATGTAATTCCAATAAATCATAATTTGATAATTTATACATTTATTGTTATGTATAAAATCATCCCACTCATTATAGAATTAATCCATAATTAATTTTATCACTTTTTGTGTAATAAATCAATTAAATGGAATAACTAATATTTATTCCATTAGCTATTTAAATAGCTCAGTAAGGTTCTACAATGTACTACATTTTCTTTCTTTCTTCCATAAATTGTTTCAAAATTATTTATTTAATATATTAAATATATTAATTTAATACATTTATCCATAAATTAAATATTAATTTAATTTACTAATTGGCACCAATATTCATTTACATATATATATATATATATATATATATATATATATATATATTGTTCCCTTATCTCATATGCAATTTATACATTCGCTTGGCATAATATATTAGGTCATTACGTAAACATATTACATTTATATGCAATATATTAACTCTCTCATTTTTATTAAACAAAGATACTTACGTTAATTAACTATTTTAATTAAGCGAATTAATCATTTCATTTATGAAATTTAATTCATAATAACTTCATTGTTATTCAAGGCTTATTATTCAAACTTAAGCTCGATTAATTAATATTAATTAATTAATCTTCTTCACTTCCATGTTTCATTTTTTGTAGCCAATTCAAGCTAACTAATTTAATAGTTTAATTAACTATTAAATATAACTTTTCAAATATATGTATATATATAACACATAACACATATACATTCATACAGTCAAACCCGACATATCTCACAATAAGAATTTTATTTTTGAAATTCTTATTTAAATAATATTTAAAAATTTGGATTGTCACATTCTTCCCCTCTTATACGGATTCCGTCCTCGGAATCATACTTACTGAACCTCGCTTGCTCGGTTTAGATCTATTCTTGCTTGATCATGCTAATTCCCTCTTAGCGGCATTATTTTGTGATAATAAAATAATTAATTTTCACATAACACATAACACATATTAACATATATATGAGCATGCATCTCGAAATATTAATAGCGTTCCGCTATTTCATACTTATCTTTCTACTTAGCCGAAAGTCCTACAATTCTTGGACTTAAATTTTCCTTTTTTTCCGCAAAAATTTTATCGGTTTCATTTCATAATCGTTATTTAAACTTGATTATACTGCAAATACGATTCATTCTTTTAACTTCTCCATTTCTTCTGAATCATAGCTATCCTCTTATTCTTCCCTTTAAGAATTTTACCCTTTTTTTTCTTTCTCAAGGATTCATGTATAATTGTTGTACTCTATTACCTACTTTCTTTTGAAGAACTTCATTCTTTCTATACTCAACTTCCAAAATAATAGGAATCCTTCACAATTGATTAATAATTGTGAAGCAATATGAATAACTCGGGAATTTCAAAGATTCGCTTAAGAAGAGCTTTCTGTATCATGCTAAAGGTCATAAAGACCATGAATTTTGTTTCTGAAAAGATTTTAACAAAAATTCATCTGTAAACTGTCTCGTTTACGGGCACATAGTTGATCAGCCTGTTATGCCCTGTGTTGATCCATGTTGTCTTTGTCGCTGTTTCGCGCAACAGAATTTCTCAATTTAGGGTTGTCCTGTGTTGATCAACACTAGCCTGCAAGAACGACATTTGCGTTCATCATCACCGCCTTTGGCGTATAAAAATTTTCCCAATTCAGGGATGTTCATATCCAGTTTGGAGTCCATACTAAATCAATTTAGTTGGACAGTTCTATAAAATATTTTAATCTATGTTTAACCGATTCAAATGGCATTTGACAACTCTTTAACTATTAAAATACTGAAAATCATTTTATGACGCATAGTACCGCACTGTTTTAACAGTACGTTGAGGATACCGTCATTTTATGACTTTGTCATATTACATCATACCATAGTGGGATGACGATCCTTAGATCACATCGAACACTAGGTTAGACTGCATTGATGACTCCATCGTTTAAAATACATTTTGATATTTTAAAAATTAATTTTTGCCAAGCCGAACAATTGGCATTGACTCTTCTTTAAACGGTTTAAAACCATTGAAAATTATTTTAGGGGTTATCATACTGTAACAGGTAACGATATGTTAGTGGTTCTGAGTCCACATCCACACCCTTGTTACTGCGCGCTGTTGATTCCACCATTTATTCTATCCACACTATGTTTTAAATGGTGCGTTGACGATTTTAAAAATACCTTTTGATTTAAAAATCAATTTTGTCTAGCTGAGACAAGTAGCGTAGACATACAAACAACAGGACTTTAAAACTTATTGGTTCAATAATTTGACCCAATATTTTTCGAATATCGGCACGATTTCAATAAACTTCGAAATCTAGCATAGCTAGAAGATTTAAGAATATCCATTTCTTCCTTCATCAACTTCAACTTTTCCTATATTAGTTAATATACTGAAAATAATCAGTTCAAAATCTATAATATTCCTATACCGTAGTATAGTTCATCAAACTTACCACAGTTTATGAGTTTAAGAACTTGTCCTAGCAATACGTAGTCCAAGAACTAATCAGGGACTGTCCATACGCTTAGGGGTTCAGAAACATACCATATGATTATGAGTCACAAACTTGCCATAAGCATGAGTTTTAAGAACTCGCACCTAATCTTATATTCTCTAATTATCAAATATATATATATGAGAAAAGTATCACCTTCTCACCATACATATACCGATAGTGTGATACCGACATTTTAATGATTATCAATGTCATAAACTAAGTGGTCGTTAAACCAAGCACAAATCCCCTGCCCATACAAAAGTTTGTACAACTCAACTATCACATGAGTCCTCAATTGAAATTCCACCCAATCCTATCAAATCTTATCTTGCCCCTTGCTCAATACGAATATTTTTTTCTTTAATTCGTATTCCATCATCTATAACTCCTTTTGAGTTTTATTCTTCTACTATCTTATAGTACCTTTCCTGTACAGCATTCTGCTATAAATTTTCAATCATTCGATTGATGATCTGTCATTTCATGACTTAATCAGATCACGTTGTGATCTTTTCTTATAATCGTTTTATCTTGCGATTCTTTCCTTGTGATCGTTTTGTTTTTATGATCTTCTTTTTTTTCTCTTTAATCATATTATTTTATGATTATTCAAATCAAGTGTCCCCTGATCCTTTACCTTTTCAAGATTCTTATCTGAATCTTTACGTATTATCTTTAACGCATTCTTTATGAAATTTCTAGATTCCTTTAAGACCATTTAAACCTCATTCGAGTTTATACTTAGCATCTTCTTCTCTTTTCAGTTATCTTGTTTACAGTTATAGTATAAGGTATGTTTACCTAAGGTTTATAATCCATAGCCCTGATACCAAGTGTAACGACCCCAAAATGGGGACCAACTTCATCCAAAATTAGGACTAATCTTAGTCCCGACCTTGTGCGTTAATACTATCATGTTCTAGCTTTAAAATATTATTTAATGTTAAAAATAGTTTTAAAAAATGCGGAATAATTTAAAACTTTTTATATCTTTCTGTCTTTCCTTCATACATTCCCTGAATCGCAACCTTTACGATTATATATTTCAGAATCATTTTATGATTCATTTAATCAGAGTAGATATGAGTATGTGCAACTCAAACCTCAATATGAATTCATTCTTATTATCATAATACAGCTTTACATTACACAGCAATCACCACAACATAATCAGAACAAATATCCTTTTCTGAATATACATTCTTTCTTGTATAGTATTATCACTATATTAATTTACTTCTCAACATAGCTACAATGTTATCTTTCAATCTCAAAACAAACATTCTTTGTATATTAAATATTTCAAAGTTTACATCATATATTGTACATCATCATCACGATACAATAAAATTTTCAACTAAAGAAAACAATATTCCTTTATGCGTCTTCTAATTGTTATCATCTTGAAAGCTAGAGACTTGCATTCCATCCCAAATCTACAGAAGTTATGTTTTTGCAACGTTGAGCACGACGGCCCAACAAGTCTAACAGTCTATCATGTTTCACATAGCACACAATTTTACATTTACGCTCATATATCATACTTTTCATGTTGTGCATGTAATACATCATAATTTTATATAATGCATCATTCAACTCAAAATATACAGTTACAGCATACAACATATGCTATCGAGCTTTTTACATAACATATACCACAACCAAATTGAGTTCCATAACCCAATTATCTTAGTCATATATTGACTTGAGCAATTCATAGAACATGACATGTAATCTAATACACACATGAAGAACATATCACAATGCGATAATAATTTCACATAATTAATATCAATCCACAACCACAACAAAACTGAAAAACTTGCCTTAAGTGTTGTTTAATGTTTATAACTTATCTGCTCTGTGATTATCCTACACAAATTGAGGATACGTACATGCACATATTAGTTTCACATACTAAATCCACATACTCAATGTAAACTAATTTTATTTACATTAGCTATAATCCTTTGTCCTTAATTTTCTTGAAATTATTTCACGTTTCTTTAGAAACTTTTGTTCAATATAACCCTTTCATGCCTAAAAGGTTCTCTTATGGATTTAGTATATAAATACTTTACGTATCAAAACATGAACCATTTATATCCCCTTTTTGAAATATTTCTTGCCTCTATGTATAAACCCGGGACCATAAGGTTTATGAATAGCTTTTATTGCATAAATATAGTTCATCTCATGATCATTTCTCTAATTTACATAATTCTTATGCTTTTGCGATAGTTCATGTGTTAACCCACACTATTGTCATGTACATGAATGCTTTATCTTGTTAGTAACTTAGCTTCGCATTTATTCTCGCGAATAATTTACATTCTTACTTTGCATATGTTTTAAATTCATACATATGTCATTATGTAATTCTGTGTTCAAAATCTCTGTTTCGAACTCCGGAAACCCTTTGTCTTTACATTTATATATCCAATATAATTTTAAATGGGTTCGCGTATTTCATTTCGCTACATAACCGTTTTACGTATCATTTCCCGACTCACGCTCGCATAATTATGTGAACTTATGTTTACATAATACTTTTATTGCTTCTCTTGTATATTGAACGAATTTATATTTTATATAGTTATTACACTATATAATACATTCACATCAGTTCACTTTTATAAGCCAAATTTGCTAAAAACCTCGAAATCCGCATTGCAACATCGAAAACCGTGTCACGACATCGAAAATCACCTCGCGTCTCGAAAATCCTGTCACGACTCAGAACTGGGCTCAGGCTGGGCAGCCTGGGCTTGGCTGGCCCCAGCTGGCCTTGGCTGGCCCTGCTAGGCAGCCAGCGAACGTGGCTCTGACGTCCATTTCGCGCATTTTTAATTTTCAACTTGTCCATCCGATCCAGACCCATTTTAGAAATATTATAGGTGGTATATCCACCTATTTTTAGAAAATATTAGCGTCGCATTTCGAATAACCCATGCGAATCGAGAGCGTGTCAAAAGTGGGCAGTTGGACTACCGCACAGCATAGCCATATGGCTGCTGCTGCTGGCAGCTAGCCCCTTCGCGGCGCGGCCACTTTGCGCAATTATATCTTTTAGCTCGTATATCCGATCGCTTTCATTTTTAAATATGTTATTCGTGACATATGGGACTATATATTTTAAAAAAATACTAGCCACTTATTTCGGGTCCGATACGCTGTCTGAATAGCGCGTTAAAAATGGGCGCGCGTATTAATTTTTAACTTTTCATTTTTTGTTTAAAACGCGTCCCGCCTTGGTTTAACGCTACGAGGCGCTTAAGTTAATTCTAGTTAGGATATACGAACCTAACTTGGGTCTCGGCTTTGCAAAATTTTGGGTTTTTAGCCAAAATGGCTCATTTAGGCCATTACGCGAACATATCGGATGCCTCTTATTTGTGGGTTGTTTTCATGAGGTTTTGTTTTTGTTTTAACCCAAATTCTCCATCCTTATAACTCCGCACAACAACAACTAAACACCTTGGCTCTAATTTCATCAATAACTAACTGTTTTATATAATAAAACTATACATAAGCTAGCTAGTTACAAACTAACTTACATACTAACTCATATACATATTAACTAGCTTTGCTAAATTTTCATATCTTTAGTTTTTAAACATACTTCGCATTAGATTTCAATTTCTATAATGGATGAATCCATATATGATCACTACTAACTATTTTTAACAGTCAGTTTCCATTTAAACTAACTAATTTCATATAAATCGTGAAAACATACACAATTTAATATATACCTCTTGTGTGCTTGATTACCAAAATTGGATTCAATTTAATTTCTTGAATACTTTAATCCTCTAATTAGCTGTATAGAAACGGATGGAATTTGGAATTGGAAGAGAGAGCTTCGGCTGGGCTGTTTTGGGCGAGCAGGGAGCTCGGCAGTGGGAGCAGGGTCTGTTTTCTTCTTCTCTCTTGGAACGGATAGGCAAGGAGTATAGAGTGAGAGTGTTGGGAATGTCTTAAATTTATTAGCTCCTAGCTCAATAGCCTTGCTTAGTGTATTATGGTTAGTTTAATAACCTGCCACCTCCTGCTTAGCCACATGACTCATCACCGTACGCTTTAGTTTTGCAATTCTCAGCATCATGTGTACATGTTTTTAATTCTTAACTCCCAGCATAGTACCTATTACATAATATTACATAATACACATTATTTACATTACCTTATTATATGTAATTCCAATAAATCATAATTTGATAATTTATACATTTATTGTTATGTATAAAATCATCCCACTCATTATGGAATTAATCCATAATTAATTTTATCACTTTTTGTGTAATAAATCAATTAAATGTAATAACTAATATTTATTCCATTATCTATTTAAATAGCTCATTAAGGTTCTACAATGTACTACATTTTCTTTCTTTCTTCCATAAATTGTTTCAAAATAATTTATTTAATATATTAAATATATTAATTTAATACATTTATCCATAAATTAAATATTAATTTAATTTGCTAATTTGGCACCAATATTCATTTACACACACACACACACACACACACACACATATATATATATATATATATATATATATATATATATATATATATATATTGTTCCCTTATCTCATATGCAATTTATACATTCGCTTGGCATAATATATTAGGCCATTACGTAAATATATTACATTTATATGCAATATATTAACTCTCTCATTTTTATTAAACAAAGATACTTACGTTAATTCACTATTTTAATTAAGCGAATTAATCATTTCATTTATGAAATTTATTTCATAATAACTTCATTGCTATTCAAGGCTTATTATTCAAACTTAAGCTCGATTAATTAATATTAATTAATTAATCTTCTTCACTTCCATATTTCATTTTTTGTAGCCAATTCAAGCTAACTAATTTAATAGTTTAATTAACTATTAAATATAACTTTTCAAATATATGTATATATATAACACATAACACATATACATTCATACAGTCAAACCCGACACATCTCACAATAAGAATTTTATTTATGAAATTCTTATTTAAATAATATTTAAAAATTTGGATTGTCACATTCTTCCCCTCTTATATGGATTCCGTCCTCGGAATCATACTTACTAAACCTCGCTTCCTCGGTTTATATCTATTCTTGCTTGATCATGCTAATTCCCTCTTAGCGGCATTATTTTGTGATAATCAAATAATTTATTTTCACATAACACATAACACATATTAACATACATATGAGCATGCATCTCGAAATATTAATAGCGTTCCGCTATTTCATACTTATCTTTCTACTTAGTCGAAAGTCCTACAATTCTTGGACTTAAATTTTCCTTTTTTTCCGCAAAAATTTTATCGGTTTCATTTCATAATCGTTATTTAAACTTGATTATACTGCAAATACGATTCATTCTTTTAACTTCTCCATTTCTTCTGAATCATAGCTATCCTCTTATTTTTCCCTTTAAGAATTTTACCCTTTTTTTTCTTCTTCAAGGATTAATGTATAATTGTTGTATTCTATTGTCAACTTTCTTTTGAAGAACTTCATTCTTTCTATACTCAACTTCCAAAATAATAGGAATCCTTCACAATTGATTAATAATTGTGAAGCAATATGAATAACTCGGGAATTTCAAAGATTCGCTTAGGAAGAGCTTTCTGTATCATGCTAAAGGTCATAAAGACCATGAATTTTGTTTCTGAAAAGATTTTAACAGAAATTCATCTGTAAACTGTCTCGTTTACGGGCACATAGTTGATCAGCCTGTTATGCCCTGTGTTGATCCATGTTGTCTTTGCCACTGTTTCGCGCAACAGAATTTCTCAATTTAGGGTTGTCCTGTGTTGATCAACACTAGCTTGCAAGAACGACATTTGTGTTCATCATCACCGCCTTTGGCGCATAAAAATTTTCCCAATTCAGGGATGTTCATATCCAATTTGGAGTCCATACTAAATCAATTTAGTTGGACAGTTCTATAAAATATTTTAATCTATATTTAGCCGATTCAAATGGCATTTGACAACTCTTTAACTATTAAAATACTGAAAATCATTTTATGACGCATAGTACTGCACTGTTTTAACAGTACGTTGAGGATACCGTCATTTTATGACTTTGTCATACTACATCATACCATAGTGGGATGACGATCCTTAGATCACATCCAACACTAGGTTAGACTGCATTGATGACTCCATCGTTTAAAATACATTTTGATATTTTAAAAATTAATTTTTGCCTAACCGAACAATTGGCATTGACTCTTCTTTAAACGGTTTAAAACCATTGAAAATCATTTTAGGGGTTATCATACTGTAACAGGTAACGATGTGTTAGTGGTTCTGAGTCCACATCCACACCCTTGTTACTGCGCGCTGTTGATTCCACCATTTATTGTATGCACACTATGTTTGAAATGGTGCGTTGACGATTTTAAAAATACCTTTTGATTTAAAAATCAATTTTGTCTAGCTGAGACAAATAGCGTAGACATACAAACAACAGGACTTTAAAACTTATTGGTTCAATAATTTGACCCAATATTTTTCGAATATCAACACGATTTTAATAAACTTCGAAATCTAGCATAGCTAGAAGATTTAAGAATATCCATTTCTTCCTTCATCAACTTCAACTTTTCCTATATTACTTAATATACTGAAAATAATCAGTTCAAAATCTATAATATTCCTATACCGTAGTATAGTTCATCAAACTTACCACACTTTATGTGTTTAGGAACTTTCCATAAAAATATGAGTTTAAGAACTTGTCCTAGCAATACGTAGTCCAAGAACTAATCAGGGACTGTCCATACGCTTAGGGGTTCAGAAACATACCATATGATTATGAGTCACAAACTTGCCATAAGCATGAGTTTTAAGAACTCGCACATAATCTTATATTCTCTAATTATCAAATATATATATGAGAAAAGTACCACCTTCTCACCATACATATACCGATAGTGTGATACCGATATTTTAATGATTATCAATGTGATAAACTAAGTGGTCGTTAAACCAAGCACAAATCCCCTGCCCATACAAAAGTTTGTACAACTCAACTATCACATGAGTCCTCAATTGAAATTCCACCCAATCCTATCAAATCTTATCTTGCCACTTGCTCAATACGAATATTTTTTTTCTTTAATTTGTATTCCATCATCTATAACTCTTTTTGAGTTTTATTCTTCTACTATCTTATAGTACCTTTCCTGTACAGCATTCTGCTATAAATTTTCAATCATTCGATTGATGATCTGTCATTTCATGACTTAATCAGATCACGTTGTGATCTTTTCTTATAATCGTTTTATCTTGCGATTCTTTCCTTGTGATCGTTTTGTTTTTATGATCTTCTTTTTTTTCTCTTTAATCATATTATTTTATGATTATTCAAATCAAGTGTCCCCTGATCCTTTACCTTTTCAAGATTCTTATCTGAATCTTTGCGTATTATCTTTAACGCATTCTTTATGAAATTTCTAGATTCCTTTAAGACCATTTAAACCTCATTCGAGTTTATATATACTTGGCATCTTCTTCTCTTTTCAATTATCTTGTTTACGGTTATAGTCTAAGGTATGCTTACCTAAGGTTTATAATCCACAGCTCTGATACCAAGTGTAACGACCCCAAAATGGGGACCAACTTAATCCAAAATTAGGACTAACCTTAGTCCCGACCTTGTGCGTTAATACTATCATGTTCTAGCTTTAAAATATTATTTAATGTTAAAAATAGTTTAAAAAATGCGAAATAATTTAAAACTTTTTATATCTTCCTGTCTTTCCTTCATACATTCCCTGAATCGCAACCTTTACGATTATATATTTCAGAATCATTTTATGATTCATTTAATCAGAGTAGATATGAGTATGTGCAACTCAAACCTCAATATGAATTCATTCTTATTATCATAATACAGCTTTACATTACATAGCAATCACCACAACATAATCATAACAAATATCCTTTTCTGAATATACATTCTTTCTTGTATAGTATTATCACTATAATAATTTACTTCTCAAAATAGCTACAATGTTATCTTTCAATATCAAAACAAACATTCTTTGTATATTAAATATTTCAAAGTTTACATCATATATTGTACATCATCATCACGATACAATAAAATTTTCAACTAAAGAAAACAGT
This sequence comes from Aralia elata, assembly GCA_034770075.1. Taxonomy (NCBI): domain Eukaryota; kingdom Viridiplantae; phylum Streptophyta; class Magnoliopsida; order Apiales; family Araliaceae; genus Aralia; species Aralia elata. The sequence continues at coordinate 73,949,367 of CM068383.1, forward strand.
ATTCCTTTATGCGTCTTCTAATTGTTATCATCTTGAAAGCTAGAGACTTGCATTCCATCCCAAATCTACAGAAGTTATGTTTTTGCAAGGTTGAGCATGACGGCCCAACAAGTCTAACAGTCTATCATGTTTCACAGAGCACACAATTTTACATTTACGCTCATATATCATACTTTTCATGTTGTGCATGTAATACATCATAATTTTATATAATGCATCATTCAACTCAAAATATACAGTTACATCATACAACATATGTTATCGAGCTTTTTACATAACATATACCACAACCAAATTGAGTTCCATAACCCAATTATCTTAGTCATATATTGACTTGAGCAATTCATAGAACATGACATGTAATCTAATACACACATGAAGAACATATCACAATGCGATAATAATTTCACATAATTAATATCAATCCACAACCACAACAAAACTGAAAAACTTGCCTTGAGTGTTGTTTAATGTTTATAACTTATCTGCTCTGTGATTATCCTACACAAATTGAGGATACGTACATGCACATATTAGTTTCACATACTAAATCCATATACTCAATGTAAACTAACTTTATTTACATTAACTATAATCCTTTGTCCTTAATTTTCTTGAAATTATTTCACGTTTCTTTAGAAACTTTTGTTCAATATAACCCTTTCATGCCTAAAAGGTTCTCTTATGGATTTAGTATATAAATACTTTACGTATCAAAACATGAACCATTTATATCCCCTTTTTGAAATATTTCTTGCCTCTATGTATAAACCCGGGACCATAAGGTTTATGAATAGCTTTTATTGCATAAATATAGTTCATCTCATGATCATTTCTCTAATTTACATAATTCTTATGCTTTTGCGATAGCTCATGTGTTAACCCACACTATTGTCATGTACATGAATGCTTTATTTTGTTAGTAACTTAGCTTCGCATTTATTCTCGCGAATAATTTACATTCTTACTTCGCATATGTTTTAAATTCATACATATGTCATTATGTAATTCTGTGTTCAAAATCTCTGTTTCGAACTCCGGAAACCATTTGTCTTTACATTTATATGTCCAATATAATTTTAAACGGGTTCGCGTATTTCATTTCGCTACATAACCGTTTTACATATCATTTCCCGACTCACGCTCGCATAATTATGTGAACTTATGTTTACATAATACTTTTATTGCTTCTCTTGTATATTGAACGAATTTATATTTTTATATAGTTATTACACTATATAATACATTCACATCAGTTCACTTTTATAAGCCAAATTTGCTAAAAACCTCGAAATCCGCATTGCAACATCGAAAACCGTGTCACGACATCGAAAATCACCTCGCGTCTCGAAAATCCTGTCACGACTCAGAACTGGGCTCAGGCTGGCCTTGGCTGGCCCTGCTGGGCAGCCAGCGAACGTGGCTCTGACGTCCATTTCGCGCATTTTTAATTTTCAACTTGTCCATCCGATCCAGACCCATTTTGGATATATTATAGGTGGTATATCCACCTATTTTTAGAAAATATTAGCGTCGCATTTTGAATAACCCATGCGAATCGAGAGCCTGTCAAAAGTGGGCAGCTGGACTACCGCACAACACAGCCATATGGCTGCTGCTGCTGGCAGCCAGCCCCTTCGCGGCGCGGCCACTTTGCACAATTTTATCTTTTAGCTCGTATATCGGATCGCTTTCATTTTTGAATATGTTATTCGTGGCATATGGGACTATTTTAAAAAAAATACTAGCCACTTGTTTCGGGTCCGATACGCTGTCTGAATAGCGTGTCAAAAATGGGCGCGCGGACTAATTTTTAACTTTTAATTCTTCGTTTAAAATGTGTCCCACCTTGGTTTAATGCTACGAGGCGCTTAAGTTAATTCTAGTTAGGATATACGAACCTATCTTGGGTCTCGGCTTCGGGAAATTTTGGGTTTTTAGCCAAAATGGCTCATTTAGGCCATTCCGCAAACATATCGTGTGCGTCTTATTTGTGGGTTATTTTCATGAGGTTTTGTTTTTGTTTTAACCCAAATTCGCCATCCTTATAACTCCGCACAACAACAACTAAACACCTTGGCTCTAATTTCATAAATAATCAACTGTTTTACATAATAAAACTATACATAAGCTAGCTATTTACAAACTAACTTACATACTAACTTATATACATATTAACTAGCTTTGCTAAATTTTCATTTCTTTAGTTTCTAAACATACTTCGCATTAGATTTCAATTTCTATAATGGATCAATCTATATATGATCACTACTAAATGTTTTTCACAGTCAGTTTCCATTTAAACTAACTAATTTCATATAAACCGTGAAAACATACACAATTTAATATATACCTCTTGTGTGCTTGATTACCAAAATTTGATGCAATTCAATTTCTTGAATACTTTAATCCTCTAATTAGCTATATAGAAACGGATGGAATTTGAAATTGGAAGGGAGAGCTTAGGCTGGGCTGTTTTGGGCGAGCAGGGAGCTCGGCAGTGGGAGCAGGGTCTGTTTCCTTCTTCTCTCTTGGAACGGATAGGCAAGGAGTATAGAGTGAGAGTGTTGAGAATGTCTTAAATTTATTAGCTCCTAGCTCAATAGCCTTGCTTAGTGTATTATGGTTAGTTTAATAACCTGCCACCTCTTGCTTAGCCACATGACTCATCACCATACGCTTTAGTTTTGCAATTCTCAGCATCATATGTACATGTTTTTAATTCTTTACTCCCAGCATAGTACCTATTACATAATATTACATAATACACATTATTTACATTACCTTATTATATGTAATTCCAATAAATCATAATTTATACATTTATTGTTATGTACAAAATCGTCCTACTCATTATGGAATTAATCCATAATTAATTTATCACTTTTTGTGTAATAAATCAATTAATTGGAATAACTAATATTTATTCCATTAGCTATTTAAATAGCTTAGCAAGGTTCTACAATGTACTACATTTTCTTTCTTTCTTCCATAAATTGTTTCAAAACAATTTATTTAATATATTAAATATATTAATTTAATTCATTTATCCATAAATTAAATATTAATTTAATTTACTAATTTGGCACCAATATTCATTTACATATATATTGGTCCCGTATCTCATATTCAATTTATACATTCGCTTGGCATAATATATTAGGTCATTACGTAAAAATATTACATTTATATGCAATATATTAACTCTCTCATTTTTATTAAACAAAGATACTTACGTTAATTCACTATTTTAATTAAGGGAATTAATCATTTCATTTATGAAATTTAATTCATAATAACTTCATTGCTATTTTAGGCTTATTATTCAAACTCAAGCTCGATTAATTAATATTAATTAATTAATCTTCTTCACTTCCATATTTCATTTTTTGTAGCCAATTCAAGCTAACTAATTTAATAGTTTAATTAACTATTAAATATAACTTTTCAAATATATGTATATATTTTACACATATATATCCATCACATAAATCACATAACACATATACATTCATATAGTCAAACCCGACACATCACACAATAAGAATTTTATTTATGAAATTCTTATTTAAATAATATTTAAAATTTTGGGTTGTTACATACATGAGTAATTATTTAAAATCCAAAAATAAGTGGATTTGAAACCCTAATTAAATAAATAGGGTAAGATAAAATTAATATGATGGACACATGCTAATTTAAGTGGCTCAAATAAGTTAAATGTTAGCCCAAAAGTATTTTGTAATTAGCCCAAACACTAGCCCAAATTTGGTGGGGACTTTTTAGATGAATAAATGTGCAAATAATGCATTAAAGAAAAATCAAAAATGGGCTAAATGGAGGGGGAAGTGGACGGGCAACATGGGGGGAGGGTCAAATGGGAGTCATTATTTCCTTTCCTCTCATTTTCAAAGTTGTTCACCAAACCTAGTAGCCTTTGTCCCTAAAACTAACTAACTTATTAGTCTAAAATCCACAAATTGTGGGATAGCAAAGAAAATGAGAGATTGCCATGATTATGTGTAGATATATATAAATTGTATCTATACATTTTTCTAGCCTATAAATAGAGCCCTTTCATTTGTATTTCTTTTCCTAAATTCTAATGCAAGAGAGCACAAAATATTTTAAAAGCAAAAATAAAGAGAAAGAGAGAGAGCAAGGGCTGGTGGGTATACAAGGAGAGAAGCATGAATATCAAAGAAGATGAAAAACTGTTTTTACATCCAAAAACTCTAAATTTCAGTCCACTTTGGACCTTTACCATTTTAAATCTATAAATTATTTTAACAATCCGTCAAAGAGGTGAGTTAGATACATGAGTTATCTATTAAACACAAGCGGTAGCACTCAAAATTATTAAACGAGCAAACCGCGACATTATTTTTCCCAAAACAGTCCAGCCGGGTAACAAAACTAGAGAACAAAAACTATTCCACGCCAGTTTTGGAAAAAGGTAGTTTTGGTCACTTTGGATGCTCTAAAAATTCTAATATTTTGTGGTGTTGTAGTATATCAAGTTAACTAGGTCATGTCCAAAGATGGTAATTTGTTGATGTACAGAATGAGAGTTATGACTTTTATAAGAAATTGCGTTTTTAAAAGTAAACTGTAATAACTCCTAAAATACAACTCAGAAAAATGTTAAATTTTTACAGGAGCAATGTTTGATAACAGGAGACTACAGTGTAAATTTCATAATTTTTGAACAAAAAGATAATTTATGATAATTGTAACATATAAAATATGTTACAATTGCAGGAAAAATATATTATCACTAAAATATCATATACTGATATTTCCCAGAAAAGAAAAAAATAAAAAGTTGTTTTGGTATTTTTCATGGCTATGTTTAGGTTATGAATAAATAGATAAATTAAGTTAAATCAAGTTGTAAAACTTGTAAATGTGATTTTATTTATTAATGATCATTATATGATGTATTAAAACTTTATAAGGGTATTTTGGTCATTTTTGATAAAATGTTATATGAATGACATGATATGTGTGTTAAATGAATTAAATAGTAAGAGATAAAAAATTACATTAAATTGTTTATAAACGATTAAAATATTATTAAATGATTAATAATATTAGTAAATAAATAAAATATTATTAATTGATTAATAATATTCTAAATTAAATAAAATATTATTAAATGAATAATAATATTAATAAATGATTAAAATAGTATTAAATTATTAATAATATTTAATAAGTGATTAAGATATTATTAAATAATTAATAATATTAGTAAGTGATTAAAATATTATTAAATGATTAATAATATTCGGTAAGGATTAAAATATTATTAAATGGTTAATAATATTATTAAATGGTTAATAATATTTGTAAATGATTAAGATATTACTAAAGAGTTATTAAAATATTATTAAATGATTAATAATATTATGAGATGAGTAAGATGTTATTAAATGATTAATAATACTTGTGAATGAATAAAATATTATTAAGTAGTTAATAATATTGAAAAGGGAATAAAATATTATTACGTGATTAATAATGTTAAGAAGTGATGAAATATTATTTAATATTAAAAGGGAGTTTAAGATAATGATTATGTGATAGAATATTATCAAAGGATGATAATATTACTAATGATTTATTGTAGTATCTAATATTTGATTTATGAGTTATAATATGTTATACTAATTAAAAGATCAATCTTATAAATGATAGGTCTTTCATAAGAGAATAAATTAGATTGCGTAGCAGTAATCGACGGACAAGACACGTTTCCCTAACTCAAACTTGAGTTATTATTTTTCAAGCATGTTAGTGGATAATTATTGTTGATTATTCCACATCTATAATGATTATTGGCATTCTCACTTTGTGCAATTGATTTCCTGTTCTATTATTTGAACTGTGAAATAATTAGAGTTCTTTATTCATAAACTGTTTATGAGTCATGTCTCAGCTAGTTGTTTCGGCTAGACTAAATATTAAATTGATATCGTATGAAACATTCTATTAATTATGAACTGATTTGTTATTGAAAGATCTATGCCATTGATTTCGGCTAGACCAATATTGATGTTATGTATTGAAATCGTAGTATTTCTTTGAAAGCAATCCAAACCATATTGTTATGGTATGGACTCATAATGTAAGATTGAGATGAACAACCCTGAAAAATCAATCAGGGGAACTTTTAGTGTCGGAAACCCGACCTGCGCACTATGTTTGACTATTATGCATAATCACGGGTACAATGAAACTGATTCCTTCACGTACTTGTAGAAGAGTATATTTAGTCTATACGATTAACTTATACTCTTGAGGTATTCAGTATTATTAGCTGATGATTCCTCTAGCAGTTCACGATCCATTGTGATCACTCAGCATGAAATCTGGGTATAATCCACTTTATTGACTATTGTTGCAGTATTGCTAATCTTTCATGATCAATTGAATATTATTGAATCTTCGAAAGAATTTTAACTCTTTCATTCTTGATGTATTATTCAACATGAAATTTAAGAAAATTCTTGTTATTTGAAATGGTTTATTGTTCAGCTACTTCACAATTTTTGAAACATTGTTGAAGTTCCAAAAAGTTAAACTCTTCTATTCATGATATATCCTTTATTGTACGCTTTAACTTGCTGAGCAAATTAGTTGCTCACCCTTGCTTAAAATAAAACTTTTCAGCTAAAGTCGATGTAGCCGAAGGGTCTAAGAAGGATAAAGGCAAAGCGAAGGCGACCGAATAGTGTCACTTATGTAATGAATATTATGTTGTATTTTGACTTAAACCGTTTGTATTATTAGGTATGCAATGTTAAGGTTAGTAAGACTTGAGATGATTATATATTTTGTTTTAAGTTAATGGAATGAATAATGTAATTCATAAGGAATGGGTAGATGAATGTGATGTATATGATGTATCGTGAGCACCGAATCTGAGGTTCAAGGCACCCGGATTTCGGGGTGTCACAAGGCTGATCACCTACCGTTCATGATTAAGAGTTCTTGGTCCCCATGACCACTCAGTTAAATATGATATTTTTCATGATAATGAGAAACGTTGAATTGTCAGTTATGTGCTTTCTTTGTTTTGAAATTCTAAAACCTTCTAATAGTTACTCAGTTAAAGATAATGAGATTCAAGATTTATTATTCCTTGGATCCGAGATGTTGTACTATTTTAAATTATTTGTTCGTTACTCAAAAAATTTCATCGATTGTGATTGTTGAGATTATAGAACTTGTTGAGCTATTTAAGCTCACTATTGCATTGTTGTGTATTTCAGCAAGAACAGAGGAGGCCGAAGGGTCTCGTAGCAAGGCGAAAGGAAAGGTGTCTTTAAGCTAGAGGTGTAGTTTTAATATTGTAATAGTTACATTTTATATTAATGTAGTAAGCTATTGTAATAGTTTGAGACATGATGTATTGTAACATATATATTCTATGTTTTTGGGACAACTTAGTCTGTGAACTTATGTTTCGAGACCTGGGAATGTAATAATAATATATTTTTATTATGTTATCATGAGATGAATTTGTAGTAATGTCTATGTTTAAATATAGTGACCATTAAATCAGTTGTAGCTAGCATAGAGATTTGGGGGTGTCACACTATGTCCTAAAGTTTGTCATCATAATTTTATTATTATGTCACCACTACTAAACTAACAATTCATTAAGTTCAAGGTTTAACATGGAATAAAAATACATCATTAATATTCACAAATTTTATAAGTAAGACTTTTTTTCTTTTTTTTTTACGGAACTTAGGGATAAATATATAAACTCCCCACAAATTTATTTTTACTTATTCCATTTCTATATGTTATCTCATCTGAAAAGAAAATTTGCAGCCTTAAATGAGTGGCTAATTGCTTTGTTGTACCAAATTTATCATAAGTAACAAGTGAAAATAATATTTGATGAATTACTAAAAGAGAAAACAAAATTGAGAGAAATAAGATCAAGCTATTCGATTAACATATATAAGAGTCATACTTTACATGAATGTTACAAGAAACAACCAATTCTCCTATACAATTCAAAATGGAAGAGGCTAAGGTGGTCAATAGTTAGAGTGAGCAAACTATCATCTTTATCTCCTTTGCTCAAAGCATTGCAAACTTGAAGTGAGATGAACAAAAGTTTCTTCTCTACATGGAATTGTGAGACTGTGGCGCCCCCAAATCCAGGTCCCTTGAACCTCAGATCTGGTACGTCACGATACATCATCTTCATACCTACTCTATAACTAATGCGGAAAATATAAACATATATTATTTATTTCAGAGTATTTTACAACATTTTCCAAGGTCTACAACCTTTATCTTGATACATTCCTTTAATAACGTACATAAGGTTTACATAAGTAACTTACATCCAAATAACTTAATAGTTAACGTGCATATTAACCTAATCTGGTCCTTTGCATTTGCCTCTATCCTTCCTCGAACATTCGTCTTAATCTGAAATGTTTTATCATGATATAGCAAGAGTGAGCAACTACTTTGCTCAGCAAGTTTAAATACAAAGAAGATATATCATGGTTGAAGAAAAGAATATAGCTTTAGAATTTTTTTTAACAATATAATAATTGTGAAAGAGCATGAATCAAAATTTCAATGATTGAATGACTGAATTCAATAATACATGGTGTCAATAATGACCATGAACCAATTTAACTGAACCTTAAGGTAATGAAGGTGATCAGCCTTTCATACCTGATGAACATATGCAACATGCACTAAGTGCGAATCAATAATCATAGATATGGAATAATCAACAATAATTATCCACTAACATGCTTGAAAGATAATAACTCGAATTTGAGTTAAGGAACTTGCCTTGATTGGAGATTACCACTATAATTTAACTTAACTTCTCTCCACAAATCCTACACAATTGTATTGACATGCACATACATATTAGCTAATTTAATATGTTGCAAAACATGCATGTATATTTTTTATCAATAAATATTAGTTAATAAAAACTAATATTATTTGTACTTTATTCAAAACCAATCTTGGTTTCTTTAGAAACTTATTCATCTTAATCCTTAATATAAATAATAAGGGTCACACATATTTTAAGATGTAAATATTTTACATCTTGAAGCTTAAACCATTTATATTCTATTTCAGAAATATCTTTTAACTTTACTCGTAAATTCGGAGTTTAAACAGTTAATACATGGCTTTTATATTATTTCTTTAATTTAAATAATTTTTATATCTTTTTATCTGTCCATGTGTCAACTCGGACCATTGCCTAATAAATAAATATTTTATCTCGCCAACACATTAGCTTTGTGCTTCATTTAGTGAATAAATCACATTTTTGCTGAAGTGTATATATATATATATATATATATATATATATATATGCATCGCAATATAAATCTAGGCTCAAAACCTTCATTTTGAACCCCGAAAACCTTCATTTCTCTACTTTTATGATTATTACACTTTTTAACTGTTTCATGCTTTTCATTTCGCTATAAAACCATTTTACATACCATCGCCGGCTTCCGTTTGCTTAAAAATAAATTTTCATATTTTTAATATATTTTTATTGCATTAATTATGCCCGGAATGAATTTTCATGGCATAAATTTATCAAAAACGTCAAAACTCTCATATTGGGACTTTATTAAACTTAACTTTGCTTAAAATCTCGCTCGAACGCGATTCGGAACGACGAATGTCAAAACAGCCCGGCGTGCCGACGCTTGGCGTCGCTCAAATTTTAGTTCTGACATGCCTTTTTGCCTATTTTTAATTCTTAAACCATAAATCACATAACAGCGAAATTTTGGGCATATTATAAACCTCATGGCGTAGTATTTTAAAAAAAATTCTAACTGCGAAAAGGAATCACGAAAGCCGCTCAAAACCGCGCGCCAAAAGCATGTCAGGCAGCTGCCCAACAGCGCAGCACGGCGTGCGCGCGCTGCCCAGCTGCTGCTGCTGCTGCTCATGCTGCTGGTGCACTTTTTACGATTTTCTCACGCCTTGCTCGTTTATTGGATTGATTCGAATTTCGGATATGTTATACATGGTATACCAGACTATTTTTAAAAAATAAAACCCCTCCATTCCGGGTTCATTATGCTGCCTAAACAACGCCCCTAAAATGGCTGCAGAGGCCAATTTTCAAAACGCGCGTTTACACTCCAAAACTCGCCGTGCTTCGTTCCGGCTCGTTTTGCTACCTAACCAAGTCTTGTTTAACATATTAAGACACGTCTAAAGTCTTGGCTTCGCAAAATTCGAAGTTTTTCATCATTTTTACTCTTTATGGTATTAAATTTTCAATTTTCGCGTTTAGAGGTCAAAACTCGCCTCGACGTGTTTCAACCCAACTTGCTTTACAAATAAGTCTTATTTAACATAATAAGACTCGTTTAAAGTATCGGCTTCATAAAATTCCAAGTTTTTACCGTTTTTACCATTTTTACCCTTTATGGCCATTTATCGCGTATAACGCGTATATTATCGAATTTATCCGATTTCTTCGCATTTTACCCTCGTATACCTCGTAATGCGTATCCTTATTACTCCACACAAATCAACCTAGTCTCCAAGGCTCTAATTTCAGTTTTCATCGATACACAAGCTAATATTTACACTATATAGCTTACTAACTTTCCAAATTTCTCATTTCTTGATTCAATTCCAATTATGGTACATTAGATATCCGAGGATCAAAACTAGATTTAACATATAGACTTTTAGTCTAAATTCACAATCTAACCAACTTTTGTTCAAAAATTTAACTTTCTAATCATTTAAGCAAAATTTCATGAATTATTACTAAAATTCGAAATTAAATGCGATTGTATACCTCCTGAGCGGTGAATTAGAGTTTTCAATGCCTCCTAAGCTTCAATTTTCGGTTTAAGCTCGATTTCACTTAGAATTGGAAAGTTGAGAATTCACAGCTTCCTTGTTTCTATGGCTTAGAGAGAGAATTGGCTAAGAGAGGAGAAGAAGATTAGTTTGCTAGCTTAAATAGAAGAGATGATGTCCTCCCTTCCTTGGCCTTCATGAAAATTTCTTGCTCCCTACTCTCACTCTCTCTCTCTCTCTCACTCACGGCATATAAGGAAGAAATCTGGCTTGCTCCCTAATCTTTCAACAGTGAGGGTTTATAAAGGAAATTCCAAGTTTGACTTAGAATATTAAATAACTCCTTTACCCTCTTGAAAATACATAAAATATATATATAATCATTAATATATAAATTATGTATTCCAAAATAAAAACATAACATAAAAATATTTTTATTACATTCTCATTTTATATATGCAAAATAAATGCGTTAAGCATAATTTACCATACAAAAGAAATTACTCATTCACTTAAGATATTATACTAAAAATATAACTCCTTGTCTCGTTAAAATAATTACATACAAGAATTTAATTTTAATATTCTTGGGTAAAGTATATAAAATATTATATACACTTAAACTGCCTCTTTCGCTTTGTTACACAAATTGTTTTCAACACGTTATTTCCTCGCGTAATAAATATATACATATAGATATATATATTTTTATTACCTCGCAACAATTCAATATATTGCGCATGATCATATATCACATATAGAAAATAAATAATAAATTTATTTTCTCACATTATAAATTGTTTATATCAATTTATTTACATATATAATTAAAATAATAATCGCTCTTTATTAAAATAATTCAATGCTAGAAGTTATTTTAATAACGTTTATTTAAAGTATACAATAATTCTTGCATACTTAAACTAATTATTTTCTCGTTCCTTCTATAAATTGTTTTCAACAATTTGACTGTAATAAATATAATAATATATTTATTACATTAAAAACATGCATACATTACACTCAATAATGTAATATATGATTTCTTCAATAAAATGGTGGTTATACATTCAGTATATTTAATGCCACCACATTAAAATAATTTAATATTATAAATTATTTTAACTTACTTATTTTAATCTTACCCATCTTACTCCTTGTAATAAATTGCTCCTATAATTTACGTATATATAATATTTATTATACACCAAAATCACATATTGCATAGTTAATACCCACTTATGCAATAAAATCTTACATAACATAATTTAACCTTGACTTTCATATATTTGGCTAGACATTTAATTTAATGTCTAAATAAAATCTCTTAATACAGTTTACTGCATTCAATAAGCCTTTATGATATGGCTTGTCATATATATCATTTAATAATCTTACTCTTCAACCTTTCTATTGTTCACATTTAATTCTCTTTACATTCTTTTAAATATCAAACCATATAGGTTTTTCTGAAAATTTTAACCATTCATCTGCTTCCAATCTAGGTTTTATTCTTTAAATCTTTATTTATTTATTCGAGATCTTATTTATAAGTCTCATAAATTTTCGGGTTGTCACAGAGACCACCCATAGGATGATCAAATCCAAATTCTTCTTCTGCTTGGCTTAACAAGTTTTGAAACGACGGATTGTTCAAATATGATACTCGGACTACAAATCTCTTCTTTTGTGTTTCGTCAACATAAACTGCAAAGTGGCCTTTTGGCATAGATGTGGCTGCTTGAGCTGAAACTACTCGTCTGAAAAGTTGCTTAGCATGTACATTTTTTAGCAACCGGATTATGACGCCCCTAAATCCGGGTCACCTTAACCTCGGGTATGGTGCTCCACGATACAACTCATTCAATACAATTCTTAATGACATAAATGTAATCTCTATTTTATTACAATATATCTTAATCTAATCCCAGGTTTTCTAACCTTTACAAATACACGCATATAAAATCCTTAAAATTCATTACAAATATTTTAAATATTTAATTATTGCATAACACGCTTCCTACTCATCCATCTTCCCTTTCCCTTTATCTTTGCCTGATCCTTCGGCTTTCTCAGGTTTAGCTGCAAATATATGTTTTTGTTGGGAAAAGTATGCCTAAAAAAATCTTTATCCCAGGAATTACTTTTCCGTCTTTGTGCAATTAAATATGAAATCAACAAAACCAATTATGAGAACGAAAATAACAAATAAACATCCACAAGTAAGACATCAAATTTACGTGGAAAACCCTCTAAAACTAAGAGGCAAAAACCACCGTCAAACTCCGAATTTCCACTATATCAAACTAATGGGCTTACAATAATCTTCTCAAGTTTTACGCCTAAAATTTGATGTTACACAATAAATCAAGAGAGTACAAATCTCAATTGAACGGAGATGGCGGTAGATACCCACGAGCAACAAACTGTAATCCTCTCAATTTATTCTTTCGATACCTTCTTGCTACCGAAACAGTTTATTCTCCAAATCAAATTAGGATCACATCTCCTTGTCTTAGTCACCAACTAATCTAAGAAGTAAATCCATTTTCAACTTGGTTTCCAATAGCACTTCTACTAATTAACATAATATTAGTAGGCTCTCCATAATTTGATTCCAACTTGGATTCTATCTCATGGGTGAGGACCCACACCCAACAGTTTTAAGCAAGAATGAGCATTTAATTGCCTTGCAATTATAAGTAGTTGAATAAATAACGTTCTCGGGATTAAAATAATATTTTTTTCTGAAATCTTTAACAATTGAACAATGATTGTGAAGCTGCTCGAATAAACAGGAATAAATTAGATTTCTATCATTTAACATCTTTAATATTACACTGACAAATCACAACAATTGAAAACATTCTTTTAACAGTTAGCATAAACATATTTTTCAACATAGTTCATGAATAAACAGAACTTTAAAATCTTATACAGTCAATTATAGATTCTTTCTTCTTTAGTTTTGCTCATAAATGCTGATATTAGTCTAATACGTTATTACATATAATAAAATTGGCTCACATAACTACATTATTGCACGGAGTGCAACATGTACAATTACTTGTCCAAAATTATTTGATTTGGCACAAACAACTTATCACAAATAAATAATTACCAAGAATAAATAATTATCACAAATAATATCTCAACCATAAATATTCTGACTGGAATAGTTCAAGAATCGAGTTAAGCTGAATCAAATGACAATAACTCCTTTTTTAATTCACATAGTATAATGCACTTCATATAACAAATGAAATTCAGCAATCTAAACATACGTCGTTGCACGGAGTGCACATAAGAATAGAAAACTTGCACATAATAATAAACTTGTACAAGTTAGAAAATTTGCTCAAGATGAGGAAACTTGCACAATATACAAAATTTGTGTAAGTTATGAAACTTTCGATCCGTTGACTATTTTCTAGCTCAATAAATCTTTTCTGCAATTTACCTTCAAATATTTTTCATTCCCTTAATTTCTCTTAATTTCCTTACTCTCCTGTCTCTCTCTTCTTTTCTCTTTCTCACGCCTCTTATCTCATTTTTTCTTCTGACCTCTCTTTTCTTTTAGAAATCAAAGCAGATGTTCCATTATATATATATAGGTAGGTACACATATAGCTATATATATATATATATATATATATTGATAGGCTAGGACATGTATGCTTAACTAGCTTAATACTTACTACATAATTTGCCACTTGGTTCTATTTACACTTTGCCACAATTCCCAGATGTGACTTAAATGAGATTCCTTTTCCAATTCTTATCTTATGCCAACAAGCTACTCTCTAGTACATTCCAACAATTTCCTTCCATATATTAAAAAATGTCTAGTATTCATTATTTAACTAATTGCTAAAGTAGTGGTGTGGTGGCTTAGTAAATTATTATTATTATTATTTATTTATTTTAATTCCCATGTGATGGAATTTATTTAATGTGCTGGAATGCTTAGTAAGTATGGAATTTGTTAGAGTGAACTGCTATTCTTCTCAAGTTTTGGTAAGGAATTAATCAGTTGTTTGTTGCTTGAATAGAAGGAAAGTAAAGAAGCTTTGGCTGTGGAGTAGCAATATTATTAGAATACATATATATAGAAGAAAACTAGTATATGCCATCATTTTCAGACAGAGGACACACCTTTACATTTCACAAGGTTATGCCTCCCAACAAAACTATTGGCCAGCTGCAGACTTGATGCATACCAATGGACAGTGGTTGTGTGGTCTTATATACAATATATACAGCTCTTATAATAATGTATTTATATACTGTCTGGACAAACTTTTTTATGTTGTGTTGTGCATTTGATACAATTTGTGGTCGATAAGTAACAAGGGACACCTATACTGATAATACGAAACATGGGGGTCAAACAAGTTGGTTGCTCATTTGACAATGTTTTTGGAAGATGAAATATTCACTATACTTCAGGCATATCAGAAAAAAGATTGATAATAAATTCATTTGGATTGCAAGTTTAATTGGAAAGCATTCAGGAATTGGTTTCATTGAGGGTTGCTTTCCACAATAATGATGCTTTTACTTCAACCTATTTCACAGACTCCTCCCTATGTTTCAAATGATTGTATCATTGAAATCAACGTACACCAGTAAAATCAACAAGACAACCTCAACCTGATCTCATTTCTCTAAAACGCTAATTTCAACTAATACTCACATTTCTCACATCTCATGTTGAAAAGTAGGGGACTTTTCAGTATTTTCTGGTGTATTTGCTATATGAATTTTTGAACTGCATTTGGAACTTGGTATAAAAATGGGCATTTCATATTTTCATCTCTTAATTTTGCAACTGAATCAGATGATTTACGTAAATCCCCTACTCTTCAACATTAGATTTTGCTGACCCAAGCATTTATTTGTTACATACACAAACAGAGAGCAAGAGAAGTATGCCTTGATGTTTGACCAAGGAAATATCTTTCCCAATTGTGTGATTCTCAACAAACACAAAAGTATAATAAATAAGCAGAGAATTTGATAGAAATTACTTAAATTTCTATGTATAATTAATATTCTCATAGGAGGAACATTTTTCCCTCCTAAAATAATATTCATTAGGAGAGGAAAAACAAAAAACTATGTACTTGGAGATGTTGCTTTACAAATTTGTAGTATGCTAAGAGCCTAAGCTATGCTAATTTCCCAATTCAAAATTTGCTCAAACTAGAAATGAAATTAGATCGAAGAATGTATCCTCCCTGCAGGGAATTGTGAGACCACCCATGGGATGATCATATCCGAATTCTTCCTCAGCTTGACTTAACAAGTGTCGGAATGAAGGCTGGTTCAACAATGATATCAGAATCACAAATCTTTTCTTGTTCCCCACTCCAACATAAACTGTTAAATAGCCCTTTGGAACATCAATGGCTGACGAAGCTGCATTGCTCGCTGTCAATAAAGATCTTTGAAGAATTTGCTTAGCATGAATAATACGAGGCATACGAATAGCCATGATTTATCTATAAGGATATTTTATTTTATTTTTTGCAAAAGTGAACAAGAAAAAGAGAAATCCTTAAGGGCTTGTAGAATGAGTAAAAGCTGTGAAAATAGTTGTAGATGACTTGTCCTAGTTTCAAGTCCAAATAATGCATATATATAGATGTATGAGCAAGCGGTGATCCTTCAAGTGGACAACTGAGAGACAATGCCATCTGAAAAATCACATGGTTTTGTCTTGCAACTTGTTATCATAAATTAGATGATAGGCTAAATCATATATGTTGTTGAAGAACATCTTGTCCTACCAGTACTTTGGTACCATAGCAAAATGAGGACCCCTTTGGCAAAAGAATAAGTTTGAGACATCTGATTGGGAGTCCTCTTCTATCTCAAATATATGGGCAACCCCTTAATAAATATAAGTTAGGCCATCTCAAAGGTCACATGGTTTTGTCTTCCAACTTATTATCAAGAAATTGGAATGATAGACTTTCAATCATATATGATGTTGATGAACATCATCTCCAATCACTCCCCTTGGATAAAAACTCTAGATATATACATATATATATATAATATAAATAAATAAATAACATGTTTGGGACTCTTTTTCTTTTGCTGGTTAAGTTTCTATCTGATGTTCAGTCAAAACCTCTAAAATAGAAATTGTCCAAACAAAGACTTTCCCTCAAGCAACTTCAATATTTTTTTTAAACTAAATAGAATGGATCAAATATGAAATGTCAACTCTGTCTCTCACTATGAATATAAGAACACATTATTTAATAAAATAGATATATAATTATAAATTAAAGTTCAAGATATTTCCGGCCTCCCCCTCAATGAAATGTTGCATTGAGCGAAAGAGGATGTTGTTATTATGCGAAAACCAAAAGAACGTCAGTAGGCTCATAAAGATTCAGTACAAAATATGTGTGAAAGCATGATGTACATTGTTGATCCCTCTAACTAATTGCTTAAGCTTTAGGGGAGTTGGAGCTTAAGAGACCTTGGTAACTTAACAATAGAGCTTATATTTTGATATAATAATTCATGTCAACAGAGCTTGGTTAAAGAAACAGATTGTGAACAATTATATTAAAGGAAGCAAATGTAAACTGAAATTACTACTGAATTTATAATGCCAAAAACAAAAATTTCAGTGAGGCTTTTGATCCTGAAACTTGACCAAAAAACTGATGCCTTCCATTAATATTTTTTAACATGAGAATACATACATTTACTTCCCAGCTATATAATTGAGAAAAGTAATGAATTTTACACAATACAAAGTGATGACAACCCTACAAAAATCTGTATTTCTGCTCAAGCGTGAGGCGAGGTCAATGAAGGTGTCTTCTCTGCAGGGAAATGCTTCCTTAAGTCAATCTGAGGAAGCATTAGCAAAGAGTACCTATATATAGTACATGCATGACATAGCCAAATGGAATAACTAAAATCCCCTACTTTTCAACTTGAGATTTTTCTGACCTAAGCATTAGTCAGTTGCATATATGTAAAACACAGATACACTCAAATATATACACAAAGAGATGAGGTATTTTTCTTTTCTTTTTTTTTTTGTAATTTTAGTATCTGCTTGTTATAGGTCCCAATTGTTTGCTTCACAACAGCCATACATTGTTAATATAAATCCAATGAATGAAATTCCAACTAAAAGGTAATTTTCCTCCAAAATAAGCAAAGAACTTGAGAGGAATTACTTTAATTTTTATACATAATATTCTCATAGTATAAACATTGTTCCCTCCTGAAAAACTCTTCATTAGGAGAGTCAAAAAATAATGTACAAACAGATGTTGATTGTAGCATTACAAAATTGTAGTATGCTAAGAGCCTAAGCTATGCTAATTCCCCAAATCAAAATTCGCTCAAACCAGAAATGAGATCGACGAATGTATCCTCTCTGCAGGGAATTGTGAGGCCACCCATTGGATGATCATATCCGAATTCTTCCTCAGCTTGGCTTAACAAGTATTGGAATGAAGGCTGGTTCAACATTGATATTGGAATCACAAATCTTTTCTTTTCCCCCTCTCCAACATAAACGGCTAAATAGCCCTTTGTAACATCTATGGCTGATGAAATTGCATTGCTTGTTGTCAATAAGGATCGTCGAAGAACTTGCTTTGCACGAATGATACGAGGCATACGGATAGCCATGGTTTTAACTATGAGGATATTTTTTTCCAAAAGAAAACAAGAAAAGAGAAATCTTGAAGGGATTTTAGAATGAGTAAAAGCTGTGAAAATAGAGTGTGTTGAGGATTTGTGCCTAGTTTCCAAGTCTGAAATGTGTATATATAGATGTATTAACCAAGTGGTTGTCCTTCAAGTGGGCAGTTGAATGGGGACAACTGAGAGACAATGCCATCTGAAAGATCATATGGTTTTGTCTTCCAACTAATTATCAAGAAATTAGGATGATAGGCGAAATCATGTATGTTAACAATAACATACTGTCCTACAAGTCCTGGTACCATAGCAAAGAAAGGAACTATTGGACAAGATATATATATATATATATATATATATATATATATATATATATATATACGGAGAGACTCTAAAGCAAACCTTAAAGAGCGAACCAAAAGACGAACCGTCGTCTTTGGTGTCTATGGCGACGGTTCAACCCGTCGCCATATCCATGTAGTCTTTTGCGACGGGTCGAGCCGTCGCCATAGACACCAAAGACGACGGTTCGTCTTTGGTTCGCTCTTTAAGGTTCACTTTAGAGCCGGACCGTGTGTGTGTGTGTGTGTATCTATATATATATATATATATATATATATATATATAATATATATATATATATATATTTGGGAATCCTATTCTATCTCAAGTTTATTGACAACCTTTTAATAAATAGAAGTTGGACTATTTTTTGAAAGATCACATGGTTCTGTCTTCCAACTTATTATCAAGAAATTAATATAATAGACTTTAGTCATATATGTTGTTGAAGAACATCACCACCCCACCATTTCCCCTTCAATAAAAATCATGTACGGGACTTTTTTTAATTTTTTATGCTGGTTAATTTTCTAGCTGATAGTCAGTCGCAAAAAATGAAGTCATTCAAACAAAGACTTCTCCTCAGGCAACTTCAATAATTGTGAAGGAAAAATATAGGAAGGCAAAGGAGAAATGTAAGGACTTGTGGAACAAATGAAAGTTTAATTTTTTTTTTTTATCTTAATTCATGTCCACATGTTGATAGAAGCATTAAAATTTGAATGAACTCGGAACCTGTTGAATTATGCTTGAAATCTCAGTGACCTAGAAACTAGAGAATTAAATTCGAGATAGAAGACACTTTTGAGTTATATAGCTTATAGTGATAACAGGATTCTGTATTGAGAATGCAGGCATGGAGCTTATTGTTGTTATGCCAGAACTGAGAAAAGTTCCTTTATTGAATGATCAGCTAGCAAATATATAAATTCGCATCGGCGATTTTATTTTTACTATTTCAACTTTTATCTGTTCTCTAAGCTAAAAAGAAAATTTGCTGTCTTAGGTGAGAGGTTACTGGTTGTTTTGAAGACACCATAAGTTCATGTAGAAAATATATAAATATAGATGAATTAATAAAAGAAACATTAGATAGAGATATCAAAATGTTAATTATCATTTAGTAGTTATAATTTACATCAATGTTACAAGAAACAACCAATTCTCCAAATTCAAAATCGGAGAGGTTGAGAAAGTTAATTGTTAGAGTGAGCATGCCATATTAGCATTGCAAACTAGAAGTGATATGAACGAAAGTTTCTTCTCTACAAGGGATAGTGAGACCACCCATAGGATGATCAAACCCGAACTCTTCTTCAGCCTGGCTTAGCAAGCTTTGGAATGAAGGATTATTCAAATATGATATGGGGACTACAAATCGCTTCTTTTGTGTTTCGCCTACATAAACAGCAAAGTGGCCTTTTGGCACGGATGTAGCAGCTGGAGCATTTGAAAGTACTCGTCTGAAGAGTTGCTTGGCAGGTACATTTTTTAGCAAGCGGATAGCCATTATAGAGTGAACTGATATTCTTCTAGAGTATTGGTAAGTAATTGATCTGTTGTAGCTGATAGAAATAAAGAAAAGAAGCTTTAGCTGTGGAGTGGAAATATTAGGATACTTGTATATATAGGAAAACTACATGCCATCAATTTCAAACAGAAGACAAACCTTTACATTTCACATGGTTATGCCTCCCACCAAAACAGCTGCCATGAATACGACTGTTTGGCGTATGATTTTATATATGTGAGAGGATTTTTTCAATGCAAACCACTTTAAGCAAAAACTGGAGGCCAGAAAAATAAAACAATCTGTATGCCAGCTGCAGATATAACTTGTTGCAGATTCCAGAAATCCAAAAACCTACCAGATGGGCTAAACGTACCATACATGTTGTTGAAGAACATCATGTCCAACCAGAACTTTGGTACCATAGCAAATTGAGGACCCCTTTGGCAAAAATATATGTTTGAGACATGTATTGGCAACCTCTTAATAAATCATAGTTGGGCCATCTCAAAGATCACATGGTTTTGTCTACCTACTTAATATCAAGAAATTAAAATGAGATTGACTTTTAATCAGATATGTTGTTGATGAACATCATCTCCAATCACTCCCCTTCGATAAAAACTATAGGTATATACATATGTATATAATAAATAAAAATAATAATAAAAACATGTTTGGGACTCTTTTTCTTTTGCTGGTTAAGTTTCTATCTGATGTTCAGTCACAACCTCTAAATAGAAGTGGTCCAAACAAGGACTTCCCCTCAGGTAGCTTCAATATTTATTTATTTTTATTAAATAGAACGGATCGAATATGAAATGTCAACTATCTGTATCTAGCTCTGAATATAAGAACAAATTATTTAATAAAAATAGATATATGATTACAAATTACAGTTCAAGATATTTCCAACTTCACCCTCAATGAAATGCTGCATTAGCTCTGAATATAAGAACAAATTATTTAATAAAAATAGATATATGATTCTAAATTACAGTTCAAGATATTTCCAACTTCACCCTCAATGAAATGCTGCATTGAGCCAAAGAGGATTCTGGTATTATCCAAAAACCAAAAGGACATCAGCAGCCAAAGAGGATTCTGGTATTATACAAAATATGTGTGAACGCTACATATACATTGTTGAACCCTCTATATAATAGCTTAAGCTTTTAGAGTTGTTGGAGCTTTAGAGCGGTTGGTAAATTAACAATTGAGTTTAAATTTTGTTATAATAATTCATGTCAATAGAACTTGGTTAAGGGAACAGATTGTGAAAAATTAAATTAAAGAAGCAAATGTATACTAAAATTACTACTGAATTTATAGTGCCAATAAATAAAATTAAAATTGCACTATTATGCTTTTGCTTCTAAAATTTGACTGAGAGTGTGAAAGAAAGTGATGACTTCCATTTACATTTTTTTGACATGGGAATACATATTTCTATTTCCCAACTATATAATTGAGAAAAGGAAAACATAGCCAAATGGAATAACTAAAATCCCCTACTTTTCAACTTGGGATTTTTCTGATCTAAGCTTACATATATGCAAAACACTGATACACAACCCAAATATATAAACAAAGAGAACTGCTTTATTTATTTATTTATTTTATTGTTGGTATAAATCCAATGAATGAAATTCCAACTAAAAGGTATTTTTGCACTGAAATAAGCAGAGAACTTGAGATGAATTACTTTAATTTTTATACATAATATTCTCATAGTATGAACATTTTTCCCTCCTAAAAACTCTTCATTAGGAGAGGAAAAACAAAAACTTTTGTACATGGATATGTTACTTATAGCTTTACAAAATTGTGGTATGCTAAGAGCCTAAAATATGCTAATTTCCCAATTCACTATCCACTCAACCAGAAATGAGATCGACGAATGTATCCTCTCTGCAGGGAATTGTGAGACCACCCATTGGATGATCATATCCGAATTCTTCCTCAGCTTGACTTAACAAGTATTGGAATGAAGGCTGGTTCAACATTGATATTGGAATCACAAATCTTTTCTTTTCCCCCTCTCCAACATAAACGGCTAAATAGCCCTTAGGAACATCTATGGCTGATGAAGCTGCATTGCTTGTTGTCAATAAAGATCGTCGAAGAATTTGCTTAGCATGAATGATACGGGGTATACGAATAGCCATGGTTTTATGTGGAAGGATATTTCTTTCCAAAAGAGAACAAGAAAATAGAAATCTTGAAGTGCTTGTAGAATGAGTAAAAGCTGTGAAAATAGAGTTTGTTGAGGATTGCCTAGTTTTAAGTCCAAAGTGTGTATATATAGATGTATTAACCAAGTGGGCAGTTGAGTGGGGACAACTGAGAGACAATGTCATCTGAAAGATCATATGGCTTTGTCTTCCAAATTATTATCAAGAAATTAGGACGACAGGCGAAATCATATATGCTGTTGAATAACATCATGTCCTACAAGTCCTGGTACCATAGCAAAGAGAGTACCTGTTGGACATCTAATTGAGAATCCTATTCTATCTCAAGGTTATTGACAACCTCTTAAGAAATAGAAGTCTGACCATTTGAAAGATAGATCACATGGTTTTGTCTTCCAACTTATTATCAAGAAAATTAATAGGATAGACTTTAGTCATATACGTTGTTGAAGAACATCATCTCCCCACCATTTCCCCTTCAATAAAAATCATTTTCAGGACTTTTTTTTTATTTTTTATGCTGGTTAATTTTCTAGCTGATATTCAGTCACAAAAAATGAAGTGGTTCAAACTAAGACTTCTCCTCAGGCAACTTCAATATTTTATCCACTAAATAGAATTGATCAAATATGAAATATCAGTCATGAATTATATCAACTCATGTTGTCTCTCTTTTTATTTTATTCTCCCAGACATAAACTGCCAAAAACAGAAATTTGGGGGACATCTAGAAATGCTGAAGTTCCAAGGTTTTCTGTAATTGTGATATCCCGGAGTTTTTGTAAATTATTTTAATAAAAGTAAAGTAAAAATTTAATAAATAAAATTCTTATTATGAGACGTATTGGTTTGAATTAATATATAAATATATATGTGTTATATATATTTATGAATGGGATGAATTTTACATTTCTTAGCTAATTTAAACATTTAAAAGAAGCCAAGAAAGTTAATTAATTTATATTAATTAATTAAGGATAATATAAAATTATATTATAAGTTAATATAATTTGAACAATGTCTTTTGTAGCAACCAATTAAATTACGATGAATTAAATTTCATATACGAGCTAATGAATTCTGTTATTTAAAATTTGTGAATTGATATATGCATTTTGTTGAGGGAGTTAATTTAAACTTATTTTTTAATAATATATTACATAAATGTAATATATTATCGTGATGACTTAATATATAATATTATGCCAACTTGATATAATTAAATATCAAATGAGGTTCAATATAATATATATATTGGAACTAAATTAGTAAATTAAATTCATACTTGAATAATGAATAAATATGTTAAATAAATATATTTAATGTATAAATAAATTGTTTGAAAACAAGTTATGGAAGGAAGGAATTAATTAAATTTAGTTTATAACCATATTAATTGTATAAATTAAAAACGAGCTATTAAAAATAATTAATGAAGTAAATATTATTCATTTTAATAAATGATTCGATATATAATTAGTTAATTCCATTTTTATGGAAGGATTTTATACACATGTATAAAAGTTAACCAAGTATATTTTTATTAATATCACATGTATTGATATTAATTATATTGAATGTAATATATCGATTAAAATGATGAGATGCAATTTAATAGTTGGTCCAGACTAGTTTCAACTAAGGAAGTCAACATTTTTTTTTCAAAAACTCATAAGCTATAATAATGTAGCAGGGTATTCTTTATCATTTGCTGCCTAGTATTTCTTCATAAAAGGAAGAATCTTCAATGTTTGGACCAACAATAAGGCTTACCTGGTCTTTTAAGCTTATACAAACAAACTTTGGTTAATTTTATATTATGAAGATTTAAAAGTTTCAATAATACAAAGCATTTAAGTATGGGTCTATGTGTTTTTATAACATGGATCACCCACCAAGTAATAGTCCTAAGGTGCATGCTTGTGGGAAACACACTGATCAAATAAATTCTAACTAGGGTGCAATGTGCATGCATGTGAAACACTTAAAATTCTAAGTCTAAAATTTAAAGGTGGTGGATGATTTGATGAACTGTAGCCACGTATAGCAAAGAAATTAGTTCAATAATAACAATCATATATTAATATTTTCCCTTGCAACTAAGTCTGACCATTTGAAAGATAGATCACATGGTTTTGTCTTCCAACTTATTATCAAGAAATTAATAGGATAGACTTTAGTCATATACGTTGTTGAAGAACATCATCTCCCCACCATTTCCCCTTCAATAAAAATCATTTTCAGGACTTTTTTTTTATTTTTTATGCTGGTTAATTTTCTAGCTGATATTCAGTCACAAAAAATGAAGTGGTCCAAACAATGACTTCTCCTCAGGCAACTTCAATATTTTATCCACTAAATAGAATTGATCAAATATGAAATATCAGTCATGAATTATATCAACTCATGTTGTCTCTCTTTTTATTTTATTCTCCCAGACATAAACTGCCAAAAACAGAAATTTGGGGGACATCCAGAAATGCTGAAGTTCCAAGGTTTTCTGTAATTGTGATATCCCGGAGTTTTTGAAAATTATTTTAATAAAAGTAAAGTAAAAATTTAATAAATAAAATTCTTATTATGAGACGTATTGGTTTGAATTAATATATAAATATATATGTGTTATATATATATATACATATATATATATATGGGATTTATGGGATGAATTTTACATTTCTTAGCTAATTTAAACATTTAAAAGAAGCCAAGAAAGTTAATTAATTTATATTAATTAATTAAGGATAATATAAAATTATATTATAAGTTAATATAATTTGAACAATATGTCTTGTGTAGCAACCAATTAAATTACGATGAATTAAATTTCATATACGAGCTAATGAATTCTGTTATTTAAAATTTGTGAATTGATGTATGCATTTTGTTGAGGGAGTTAATTTAAACTTATTTTTTAATAATATATTACATAAATGTAATATATTATCGTGATGACTTAATATATAATATTATGCCAACTTGATATAATTAAATATCAAATGAGGTTCAATATAATATATATATTGGAACTAAATTAGTAAATTAAATTCATACTTGAATAATGAATAAATATGTTAAATAAATATATTTAATGTATAAATAAATTGTTTGAAAACAAGTTATGGAAGGAAGGAATTAATTAAATTTAGTTATACCATATTAATTGTATAAATTAAACGAGCTATTAAAAATAATTAATGAAGTAAATATTATTCATTTTAATAAATGATTCGATATATAATTAGTTAATTCCATTTTTATGGAAGGATTTTATACACATGTATAAAAGTTAACCAAGTATATTTTTATTAATATCACATGTATTGATATTAATTATATTGAATGTAATATATCGATTAAAATGATGAGATGCAATTTAATAGTTGGTCCAGACTAGTTTCAACTAAGGAAGTCAACATTTTTTTTTCAAAACTCATAAGCTATAATAATGTAGCAGGGTATTCTTTATCATTTGCTGCCTAGTATTTCTTCATAAAAGGAAGAATCTTCAATGTTGGACCAACAATAAGGCTTACCTGGTCTTTTAAGCTTATACAACAACTTTGGTTAATTGTATATTTTGAAGATTTAAAAGTTTCAATAATATAAAGCATTTAAGTATGGGTCTATGTGTTTTTATAACATGGGTCACCCACCAAGTAATAGTCCTAAGGTGCATGCTTGTGGGAAACACACTGATCAAATAAATTCTAACTAGGGTGCAATGTGCATGCATGTGAAACACTTAAAATTCTAAGTCTAAAATTTAAAGGTGGTGGATGATTTGATGAACTGTAGCCACGTATAGCAAAGAAATTGGTTCAATAATAACAATCATATATTAATATTTTCCCTTGCAACTAAGTAATATATATATATATATATATATATATATATATATATATACCCTACCGAGTGTCACTTGCAAGAAAAAGAGAAAAGAAGGGGCCAAGCCCCAAAACAAGAAAAAAGTGAGGCTGCTCAGCTTTGTGGGTTGCAAATTTTCAAGAATTACATTTCAAATTCTGCTAGTGAGTTTGCATGTGGGGCTTAGATGTTGTTCATTTGATGCGTCTGGTCGCTTAATTAATATTCTCTCTAGCTTTTCATCCATACACAAACAAACTAAGAGAGAATAGTAAAATGATGCATGAATCAATAAGGAGTTGAATGTTAACCAGAAGGAAGAGCTGGTTAAGCTACTACGAGAGTATGGGGATATCTTTGCTTGGAGCTATGATGAAATGTCCAGGATCGACAAGGAGCTAGTAGAGCATAATCTGAACATAAGCCCGGGAATTAAGCCAGTAAAGCAAGAACCTCGTAATTATGCACCAGAAGTAGAAACACAAAGAAAGGAGGAGATCAAGAAGCTGCTAGAAGTAGGATTCATCAAGCCAATTTAACATCCAATATGGTTGTCCAGCATTGTACCAGTGAAGAAATCCAATGGACAGTTGCGGATATGTGTAGATTTCAGAGACTTGAATAAGGCGTGCCCAAAGGAAATGTACCCGTTACCCAATATAGACATTTTGGTAGATGCAACGACAAATCATGAGATGATGTCGGTCATGGATGGGTTCGTGGGCTACAACCAAATCAAGATGTCCGTAGAAGATGCAGAATTGACAGCCTTCCGTACCCCGTTTGGGAATTTCTACTATGTAGTAATGTCATTCGGGTTGAAGAATGCTGGAGCAACTTACCAAAGGGCAATGCATGCAATCTTTCATGACATGATCCATGACATAATGGAGGATTATGTGGATGACATAGTGGTGAAATCTAAAAAGGCGGCAACCCATGTAGAGGACCTGAGAAAGGTGTTTAAAAGATGTCGAAGGTACAAGCTAAAAATGAATCCGAAGACTTTGGGATGACAGCTGGAAAATTTTTGGGCTTCTTAGTCCATAATAGAGGTCTGGAGGTAGACCCAAGCAAGGTGAAGGCTATCATAGAGATGCCCCCACCAAAAATGCAAAAGAAGTTGTAGAGCTTTCTAGGGAAGCTTTCCTACTTGAGAAGATTCATGCCAACATTGGCAGAAGTCACGGAACCTTTCGAGAAATTGCTAAAAGGAAAGGTAGAATGGGATTGGGGGCAAGACCAGCAACAGGCCTTCGAGAAGGTAAAAGGAATTTTGGCTTCAGCACGAACGATGGTAGTACCACAAAGAGGAATACCGTTGCAGTTGTACATCATATCTACCACAAAGTCTGTAGGAGGATTGATCACACAGGAGGTAGATGGAGAAGAAAAGTATGTGTACTACATTAGCTGGATAATTAGAGGACCGGAAACCAGTATTCGCAAGTGGAGAGACATTGCCTTGCATTGGTGTTCATAGCGCAGAAAATGCAACATTATTTTCTGGCGTATGAAGTGAAGCTTGCAACAAGAACTGACCCGATCAGATACCTACTGACTAGGCTAGCATTGGTAGGAAGACCTTCAAGATGGATGATAATACTTTCAGAATATGACATCCAGTGTGTAACACCAAAGGCAATCAGATGTCAGGCTTTGGCAGACCTACTAGCTCAATTTCCAAATGGAGAATACGAACCTCCCTCCGAGGATCTTCCAAGGGAGAAGTATAAGAAATTGACATAGTAGATGAAGACTCAGAATGGTGGAATTTAGCCTTTGACGGGTCATCTACTGAAGGGAAAGGTGGAGTAGGCGTGGTGTTGACTACCAAAGAAGGAAAGGAAGTAGCCTTGTCATACAAGCTAGACTTCCCTTGCACAAACAATGAAGCAGAATATGAGGTTTTCATATTGGGAAAGGAAGTAGCATTGTCATACAAGCTCGGGAGTTGGGAGCTAAACGCCTTAAAGTAAGGGGAGATTCAAACTTTATCGTGCAACAAATAAGAGGGCAATTCGCAGTGAAGGAGCAAAAAAAGTGATGGAAGACTTCAGGAAGGTGGTTATTGAGTACGTGCCAAGAAGACAAAATAAACAACCTGATGCATTAGCCACAGTAGCATATAGAGTATATGTCCAAGGAGAAGATCTAGATGTGAAGGTAATGAAGAGAACCCTCCCAACCACGGTGCTAGACTTGTTCCCCAAAGACAGGACAGATGATTAGAGACATAACATCTCCCATTAATTGCAAACGAAGGAGGGGACAATATCACCGGTGGAACTTCAAAAATACAACATCATCAAGGGAGTCTTGTACCATAAAGAAACATATGGGGTATTGATATGATGCTTGGGGAGGCTTGAAGCACAGAGAGTTTTGCATCAAGTACATGCAGAAAATTGTGGATTGGCAGATATCGAATTATATAGGAGGTTACAATGCCAAGGGTATTATTGTCCTGAAATGAAAAAGAAAGCAGATGCACTTCAGCGACAGTGTATTTCGTGCTAAGAATACCCTGGGGAGGAGGAATGCGCCTTCATTGATGACATAGAGGATTGACGAATCCCATATGTGGAGTTTTTACAAAGCGATAGTCTTCCTGCTAAAAAGAAGGACACAATTATAATAAAGAAGAAATCACAACGATTCTTCTTACAAAACGGAGAATTGTTTAGAAGAGGATTTAATGGCAAGCCCTTACGGTGCTTGGAGATAGGAGAGGCCAAAGATTTGGTCTATCAAATGCATAAAGATGAACACCAAGGGGGAGCCAAGTTGTACAAACAGTTGATTGATCATGGTTATTATTGGCCTAGGATAGAAGGAGACTGCTTAGAATTTGTCAAGAAATGCCACACTTGTCAAATCCATGGAAATTTGATTCATGCTCCTGCTGTGGACTTGCGAACCATAGCAACGCCATGGCCCTTTCATACGTGGGGAATAGATCTCATAGGTCCTATTCACCCTAATTCCAAAGGCAATATATGGATCTTGACTGCCACTGAGATGTATACAAAGTGGGTAGAGGCAATCCCTTTGAAAAGGGCTACAAGGCCAGTAGTAGCAAATTTCATCAAGGAGCACATCATTTGCCGGTTCGGGATCCCAAAAATCATTCTATGAGATAATGGAACTCCCTCCATCAATAGGGACGTCAAG
This sequence comes from Aralia elata, assembly GCA_034770075.1. Lineage (NCBI taxonomy): Eukaryota > Viridiplantae > Streptophyta > Magnoliopsida > Apiales > Araliaceae > Aralia > Aralia elata. The sequence goes on from CM068383.1 coordinate 73,978,980, forward strand.
AGTTTGATGGAAAGATATAGGGTGAAACACTATAAATCATCTCCATACTACCCGAAAGGCAATGGACAAACAGAGGCCACGAACAAAACCTTGATCAAAATATTATCAAAAACTCTGAATGATCATCCAAAGACATGGCAGAGCAGTTACCGATAGCGTTATGGGCTTATCGAACTTCAAAAAGAAAGCCTACGGGTGAAACTCCATACGCTTTGGTATATGGTGAAGAAGCGATCTTGCCTGCTGAGATAGAAATCCCTTCGGCTAGGATAAGACTCTGAAGCTTAGTCGAGGAAGAGAACCGACCAGCAGCCCTGGAGGCCTTAACTGACTTCCGAGGCCGAGCCAAAGAAAAATTAGAACGGTATCATGAAAGACTGCGATGACAATATAATACCGCAGTGGTACCGCGACAAATTCTGGTAGGAGACTTGGTGCTCAAGATAGCGAATCAAGTCATGAGGGGAACACCAACCACCAAATTCTACCCCAAATGGGAAGGCCCGTATAGGGTACGAGAGATCTCCGATAGTGGGTATTGCAAAATATCTCGTGTGGGATCAAATGCTATCTCAGGCCCATTAAACCTGAAATGGGTAAAGAAATATTACACATGAGATAGTCATCACAAAAGTTATACTTTCAACTTCAAAAGTAACCGAGGAACCTGACTTTACAGCCCTCGAACCCGATAAGTTATACTTTCAACTATAAAAGTAATTGAGGCACCTGACTATAAGCCCTCAAAGTTATACTTTCAACTTTAAAAGTAATCGAGGCACCTGACTATAAGTCCTTAAACCCGAAAAAGTTACACTTTATCTCTAAAAGTGGCGAACGTTATGCTTTTTCCGACGAAAGCAAGATTTATTATTTTTATGAAAATTTTGAAACGTTATGCTTTTCGTTAAAAGCAATCTAATTATCAATAAAATGTCAAACTTTTACTTATACTTGAATATTCTTTGATTTTAAAAGTATGAATTCAAGTGATGGTTTGCGAGAAATCGAAAAAAAAAAGCATGTTACTTAAAAAAAATCATGTTTACTTTCATATTATGCATATTATTGTCTTAGACTATTAATTTGAATAACTTAAGATGTAATGTTAAACATTAGGTCTTAAGGAGAAATTCAAGTTAAAGACAATCAATAATGCTAAAGAAACTCTATTATGATAAATAAAATATAAATGAGTTCTTTGATAACAGGAAATAACAAAAAGCTACAAAAAGCCATGATCTAAAGGCCAAGACATATTAAACTGAAGAGGGGGCAAGGCTAAGGCCTCCATGTTGGCAATGGCAGTGTCCCGAATCTCCCCATTTGCGGCCATCAGTTCCTTAACGTCTCGGGCAGTCGACTCTGAATTCCGAAGTTGGGACTCCAACTCCCGAAGCTGGGTCTTTATTTTGTTGGTGGTTTTTTCAACATCTGAAAGTTGTACTGTAAGTGAGTTACCCTCATACTAACACATAGCAACCTCTGACCGTAAAGAGACAATACAAAAACTAGAACTGAGGAGATCTAGTCTCTCATGAAAAGGGACCATGTTTAAGCCCATAGAGGCTAAGTCTGCAACCTCATAGCTAAACCTATGTAAGTCCTTTGCTCGTAAAGAATAAAGAGAAAGACTGTGCATCTCGAGAACAAGGATTGCAAGGCGGTCTAGCAAGAAGGTCTGAAGGGCGGCCCCACGAGTATGCATCTGATCAAGTATCTGCGGAAACCGAGCTAAGAGACGATCGAGGATTTCATGGCTGGAAGAGGATATCTGAAAACCCCTCCAAGGAATAAGACCTCCGGTTGGATTGAAGGAAGCTCTAGTAGGAGCCACTTTGGAAGCCACCATAGTATCCATCGGGGCATGAGTTGTAAGAATCAACGGTTGCAGGACCACTGATGATTCCCTGAAGTCTTTATCGGTAGGAGGATAACTAAGGTCACTAAGTGGTGAGGTGGAAACATCAGGATTGAGAGAATCAAATAAGGAAAGTGCCTCAACATGCAAAGGTACATCCTTCATCTTCTCGCTCTAAAGAGGAAAATGACAAAACATAATACATTATGAAGAAGAAGATTTAAGGAGATAAGTATATAATAACTAACTCAAAAATAATAATAATACTCACAATGTAATCAATATCGAGAGAGTCGTGAGGTGCCACAGAAAGCAAAATATCAGTACCCCCCACCAAAAGCGCTAGACATAAAACCCTCTCGGACAGGTGCAATCTCGGCAGAATCTCCCTGAGGAGGATGAAAATCAACTATAGGCTCAGGCGGATTCTCCCTCGATGAAAGAGGAATCACAACCATAGGATCACCAACATCAGCATGAGTTTCATCAGTACCTTTAATGCTATCATAAAGAGATGCAGTAGGAGGCTGTGATAAGGGCAACATAACATAAACAGCATAACTCGAGTCCACATCAGATAAGGAATCTACAGCCTCAAGGCTGACACGAACATCATGTGATGAAGAGGACTCGATAGCAATAGGGGCGGTTCGAGAAGACTCACAAGTAGTGGAAGCCACCGTCCCGTTAGCAGCATGTGTAAAAACCCCTATAGGGATATTATCATCATCCCCTTCCTCATCTTCCTCGCCAATCTGAAAAGCAAGGAACAAATAATATAATGAAATATAGAAGAAAAATGTGAATGTTGACAGATATAAATGAATTGAAGAAAAGGTATACCACGAGTTTCCGACGTCTCTTGCCTGAATCCACAATTACCGGTATACTAGAGCTAGCATCGTCATGAGGACGTGTTGACAAAGGCTTCAATATAAGGGTGGTCCCATTTGACATTCGCCTAATAATAGACTGACCAACTAGGGCCACGGTAGAATCTACAGGGGGCACCACCTCAGTAACAATACTAGTGGGGGCCCTCGCCTTAGAACGAGTAACCCTCATCTCCTCGGCAGCCGTGGATCCCTGGGGAGGAGCTGCTGGAGAAGGAAGAATCTGAGACGTCACCCGTGGTGGAAGACACCTAGAAGTAGTAAGGGCCTGTGTTGGAGGAGCATCTGGAATATTTTGAGGAAGATCCTCTACTGATAAGAGAGGAGGAGACTTAGGCATTAAAGCTTATCGTTCAATAAGCCGACTGCTAGTTGGCCAACGCTCTGAATGGGTATTGAGCTTGGGAGAACATAACATTTTGGCCCATTGGAGACGCTTGGGAGGAGAAACCGATAACGAGCAAATCATGGTATCATCCTGCCACATCTTTAGGTTGACAAGCCAAAAATTGCGCTCGCCAGTAGTGTATCGCCCTTTCCGAGAATCATCTGGTATGACGAAGGGAAGAGGGTCATGAGGAGCAGTTGAAGACCTCGGAAACTCCCATGCAAATGAAGGGGATGTGGGGATGAAATTAAGTAGAGCACTCTCGTAATCTCTCTGGCAAGACTGGCCAAAAGGCCGAACTTGATCAAATCCAAATGTAATTGGAAGTCTGCTTGAAACCACGAAGTGTAATTGGAACCACGAAGTGTAATTGGAAGTCTGCTTGAAGGCCTCCGTTAAATAAGCAACACACTCGGTATCCTTGGGGGATAGGTTGGATGGGCTATAAGAAGCCAAAGCAGCAACAGGAAGACTACAAGATATAATTTAGAACAAGTGCATAATCGAAGAAAAATAAAGCAGAATGAACGAAATAAAAGAGGGGCTTACTGATAAATGGCATAAACATCCTCTAGCGTAGGGGTGAATTCCCCCCAAGCAGTGAAATGTACATGTAGAGGAGCACCAACGAGAAATCAAGACGGTAAGAGCATCATGGTCCTGATGGATACGGAGATCCCTGCATAGTTGAATGCAACGTAGAATGCCAGCCTTCTCTAATATACCCACATAATCAGAATTTTTGAGGACCTCGTCTGTCCAATGTTGCCATCCTTGAAGGCGACTGGATGAGTCGGGTAGGATACAAATGGGACTATAGGGGTACTCCTATTTTTCTATACACATACGGGGAATGCGAGCAGAACAGGGGAAGCTGTTTGAACTTTCGCAGTCCGCAGCATATAGAAATAAGCCTTCTTTCTCAGGTGGAGGAAAGGTTGCACAATCATAATTCTTCAGTTGTTCCCAGAAAGTGTCAAAAGACCCATAGAAGGAAGTTTTTCCCCACTCACTAATGAAAGGAACTTCCTTAGTAGTTTTCGGGTCTGTAGAACGTTCACTGGAATTAGCCTACGACAAGAAAACTTAACATGAGAATTATGGAGAACAATAAAAACGAGTGAACAAGCATTTGAAATTAAGTGCTTACCATGGCAAGAAAGAAGATCTAAAATTCACAATGAAAATACCTTGTCAGAAAAAGACAGATCACGATTACTTGGGAAAAAAAGAAATAGACGAAGCAAATCAAGAAAAAACCCAAAGAAACAAGACAATTAAGCAAGAAAGTGAAAAGAAAGTGAATACAAGAGGAATAGGTAGGACCTATAGGGTGCGACCATCCCCCAGGATTCAGCCTTATAGGGCTAGACTCATATGGTTCGGCTACTCAGGGAGGAGTCCTTTTTGCCTTAGTCCTTTTGTTTACTCGGATTGAAGAGGAAGGGGTGGGACCTCTAGGCTTTGGCCACTCCCTAGGGTTCGGCCTTATAGGGCTAGACCCCTAGGGTTCGGCTACCCAAGGAGGAGTCCTTCTTGCCTTAGTCTTGTTGTTTGTCCGGAGTGGATGAAGGCTACAATCACCTAAAAAGAAAAAAAAATGAAGTAATCACGAAAAATTAATCAAACTGAAGATTACACGAACTATTCTTGGGGATATCAGGTTGGACTGCTGGGTGAGAAGCTATAAGTGTACACAAGTGAAGGATCTAGTAATGTACAATGGAGCAGGTTAAGTTCTTCTTCACAGCCGCTCACATGGTAAAAGATAATATTTGATGCACTTGGGAACAGTGAACCCTTTGCACTAAACCTGGTCTATATGGGAAAAAGAGAAGCTTGGGTCAATGGCCAAAGCATTGATTGATAGTGGGTTTCATATACCAACTTCACTCAATTATGATGGCTCCGACAAAGATTCTAATCACTGACAAGAGGGAAGGAAGGATTAAAGAGTCTATATATATACATATATATATATATATATATATATATATATATATATATATATATATTTGACAACTCTGTAAACTTTCAATTCCAATTGGAATTGAAAAAATAAAAAGCAACCCTTAGCTTCGGGTCCACAAGAAATCAATGGGTTCCTTCTGTTATAATTATATGCCAAGTTGGACTCTCAATCTGCTGCCCATTTCCTACTTTGAAAACAGGAAGACAATTACTTATATTTATTCCTGACTCACGGCGTAAGGAAGGTTCGAGAGTGGGAGCTCATAGCGTAATCAATGCTCGAGATTGGGAACATCCCAATTTATATATAGGAAACCTGCTGCATATATCATACCAAGATTGAGGTCCTTACTTTGGATACATGCATGCATACAGACACCTAGCCTAATCATGTACACATATGAGCGAATCAGGGGATGAATGAATATATATATATATATATATATATATATATATATATATATATATATATATACACGGAAAGATTTGATCCCTGTTCCCAAATAAAAAATAATTTGATCTTGTTTTTAAAATAAAATAAGATTTTATTTTATTTGGTAATATATTTAATTTGATTTTGTTTCTAAAAATATAAGGAGAGATTTAATCCTATTTCTAAATAAAAATTATAGAGATTTGAATTTATTCCCAAAATTAAATAAGATTTTATTTAATTTATAATATATAATTTCCAAAGTTAATTTAATTTATCTTGATTGAGTTTCGAAATAATAATAATAATAAGAGTATATATATGTGTGTGTGTGTGTGTGTGTGTATATATATATATATATATATATATATATATATATATATAGATATAGATGGAAGCGAAGATTGTGCAAGGTTTGGAAATATTTGATAGAGTATTGCACAAAATATCTTGGAGAGCTCCCTTAGGGATTCCCTATCTTAAGGATTTTTGTTTTCGAGGCTTGCAGGATCGAGTTCGGCGGATGGTCCGAGAATTTGAAGCATAAACTCAGAGGCTTGAATTACTTTGCACGATCATCACTCCAATGGCTTGACTCACGTGCAGGGGGCAAATGTGAGCCCAAGTACAAATTAGGGTTTGCATTGTGACCTAATTATATTAAATGAATAGACGAAAAAGTCGAAAATAAATGTGCGAGACCCGAGAGAAGCCTCCACGTGTCCCGAGGTAGAAGACTCGTGGAGACAACTCATCATTTTGGGAATTGATTGAGGGATTGGATTGGTAGCTAGAAGGACAGGGGCGATATGGGCATTACTCTGGTGACTAAGGGTATTTCTTGATTTTCCCCCGAGGGCATGTGCCTGGCACATAACCACTTTCCAGGAAACCCTATAAATACTCCTTTCATTCCATTGAGGAAAGGGACTTTTGGATTCCTCACTTGGCTTGGACCTTTGAAAAGACTGAAGACTTGGAGATTCTCTCTCAACCCGAAGCACACACTAAGGCTCTCTGGATCCTAGTTACTCTTGAAGGCACTTGGATCCTAGGAGTTTTGCCACGTGTTACTAGGGTAATCGCCTACCTGTTCTTCTCCCCTCTTCAATTCATCAATCAATTCCGTACTTTTCATGAATATCTCTCCTCCTCAGCCAACACGAAACCCTAACCCTAGCAAGGTACGATTTCCTTGCCCACAATAGCTAAGCTAAGTAATATATTACAGATACATGCATACTTTTATATTAAAGCTACCTATAGACTGTATATATATATATATATATATATATATATATATATATATATATATATATATATATATACACGGGAGTACTATTAACTTTAACTCCCACTTGGCCAAAAGGGAGTACTACCCTATCTCTTTTGTTTTTAGGCTTGTCGGCCATAAGAGAGAAAACTTCAAGGAAATACTCCATCAATATTAATATTCCACCGACGAAATTCTAGGCCCAAGCCATTCCCCCACATCAGCTTTCCTTCCCTATATTCTTCGACCGCATCATCATCATCTCTAAATTTTTGGAAAGAGAGAGAAATATATATATATATATATATATATACACACACACACACATACGAGTACTCTGTTTTTAGAGGAAAGAAAAAAAAGAGCAGGAAAAGAATTACTTATGCGAACCTTGGTGGGTTATATTTTAGAGAGAGAAAGGAACCCTCCTACATGAAACTTAACCTCTCCATCGGACCAACACCTATGGTTTTCCCCACAGGGTTCTGCTTGCTATGCTACCACCCTAATTCCTTTCCGCCCTTTTATCGAGGCTCCGCTTCCTCTCAACAGCGCCTCATGAGATTCAGCTAGACGTGGAGAAGAGGAGAGAGAGAGAGAAAAGAGATGAGGTAATGGTAGCTTGATTGTGAGAGATGTCATGTCGGCGATCAGAGGTTGGTTGGAGGATCCTTGATGGAAGACTTGGATGCAATAAAGAGGGTTATGGTGTTAGTATTCAAGGTAGATTTGGACCTCTTAGAAGCCACATTCGAACACAAATGAACTATATATATATATATATATAAAGATCAAATTTAGAGAGAAGAAAGAGGGAGTCTTCTAGAGAGAGAAAGCTAAAAGGATGGTGGTGGGTGGCGGGGTAACTAGGCTGACATATTTCATCATTGCTGACCCATCAGTTAGCTCAACTTGTTTACAAGCACCGACTGTTCGTAGTACGCTTGTACTGATAAGGAATCTCAAATGAGCTTCTAATGGAACCTAGTATGAGTTGAATTTATACTCCACTGACAAATTTATTATAGTTGCTATAAGAAATAACAAGATTCCCTAGTATTGCTTCTGAGATAATAACTACAGACATGCCTCAACCAGGTTACTCTTACACCAGTATATGCTTCACACAGACTATAGTAGAGAATTGGTGGGTTACCTAAATATATTTATAATTAGAAAGAGAAAGTAGAGAGAGATATGGTGGGTTACAGGCTTCTCCTTGTATCAGATTTAATATGGAAAGGTTATTGATGGTTGCTTCAACAAATGATAATGCCATCGTGAAGCTCCTGCCATAGTCGCGTTTGGTGTTTCTAATGCAATTGTTGTAGCAAACTTTACTGCATGGAGTAGGTCATTATTTGAAGGAATAAATATTATATGTGAATGAGATATTGATAAAAGATTCACATATAAGCATGGATGAGATACTTGAAAAATGTCAAGACACGATCCGTTCATTCTAGAAGAAAAAGAAATAGGGGATGCGAATAATCTAGATAACGAACTACGGACCGAGGCAAGTTTTTCAGAACTTGCTCCTATGTGTGAAATGTTATATAACATGCTATGAACGGTTATTATTAACTGTTATATTCAGTTGAACTGTTGTTATGTTATAACATGTTATAAACTGTTGTTATTAAACTGATGATGAAAGTTTAATTGCTTTTGATGAAATGTATAACTGTAATACATGGGTATGTTGCTATGCATGCATGCTATATGAATTATGTGTTATATGATAACTGTTAAACTTGCTGGGTAACGTGGTTACTCAACCTTGCTCCAAACAAATTTTTCCAGCTATCGCCGAAGGACCTAAAAGGTCAAAAGAAGATGGTAGAAAGGAAATGTTAAGGAAGAAGAATTAAAGTTTATGTTACGTTATAATATTATTTTAGTGTTGTAATATTATTTACAATAGTTGATGTATTACATACTCTGAGTTGGAATGTTTTGTACGATTAAAGGTTAGAAAACCTGGGATTAGACTGAGATGTGTTGTTTTATTATAGAAATTACATTTATGTCGTAAGAATTGTATTATATAAGCAGTAACGTGACGAACCGGACCCGAGGTTAAGGTAACCCGGATTTGGGGACGTTACAGTAATGATGACCGTTAAAGAATTTCCTTGACTTGAGTAATTTGAGCCTTGAGGATATTTCTTTGTGAAGGAATATTATAGGAAGGCAAAGGAGAAATGTAAGGACTTGTACTCGGCAAAAAAAAAAAGTTGTAAGGACTTTTGGAGCAAATGAAAGCTTAATTTTGTTCTCTTAATTCGCTATGTCTACATGTAGATAGAAGCATTAAAATTTAAATGAACTTGGTGCCTATTGAATTATGCTTGAAATTTCAATGAACTAGAAACTACAGAATTAAATACAGAGATAGAAGACACTTTTGAGATATAGAGCTTATAATGGTAACAGCATTCTGTATTAAGAATTCTGGCATGGAGCTTATTCTTGTTATGCTAGAGCTAGGAAAAGGTCCCTTTATTGAATAAGCTAATATATAAATTCGCATCTTAATTTTATCTGTTCTCTAAGCTAAAAAGAAAATTTGCAATCTTAGGTGAGAGGTTACCGACCGTTTTGAAGACACCATAAGTTCATGTAGAAAATATATAAATATTAATGAATTAATAAAAGAAACATTAGATAGAGATATCAAAATGTTAATTATCATTTAGCAGTAATAATTTACATGAATGTTACAAGAAACAACCAACTCTCCTAATTCAAAATCGGAGAGGTTGAGAAGGTTAATTGTTAGAGTGAGCATGCCATATTAGCATTGCAAACTAGAAGTGATATGAACGAAAGTTTCTTCTCTACAAGGGATAGTGAGACCGCCCATAGGATGATCAAACCCGAACTCTTCTTCAGCCTGGCGTAGCAAGCTTTGGAATGAAGGATTGTTCAAATATGATATGGGGACTACAAATCGCTTCTTTTGTGTTTCGCCTACATAAACAGCAAAATGGCCTTTTGGCACGGATGTAGCAGCTGGAGCATTTGAAAGAACTCGTCTGAAGAGTTGCATGGCAGGTACATTTTTTAGCAAGCGGATAGCCATTATAGAGTGAACTGATATTCTTCTGGAGTATTGGCAAGTAATTGATCTGTTGTAGCTGATAGAAATAAAGAAAGAAGCTTTACCTGTGGAGTGGAAATATTAGGATTCTTGTATATATAGGAAAACTACATGCCATCAATTTCAAACAGATGACAAACCTGTACATTTCACGTGGTTATGCCTCCCACCAAAACTGCCATGAATAGGACTGTTTGGTGTATGATTTCATTGCCAACCACTTTAAGCAAAAACTGGAGGCCATAGAAATACAACAATCTGTATGCCAGTTGCAGATTGTGGGGTATACTCCATATGCAATATGTAAAACTTGTTACATTAAATATGTTATATTTTGTGGTAAGTAAAGAACAAAGGCCACCTCTACCATATGACAATCGGAAACATGGGGGTCAAACAAATTAGTTGCTCATGTGACAATGTTTTTTTTTGGGCGCCTACAATTATTAATTGGTAATGATATGAAATTGGTCTAATTCGGTTGATTAAAAGAATGAAGAAAACCAGCATGATTGATAAATGGTATTGTTGAATGTTTTGATTTACTGACAAAACTAGCTAGATACCAAATCAAGAAGTGATTAAATTGATAAATGGTCAAGTTGGGTAATCTGCGAGTGAAAGATGCTTGGAACAAGATATTGGAACCAAATGTGCTTCTTATAGGTAGTTTGGTTTAAGGGCAGCACGGCCGTTTAAGACATGAGTTGCATCTTAATCCAAAAGGAGTTTCCTTTGCATGTTCGAAAAAGTAAATGATGCTGATTGAGAATTTGGTTCGTCTAAATACTTAAATAATGAGTCATATATCCCTTGGTTAATAGACTTATGTCAAAAGATTCAAACTAATCGCTCACATCTACTAAAGCTAGCTTGTTCAACTACTTTGTCCACAATCTGTTTTACCAATTCATTAGCAAATACTGTTTATACGTAGTACATGCATGATGAGTAAAATCTGTGAAAATATTCAAATAGTGTGTCGAGGACTTGTGCTAGTTTTAAGTCCAAAATATGTTTATATAGATGTGTGAGCAAGTGATGATCCTTCAAGGGGCAGTTGAATGAGGACAACTGAGAGACAATGCCATATGAAAGATCACATGGTTTTGTCTTCCAGCTAATTATTATCAAAAAATAGGTGATAGGCTAAATCAAATATGCTTTTGAAGAACATCATGTCCTACCAGTTCTTGTACCAAAGCAAAGAGATGATCCCTTGGACAAAAAAAAATAAAAAAATGGTTGAGACACTGATTGGGAGTTCTCTCTTATCTCAACTTTATTGACAAAATCTTGATAAATAGTAGAAGTTGGGACAAAAGAACAACTTCCCCGAGACAAACCATAAGTTGGAACAATGATAATAGCATAGAGATTGGCAATTGTGTTTTTCACAAAATGGTTATAGAGATATGCAGCTTGGACTAGTTTTGTTGCTTGTTATCCTAGTGTTTATTATTTCGAATTGGCACCGGCGTGCCACATAAATTTGATGAAATGCCTAAGAGAAGTGTTGGCATATGATTGCAGGTTATAAACACTACGCAGAATTACTGGGAAAACTGTAAACATATAATGTGATTTACAACAGTAGAATTTGAGAATATCGTCTGATGGAAAGCTACTGTCAAAATTTGCATTTCTATGTCAACAGTATCAACAGAGGGATGCCTTACTATTGTGTGCTTCTAATTTTATTTTATTTTATTTTTGTATGAAATATTTAGAAGCCATGAAGCATTCTGCTTGTGCAATGTGTACACAAGAACCTGATAACCTCATTTGATGTATATGACCAAAACCTTCTGATACTAACTGCTTGTCATTTTCTTAAACTAGCATTCTAACCCGTGCGAAGCACAGGTACTTTCAATTTATATAAATATGATTCTGACTATCTGTAGTACATTGTTATAGGTTGATTTATTGTTTTAGAATTATTTATTTAAGTACTTCAAACTCTTTGGTGAAATGAATTTTGAAGAATTTGTGATCCTAATTGGGCAATACAAATTTTATAATAGAGAATTTTACAATGAGTAACCAGTACACTTGACAATAGAGAAAAACAATAACACAAAAATTCTTGCAAACTCTGAACTCTTTTTTTTTTTTGGCAAAAAGACATTTTATTAAACATACTAAAATACAAACTGGCTAGTGACAAAAAATCCTTGGACAAAAAGCTATAAAAATCAATATAAACCATATGAACACCTGAGAATATTTTTTGCGATATAAACTGTATCCAGAGTGTCACCCTTCGATCCACTCTAGATACAATATTCGACCTCGCCTTTCTCGATGGATCGACAACAGTACTATCATCACTCATGGGTTTGCAATAGTTTTCGAATTTCAACACAATAACATGCACTTGCAAACACACTTTGAAATTTAAACTTAATCGGCTATATGTAACAATATTTTTAGGATAATATTAATTGCATATACTAAAATCAGGCTATTTGATTGGTCTTATTATTTCTTATATATGGACTCTAATTAAGTTTAGTACTAACTAACTAGTGTGGGTTATATAGCAAACTTTTGGGCTAGGTTACTGATTATGAAGAACAAAAAATAATGAATTAGGTCCGCTTTTTTTAACCTACAAGCATAAAGATTTCAAAATACCTATGACTATTAAATATTTCCCATGAAGTAAACATTTAGGCTATGTTTGTTTGCAAAAAATATGCTAAAGATTAGATTATTTGTCTTAATTTAATACTATTTCGAAGTATTTTATCTCATGATGGGGATTAATAGTCCTTTAAATAGTCATATGGATTATTTTTTGTCAATAAAAATTGTCAAAGAACTTGCTTAGCATGAATGATACGAGGCATATGGATAGCAATGGTTTTATCTATGAGGATATTTCTTTCCAAAAGAGAACAAGAAAAGAGAAATCTTGAAGGGATTTTAGAATGAGTAAAAGTTGTGAAAATAGAGTGTGTTGAGGATTTGTGCCTAGTTTCAAGTTTGAAATGTGTATATATAGATGTATTAACCAAGTGGTTATCCTTCAAGTGGGTAGTTGAATAGGGACAACTGAGAGACAATGCCATTTGAAAGATCATATGGTTTTGTCTTCCAACTAATTATCAAGAAATTAGGACGATAGGCGAAATTATGTATGTTTTTGAATAACATACTGTCCTACAATTGTCCTGATATCATAGCAAAGAAAGGACCTGTTGGACAAGTTATATATATATATATATATATATATATATATATATATATATATATACACACACACACACACACACATGCATACATATATGGGGAATGCTCCATAGCAACCATTTGCTATAAAGACTATTCCAGCAACCAGATCTCCAACCATTCAATAACAGATCTAATGGCTGAGATTGACTTATGCCCATGCCGCTAGTCCTTCTAGCATCCAGTGCAACTCCTAGTAGCGGCCATAGAAATGACTAAATTGCCCTCGACTTTAGTTGAATTTTCAAAGTTGTCGCTACTCCTACTAGCGGCCAGGCAAAACGGCGTCGTATTTCCTGGTCACTAGTAGGACCTGTCGCCAGTCGACTTACAATACCAGATCTAAACAGTTTGCTGCTATCGAGCGTTTGCTGCAAAACAAAGAGAGAGGGGAAGAAAAGACAAGGTCTAGCCGTCACACTTGCACTAATCGACATCAAAATTCAACTTTGCTTCGGTTAATCTACTCTAATTACTAGTAAGAATATTCTTACCGATTTTTTTTTTACGAATTTTTGTTAATTGATAAAATACTACTAGAATTACATGTATGAAAAAACAAATTGGATAGTATATATCTATACAAATTGGGTAGCATGTATGTATATTTTAGTCCTATTTACAAGAACAATCTCACTAAAAAATTATGTAAGCTTTAAGAATATATTATTGTAAGTTTATATATACCCTTAATTTTATGTTTTTATAAGTATTAGCATGCATGTGCATCCCGTGCAAAGCATGTGGTCTTATTGTAAAATTGTTGTATTGATTGATGATTTCTTTCTCTTATAAATATTCTATTAGATAGAATAGATAATTCTTAAGTTTTGATTTAATAATTAATCATATAGATGGTCAATATATATATATATATATGTATGTAAACTTGTATTTTATAATAATGATAATTTAAACTAATAATATAGAATAATTGGTGCTTACGTATATACATTGAATAATTGGTCATGCATATCTTAATTTAGACATGAAATATTATCGGTGGTGTTGTCAGTATTTTTAGGTAAAATATGGACAATTAGTTGTTTGGACCCATTGACCCCACAGTCCTTTATGACCAACAACGTCATGTGTCAAAGGATGTATGGAACGGTGTTGATAGGGGTACACTTGTAATGCCCCCAAAATCCAGCTTATAATCAAACCCGATCTTATGCGTTAACTTATAGCCTCATTCTAATTTTCGTCAATTATCAATATAAAAATGCTGATAAATTTAAACCTTTTATGCTTTTCTTATATATCCTGAATTTTCATCCCAATTGAACTTATTCTTATTGTATATAACAATCAATATCAATATAGATATTAAAATGAAGCTAATATTTCAATCTTTTCTCAATTCCAGAATTCGCAACCTTCAACATCTGTACTTATATTAAGGATCGAATAAATACCATGATCCATTTCAAAGTATTGTATGAGAACATAAGGTTCAGTTCCTGACATTAGTCATTACCTAAAAATTTACAAAGTAATTTAATAATCATATATTCACTATACACTATCTATTATACACCATCACCATCAAACTAATCTACGTTATAACACTAATGTCGACCCAAACTACTGCTACAAAGTATGACAAATGGGAACTGACCAAGTTAAAAAAAACTATTAATTGGGGTGAGGATTTGGAATGTTTAGTCATCCGGCAGTAGTCACTAAAACGAATGTCAGTCTCGTGTTTGCCCTAATTGAGAGATGGCGGCCAGACACAAATACTTTTCATATGAAGTGTGGGAAAATAACAATAACGTTGGAGGATGTGCATTTTATTTTTGGGTTGCCGGTGTTGGGAAATCCCTTAACTTGTCCCTCATTTGATGCCCCATTAAGATATTTTAGAGAAATTTTGGGGGATGGCATGACTTCAAAATGAAATAATGTAAAAAATAGATGTGGTATTTCATTAGTTTGGTTGCACATGGTATTGCATCAGTACTTAGAGGATGGCCTACCGCAGCAAGTTCGTTGGAAGTCACCTTGAGACGCTAGAGAAAAGATTCAATCTGTTCATCAGGTTTTTGCCCCTCTTAAAGAGTCATGTGAAGATGAAAAATTTGGGTGGTGGAGGAAGCAGCAAAGGCTTTTTCGAGTGCATGCTAGATTTCAGACGAAGTGGAGAAACCCACAATGTGAGGAACAATTTCTTCACTTAGAGAGGAGATAATTAGAAGACTAGAGATCATGTTGTCTTGTCTAGTTCAAGCAAGAGCTTCAGGATTTTGCATAGTTTTGTCAGAGTTGGGAATAGGAATGGTCAACAATGGGCGAGGAAAAGAGCCATCGATATAGCGATAGATATCTTGGCCGCGAATATAAAGGAGGAGCTGAGCATGCCAAAAGAGATAATTGGTGCGAGTGAGTTTGATCGAAAGATAATGGTGAGCTTGGTTGAGGGAAATGGAAGGTTGGGGGTTAGTAATGGGTGTAATAAAAAGAGCATTAGATGAGGTAACAGCCATGGTGGCTCTGATACCAGATTAAACTAGGAAAATAGAGAGAAACGAAATAGTTGTATTGTTATATTCTTGCATACAAAATTTTGTGTGTATACATTTACATTTATAGAATTACATATTGTAAAAAATAATTACATAGGAAATCTAGGCAAAAATTATGGGATTATAACAACCTATAATTAAGTGATTACAATATATTGAAAACGTATGCTTTACAAAGGACTAAAATCATGAGATTACACGGTTGTCAAGGAAAGAGATTTGCTAATTATGGAATGTACTTTAATGGAGAATATCATAAATTTGAGATGATTACTGAACATGGCTTAACAGGCTGGTCTAAAATAGGGGTAGAACTGGAATTGTTATTTGTGGTGGAGTTAGAGGGAATAGCTGGCCCTGGACTCCTGGGTATAGAAAAGTGAGTTTACAAGAGAGGTGCTGCCAAAAATTTGAGCTCAATCGGAAGTTCTAACGAATTAATTAGAAATAAAACAGTTTCGGGTAGTTAAAACCCTAAAACGAGCAAAAATTGCTCTTCGTAAATGATATATACACGAAACTTTAAAATTAAACCCTTTGAAATAGTATTAAGGGTCTTTCCAAAATTTAGAATTTGTGACTTAATTTCGAATTATAGTAATTATTGGAAGTTTGGGGAAAAATGGCTATCAAATAAATAGTAAACATAATCCGAAAATTTTAAAAAATTTACAAAAATTCTAAAGTGAGTGTGTCTAACCTTAGTATAAAGGGTTCGGCCAAATTAATCTGGCAAGTATGGCTGGGGCAATGATCAGAGAATGGAAAAATTAATAAAAGCAGTTTAAAGTTAATAAAAACTATGTAATAAAATCTTTATGATGAAAATGAGTTAAAACCAAGTCAGGGGCTTGAGTTTACAAAAAAATTATGTTCGAAGTATTGAAATGTAAAAAGGAATAGAAAACGCATTTTAAACGGACTTAAAACAAGTTAACGGTGTTAAAAATAAGATACGCAAACTTACCGACCATAGCGAGAAATTGTAACGAGAAAAGTTAATAATTTAACCTTCCAAAATATTGTAGGAAGTTCGGAGAAGGAAAAGGTTTACGAGAACGTATTTACGAGAAAAAAAAGAGAGGCAAGTTTCCGCATTGTTAAGAGTTACATGTAACGAGAGTGCGAGTAGGCTGATCACCTACCGTGCATGGTTAAGAGTTCTTGGTCCCCATGACCACTCAGTTAAATCTGATATTTTTCATGATAATGAGAAACGTTGAATTGTCAGTTATGTGCTTTCTTTGTTTTGAAATTCTAAAACCTTCTAATAGTTACTCAGTTAAAGATAACGAGATTCAAGATTTTATTATTCCTTGGATTCGAGACGATGTACTATTTTAAATTATTTGTTCGTTACTCAGAAAATTTCATCGATTGTGATTGTTGAGATTATAGAACTTGCTAAGCTATTTAAGCTCACTATTGCATTGTTGTATATTTCAGCAAGAACAGAGGAGGCCGAAGGGTCTCGTAGCAAGGCGAAAGGAAAGGTGTCTTTAAGTTAGAGGTGTAGTTTTAATATTGTAATAGTTACATTTTATATTAATGTACTAAGCTATTGTAATAGTTTGAGACAGGATGTATTATAACATATATATTCTATGTTTTTGGGACAACTTAGTCTGTGAATGTATAGGAGTTATGAACTTATGTTTCGAGACCTGGGAATGTAATAATAATATATTTTTATTATGTTATCATGAGATGAATTTAATTTTATTAAATGGGTAGTAATGTCTATGTTTAAAAATAGTGACCACTAAATCAGTTGTATAGAGATTTTGGGGTGTCACACAATGTCCTAAAGTTTGTCATTATAATTTTATTATTATGCCACCACTACTAAACTAACAATTCATTAAGTTCAAGGTTTAACATGGAATAAAAATACATCATTAATATTCACAAATTTTATAAGTAAGACTTTTTTTTCTTTTTTTTTACGGAACTTGGGGATTAATATATAAACTCCCCACAAATTTATTTTTACTTATTCCATTTTTATATGTTATCTCGTCTGAAAAGAAAATTTGCAGCCTTAAATGAGTGGCTAATTGCTTTGCTGTGAAGATACCAAATTTATCATAAGTAACAAGTGAAAATAATATTTGATGAATTACTAAAAGAGAAAACAAAATTGAGAGAAATAAGATTAAGTTATTTGATTAACATATATAAGAGTGATACTTTACATGAATGTTACAAGAAACAACCAATTCTCCTATACAATTCAAAATGGAAGAGGTTGAGGTGGTCAATAGTTAGAGTGAGCAAACTATCATCTTTATCTCCTTTGCTCAAAGCATTGCAAACTTGAAGTGAGATGAACAAAAGTTTCTTCTCTACATGGAATTTTGAGACCACCCATAGGATGATCAAATCCAAATTCTTCTTCTGCTTGGCTTAACAAGTTTTGAAACGACGGATTGTTCAAATATGATATCGGGATTACAAATCTCTTCTTTTGTGTTTCGTCAACATAAACTGCAAAGTGGCCTTTTGGCACAGATGTGGCTGCTTGAGCTGAAAGTACTTGTCTGAAGAGCTGCTTAGCATGTACATTTTTTAGCAACCGGATAGCCATTGTTAGAGTGAACTGCTATTCTTCTCAAGTTTTGGTAAGGAATTAATCAGTTGTTTGTTGCTTGAATAGAAGGAAAGTAAAGAAGCTTTGGCTGTGGAGTAGCAATATTACTAGAATACAAATATATAGAAGAAAACTAGTATATGCCATCATTTTCGGACAGAGGACACACCTTTACATTTCACAAGGTTATGCCTCCCAACAAAACTATTGGCCAGCTGCAGACTTGATGCATACCAATGGACAGTGGTTATGTGGTCTTATATACAATATAGACATCTCTTATAATATATACAATATATACAACTCTTATAATAATGTATTTATATACTATCTGGACAAACTTTTTTATTTTGTGTTGTGCATTTGATACAATTTGTGGTCGATAAATAATAAGGGACACCTATACTGATAATACGAAACATGGGGGTCAAACAAGTTGGTCCATTTGACAATGTTTTTGGAAGATGAAATATTCACTATACTTCAGACATATCAGAAAAAAGATTGATAATAAATTCATTTGGATTGCAAGTTTAATTGGAAAGCATTCAGGAATTATTTTCATTGAGGGTTGCATTCCACAATAATGATGCTTTTACTTCAACCTATTTCACAGACTCCTCCTGTTGGGTATGACATGATTTTTTATTGGATTTGGATTTAGATATTATCTAATTCCTTATTGGATTTGAATTTAGGTATTACCTAGAATCCATTTTGGTTTAAAGAAAGTTATCTTTCCTAATTATACTCAATTTAGTATTTCATATCCTATTTGGTTATGGAATTTCCTATGGCCTATAAATATAGGTGCTAGGATTTTGGGGAAGAGACATTCAAAGACATTCAGATTCATTCAGAAGTATTCTAATAATTCTCTCTCTATCTTGTATTCTTCAAATGTTTATTTAGTGGATTTCTTCTGTCTTCTCCGTGGTTTTTTTATCGATTTGGGTTTCCACGTAAAACCTTGTGTTATTGTCTTTATCTTTCAGCGTTGATTTATTGTGTTTGTCATAGTTTGTCATAACAAACTGGTATCAAGAGCCTGGTTATTATCGATCCATACTATGGCGTTGAATTTGACTTCATCAACGAAATTTGATATTGACAAATTCGATGGGAATATTAGTTTCAGTCTTTGGCAGGTTCGGATGAAGGTTGTTCTTACTTAGCAAGGCTTGAAGAAAGTCATTGTAGGAAAGCCAGTGAAATCTGTAGATATGTCTGATACGGATTGGGAGACGAAGAAAGCTAGCGAGATGTCTGAGTCAGAATGAGAAACTATGGATGATAAAGCACTTTCGGCAATTCAGTTGTGCCTTTTGAATGATGTGTTGCGGAAACTACAGCTGCTGATTTGTGGAAGAAATTAGAATCTCTCTATTTGACGAAGTCCCTCACCAATATATTGAGACTTAAACAGCGTCTTTACACCTTGCATATGTCATAAAGTACTCAAATCAAATCTCATATCACTGAATTTAATTCAATTGTAACTGAGTTGTAGAATATTGATGTTAAGATTGATGATGAAGATCAAGCCCTATTGTTGTTAGTCTCATTACCTCCTTAATATAAGCACTTTAGAGATACTATGATCTATGGTAGATGACGTTTGGGAAAAGTGATGATCAAGGTATTGGGTTGTTTGCCAGGGGGAGGTTAGTTGAGAGAAGTTCAAAAAGTGGCAGCACACACAGATCAAAATCTCGGAATAAGAATTTCAGCTGTAACTACTGTCATGCAAAGGGGCATATAAAGCATAATTGTTCGAAGTTGAAAAATAAAAAACAGAGAGAAGACAATCATGGTCAGATTAATAGTGGACAGAATGTGTAGAACCAGCAGAATCAGGGGGCAAGAAAGCCTGCTCAGGCTAGTGTTGCTGAGGATAGTGATGATCTTCTGTTAGTAGCCGATGATAGAGAAAGACTTAGCAGTGAATGGATTTTGGATTCTGGGTGTTCTTATCATATGTGTCCTACTCGTGATTGGTTCTCCACATATGAACCATTTGATGGTGGAATTGTTTTAATGAGAAATAATTCTAAATGTAAAGTAATTGGCATTGGTATAATTAAAATTAAGATGCATGATGACATAATCAGGACATTGTCAGATGTTAGACATGTTCCAGGTTTGAAGAAGAATCTCATATCTTTGGGCACACTAGATGAAAATGGGTTTAAGTACACAATTGAAGGTGGAGTTATGAAGATTAGTAGAGGCTCTCTTGTGTTGATGAAAGGAATCAAGGTCAGCACTTTATATAAGTTGGAGGTTTCTACAACTACAGATTCAAATGTAATTTGTTCTTCAGTTACTGCAGATGACACCACCAGGTTGTGGCATATGAGGTTAGGCCATATGAGTGCAAGAGGCATGGATGCTTTGAGTAAAAGAGGTCTTTTATCTAGACAGAAAATAGGAAAGTCGGACTTCTGTGAGCATTGTGTCTTGGGGAAACAGAAATGAGTTAGTTTCAAGACTGCGGTTCATAGAACAAAGGGGACTTTAGACTACATTCATTCAGACCTTTCGGGTCCTTCACGGGTTCCTTTCAAAGGTAGCGGTGCACATTATCTGCTAACCTTCGTTGATGATTACTCCAGGAAGGTTTGGGTTTACTTCTTGAAACATAAGAATGACGTTTTTGTGACTTTCAAACAGTAAAAGACTTTGGTTGAGAAGCAGACAGGAAAGCAGATTAAGATGTTCAGATCCGATAATGGCCTTGAGTTTTGTGAGACTGAGTTCAATGAGTTCTGTAAGAATGAATGAATTATTAGACATCGTACAGTTGTGAAGACACCGCAGCAGAATAGAGTTGCAGAACGGATGAACAGAACCTTGATAGAGAAGGTCTGGTGTATGTTGTTAAATGCAGGTTTGGGCAAGGAATTTTGGGCAGAAGCAGTGAACACAACTTCTTTTTTGGTGAATCGTTCTCCTTACACAGCTATAGAATGTAAGACCTCTAAAGAGGTCTGGTCAGGTAATCCTGCAGATTATTCATCTCTTAAGGTGTTTGGTTATCCTGCATATGCACATGTGAATGAGGGAAAACTCGAACCTAGAGCGAAAAAATGCATCTTTCTTGGTTATGGTTCTGGTGTGAAGGGTTATAGACTTTGGTGTGCAGATCAAAAGTCAACAAAGGTCATCATTAGCAGAGATGTTACTTTTGATGAATCCGTTATGCTTCATAAGAACAAGGAATCATTTATTTCTTGTATTGATAGTTTTAATAGTGTTGGTCAGAGGTGGAACTTGAAGTAACTTCTCCTCAGGTTTATAAATCACAGCAGAGTTCAGATCATATGCCTATTACTACTACTGTTGCAGATGAAAATATAGTTTCAAAGGAGGAACATGTGGACAATCAGTATAGTCTCACTAGAGACAGGGCAAAGAGGACAGTGCGACCACCACAGAGATATGGATATTCAGATTATGTTGCTTATGCTTTGTTAGTTGTCGAGGCAGTTGAATATAGTGATCCTGTGACTTATAAAGATGCTATTTACTCAAATGATTCAGAAAATTGATTGTTCACTATGAATGAGGAGATGGAATCTCTTCAGAAAAATCAGACTTGGGAGCTTGTGAAACCACCTAAAGGTAAGAAAATTGTGGGTTGCAAATGGATATTTAAGAAAAAGGAAGGCATCCCAAGAGTTGAAGACGCTAGGTATAAGGCTCGACTAGTAGCTAAGGGATTCAGTCAAGTTTAGGGAATTAACTCCAATGATGTGTTTTCACCTGTTGTGAAACACAGCTTTATTCGAGTATTACTTAGTTTGGTTGCTATGCATGATTTGGAGTTGGAACAACTCGATGTGAAAACAGCTTTCTTGCATGGTAAACTTGATGAAAAGATTTATATGCGCCAACCTCAGGGATTTCAGATTCAAGTAAAGGAAGACCACGTTTGTTTGTTGAAAAAGTCCTTATACGGTTTAAAGCAATCTCCCAGGCAGTGGTATAAACGATTTCATTCATTTATGGTTGGTATCGAATATAGCAGGAGTCAGTATGATAGTTGTGCGTACTTCAGAAAACTTCAGGATGGGTCATTTATCTATTTGTTACTTTATGTTGATGATATGTTGATTGCAGCAAAAGATAGTTCAGAGATTGGTAAACTGAAATCACAGTTGAGCACTGAGTTTGAGATGAAAGATTTAGGGGCTACTAAGAAGATTCTTGGCATGGAGATTCAGCGAGATCGCAAAATTAAGAAATTGTACATATCTCAAAAAGACTACATCGCAAAGGTGTTAGATCATTTTGGTATAAAAGATACTAAACCAGTAAGTACTCCTCTTGCTGCTCACTTCAAATTATCAACTGAATTATCTCCTAAGACAGGTGAGGAGATTAGGTATATGTCAAGTGTTCCCTACTCTAGTGCAGTTGGTAGCCTCATGTATGCTATGATTTGTACTCGTCCAGATATTTCACATGTCATTAGTGTGGTAAGTAGATACTTATCACGTCCAGGTAAAATTCATTGGGAAGCTGTGAAATGGATTTTAAGATACTTGCGAGGTACCTCTGATGTTGGTTTAGAGTTTAGAAGGTATGGCGATACCCTTATAGGGTATGTTGATTCAGACTATGATGGTTGATTCAGACTATGCTGGTGATCTTGATAGGAGGAGGTTGTTGACTGGTTATATATTTACCCTTGGAGGTTGTGCAATTAGTTGGAGAGCTACTTTACAGCATACGGTTGCTCCCTCTACTACAGAGGCAGAATATATGGCTATTACAGAGGCTATTAAGGAAGCTATTTGGTTGCGAGGCTTGTTTGGAGAGATCAACATGGATCATGGAGTTACTGTTGTCCATTGTGATAGTCAGAGTGCTTTACACTTAACCAAGGATCAGATGTATCATGAGAGGACGAAGCATATTGATGTCAGGTATCATTTGTTCGAGACATTGTTGAAGATGGTGACATTAAGGTCTTGAAGATTGGTACTGCAGACAATCCAGCTAGCATGTTAACAAAGCCATTACCACATACCAAGTTCAAACATTGTTTGGACCTGGTTAGTGTTCGATGCACTTGAGTTGTGCATTTTTGAGAAAAGGAGAAAGTTCACTGTTTGTGCTATATTTGGAGGATTCAAGTCAAGGTGGAGATTTGTTGGGTATGGCATGATTTCTTATTGGATTTGGATTTAGATATTATCTAATTCCTTATTGGATTTGAATTTAGATATTACCTAGAATCCGTTTTGGTTTAAGGAAAGTTATCTTTCCTAATTATACTCAATTTAGTATTTCATATCCTATTTGGTTATGGAATTTCCTATAGCCTATAAATATAGGTGCTAGGATTTTGGAGAAGAGACATTCAGAGACAGTCAGAAGTATTCTAATAATTCTCTCTCTATCTTGTATTCTTCAAATATTTATTTAGTGGATTTTTTGTCTTCTCCGTGATTTTTTTTTCCTGATTTGGGTTTCCACGTAAACCTTGTGTTATTGTCTTTATCTTTCAGTGTTGATTTATTGTGTTTGTCATAGTTTGTCATGACACCTCCCTATGTTTCAAATGATTGTATCATTGAAATCAACACCGGTAAAATCAACAAGACAACCTCAACCTGATCTCATTTCTCCAACACGCTAATTTCAACTAATACTCACATTTCTCACATCTCATGTTGAAAAGTAGGGGACTTTTCAGTATTTTCTGGCGTATTTGCTATATGAATTTTTGAACTGCATGTGGAACTTGGTATAAAATGGGCATTTCATATTTTCATCTCTTAATTTTGCAACTGAATCAGATGATTTACGTAAATCCCCTACTCTTCAACATGAGATTTTGCTGACCCAAGCATTTATTTTTTACATACACAAACAGAGAGCAAGAGAAGTATGCCTTGATGTTTGACCAAGGAAATATCTTTCCCAATTGTGTGCTTCTCAACAGAGACAAAAGTATATTAAATAAGCAGAGAATTTGATAGAAATTACTTAAATTTATATGTATAATTAATATTCTCATAGGAGGAACATTTTTCCCTCCTAAAATAATATTCATTAGGAGAGGAAAAACAAAAAACTATGTACTTGGAGATGTTGATTATAGCATTACAAAATTGTAGTATGCTAAGAGCCTAAGCTATGCTAATTTCCCAATTCAAAATTTGCTCAAACTAGAAATGAGATCGACAAATGTATCCTCCCTGCAGGAAATTGTGAGACCACCCATGGGATGATCATATCCGAATTCTTCCTCAGCTTGACTTAACAAGTGTTGGAATGAAGGCTGGTTCAACAATGATATCGGAATCACAAATCTTTTCTTGTTCCCAACTCCAACATAAACTGATAAATAGCCCTTTGGAACATCAATGGTTGACGAAGCTGCATTGCTTGCTGTCAATAAAAATCTTTGAAGAATTTGCTTAGCATGAATAATACGAGGCATACATCCATGATTTATCTATAAGGATATTTTATTTTATTTTTTGCAAAAGTGAATAAGAAAAAGAGAAATCCTTCTTGTAGAATGAGTAAAAGCTGTGAAAATAGTTGTAGATGACTTGTCCTAGTTTCAAGTCCAAATAATGCATATATATAGATGTATGAGCAAACGGTGATCCTTCAAGTGGACAACTGAGAGACAATGCCATCTGAAAGATCACATGGTTTTGTCTTGCAACTTGTTATCATAAATTAGATGATAGGCTAAATCATATATGTTGTTGAAGAACATCTTGTCCTACCAGTACTTTGGTACCATAGCAAAATGAGGACCCCTTTGGCAAACGAATATGTTTGAGACATCTGATTGGGAATCCTCTTCTATCTCAAATATATGGGCAACCTCTTAATAAATATAAGTTAGGCCATCTCAAAGGTCACATGGTTTTGTCTTCCAACTTATTATCAAGAAATTGGAATGATAGACTTTCAATCATATATGATGTTGATGAACATCGTCTCCAATCACTCCCCTTGGATAAAAACTCTAGATATATACATATATATATATATATAATATAATATAAATAAATAAATAAATAAATAACATGTTTGGGACTCCTTTTCTTTTGTTGGTTAAGTTTCTATCTGATGTTCAGTCAAAACCTCTAAAATAGAAATGGTCCAAACAAAGACTTTCCCTCAAGCAACTTCAATATTTTTTTAAAACTAAATAGAATGGATCAAATATGAAATGTCAACTCTGTCTCTCGCTATGAATATAAGAACACATTATTTAATAAAATAGATATATGATTATAAATTAAAGTTCAAGATATTTCCGGCTTCCCCCTCAATGAAATGCTGCATTGAGCCAAAGAGGATGTTTTTATTATGCGAAAACCAAAAGAACATCAGTAGGATCATAAAGATTCAGTACAAAATATGTGTGAAAGCATGATGTAGATTGTTGATCCCTCTAACTAATTGCTTAAGCTTTAGGGCAGTTGGAGCTTAAGAGCAGTTGGTAACTTAACAATAGAGCTTACATTTTGATATAATAATTCATGTCAACAGAGCTTGGTTAAAGAAACAGATTGTGAACAATTATATTAAAGTAAGCAAATGTAAACTGAAATTACTACTGAATTTATAGTGCCAAAAAAAATTGTATTGAGGCTTTTGATACTGAAACTTGACCAAAAAACTGATGCCTTCCATTAATATTTTTTAACATGAGAATACATACATTTACTTCCCAGCTATATAATTGAGAAAAGTAATGAATTCTACACAATACAAAGTGATGACAACTCTACAAAATTATGTATTTTTGCTCAAGCGTGAGGCGAGGTCAATGAAGATGTCTTCTCTGCAGGGAAATGCTTCCTTAAGTCAATCCGAGGAAGCATTAGCAAAGAGTACATATATATAGTACATGCATGACATAGCCAAATGGAATAAGTAAAATCCCCTACTTTTCAAGCATTAGTCGGTTACATATATATAAAACACAGATACACTCAAATATATACACAGAGATGAGTTATTTTTCTTTTCTTTTCTTTTCTTTTTTTTTGTAATTTTAGTATCTGCTTGTACTTATAGGTCCCAATTGTTTGCTTCACAACAGCCATACATTGTTAGTATAAATCCAATGAATGAAATACCAACTAAAAGGTAATTTTCCTCTGAAATAAGCAAAGAACTTGAGAGGAATTACTTTAATTTTTATACATGATATTCTCATAGTATAAACACTGTTTCCTCCTGAAAAACTCTTCATTAGGAGAGTAAAAACAAAAAATAATGTACATACAGATTTGATTTTGTTTCTAAAAATATAAGGAGAGATTTAATCCTATTTCTAAATAAAAATTATAGAGATTTGATTTTATTCCCAAAATTAAATAAGATTTTATTTAATTTATAATATATAATTTCCAAATTTAATTTAATTTATCTTGATTTAGTTTCGAAATAATAATAATAATAATAATAATAATAAGAGTATATATATATGTGTGTGTGTGTGTGTGTGTATATATATATATATATATATATATATATATATAGATGGAAGCGAAGATTGTGCAAGGTTTGGAAATATTTGATAGAGTATTGCACAAAATATCTTGGAGAGCTCCCTTAGGGATTCCCTATCTTAAGGATTTTTGTTTTCGAGGCTTGCAGGATCGAGTTCGGTGGATGGTCCGAGAATTTGAAGCATAAACTCAGAGGCTTGAATTACTTTGCACGATCATCACTCCAATGGCTTGACTCACGTGCAGGGGGCAAATGTGAGCCCAAGTACAAATTAGGGTTTGCATTGTGACCTAATTAAATTAAATGAATAGACGAAAAAGTCAAAAATAAATGTGCGAGACCCGAGAGAAGCCTCCACGTGTCCCGAGGTAGAAGACTCGTGGAGACAACTCATCATTTTGGGAATTGATTGAGGGATTGGATTGGTGGCTAGAAGGACAGGGGCGATATGGGCATTACTCTGGTGACTAAGGGTATTTCTGGATTTTCCCTCGAGGGCATGTGCCTGGCACATAACCACTTTCCAGGAAACCCTATAAATACTCCTTCCATTCCATTGAGGAAAGGGACTTTTGGATTCCTCACTTGGCTTGGACCTTTGAAAAGACTGAAGACTTGGAGATTCTCTCTCAACCCGAAGCACACACTAAGGCTCTCTGGATCCTAGTTACTCTTGAAGGCACTTGGATCCTAGGAGTTTTGCCACGTGTTACTAGGGTAATCACCTACCTGTTCTTCTCCCCTCTTCAATTCATCAATCAATTCCGTACTTTTCATGAATATCTCTCCTCCTCAGCCAACACGAAACCCTAACCCTAGCAAGGTACGATTTCCTTGCCCACAATAGCTAAGCTAAGTAATATATTACAGATACATGCATACTTTTATATTAAAGCTACCTATAGACTGTATATATATATATATATATATATATATATATATATTATTTGAATTATGTGAGGGGGTACACGGGAGTACTATTAACTTTAACTCCCACTTGGCCAAAAGGGAGTACTACCCTATCTCTTTTGTTTTTAGGCTTGTCGGCCATAAGAGAGAAAACTTCAAGGAAATACTCCATCAATATTAATATTCCACCGACGAAATTCTAGGCCCAAGCCATTCCCCCACATCAGCTTTCCTTCCCTATATTCTTCGACCGCATCATCATCATCTCTAACTTTTTGGAAAGAGAGAGAAATATATATATATATATATATATATATATATACACACACACACACACACATACGAGTACTCTGTTTTTAGAGGAAAGAAAAAAAAGAGCAGGAAAAGAATTACTTCTGCGAACCTTGGTGGGTTATATTTTAGAGAGAGAAAGGAACCCTCCTGCATGAAACTTAACCTCTCCATCGGACCAACACCTATGGTTTTCCCCACAGGGTTCTGCTTGCTACGCTACCACCCTAATTCCTTTTCGCCCTTTTATCGAGGCTCCGCTTCCTCTCAACAGCGCCTCATGAGATTCAGCTAGACGTGGAGAAGAGGAGAGAGAGAGAGAAAAGAGATGAGGTAATGGTAGCTTGATTGTGAGAGATGTCATGTCGGCGATCAGAGGTTGGTTGGAGGATCCTTGATGGAAGACTTAGATGCAATAAAGAGGGTTATGGTGTTAGTATTCAAGGTAGATTTGGACCTCTTAGAAGCCACATTCGAACACAAATGAACTATATATATATATATAAAGATCAAATTTAGAGAGAAGAAAGAGGGAGTCTTCTAGAGAGAGAAAGCTAAAAGGATGGTGGTGGGTGGCGGGGTAACTAGGCTGACATATTTCATCATTGCTGACCCATCAGTTAGCTCAACTTGTTTACAAGCACCGACTGTTCGTAGTACGCTTGTACTGATAAGGAATCTCAAATGAGCTTCTAATGGAACCTAGTATGAGTTGAATTTATACTCCACTGACAAATTTATTATAGTTGCTATAAGAAATAACAAGATTCCCTAGTATTGCTTCTGAGATAATAACTACAGACATGCCTCAACCAGGTTACTCTTACACCAGTATATGCTTCACACAAACTATAGTAGAGAATTGGTGGGTTACCTAAATATATTTATAATTAGAAAGAGAAAGTAGAGAGAGATATGGTGGGTTACAGGCTTCTCCTTGTATCAGATTTAATATGGAAAGGTTATTGATGGTTGCTTCAACAAATGATAATGCCATCGTGAAGCTCCTGCCATGGTCGCGTTTGGTGTTTCTAATGCAATTATTGTAGCAAACTTTACTGCATGGAGTAGGTCATTATTTGAAGGAATAAATATTATATGTGAATGAGATATTGATAAAAGATTCACATATAAGCATGGATGAGATACTTGAAAAATGTCAAGACACGATCCGTTCATTCTAGAAGAAAAAGAAATAGGGGATGCGAATAACATGTTATATAACATGCTATGAACGGTTATTGTTAACTGTTATATTCAGTTGAACTGTTGTTATGTTATAACATGTTATAAACTGTTGTTATTAAACTGATGATGAAAGTTTAATTGCTTTTGATGAAATGTATAACTGTAATACATGGGTATGTTGCTATGCATGCATGCTATATGAATTATGTGTTATATGATAACTGTTAAACTTGTTGGGTAACGTGGTTACTCAACCTTGCTCCAAACAAATTTTTCCAGCTATCGCCGAAGGACCTAAAAGGTCAAAAGAAGATGGTAGAAAGGAAATGTTAAGGAAGAAGAATTAAAGTTTATGTTACGTTATAATATTATTTTAGTGTTGTAATATTATTTACAATAGTTGATGTATTACATACTCTGAGTTGGAATGTTTTGTACGATTAAAGGTTAGAAAACCTGGGATTAGACTGAGATGTGTTGTTTTATTATAGAAATTACATTTATGTCGTAAGAATTGTATTATATAAGCAGTAACGTGACGAACCGGACCCGAGGTTAAGGTAACCCAGATTTGGGGACGTTACAGTAATGATGACCGTTAAAGAATTTTCTTGACTTGAGTAATTTGAGCCTTGAGGATATTTCTTTGTGAAGGTATATTATAGGAAGGCAAAGGAGAAATGTAAGGACTTGTACTCGGCAAAAAAAAAAAAAAAAGTTGTAAGGACTTTTGGAGCAAATGAAAGCTTAATTTTGTTCTCTTAATTCGCTATGTCTACATGTAGATAGAAGCATTAAAATTTAAATGAACTTGGTGCCTATTGAATTATGCTTGAAATTTCAATGAACTAGAAACTACAGAATTAAATACAGAGATAGAAGACACTTTTGAGATATAGAGCTTATAATGGTAACAGCATTCTGTATTAAGAATTCTGGCATGGAGCTTATTCTTGTTATGCTAGAGCTAGGAAAAGGTCCCTTTATTGAATGAGCTAATATATAAATTCGCATCTTAATTTTATCTGTTCTCTAAGCTAAAAAGAAAATTTGCAATCTTAGGTGAGAGGTTACCGACCGTTTTGAAGACACCATAAGTTCATGTAGAAAATATATAAATATTAATGAATTAATAAAAGAAACATTAGATAGAGATATCAAAATGTTAATTATCATTTAGCAGTAATAATTTACATGAATGTTACAAGAAACAACCAACTCTCCTAATTCAAAATCGGAGAGGTTGAGAAGGTTAATTGTTAGAGTGAGCATGCCATATTAGCATTGCAAACTAGAAGTGATATGAACGAAAGTTTCTTCTCTACAAGGGATAGTGAGACCGCCCATAGGATGATCAAACCCGAACTCTTCTTCAGCCTGGCTTAGCAAGCTTTGGAATGAAGGATTGTTCAAATATGATATGGGGACTACAAATCGCTTCTTTTGTGTTTCGCCTACATAAACAGCAAAGTGGCCTTTTGGCACGGATGTAGCAGCTGGAGCATTTGAAAGAACTCGTCTGAAGAGTTGCATGGCAGGTACATTTTTTAGCAAGCGGATAGCCATTATAGAGTGAACTGATATTCTTCTGGAGTATTGGCAAGTAATCGATCTGTTGTAGCTGATAGAAATAAAGAAAGAAGCTTTAGCTGTGGAGTGGAAATATTAGGATTCTTGTATATATAGGAAAACTACATGCCATCAATTTCAAACAGATGACAAACCTTTACATTTCACGTGGTTATGCCTCCCACCAAAACTGCCATGAATAGGACTGTTTGGTGTATGATTTCATTGCCAACCACTTTAAGCAAAAACTGGAGGCCATAGAAATACAACAATCTGTATGCCAGTTGCAGATTGTGGGGTATACTCCATATGCAATATGTAAAACTTGTTACATTAAATATGTTATATTTTGTGGTAAGTAAAGAACAAAGGCCACCTCTACCATATGACAATCGGAAACATGGGGGTCAAACAAATTAGTTGCTCATGTGACAATGTTTTTTGGCGCCTACAATTATTAATTGGTAATGATATGAAATTGGTCTAATTCGGTTGATTAAAAGAATGAAGAAAACCAGCATGATTGATAAATGGTATTGTTGAATGTTTTGATTTACTGACAAAACTAGCTAGATACCAAATCAAGAAGTGATTAAATTGATAAATGGTCAAGTTGGGTAATCTGCGAGTGAAAGATGCTTGGAACAAGATATTGGAACCAAATGTGCTTCTTATAGGTAGTTTGGTTTAAGGGCAGCACGGCCGTTTAAGACATGAGTTGCATCTTAATCCAAAAGGAGTTTCCTTTGCATGTTCGAAAAAGTAAATGATGCTGATTGAGAATTTGGTTCGTCTAAATACTTAAATAATGAGTCATATATCCCTTGGTTAATAGACTTATGTCAAAAGATTCAAACTAATCGCTCACATCTACTAAAGCTAGCTTGTTCAACTACTTTGTCCACAATCTGTTTTACCAATTCATTAGCAAATACTGTTTATACGTAGTACATGCATGATGAGTAAAATCTGTGAAAATATTCAAATAGTGTGTCGAGGACTTGTGCTAGTTTTAAGTCCAAAATATGTTTATATAGATGTGTGAGCAAGTGATGATCCTTCAAGGGGCAGTTGAATGAGGACAACTGAGAGACAATGCCATATGAAAGATCACATGGTTTTGTCTTCCAGCTAATTATTATCAAAAAATAGGTGATAGGCTAAATCAAATATGCTTTTGAAGAACATCATGTCCTACCAGTTCTTGTACCAAAGCAAAGAGATGATCCCTTGGACAAAAAAAAATAAAAAAATGGTTGAGACACTGATTGGGAGTTCTCTCTTATCTCAACTTTATTGACAAAATCTTGATAAATAGTAGAAGTTGGGACAAAAGAACAACTTCCCCGAGACAAACCATAAGTTGGAACAATGATAATAGCATAGAGATTGGCAATTGTGTTTTTCACAAAATGGTTATAGAGATATGCAGCTTGGACTAGTTTTGTTGCTTGTTATCCTAGTGTTTATTATTTCGAATTGGCACCGGCGTGCCACATAAATTTGATGAAATGCCTAAGAGAAGTGTTGGCATATGATTGCAGGTTATAAACACTACGCAGAATTACTGGGAAAACTGTAAACATATAATGTGATTTACAACAGTAGAATTTGAGAATATCGTCTGATCGAAAGCTACTGTCAAAATTTGCATTTCTATGTCAACAGTATCAACAGAGGGATGCCTTACTATTGTGTGCTTCTAATTTTATTTTAATTTTTTTTTGTATGAAATATTTAGAAGCCATGAAGCATTCTGCTTGTGCAATGTGTACACAAGAACCTGATAACCTCATTTGATGTATATGACCAAAACCTTCTGATACTAACTGCTTGTCATTTTCTTAAACAAGCATTCTAACCCGTGCGAAGCACAGGTACTTTCAATTTATATAAATATGATTCTGACTATCTGTAGTACATTGTTATAGGTTGATTTATTGTTTTATAATTATTTATTTAAGTACTTCAAACTCTTTGGTGAAATGAATTTTGAAGAATTTGTGATCCTAATTGGGCAATACAAATTTTATAATAGAGAATTTTACAATGAGTAACCAGTACACTTGACAATAGAGAAAAACAATAACACAAAAATTCTTGCAAACTCTGAACTCTTTTTTTTTTTGGCAAAAAGACATTTTATTAAACATACTAAAATACAAACTGGCTAGTGACAAAAAATCCTTGGACAAAATCTATAAAAATCAATATAAACCATATGAACACCTGAGAATATTTTTTGCAATATAAACTGTATCCAGAGTGTCACCCTTCGATCCACTCTAGATACAATATTCGACCTCGCCTTTCTCAATGGATCGACAACAGTACTATCATCACTCATGGGTTTGCAATAGTTTTCGAATTTCAACACAATAACATGCACTTGCAAACACACTTTGAAATTTAAACTTAATCGGCTATATGTAACAATATTTTTAGGATAATATTAATTGCATATACTAAAATCAGGCTATTTGATTGGTCTTATTATTTCTTATATATGGACTCTAATTAAGTTTAGTACTAACTAACTAGTGTGGGTTATATAGCAAACTTTTGGGCTAGGTTACTGATTATGAAGAACAAAAATAATGAATTAGGTCCGCTTTTTTTAACCTACAAGCATAAAGATTTCAAAATACCTATGACTATTAAATATTTCCCATGAAGTAAACATTTAGGCTATGTTTGTTTGCAAAAAATATGCTAAAGATTAGATTATTTGTCTTAATTTAATACTATTTCGAAGTATTTTATCTCATGATGGGGATTAATAGTCCTTTAAATAGTCATATGGATTATTTTTTGTCAATAAAAATTGTCAAAGAACTTGCTTAGCATGAATGATACGAGGCATATGGATAGCAATGGTTTTATCTATGAGGATATTTCTTTCCAAAAGAGGACAAGAAAAGAGAAATCTTGAAGGGATTTTAGAATGAGTAAAAGTTGTGAAAATAGAGTGTGTTGAGGATTTGTGCCTAGTTTCAAGTTTGAAATGTGTATATATAGATGTATTAACCAAGTGGTTATCCTTCAAGTGGGCAGTTGAATAGGGACAACTGAGAGACAATGCCATTTGAAAGATCATATGGTTTTGTCTTCCAACTAATTATCAAGAAATTAGGACGATAGGCGAAATTATGTATGTTGTTGAATAACATACTGTCCTACAAGTCCTGATATCATAGCAAAGAAAGGACCTGTTGGACAAGTTATATATATATATATATATACACACACACACACACACACACGCATACATATATGGGAATGCTCCATAGCAACCATTTGCTATAAAGACTATTCCAGCAACCAGATCTCCAACCATTCAATAACAGATCTAATGGCTGAGATTGACTTATGCCCATGCCGCTAGTCCTTCTAGCGTCCAGTGCAACTTCTAGTAGCGGCCATAGAAATGACTAAATTTCCCTCGACTTTAGTTGAATTTTCAAAGTTGCCGCTACTCCTACTAGCGGCCAGGCAAAACGGCGTCGTATTTCCTGGTCACTAGTAGGACCTGTCGCCAGTCGACTTACAAAACCAGATCTAAACAGTTTGCTGCTATCAAGCGTTTGCTGCAAAACAAAGAGAGAGGGGAAGAAAAGACAAGGTCTAGCCGTCACACTTGCACTAATCGACATCAAAATTCAACTTTGCTTCGGTTAATCTACTCTAATTACTAGTAAGAATATTATTACCGATTTTGTTGTTACGAATTTTTGTTAATTGATAAAATACTACTAGAATTACATGTATGAAAAAACAAATTGGATAGTATATATCTATACAAATTGGGTAGCATGTATGTATATTTTAGTCCTATTTACAAGAACAATCTCACTAAAAAATTATGTAAGCTTTAAGAATATATTATTGTAAGTTTATATATACCCTTAATTTTATGTTTTTATAAGTATTAGCATGCATGTGCATCCCGTGCAAAGCATGTGGTCTTATTGTAAAATTGTTGCATTGATTGATGATTTCTTTCTCTTATAAATATTCTATTAGATAGAATAGATAATTCTTAAGTTTTGATTTAATAATTAATCATATAGATGGTCAATATATATATGTAAACTTGTATTTTATAATAATGATAATTTAAACTAATAATATAGAATAATTGGTGCTTACGTATATAAATTGAATAATTGGTCATGCATATCTTAATTTAGACATGAAATATTATTGGTGGTGTTGTCAGTATTTTTAGGTAAAATATGGACAATTAGTTGTCTGGACCCATTGACCCCACAGTTCTTTATGACCAACAACGTCATGTGTCGAAGGATGTATGGAACGGTGTTGATAGGGGTACACTTGTAATGCCCCCAAAATCCAGCTTATAATCAAACCCGATCTTGTGTGTTAACTTATAGCCTCATTCTAATTTTCGTCAATTATCAATATAAAAATGCTGATAAATTTAAACCTTTTATGCTTTTCTTATATATCCTGAATTTTCATCACAATTTAACTTATTCTTATTGTATATAACAATCAATATCAATATAGATATTAAAATGAAGCTAATATTTCAATCTTTTCTCAATTCCAGAATTCGCAACCTTCAACATCTGTACTTATATTAAGGATCGAATAAATACCATGATCCATTTCAAAGTATTGTATGAGAACATAAGGTTCAGTTCCTGACATTACTCATTACCTAAAAATTTACAAAGTAATTTAATAATCATATATTCACTATACACTATCTATTATACACCATCACCATCAAACTAATCTACGTTACAACACTAATGTCGACCCAAACTACTGCTACAAAGTATGACAAATGGGAACTGACCAAGTTAAAAAAAACTATTAATTGGGGTGAGGATTTGGAATGTTTAGTCATCCGGCAGTAGTCACTAAAACGAATGTCAGTCTCGTGTTTGTCCTAATTGAGAGATGGCGGCGAGACACAAATACTTTTCATATGAAGTGTGGGAAAATAACAATAACGTTGGAGGATGTGCATTTTATTTTTGGGTTGCCGGTGTTGGGAAATCCCTTAACTTGTCCCTCATTTGATGCCCCATTAAGATATTTTAGAGAAATTTTGGGGGATGGCATGACTTCAAAATGAAGTAATGTAAAAAATAGATGTGGTATTTCATTAGTTTGGTTGCACATGGTATTTCATCAGTACTTAGAGGATGGCCTACCGCAGCAAGTTCGTTGGAAGTCACCTTGAGACGCTAGAGAAAAGATTCAATCTGTTCATCAGGTTTTTGCCCCTCTTAAAGAGTCATGTGAAGATGAAAAATTTGGGTGGTGGAGGAAGCTGTAAAGGCTTTTTCGAGTGCATGCCAGATTTTAGACGAAGTGGAGAAACCCACAATGTGAGGAACAATTTCTTCACTTAGAGAGGAGATAATTAGAAGACTAGAGATCATGTTGTCTTGTCTACTTCAAGCAAGAGCTTCAAGATTTTGCATAGTTTTGTCAGAGTTGGGAGTAGGAATGGTCGACAATGGGCGAGGAAATTAAAGAGCCATCGATATAGCGATAGATATCTTGGCCGCGAAGATAAGGGGGGAGCTGAGCATGCCAAAAGAGATAATTGGTGCGGGTGAGTTTGATCGAAAGATAATGGTGAGCTTGGTTGAGGGAAATGGAAGGTTGGGGGTTAGTAATGGGTGTAATAAAAAGAGCATTAGATGAGGTAACAGCCATTGTGGCTCTAATACCAGATTAAACTAGGAAAATAGAGAGAAACGCAATAGTTGTATTGTTATATTCTTGCATACAAAATTCTGTGTGTATACATTTACATTTATAGAATTACATATTGTGAAAAATAATTACATAGGAAATCTAGGCAAAAATTATGGGATTATAACAACCTATAATTAAATGATTACAATATATTGAAAACGTGTGCTTTACAAAGGACTAAAATCATGAGATTACATGGTTGTCAAGGAAAGAGATTTGCTAATTATGGAATGTACTTTAATGGAGAATATCATAACTTTGAGATGATTATTGAACATGGCTTAACAGGCTGGTCTAAAATAGGGGTACAACTGGAATTGTTATTTGTGGTGGAGTTAGAGGGAATAGCTGGCCCTGGACTCCTGGGTATAGAAAAGTGAGTTTACAAGAGAGGTGCTGCCAAAAATTTGAGCTCAATCGGAAGTTCTAACGAATTAATTAGAAATAAAACAGTTTCGGGTATTTAAAACCCTAAAACGAGCAAAAATTGCTCTCCGTAAATGATATATACACGAAACTTTAAAATTAAACCCTTTGAAATAGTATTAAGGGTCTTCCAAAATTTAGAATTTGTGACTTAATTTCGAATTATAGTAATTATTGGAAGTTTGGGGGAAAAATGGCTATCAAATAAATAGTAAACGTAATCCGAAAATTTTAAAAAATTTACAAAAATTCTAAAGTGAGTGTGTTTAACCTTAGTATAAAGGGTTCGGCCAAATTAATCTGGCAAGTATGGCTGGGGCAATGATCGGAGAGTGGAAAAATTAATAAAAGCAGTTTAAAGTTAATAAAAACTATGTAATAGAATCTTTATGATGAAAATGAGTTAAAACCAAGTCAGGGGCTTGAGTTTACAAAAAAATTATGTTCGAAGTATTGAAATGTAAAAAAGAATAGAAAACGCATTTTAAACGGACTTAAAACAAGTTAACGGTGTTAAAAATAAAATACGCAAACTTACCGACCATAGCGAGAAATTGTAACGAGAAAAGTTAATAATTTAACCTTCCGAAATATTGTAGGAAGTTCGGAGAAGGAAAAGGTTTACGAGAACAAATTTACGAGAAAAAAAAAGAGAGGCAAGTTTTCGCATTGTTAAGAGTTACATGTAACGAGAGTGCGAGTAGGCTGATCACCTACTGTGCATGGTTAAGAGTTCTTGGTCCCCATGACCACTCAGTTAAATCTGATATTTTTCATGATAATGAGAAACGTTGAATTGTTAGTTATGTGCTTTCTTTGTTTTGAAATTCTAAAACCTTCTAATAGTTACTCAGTTAAAGATAACGAGATTCAAGATTTTATTATTCCTTGGATTCGAGACGATGTACTATTTTAAATTATTTGTTCGTTACTTAGAAAATTTCATCGATTGTGATTGTAGAGATTATAGAACTTGCTAAGCTATTTAAGCTCACTATTGCATTGTTGTATATTTCAGCAAGAACAGAGGAGGCCGAAGGGGTCTCATAGCAAGGCGAAAGGAAAGGTGTCTTTAAGTTAGAGGTGTAGTTTTAATATTGTAATAGTTACATTTTATATTAATGTACTAAGTTATTGTAATAGTTTGAGACAGGATGTATTATAACATATATATTCTATGTTTTTGGGACAACTTAGTCTGTGAATGTACAGGAGTTAAGAACTTATGTTTCGAGACCTGGGAATGTAATAATAATATATTTTTATTATGTTATCATGAGATGAATTTAATTTTATTAAATGGGTAGTAATGTCTATGTTTAAAAATAGTGACCACTAAATCAGTTGTATAGAGATTTGGGGGTGTCTGACAATGTCCTAAAGTTTGTCATTATAATTTTATTATTATGCCACCACTACTAAACTAAAAATTCATTAAGTTCAAGGTTTAACATGGAATAAAAATACATCATTAATATTCACAAATTTTATAAGTAAGACTTTTTTTTCTTTTTTTTTTACGGAACTTGGGGATTAATATATAAACTCCCCACAAATTTATTTTTACTTATTCCATTTCTATATGTTATCTCGTCTGAAAAGAAAATTTGCAGCCTTAAATGAGTGGCTAATTGCTTTGCTGTGAAGATACCAAATTTATCATAAGTAACAAGTGAAAATAATATTTGATGAATTACTAAAAGAGAAAACAAAATTGAGAGAAATAAGATCAAGCTATTCGATTAACATATATATAAGAGTGATACTTTACACGAATGTTACAAGAAACAACTAATTATCCTAAACAATTCAAAATGGAAGAGGTTGAGGTGGTCAATAGTTAGAGTGAGCAAACTATCATCTTTATCTCCTTTGCTCAAAGCAATGCAAACTTGAAGTGAGATGAACAAAACTTTCTTCTCTACATGGAATTTTGAGACCACCCATAGGATGATCAAATCCAAATTCTTCTTCTGCTTGGCTTAACAAGTTTTGAAACGACGGATTGTTCAAATATGATATCGGGATTACAAATCTCTTCTTTTGTGTTTCATCAACATAAACTGCAAAGTGGCCTTTTGGCACAGATGTGGCTGCTTGAGCTGAAAGTACTCGTCTGAAGAGCTGCTTAGCATGTACATTTTTTAGCAACCAGATAGCCATTGTTAGAGTGAACTGCTATTCTTCTCAAGTTTTGGTAAGGAATTAATCAGTTGTTTGTTGCTTGAATAGAAGGAAAGTAAAGAAGCTTTGGCTGTGGAGTAGCAATATTACTAGAATACATATATATAGAAGAAAACTAGTATATGCCATCATTTTCGGACAGAGGACACACCTTTACATTTCACAAGGTTATGCCTCCCAACAAAACTATTGGCCAGCTGCAGACTTGATGCATACCAATGGACAGTGGTTGTGTGGTCTTATATACAATATATACAGCTCTTATAATATATACAATATATACAGCTCTTATAATAATGTATTTATATATTGTCTGGACAAACGTTTTTATGTTGTGTTGTGCATTTGATACAATTTGTGGTCGATAAATAACAAGGGACACCTATACTGATAATACGAAACATGGGGGTCAAATAAGTTGGTTGCCCATTTGACAATGTTTTTGGAAGATGAAATATTCACTATACTTCAGACATATCAGAAAAAAGATTGATAATAAATTCATTTGGATTGCAAGTTTAATTGGAAAGCATTCAGGAATTGGTTTCATTGAGGGTTGCTTTCCACAATAATGATGTTTTTACTTCAACCTATTTCACAGACTCCTCCTGTTGGGTATGACGTGATTTTTTATTGGATTTGGATTTAGATATTATCTAATTCCTTATTGGATTTGAATTTAGGTATTACCTAGAATCAATTTTGGTTTAAAGAAAGTTATCTTTCCTAGTTATACTCAATTTAGTATTTCATATCCTATTTGGTTATGGAATTTCCTATGACCTATAAATATAGGTGCTAGAATTTTGGGGAAGAGACATTCAAAGACATTCAGATTCATTCAGAAGTATTCTAATAATTCTCTCTCTATCTTGTATTCTTCAAATATTTATTTAGTGGATTTCTTCTGTCTTCTCCGTGGTTTTTTTTATCGATTTGGGTTTCCATGTAAAACCTTGTGTTATTGTCTTTATCTTTCAGCGTTGATTTATTGTGTTTGTCATAGTTTGTCATAACAAACTGGTATCAAGAGCCTGGTTATTATCGATCCATACTATGGCGTTGAGTTCGACTTCATCAACGAAATTTGATATTGACAAATTCGATGGGAATATTAGTTTCAGCCTTTGGGAGGTTCGGATGAAGGTTGTTCTTACTTAGCAAGGCTTGAAGAAAGTCATTGTAGGAAAGTCAGTGAAATCTGTAGATATGTCTGATACGGATTGGGAGACGAAGAAAGCTAGCGAGATGTCTGAGTCAGAATGAGAAACTATGGATGATAAAGCACTTTCGGTAATTCAGTTGTGCCTTTCGAATGATGTGTTGCGGAAACTACAACTGCTGATTTGTGGAAGAAATTAAAATCTCTCTATTTGACGAAGTCCCTCACCAATAGATTGAGACTTAAAGAGCGTCTTTACACCTTGCATATGTCAGAAAGTACTCAAATCAAATCTCATATTACTGAATTTAATTCAATTGTAACTGAGTTGTAGAATATTGATGTTAAGATTGATGATGAAGATCAAGCCCTATTGTTGTTAGTCTCATTACCTCCTTAATATAAGCACTTTAGAGACACTATGATCTATGGTAGAGACATTATCTCAATTGAGGATGTTAAGACGAATCTTATGAGTAAATAAAAACTAGATTCTGAGATGACTTTTGGGAAAAGTGATGATCAAGGTATTGGGTTGTTTGTCAGGGGGAGGTTAGTTGAGAGAAGTTCAAAAAGTGGGAGCACACACAGATCAAAATCTCGGAATAAGAATTTCAGTTGTAACTTCTGTCATGCAAAGGGGCATATAAAGCGTAATTGTCCGAAGTTGAAAAATAAAGAACAGAGAGAAGACAATCATGGTCAGATTAATAGTGGACAGAATGTGTAGAACCAGCAGAATCAGGGGGCAAGAAAGCCTGCTCAGGCTAGTGTTGTTGAGGATAGTGATGATCTTCTGTTAGTAGCCGATGATAGAGAAAGACTTAGCAGTGAATGGATTTTGGATTCTGGGTGTTCTTATCATATGTGTCCTACTCGTGATTGGTTCTCCACATATGAACCATTTGATGGTGGAATTGTTTTAATGAGAAATAATTCTAAATGTAAAGTAATTGGCATTGGTACAATTAAAATTAAGATGCATGATGACATAATCAGGACATTGTCAGATGTTAGACATGTTCCAGGTTTGAAGAAGAATCTCATATCTTTGGGCACACTAGATGAAAATGGGTGTAAG
This sequence comes from Aralia elata, assembly GCA_034770075.1. NCBI lineage: Eukaryota > Viridiplantae > Streptophyta > Magnoliopsida > Apiales > Araliaceae > Aralia > Aralia elata. The sequence continues at coordinate 74,020,305 of CM068383.1, forward strand.
TACACAATTGAATGTGGAGTTATGAAGATTAGTAGAGGCTCTCTTGTGTTGATGAAAGGAATCAAGGTCGGCACTTTATATAAGTTGGAGGGTTCTACAACTACAGATTCAAATGTAATTTGTTCTTCAGTTACTGCAGATGACACCACCAGGTTGTGGCATATGAGGTTAGGCCATATGAGTGAAAGAGGAATGGATGCTTTGAGTAAAAGAGGTCTTTTATCTGGACAGAAAATAAGAAAGTTGGACTTCTGTGAGCATTGTGTCTTGGGGAAACAGAAATGAGTTAGTTTCAAGACTGCGGTTTATAGAACAAATGGGACTTTGGACTACATTCATTCAGACCTTTCGGGTCCTTCACGGGTTCCTTTCAAAGGTAGCGGTGCACATTATCTGTTAACCTTCGTTGATGATTACTCCAGGAAGGTTTGGGTTTACTTCTTGAAACATAAGAATGACGTTTTTGTGACTTTCAAACAGTGAAAGACTTTGGTTGAGAAGCAGACAGGAAAGCAGATTAAGATGTTCAGATCCGATAATGGCCTTGAGTTTTGTGAGACTGAGTTCAATGAGTTCTGTAAGAATGAATGAATTATTAGACATCGTACAGTTGTGAAGACACCGCAGCAGAATGGAGTTGCAGAACGGATGAACAGAACCTTGATAGAGAAGGTCAGGTGTATGTTGTTAAATGCAGGTTTGGGCAAGGAATTTTGGGCAGAAGCAGTGAACACAGCTTCTTTCTTGGTGAATTGTTCTCCTTGCACAGCTATAGAATGTAAGACCCCTAAAGAGGTCTGGTCAGGTAATCCTGCAGATTATTCATCTCTTAGGGTGTTTGGTTGTCCTGCATATGCACATGTGAATGAGGGAAAACTCGAACCTAGAGCGAAAAAATGCATCTTTCTTGGTTATGGTTCTGGTGTGAAGGGTTATAGACTTTGGTGTGCAAATCAGAAGTCAACAAAGGTCATCATTAGCAGAGATGTTACTTTTGATGAATCTGTTATGCTTCATAAGAACAAGGAATCATTTATTTCTTGTATTGATAGTTTTGATAGTGTTGGTCCGAGGTGGAACTTGAAGTAACTTCTCCTCAGGTTTATAAATCACAGCAGAGTTCAGATCATGTGCCTACTACTACTACTGTTGCAGATGAAAATATAGTTTCAGAGGAGGAACATGTGGACAATCAGTATAGTCTCACTAGAGACAGGACAAAGAGGACAGTGCGACCACCACAGAGATATGGGTATTCAGATTATGTTGCTTATGCTTTGTCAGTTGTCGAGGCAGTTGAATATAGTGATCCTGTGACTTATAAAGATGATATTTCCTCAAATGATTTAGAAAATTAATTGTTCACTATGAATGAGGAGATGGAATCTCTTCAGAAAAATCAGACTTGGGAGCTTGTGAAACCACCTAAAGGTAAGAAAATTGTGGGTTCCAAATGGATATTTAAGAAAAAGGAAGGCATCCCAGGAGTTGAAGACGCTAGGTATAAGGCTCGACTAGTAGCTAAGGGATTCAGTCAAGTTGAGGGAATTAACTCCAATAATGTGTTTTCACCTGTTGTGAAACACAGCTTTATTCGAGTATTACTTAGTTTGGTTGCTATGCATGATTTGGAGTTGGAACAACTCGATGTGAAAACAGCTTTCTTGCATGGTAAACTTGATGAAAAGATTTATATGCATCAACCTCAGGGATTTCAGATTCAAGGAAAGGAAGACCACGTTTGTTTGTTGAAAAAGTCCTTATACGTTTTAAAGCAATCTCTCAGGCAGTGGTATAAACGATTTCATTCATTTATGGTTGGTATCGAATATAGCAGGAGTCAATATGATAGTTGTGCGTACTTCAGGAAACTTCAGGATGGGTCATTTATCTATTTGTTACTTTATGTTGATGATATGTTGATTGCAGTAAAAGATAATTCAGAGATTGGTAAACTGAAATCACAGTTGAGCACTCAGTTTGAGATGAAAGATTTAGCGGCTACTAAGAAGATTCTTAGCATGGGGATTCAACGAGATCGCAAAATTAAGAAATTGTACATATCTCAAAAAGACTACATCGCAAAGGTGTTAGATCGTTTTGGTATGAAGGATGCTAAACCAGTAAGTACTCCTCTTGCTGCTCACTTCAAATTATCAACTGAATTATCTCCTTAGACAGATGAGGAGGTTAGGTATATGTCAAGTGTTCCCTACTCTAGTGCAGTTGGTAGCCTTATGTATGCTATGATTTGTACTCGTCCAGATATTTCACATGCCATTAGTGTGGTAAGTAGATACTTATCACGTCCAGGTAAAATTCATTGGGAAGCTGTGAAATGGATTTTAAGATACTTGCGAGGTACCTCTGATGTTGGTTTAGAGTTTAGAAGGAATGGCGATACCCTTATAGGGTATGTTGATTTAGACTATGCTGGTGATCTTGATAGGAGGAGGTTGTTGACTAGTTATATATTTACCCTTGGAGGTTGTGCAATTAGTTGGAGAGCTACTTTACAGCATACGGTTGCTCTCTCTACTACAGAGGCAGAATATATGGCTATTACAGAGGCTGTTAAGGAAGCTATTTGGTTGCGAGGCTTGTTTGGAGAGATCAACATGGATCATGGAGTTACTGTTGTCCATTGTGATAGTCAGAGTGCTTTACACTTAACCAAGGATCAGATGTATCATGAGAGGACGAAGCATATTGATGTCAGGTATCATTTTGTTCGAGACATTGTTGAAGATGGTGACATTAAGGTCTTGAAGATTGGTACTACAGACAATCCAGCTAGCATGTTAACAAAGCCATTACCACATACCAAGTTCAAACATTGTTTGGACCTGGTTAGTGTTCGATTCACTTGAGTTGTGCATTTTTGAGAAAAGGAGAAAGTTCACTGTTTGTGCTATATTTGGAGGATTCAAGTCAAGGTGGAGATTTGTTGGGTATGGCATGATTCCTTATTGGATTTGGATTTAGATATTATCTAATTCCTTATTGGATTTGAATTTAGGTATTACCTAGAATCCGTTTTGGTTTAAGGAAAGTTATCTTTCCTAATTATACTCAATTTAGTATTTCATATCCTATTTGGTTATGGAATTTCCTATGGCCTATAAATATAGGTGCTAGGATTTTGGAGAAGAGACATTCAGAGACGGTCAGAAGTATTCTAATAATTCTCTCTCTATTTTGTATTCTTCAAATATTTATTTAGTGGATTTTTTCTGTCTTCTCCGTGATTTTTTTTCCCGATTTGGGTTTCCACGTAAAACCTTGTGTTATTGTCTTTATCTTTCAGCGTTGATTTATTGTGTTTGTCATAGTTTGTCATGACACCTCCCTATGTTTCAAATGATTGTATCATTGAAATCAACACCAGTAAAATCAACAAGACAGCCTCAACCTGATCTCATTTCTCCAACACGCTAATTTCAACTAATACTCACATTTCTCACATCTCATGTTGAAAAGTAGGGGACTTTTCAGTATTTTCTGGCGTATTTGCTATATGAATTTTTGAACTGCATTTGGAACTTGGTATAAAATGGGCATTTCATATTTTCATCTCTTAATTTTGCAACTGAATCAGATGATTTACGTAAATCCCCTACTCTTCAACATGAGATTTTGCTGACCCAAGCATTTATTTTTTACATACACAAACAGAGAGCAAGAGAAGTATGCCTTGATGTTTGACCAAGGAAATATCTTTCCCAATTGTGTGCTTCTCAACAGAGACAAAAGTATATTAAATAAGCAGAGAATTTGATAGAAATTACTTAAATTTATATGTATAATTAATATTCTCATAGGAGGAACATTTTTCCCTCCTAAAATAATATTCATTAGGAGAGGAAAAACAAAAAACTATGTACTTGGAGATGTTGATTATAGCATTACAAAATTGTAGTATGCTAAGAGCCTAAGCTATGCTAATTTCCCAATTCAAAATTTGCTCAAACTAGAAATGAAATGAGATAGAAGAATGTATCCTCCCTGCAGGGAATTGTGAGACCACCCATGGGATGATCATATCCGAATTCTTCCTCAGCTTGACTTAACAAGTGTCGGAATGAAGGCTGGTTCAACAATGATATCGGAATCACAAATCTTTTCTTGTTCCCCACTCCAACATAAACTGCTAAATAGCCCTTTGGAACATCAATGGCTGACGAAGCTGCATTGCTCGCTGTCAATAAAGATCTTTGAAGAATTTGCTTAGCATGAATAATACGAGGCATACGAATAGCCATGATTTATCTATAAGGATATTTTATTTTATTTTTTGCAAAAGTGAACAAGAAAAAGAGAAATCCTTAAGGGCTTGTAGAATGAGTAAAAGCTGTGAAAATAGTTGTAGATGACTTGTCCTAGTTTCAAGTCCAAATAATGCATATATATAGATGTATGAGCAAGCGGTGATCCTTCAAGTGGACAACTGAGAGACAATGCCATCTGAAAGATCTCATGGTTTTGTCTTGCAACTTGTTATCATAAATTAGATGATAGGCTAAATCATATATGTTGTTGAAGAACATCTTGTCCTACCAGTACTTTGGTACCATAGCAAATTGAGGAGCCCTTTGGCAAAAGAATATGTTTGAGACATCTGATTGGGAGTCCTCTTCTATCTCAAATATATGGGCAACTTCTTAATAAATATAAGTTAGGCCATCTCAAAGATCACATGGTTTTGTCCTCCAACTTATTAACTTATTATCAAGAAATTGGAATGATAGACTTTCAATCATATATGATGTTGATGAACATCATCTCTAATCACTCCCCTTGGAACAAAACTCTAGATATATACATATATATATATATATATATAATATAATATAAATAAATAAATAAATAAATAAAATGTTTGGGACTCGTTTTCTTTTGTTGGTTAAGTTTCTATCTGATGTTCACTCAAAACCTCTAAAATAGAAATGGTCCAAACAAAGACTTTCCCTCAAGCAACTTCAATATTTTTTTAAAACTAAATAGAATGGATCAAATATGAAATGTCAACTCTGTCTCTCGCTATGAATATAAGAACACATTATTTAATAAAATAGATATATGATTATAAATTAAAGTTCAAGATATTTCCAGCTTCACCCTCAATGAAATGCTGCATTTAGCCAAAGAGGATGTTGTTATTATGCAAAAACCAAAAGAACATCAGTAGGCTCATAAAGATATCAGTACAAAATATGTGTGAAAGCATGATGTACATTGTCGATCCCTCTAACTAGTTGCTTAAGCTTTTAGGGCAGTTGGAGCTTAAGAGAAGTTGGTAACGGAGCTTGGTTAAAGAAAGAGATTGTGAACAATTATATTAAAGGAAGCAAATGTAAACTGAAATTACTATTAAATTTATAGTGCCAAAAAAAATGCAGTGCTATGCGATCCTGAAACTTGACCAAAAAATTGATGCCTTCCATTAATATTTTTTAATATGAGAATACATACATTTACTTCCCAGCTATATAATTGAGAAAAGTAATGAATTTTACACAATACAAAGTGATGACAACTCTACAAAATTATGTATTTCTGCTCAGGCGTGAGGCGAGGTCAATGAAGATGTCTTCTCTGCAGGGAAATGCTTCCTTAAGTCAATCTTAGGAAGCATTAGCAAAGAGTACATATATATAGTACATGCATGACATAGCCAAATGGAATAACTAAAATCCCCTACTTTTCAACTTGAGATTTTTCTGTCCTAAGCATTAGTCAGTTGCATATATGTAAAACACAGATACACTCAAATATATACACAAAGAGATGAGGTATTTTTCTTTTCTTTTCTTTTCTTTTCTTTTTTTTGTAATTTTAGTATCTGCTTGTTATAGGTCCCAATTGTTTGCTTCATAACAGCCATACATTGTTAATATAAATCCAATGAATGAAATTCCAACTAAAAGGTAATTTTCCCCCAAAATAAGCAAAGAACTTGAGAGGAATTACTTTAATTTTTATTCATAATATTCTCATAGTATAAACATTGTTCCCTCCTGAAAAACTCTTCATTAGGAGAGTAAAAACAAAAAATAATGTACATACAGATGTTGATTGTAGCTTTACAAAATTGTAGTATGGTAAGAGCCTATGTTATGCTAATTTCCCAATTCAAAATTGGTTCAAACCAACAGATGTTGATTGTAGCTTTACAAAATTGTAGTATGGTAAGAGCCTAAGCTATGCTAATTTCCCAATTCAAAATTGGTTCAAACCAGAAATGAGATCGACAAATGTATCCTCTCTACAGGGAATTGTGAGGCCACCCATGGGATGATCATATCCGAATTCTTCCTCAGCTTGGCTTAACAAGTATTGGAATGAAGGCTGGTTCAACATTGATATTGGAATCATAAATCTTTTCTTTTCCACCTCTCCAACATAAACGGCTAAATAGCCCTATGGAACATCTATGGCTGATGAAGCTGCATTGCTTGTTGTCAATAAAGATAGTCGAAGAACTTGCTTAGCATGAATGATACGAGGCATATGGATTGCCATGGTTTTATCTATGAGGATATATTTCTTTCCAAAAGAGAACAAGAAAAGAGAAATCTTGAAGGGATTTTAGAATGAGTAAAAGCTGTGAAAATAGAGTGTGTTGAGGATTTGTGCCTAGTTTCAAGTCTGAAATGTGTATATATAGATGTATTAACCAAGTGGTTGTCCTTCAAGTGGGCAGTTGAATGGGGACAACTGAGAGACAATGCCATCTGAAAGATCATATGGTTTTGTCTTCCAACTAATTATCAAGAAATTAGGATGATAGGCGAAATCATGTATGTTAACAATAACATACTGTCCTACAAGTCCTGGTACCATAGCAAAGAAAGGACCTATTGGACAAGGGGTACATATATATATATATATATATATATATATATATCTTCGGGACATCTAAATTGGGAATCCTATTATATCTCAAGTTTATTGACAACCTTTTAATAAATAGCAGTTGGACCATTTTAAAGATCACATGGTTCTGTCTTCCAACTTATTATCAAGAAATTAATATGATAGACTTTAGTCATATATGTTGTTGAAGAACATCACCACCCCACCATTTCCCCTTCAATAAAATTCATGTTCGGGACTTTTTTTAATTTTTTATGCTGGTTAATTTTCTAACTGATATTCAGTCGCAAAAAATGAAGTCGTTCAAACAAAGACTTCTCCTCAGGCAACTTCAATATTTGTGAAGGAAAAATATGGGAAGGCAAAGGAGAAATGTAAGGACTTGTGGAACAAATGAAAGTTTAATTTTTTTTTATCTTAATTCATGTCTACCTGTAGATAGAAGTATTAAAATTTGAATGAACTCAGAACCTGTTGAATTATGCTTGAAATCTCAGTGACGTAGAAACTAGAGAATTAAATTCGAGATAGAAGACACTTTTGAGTTATAAATCTTATAATGATAACAGGATTCTGTATTGAGAATGCAGGCATGGAGCTTATTGTTGTTATGCCAGAACTAAGAAAAGTTCCTTTATTGAATGATCAGCTAGCTAATATATAAATTCGCATCGGCGATTTTATTTTTACTTTTTCAACTTTTATCTGTTCTCTAAGCTAAAAAGAAAATTTACAGTCTTAGGTGAGAGGTTACTGGTTGTTTTGAAGACACCATAAGTTCATGTAGAAAATATATAAATATTGATGAATTAATAAAAGAAACATTAGATAGAGATATCAAAATGTTAACTATCATTTAGCAGTTACAATTTACATGAATGTTACAAGAAACAACCAATTCTCCTAATTCAAAATCGGAGAGGTTCAGAAGGTTAATTGTTAGAGTGAGCATGCCATATTAGCATTGCAAACTAGAAGTGATATGAACGAAAGTTTCTTCTCTACAAGGGATAGTGAGACCGCCCATAGGATGATCAAACCCGAACTCTTCTTCAGCCTGGCTTAGCAAGCTTTGGAATGAAGGATTGTTCAAATATGATATGGGGACTACAAATCGCTTCTTTTGTGTTTCGCCTACATAAACAGCAAAGTGGCCTTTTGGCACGGATGTAGCAGCTTGAGCATTTGAAAGTACTCGTCTGAAGAGTTGCATGGCAGGTACATTTTTTAGCAAGCGGATAGCCATTATAGAGTGAACTGATATTCTTCTGGAGTACTGGTAAGAAATTGATCTGTTGTAGCTGATAGAAATAAAGAAAGAAGCTTTATGCTTGGAGTGGAAATATTAGGATACTTGTATATATAGGAAAACTACATGCCATCAATTTCTAACAGAAGACAAACCTTTACATTTCACATGGTTATGTCTTCCACCAAAATAGCTTCCATAAATACGATTGTTTGGCGTATGATTTTATATATGTGAGAGGATTTTTTCAATGCAAGCCACTTTAAGCAAACATTGGAGGCCAGAAAAATACAACAATCTGTATGCCAGCTGTAGATATAGCTTGTTGCTGATTGTCGGGTATATATACTTCATATGCAATATGTAAAACTTATTACATTAAATATGTTATATTTTGTGGTAAGTAAAGAACAAAGGCCACCTCTACCATATGACATTCGGAAACATGGGGGTCAACAAGTTAGTTGCTCATATGACAATGTCTTTTTGGCACCTACAATAGATAATTGGCAATGATATGAACTTGGTCTAATTCAGTTGATTAAAAGAATGAAGAAAACTAGCATGATTGACTGCATATCTGACCTCGAAGTATGCACTCTTTTACACATTGGCCCCGAAGTATAAAATCTCACATCCCGCTACCCAAAGTAACAATATCCTCCCGATACGCACCCTTGTGAAAAATCCGACAAAAAAAGCTAGCAGAGTGGTCATGTGCTCTGAGCACGTGCCCATAATTACAGTTGACTGTATATATTTTTTGTTTGACCATATAAAAATATTTAAATACCAATATCACACTAATAAATTTTGTATAAATGTTTTATAAATAAATAAATAAAATTATATTTTTCTTATCTTCATCATCTTCAAATGAATTCCAAAAATCCAAAAACCTTCAAACCATTCATCATCATATATTCATTAAATCCCAAATCATCTTAAATTTGAAGATCAAAGTATATAAATTTCTAAATCAATTTGATGATCCATAATTTCAGAAATCTTAATACCCATAAATTCCAAACCATAATCAATATTGTGCTTCCCCATCTATTATCTCATACACCAGAAAATTCAATACAAAAACATACAGAGATATTAAATTCGTGTAAAGAAAGAAAAGAAGAATAATCTATACACATATGTTTGGTGATTAGAAGACCTAAGAGCAAATCCTTACAGTTGATGAGTGGTGACGCGATTGAAGAACACCAACAATGGGTGAAGAACATTAAACCTAGAAAAATCCAAGAAAAGAACACCAAACCCAGAAAAGAAATACAAACCCAAACAAAAACCCTAAATCCATAAATCATTATAAAAAAAAAATCAAACCCATTACTTCAAATACTAAATCTGGTGTTTGTGATTGAACATTCATTCACATCTAAAAAAATACCCATGTGGTAGCAATACCCACTTGTTGGTTCAAATGGCCAAAGCAATTAAGATGTGCCTGATCAAGATTGTGTCATTTTTCATCAACAAAATGGGACAACAATACCAATACAGGTGGGAGGATCACTACCAAAAAACTGGGCATCTGAGACGGCCAAAATCAGTCTCAAATACAACAGAATCTGTCTCAAAATCCGTGTCAGTAGGTCGCGTCGCTAATTTTGTCCATCTCAAAATCCGTCTCAAAACAAAAAATTGTATACGGAAAATGTCCATCTCAAAATATTAGATATGGAAAATATCCGTCTCAAATCTGCTCAAAACTTACCCACGGGGAACTGAATTTTGAAACCAATTTTGACAGTTTCAAATTTTGAGGGCAAATTTGGCGCCCTTTTTTAGTACACGTAATTTGAGACAGAAAAAGTCGTCTCAAATCCGTCTCGAAATTGGCAGCTGATGAGTGTATTTTATACACACAATTTGGGTACTTTTGGCCTTGATAATTTGCAAGTCTTTAGGTATTTTATGTGGTTTTTATGTATTTTTATCTTATTTCTACATAAATTAGTTTTTAGTTATTTTTACATGTTTTATGTTGCTTTGATGCATTTTCATTATGTTTGTAGGAATTGAAATAAAGACCGCTCGGATCGTTGTTTGTATTGACTCAATGTCCGTGCTTAGATATTCGTGCCCGAATGATAACACGGTGAAAATTTATGTTTGGCGATGCTCGGGGCTTAATTTGATGACATTTGGAAGTTGGGCGTGCACGGCGTTGGAAAGCGTGCACGGCGTGCGGCGTCGACCAAGCCGCGGGCACGGCGTGCGGCAGACGGGGCGCCAGCGTGTGGCCCAGGCGCATGGGCGCGGCGTGCGGGCGCGCGCTGGGCGTGCGGGCGTGTGCGGCGGGCGCTGGGCGCGGGCGCATGGGCGCGGCGTGCGGGCGCGCGGCGTGGGCGTGCGGCGTTGGGCGCGCGCGGGGCCTCGGCAGCGGGCGTGGGCGTGCGGCCAGCGTGCGGCCCAGGCGCTGGGCGCGGGCGCGCGCGCTGGCATGCGGGCGCGCGGCGTGGGCGTGCGGGCGTGCGGCGTTGGGCGTGCGGCCAGCGTGCGGCCCAGGCGCTGGGCGCGGGCGCGCGCGCTGGCGTGCGGGCGCGCGGTGCGGGCGTGCGGCCCAGGCGCTGGGCGCGGGCGCGCGCGCTGGCGTGCGGGCGCGCGACGCCGTGCTGAGTGCGATTCCAGCTGGCCTTTTGGTGCGATCTGAGCGGATTTTTGACCCATAATCTGATTTTTGCTAGGGTTTTCATGGAGGCACTATATAATATCTCATTGGGGCTTCATATTTAAAAACTAGGGATTGGGAGGCTACACTAAAACATCAAAATTGAGAGCAAAAGTGCTGCAATACAAGGAAAAACTCAGCACAAGCCAAAGAACCAAGAAGGAAAGGATTGTCAAGGCATATCTAAACCTTGGGAGGCTGCACATACATCATCAAGAAGAGCTTAAGGGCTGCAATTCAAAGAAATTTCCAGCACAAGCTAAGGAGCAAAAAGGAGAAAAGAATGCCAAAGGAAGAGGAAAAGCTAGAGATTGGCATCAACCAAGCAAGCAACATATGAATATCTTCTAATTGGGTTTTATCATCTCTTGCTTTCCTTTGAATTTGTAATTCTAATTTATGATGAACACCATGTGTTTGATGTTTTGCTTAGCTACCATGAACTAGACCTTAATTTCTAAGATTTCAATGGAACCCAACACATAGTTTGAATTGATTTCTCTCTCTTTGTTATTAATTACTCATTTGTGAATTGTATGTCATAATTTATGCTTCATATATTAATTGCCTAGCTAGTAATTACCGTGGGAACCTATATGAACTTGACGAACGGATTATAGTGTTTAGACCTTGTTATGATATCATGCGAAAGTTAAAGATTATCGTGGGTTATTAATTGAGATTAAGTGACGTGTGTCTTGTTGATTATCCTCAATGATAGGTAACTTGATAGTATTTAGGATAGATATATACCTAGATACCGTGTGCAACCAATGGAGAATCTATTCTTAATGACTTCCTATGTGAAAGTTGGTAATTGAAGGGACGGTAAATGAGATTTAGTGACACGTGTCTTGTTATTGTTCTTGAAATTGGTCTCTTGATAGTGTGTAGGATAGACATATACCTACATGCCGCCGCATTAGGAAGATTCGAATTTGACCATCGACAGAGGCTTATAAGTAGCTTTGATTTCTCGGTTGGCAATTCTATGTTGTTAATTAATTCAAACGAGAGAGTTAGGATATTCAAATGAAGTGTTGGGGGAAATTGCAATCTTAGACTTGTTAATATTAGATTTCATTATCTTTTACTTGATTATTATTATCTTATTCACTACCAACAACAAAAATATCAAATCATCATTTGTCTAATTAAAATCGAGACGATATATAGTTGGTACTTGGGATACACTAGAACAATTCCCTGTGGGTTCGACAACTCTCTTATCATTATATTACTTGTTGACCGCGTATACTTGCGCGTATTTATCGGTTGCGAAATCGACCAACAGCAGCTGCTATTCTTCTTGCACATATTTTGAGACGAACACCATCTGTCTCAATTTTGTTTCAACTTTGGCGCCAATATATTTTTAGCGCGCATATTTTGAGACGGACATCAACCGTCTCAAAATTCGTGTCAACTTTAGCGCCAATATCGCACATTCTTTGAGACGGAAAGAAGTCGTCTCAAAATCTGTCTCAATATGTTTATTAACAACAAATTCCAAATATTTTCATAATTTAATTTCGAAATCTAAATGAAAGAAGTTGTCATAAATATAAAATTGTATTCAACAATCTTGATAATGAAAATAACAGCAAAGCAATCCCTTTCTTGAATTCAAACAACTTTTCAACATCAAAATTGTAATAATAAAACTCTTACTACATCAAGCCTAATACAAACACAAGGTTCACACTAACTAATCAAACAAAGATGAGGCATATTTAAGAATCAGCAATGGTAACCTCGACCTCAACACCAGGTCCAATGGTAATGGAAGTAATCTGCTTAACAACATCAGGAGAGCTGAAGAGGTCAATCACACGTTTGTGAAAGCGAAGCTCAAATCTATCATGTGTTAGTTCCTGAACATTGAAAGGAAAAGGTTTCAAGCCAAAGTAATTTCAGATATCCTAAATATTATCGTAATAGTTAGGAATAATTGTTAATATCATCATGATATTGTAGATATTTCTATGACTGAAGGTTAATGATCATAATAATAGAGTTATTATATCCCTTATCAATGTCCAAAATACATTACTCATATTACTACCAATTACTCATATTGCATGTAGTAATATGAGTAATGTATAGTAGTGGGATCATTAGTTTTGACTAGTTACCATATTGTCACATACCATAGTACCATTTTCATATATTATATAGGATAAATTTAAATTGCTCTGCTCAATAGTTGGAGCAGCTTTAACTATTGATAATAGTTAAGATTCATAAGATCTCATAAATACTAGTTTATAACGTAATAGGTTATTCTCGTCTCTGGGTATTAACCTATGATAGAGTGGTACCATTATAAATAATAAGTAATACAGGAAAACTTATTCAACAATGTATGGAAAAGAAAGGTGGATAAAGCAGGGTCAATGAATGTTATAGCGCTCCCACAATGCTGTTATTAATTTTAAGGTGTCCATACAAGGCCAATAGTTATTTTAAAAATTAATTAGTACCTCTGATAAATTTTCAGGCAATTTTTTGGTATGTCTAACAGTCCAAGATATAAAAATGAAAAAAAAAACTAAATCACTACTTTAGCTCATATAAATCTGCAGGGAAGTAAAAGGTTACCTGTGACGCCCCAAATCCGGGTACTTAAAACCCGTACTTGGTGCTACACGATACCATTCATACAAACTGCTTATAATAAAAAAATAACAATAGTTATTACATTAGAGGCATCTATCCCAGGTACGAAGACCTTTAGTATCTTTATTACATGATAGATATTGTATTTATAAAATAAAAGTCTATATATTACAACATCCATCTTTAACTATTCATGTAGTTTTCACATGCCTTTGTCCTTTCCGGACCCTTCTATGCGTTATGGCTTAGCTGAAAACATTTATATTCAAAGCAAGAATGAACATTCAATTGCTCAGCAAGTAATAATAATTGATAAACAACGTATACCAAGAAATAAATGTTTTCTCTGAGATATGCTTTGATAGCTGAATAAATACTGTAAAGCAATTGAACAATTCTTAAACTATAGTATGGCTCGTTTATATTTTTGAAACGACATACTGACTTCTAATACTGAGTGGTCACAAGACCATGAACTTTTATTTTTTTCTTTTCTTGAAATGGTTCTATCAAAAATTCATCTGTCAACCGTCTTGTCTTACGGGCACAGTGGGTGATCAGCACGTTATGTCATGTATTGATCAATATTATCTAATAGTACAACATTTGTGTTCATCGTCACCGTCCCCAGATGTTTCCCATAGAGCACCCCCGGGGGTGGTACACATTGACTCACGAAGATATTAGGTTTTTGCAACCCGGAATGTAGATATATGAGCATGCGATAGATGGGTATATGTGTCTTTTGTGGGATCGCGAGGAAAACTATTGGGGAGAGGGGATACAGAGGTGGACCAAGTTTGGCTTCATGCCCTCCTATTTCATGCATTTGGGAAAAGGAGTGTTATCTAAACGGGACCCAAATCATGGAGCCCAATTTTGCCAACCATATGTTGAACCTCTAATAGGACCGCAATTGCATGAGTGCGATTATGTCTTTATGCCTCTATGTTCACCCACCAACAATCATTTCATACTGTTAGTCTTTGACGTTGCCAATTGGAAGATTTCTATCCTCGACCCCTTCTACAATGACACACCATACATGAAGCTGACTGATATGTATAGAGAGTAGGTCGATGTTGCGGTACGTGTTATTTATTGTTTTTCAATTCAATGAATCATTTCATATATAATTGTTCTTATGAGATTCCTTTTATTTTAAGTACAATTGATACCGTTGATTTTGTGAATGGGTAACCCGTTGGGTGATTGGTGTCGTATTCCCCCAAAGGTCCATGCAGCAAAGGGTCGGCCTGTGCAGGAGAACATATATGATTGCGGCCTCTTCGATTGCAAGTACGTCGACTACCTCGTACGGGGCAACCTTGACCTGACATCTTTAAGATGGTCAGCTAAGGATGCATCGGTGTTTAGGTATAGGATAGCATATGAATTGTGAAAATGTAAGGTTAGAGATATTCCTAGGGAACAAATCATTTAGATGTTCATACGTATGGTCAATATTGTAAAATAATTTCTTTTTAGTATTATTGAGGATGGTATTAAAATTTCAATCAAAGTCTTGTAATTGAATTCAATGTATATTATTTTAATCTCAATGGATGATGGTATAATTTATGTTATGAGCTTAGTGATTTTAAAAAATTGTTCGTGCTATTGGTTTAATCAAAGATTGTTCATAGATTGGGATATTGTTAATATATTATTATTTAAAACTTTGGTATTGAACAGGTATGGGTTATATTAAACATTATGGGGTAAGGCCAACTCCATGTATACTGGTGGCACCTCCTACCTATGGCCAGGCCTGATGACTGTATATTGGCCGCAGATGGGACCTGCAACCAAGCCTGATGCCCATTATCCCCTGTATGTTGGTCGCACCTCCTACCTGCGGCCAGACCTGATGCCCATTATCCCCTGTATGTTGGTCGCAGGTAAGACCTGCGGGCAGGACAAAAAAAAATTCTCTTTTAATGGGGGAGGGGTTGAACCTAAGACCTGTTGCTTATCAAGGGCCTAGTACACTAACAAAATTCAAAAACAAAACAAAAAAAAATTTCTTCTTTTAATGGGGGAGGGGTTGAACGTAGGGTACACTAACAAAATTCAAAAACAAAAAAAAATCCTCTTTTAATTGGAGAGGGGTTGAACCTAGGACCTCTTGCTTAGCAAGGGCCTAGTACATGCTCAAAATTCAAAAACAAAAAAAAATTAAGAGATACACACTTTTATTAGACTTGACAATATAATAGGATCATCATGGTTTAGGTTCAGGAAGTCCTAACACTCTATAATGATTGCGTTTGTCATGGTTGGTTTCGAATCCACATATAGCACATTTTCGGTGAGATTAACTACCCACTATTTTTTCAATAGCATTTTTGAATCTCGATTGTTTTTTTTGGCCCTTTGTTTGAGAAGCAATTGGTGGCAAAAACTCTTGTTCTTCCTCTTCACCCTTATGTTCTTCATCATCATTCTCCAATCCCACCTCCTGAGGTGCATATCCATCCGCACGATTAATATCATCGTCTGGTACGTCGGTAATATTCTCATCCAGGTCATATTGATCAATAAGGGCTTTATCGCGTGCATTTAGTTATAATACAATTTTGTAACCTCGAACTGAGCAAGCAGCTTTAGTGGCTAACTCTTGATAATCACTCATCAAATGATTATATCGCATTGCTTGATTTTTATCAAAGTCAGCACTCATTGAAGAAACCATTACTTCTTCACCATCTGATGAGTTAGCATCTCTTGTCCACCGAGGAACGATCATGTCATCAGGTATTTTTGAAATACTCTTGAAGCTCAAAAATCTCAGAATGTGCCTACAAATCTGACCAGAATGTGAAAACATTTGGCAAGTACATGTTATCGACCTTAGCTGACGATTGTTGATAATTTGCCAATATCTTTGACTATCTTCCATTGCATCTGTCATGTACACTGCATAGACCTTTGTATCAATAAGGCACAACTCAATTACTTTGTTGATGTTGTACTTTAAAGAATCCACTAGCTCTTTTTGAAAACGTCTGAACATCTCTTTTGTATAACATTCCGCAGTTGTAGTTCCAAAGATGATCCACATACCAAACTACGCTTCCGATGTTTTCTTACGTAGTCGGTTTTTCTCTCTCTCTCATGAATTGTTTCTCAATAGCCTTCTGACTCTTGACTACAAATTCTTTTATGCCTGTTGAAGCATGCACATATTCATCAAAAAAATGAGTCATGCTTTCTCTTCTTCCAGTGGTTGTCATTCCCGTGGCAAAATACCTCTTTGTATATGCAGATATCCGTTTCTCCTTCACATCATACAAACTAATGAGCTATTTATTTTGATACAAATCATAATCCCTCATCAGTATTTCCCAATGCTCTTCAAACTTGCCGATGAAAAATGAATTATACACATAATTATTAAAATCTACTTTGAACGATGAGTGTTCCGCATAAACATGATGCAATTTCTCTAGAAATTTATAACTAATATGCCAAGAACATAGTTGATGATGATGAGTGGATGGGAGTACCCTAGCAATAGCATTGCTCATTACTTTATCTTGGTCAGTGATGATGGTTACAGGAGACTTGTAGTCCTGGCTTCAAGCTACGTCTCTAAGACCCAAACGAAAGTGTCTTCTATCTCATCCCTTAACAATGCAAATCCAAATAAAATAGAGTGATAATGGTGGTTGACCCCGGTAAATGGAACAAATGGCATATTATACCTATTTGTCCTATAGGTACTGTCAAATGTAACCACGTCGTTGATACATAAACCTTGATCGGGCGTCTACCCACAAAATATAAGCAATGCGATTTTTCTTCACCTGGTTTAACACGAAAAAAGAATTTACTCGCACTGCCAGATTCAATTTTTTTTCAAATAAGTGACTGCAGCATATGCATCATTTGCATCCTCCGAGTCACGCCTTAAATCCCTAACTGCATTACGAACATCCATGTCACTAAAACTTACGTTCTGCATACCTCCACCCATTGTGCTCAGAACGGTCATCATCCTACTAGGTCCAATATCCGCCTTATTTAAGGTGTCAATTAATTGTCTTGCTACCGGCGTAATATTCCTATGTGTCTCAATCAAATCTACTTTGGTATGTGTCATTAAATGATGATTGTGATCTAACTCAACAGTCGAAATATGCCAATTGTCTTATTTCTTATTGTGAACAACATACATTCTAGTTTTGCATAATGTTCTTCCTATCGAGTCTCTTTATCTTCTTATTTTATCGTTATCACATTCATCATCTACTGAACTTTTTATAACAGTTGGTCTACCAGCTTTTTTACATACATATAACATGGACGACAAATCATTACTGCGAGCATGTTTACGACTCATAGCAATTCTAATCTATATAAATTTTCAGTTTTTTCCAACTTAGAGAACAATAGACCAACATAAGGGACCATTACCTCTTTACGACTACTTTCACTATCATTAACATACTCAGATGCATTTGTACAATCTAAACTACTAAGAGATTCATAAGAACTAGATAAAAATATCTTTGTAGCATGCATGAAAGTCATTAATGAATACTTACCAAAATTACTTACACAAACAACTGATTTCTTCAAATCTTAGTAAAGCAACTTCTCTCCAAAGCTTAATTTTGTAGTTATTTACCAAATGGATGCGTATGCAGTAAAATGTTAGCAATGATGTATGTCCTAAAAAGTTGAGGATAGAGATCAGATCTGAACACATTTTCAGCCTAGCCGCACCTCCTACCTGCGGCCAGTATAAAACGGCGTCGTTTCTCTGGATTTTAAAACTTTTTCAGCCTGGCCACACCTCCTACCTGCGGCCAGTTAAAACGACAATGTTTTGACTGGCTGCAGGTAGGAGGTGCGGCCAGGCTGAAAAAGTTTTAAAATCCAGGGGCAGTTTGGTCATTATAGTAGCCGCAGGTAGGAGTTGCACTGGCCGCAGGTAGGAGGTGCGACCAGACACTGGCCAATTTAAATCTCAGTCATTCATTCATTGCTTGGACGGTGTAAGATATGTTGTGACAGCCCAAAATCCGGGTCCCTTGAAACTTGGACCTGGTGTGTCACGATACATAATATTCTTACACATTATACAATTAACGCAGAATATATAAACATACATTGTTTATTTCAAATGATTCTACAACATTTCTCAAGGTCTACAACCTTAACTCAATACCTACCTTAATAACTCAAAAGGTTTACATAATCATTTTCATAAGATAACATAATAGTTAACGCATATTAAATTACCCTTGAACTTTTCCTCTTGACTTTGTCCTTCCTGAAACACTCGAGCTTAACTGAAATATTATCATGATATAGTAAAAGTGAGCAACTACTTTGCTCAACAAGTTTAAATACAAGAAAGATATATCATGATTGAAAAAGAATAGGCTTTCGAATTTTTAACAATATATAATAATTATGAAAGAACGATAGTCAAATTTCAATAAATGAATAACTGAATCAATAACGTTGAGTGACCAACAATGGCCATGAACAAATTTGGTAATCAAGGTGATTAACCTTTCATACCAGGTAAACATATGCAGCTTGTACTAAATGCGATTAAACAATAAATTTCATTGATGTAGAATAATTGACAATAATTAAACCACTAGCATGCTTGAAAATATTAACTCGAGTTTGAGTTAGGAAACTTGCCTTGTCCGTCGATTACTGCTACGGAATCTAATTTAATCTCTCATAAAAGACCTATCATTTATAGGATTGATCTTTCAATCAGCATATCATATCATACCTCATAATACTACTACTTTATAAATAAACCATCTAACATTTAGCCACATAATCGAATATTAGATAATACCTTAAACCATCAATATTATTATCATCCTTTGATAATATTTCAGTCACTTTATCATCATCTTAAAACTCTCATCTAATATTATTAATCACTTAATAATATTTTAATAATATCTTAGTCACTTACAAATACTATTAATCATTTAATAATATTCTAATCACACTTTAATATTATTAATCATTTAATAATATTCAAATCATTTACTAATATTATTAATCATTTAATAATATTCAACTCATTATCTAATATTATTAATCATTTAATAATATTTAAACTCACTTCTTACTATTATTAACTATTTAATAATATTTTATTCACTTTCTAATATTATTAATCATTCAATAATATTTTATTCACTTTCTAATATTATTAATCATTTAATAATATTTTAATTCACTTTCAAATATTATTAACCCTTTAATAATATTTTGATCACTTAATATCATTTATTAATGTCTTAATCATTTACAAATATTATTAATCCTTTAATAACATTTTAATTTTTTTTACTAATATTATTAATTATTTAATAATATTTTAATCATTTATAAACAATTTAATTTAATTGTTTATCTCTTTCTATTTAATTTATTTAACAAACATAACATACCATAAACATAATATTTTATTAAAAATGACCACAATACCCTTACATAATCCGATTATATCATATTAAGGGTCATTAGTCAATAAAATCACATTAACAACTTTTACAACTTAATATAACTTAGTTTACTCATTTATTCTTAACTTAATCATAGGTATGAAAAATACCAAAACAACTTATTATTTATGTATCTTCTGAAAAAAATCATTATATAGTATTTTAGTCACAAAGTACTTTTCTTGTAATTTTCTAAATTTGTTTCCTATTTTTAAATAGGCTAAAACAGTCCAAAATGGCTATATTTATCATAAATTATCCTTTTGTCCAAAACTTATGAAATTTATACAGTAGACTCATACTACCATATATTGATTCTAGTTAAATTTTTACAATTTTTTGGGTTGTATTCGCTGAGTTATAACAGATTACTTTTAAAATCGCATTTTCTTATAAAAGTCATAACTCTCTCTCAGCACATCGAAAAATTTTCATCTTTGGACAACATCTAGTAACTTGATATACTAACATACCACAAAAGATTAGAATTTTTAGAGCACAAAAAGTGGCTGAAACAGCCCACGAAAGAAATTGGCCAGGAAACTTTTAAGGGTTTTCCAAATTTTTTTGCGACATGAACTATTTTACTAAAAATCATGCCACGGTCGGCTCGTTTAACATCTTTAAGTGATTCTACTTGGATTCATCAGATAACTCATAGATCTAACACCCCTCTTTGACGGATCACAAAAAGAAGTTATAGATTTCAAATGGTAAAAGTCCAAAGTGGACTGAAATTTAGAGCTTTTAGGCTTAAAAACTGTTTTTGTTCTTCTTCTTTATTCATGCTTATCAACATGGATAAACATATTCATCATCCTACATCATATTCTTATAACTTGTAAACAAGATGATACAAACTTCTTGAACATACCTTGCTAAGAGATTTCTTTTTGAATTTAATTTGGTAGAGCAGAGTTCCTTTCCTTAGCTTATCTCCCTCTCTTTCTCGGTTAACTTAGGAAGATAATATTTGCCAAAATACTTGCAAAGCTTAAAAAAATAAAGTATTTATAGAGTCTAACAATTTGGTTAGGTGAAGTCTTTCTTATGCCTCCTTGCCATCTGATCCCCTCACAAAATCATTAGTTTGCAAATTCTCATATGGTCCCTCTAATAGACAAAGTTTCCAAGCAACCAATAGGAGAGAAGTTGGTGAGAATAATAAGGGAAAAGTTAGATTTATTAGAAAATGAAGAACACATTCATTCTCAATACCCGCATACTCCCTCCATTTGTCCTTCCCTTTTTCTTTTCTTTTGTTTTTATTCATTAGTTTATTCCATCACATGGTTCCACTATCCTAAGCCATTCTCTATGTGTATTTAACCATTTCCTCCACAAATTATCAGCCTCCTCCTTCCAATCAAAGCTGCCAACAGCTCCCTAGGGGCCCACTATTCTCAAAAATTTATTTACTCACTTATCCATTTAATTGTCCATTTGACCATTTCGGATATTAAAAATCAACGTTTTTGACCTTACAGTTGATTCCTACTAATTTCGACGTTCCCAACGTCATGGGCATATCCATTTCATCAAATTCCTCTCCGAATTCTGAGTTTACCTTTTTACCGAAAAGTCAACCGCGACACAAAATAGTGTTTATGTATATTCTTACTATTTTCGACGTTTCGGACTCAACCGTCTAGTCCGCATCTCCAAATTCTACTTCGAACTAAAATTCGAATTTTAACTTCTTTTTCATACAATTGTTCGCTTTATTAATTTGTTCACACTAATTAAACTAATTAGCATTGACCAACTATTAATTTACATCCATTTGACATAATATAATATATTAAGTCACTACATAAATGAATATATATTACATTCATGCGTAATATCTTAAAATAATGAGTTTAATAAACTCTCTCATTTTATTAGAACAAAATACATACATTAATTCACCAATATTAAGTAAGTGAATTAATTAACTCGTATATGAAATTTAGTTCATAATAATTCTATCACCGTCCAAGGCTCAATATTCAAATTATATTATTTAATAATATAATTTCAATTTAATCTTAATTAATTAATTTCATCCACTTTCTTTAATGATTTAATTAAATATTAAATCTCTTTTTCCCAATATATGTATATATTTCACATCTATATATACACATTTAGGTGGTGTTTGATAAAATTGATTATTAAGATCTGAATAGTTTAGACATCTGAATAATATAGAGCATCTGAATAGAATTGTATCTGAATGAAAAAATGGCGTTTGATAATTATTTTTTTAAAATGTCTTAACAAGATGATTTTACTATTTTAACCCTATAATAAAAATATAAAAAAAGGACAAATGCATCTTCTTCTTCCCACCCCCCCCCCCCAACCCCCACTCCGCCTTCCCCTCCTCCCGCCCCACCCCCCCCCCCCCCACTCTTTCTCCCTCTTCGCTTATTTTTTTAAAGTTTAGATTTGGATGTCTTCTTTGATTTCTGTTTTCCCATGTTCAATTTTGCTTGCTTAATCTCCTAGCGCGGTCAGTAAGTGTTCATGGGTGCTTTGAATGGACAAGTTTGTTCTTGACGGTATCCATGGTGGGTCTTGGTTATGGGTCCTCTGTTTTGATGCAAATCAGTTCGTTCTGGATCTGGGTGTTTTTGATCTCTGTGTTTTTCCAATCAAGACATCATGCTTGGTTTGCCTATCCGTTCATGTTCAGATTTGAGATCTGTTATGTGTTCTGCGTTTTTGGAGAGGTCCTTGTTCATCTTCGGATCTGTTATGTTCAGATTTCGGATTGCTTGGGGTCTCTACCGGAATTTTGTAATATTGTTGAGGTTATTTTTGTCCAAAAAAATATAAACTCATTCAGATGTGACTCTGAATGGTTTAGCATTATTTTTAAATCTTACCTATTAAGAGGCCTTAAGAGGCATAAATTTTTTTACCAAACAAGTTGTGCCTCTGACTGAATCAGAGGCACACCTATTAAGAGCCTTTAAGACCCAAACAAACACCACCTTAGTCCATTACATAAAATCACATACTTCACATTATATGAAACACATATACATATATGTTCAAATCTACTTTATCTCTTACTAAGAATTTTATTTATTAAATTCTTATTTTAAATTTCTAAAATATCTGGAATATTACATTCATCCTTTCTTCTAAGAATTTCATCCTCGAAATTAAGGCATAGTCATCTCTATTTATTATACTCCTCTATTTTCAAATCTAGGTTTTATTCTTTAAACATTTATTTAATTATTCGAGATCTTATTTACAAGTCTCATAAATTTTCGGGTTATCATATATATATATATATGGAGAATGATCCATAGCATGTATTTGCTATGAATTAAAAATTAACAAATAGCATCTCTAACGTCTATTACAATTATCAATGGTGTGGAGTTAAAAAAAAAGTCTCGTTGTCTGCTAGAAGAACTAGCGGACTGGATTAAAAAAAATTGGACCAATATGCCCCCATAACACCAACATGTGAGAGAGTGTTAGTCGACATAGACTTCATATCAGAAATCGAGATAGCTCGGCTACCGGAAACTACAAAACGATCCTTCAGTCTTTGTCGTACATCTTCGTGGGAAGAGCCGATCGTATTCAACAAATAGTTTCAATTGTATCTAAGGCAGCTAAACAGAGCTTCAAGAAGAAAGGCATGCACATTCCTCCCTGGAGAAAAGCGGAGTACATGAAAGCCAAATGGCTCTCTCCACACACCAGAACCACCACGCCTCCCCTCAGTGCCACCGTCAAGGAGACGGTTGAACAATCCGAAGCAGAAGACAAACAGTGTTCTGCAGAGTGTGATTGTGGAGAATTAGATTTAATTTTTGGAGAAATTACCATATCGTCTCCGGAGAAAAA
The DNA here is from genome assembly GCA_034770075.1 of Aralia elata. Classification (NCBI taxonomy): domain Eukaryota; kingdom Viridiplantae; phylum Streptophyta; class Magnoliopsida; order Apiales; family Araliaceae; genus Aralia; species Aralia elata. The sequence goes on from CM068383.1 coordinate 74,044,084, forward strand.
TCAAAATCCCGTCGACGATGAGAAATTGTCGGTGATGACGTTGTCGTGGCAACCTCCGACGGTCAAACTGAAGACCTGCGACAAAGGCGGAAGTTGCTTTCGGTCAAAAATAATATAGAAAATTATAGCTAAGAAAGAGCTTTAGGCTTTAGATAGATGTACAATCTTTTATTTTCCATTTCTGTCCTTATGTGCAGGAGTCTGTATGGGGGCATATTGGTTCAAAAAAATTTTTATCCAGTCCGCTAGATATTCTAGCGGATGGCGAAACTTTCTACTTAATCTAAGCCATTGATAATTGTAATGGACGCTAGAGATGTTATTTGTTAATTTTTGATCCATAACAAATACATGTTATGGATCATACCCCTATATATATATATATATATATATATATATATATATATTAACGCCAAGATTCGTCCACACGCCCAATCACTAAACTGCACGTCCAATTCTGTACAGAAACGAAACCACACTCAGAGAGTAGACGGCCTGGGCCGCCGGGGGATAGCTCCGGTGTGAGAATAAGTACATGCTGAATAAAGTTTAACAATGGAGGCTTAAAACTTTAGTGCTGTAAAAGATTCATTACCTGTGAATTAAGGTTAGCCTTGTATATATAGTGATCACATCACCAACTCCATGTCCGTCCCCGTATAGAAATAGAACTCCTTATTATGATAGATACCTTAATGGATCAAACTGAGTCTTCTTAAAGAAAGGAAGTTGAATCATATCCTGACACTTTCCTTAGGAGTTGAAAATCAAATATAATTAAGAATCCTAGATTCCTTAATATTCTCCCACTACTCAAACAGATCCCTACGCGGGAAAATACCTCCACCTGGACCCTGGCCCACCATGTCATCCAGGCCCAAATAAACACACCCCAACAGGCATAAACTATCTATATCATTAAAAACAATAAGGAACGGTCAAGATTAGAAACTAAAAAAAAACACATATTATCCGCTACTAATAGTAACGAACGCTAATCAGAATAAGAGTTTGATTTGGTTTTATTAACTAGACTTTAGGTTTATTAATTAGGGTTTAGGGTTTATTAACTAGGGTTTAGGGTTTATTACCCAGGGTTTAGGGTTTATTAACTAGGATTTAAGATTTATTAACCGGGGTTTGGGTTTTATTAACCATAGGTTAATAAGGTTAATAAACCCTAAACCCCATTTAAAAAGGAGTTAATAAATCCTAAACCTTGGTTAATAAAACTTAAACCCTAGCTGGTTTATAAACCCTAAATCCCACCCTTATTCTGATTAGTGTCCGTTACTATTAGTAGCGGATGGTATGTGTTTTTTTATAGTCCGCTAGTAATAGTAGTGGACGTCGATTTTCAATTTTTAATCATGACCGCTCCTTTTTGTTTTTAATGATATAAATGATGTATGTCCTATAAGGATCCATAGCAAATACATGCTATAGATCATTACCCTATATGTATATACTACATGCATGATATTGTAACAAAAATACCCTGCTTTTGCACGTGAAATTTTGCTAAGCAATGCATTGATCAATTACATACATATAAAAGTGCAGATAGACAACACAAATATATACACGCAGAGCAAGAAACAGAGAAACTGCATTTTTTATATGCTGCATGTTTATAGGTCTGCATGTTTGACTAAAGAAGTATCACTCCCAATTGTTTGCTCTAAAACAGAAAATAGAAGTTAGCATAAACCCACTAAATACATTTCGAACTAAAGATATTTAAATTTCAACTGAAATAAGCAGAGAATTTGAGAGGAATTACTTTAATTTTTATATAAAATATCCACGTAAGAGAAACATTTCTCACTACAAAACCTCTTCGTCAGGAGGGGAAATTTCAAAAAAAAAATATGTACAGGAGATTTTGATTACAGCTTTACAAAATTGTAGTATGCTAAAAGCCTATGATATGCTAATTTCCCAATTCACAATTGGCTCAAACTAGAAATGAAATCGACGAATGTATCCTCTCTGCGGGGAATTGTGAGATCACCCATGGGATGATCATATCCGAAATCTTCCTCAGCTCGACTTAACAAGTCTTGGAACGAAGGCTGATCCAACATTGATACGAATAGCCATGATTTTTATCTATAAGGATAATTCTTTCCAAAGAAATCTCTTAAAGGGCTTGTAGAATAATGAGTAAAAGTTGTGAAAATAGAGTGTGTGAAGGACTTGGTGCTAGTTTGAAGTCCAAAATATGTATATATAAATGCATGAGCAAGTGGTAATACTTCAAGAGGACAACTGAGAGACAGTGCCATCTGAAAGATCATATGGCTTTGTCTTGCAACTTGCTCTCATAAAATTAGGATAATAGGCTAAATCATATATGTTGTTGAAGAACATCATGTCTAACTAGTACTTTGGTACCATAGCAAATTGAGGACCCCTTAGACAAAATAACATTGCTTAAGCTTTTAGAGCTGTTGGAGCTTCAGAGCCGTTGGTAACTTAACAATTGAGTTTAAATTTTGTTATAATAATTCATGTCAATAGAACTTGGTTAAGGGAACAGATTGTGAAAAATTAAATTAAAGAAGCAAATGTATACTAAAATTACTATTGAATTTATAGTGCCAAGAAATAAATTAAAATTAAAATTGCACTACTATGCTTTTGCTTCTAAAATTCGACTGAGAGTGTGAAAGAAAGTGATGACTTCCATTTCAACTATATAATTGAGAAAAGGAAAACATAGCCAAATGGAATAACAAAAATCCCCTACTTTTCAACTTGGGATTTTTCTTAACTAAGCTTACATATATGCAAAACACAGATACACAACCCAAATATATAAACAAAGAGAACTGCTTTTTTTTATTGATTTATTTTATTGTTGGTATAAATCTAAAGAATGAAATTCCAACTAAAAGGTATTTTCGCTCTGAAATAAGCAGAGAACTTGAGAGGAATTACTTTAATTTTTATACATAATATCTCATTATGAGAGGAAAAACATTTTTCCCTCCTAAAAACTATTCATTAGGAGAGGAAAAACAAAAAATTATGTGCATGGACATGTTACTTATAGCTTTACAAAATTGTGGTATGCTAAGAGCCTAAAATATGCTAATTTCCCAATTCACTATCCACTCAAACCAGAAATGAGATCAACGAATGTATCCTCTCTGCAGGGAATTGTGAGACCACCCATTGGATGATCAAATCCGAATTCTTCCTCAGCTTGACTTAACAAGTATTGGAATGAAGGCTGGTTCAACATTGATATTGGAATCACAAATCTTTTCTTTTCCCCCTCTCCAACATAAACGGCTAAATAGCCCTTAGGAACATCTATGGCTGATGAAGCTGCATTGCTTGTTCTCAATAAAGATCGTCGAAGAATTTGCTTAGCATGAATGATACGGGGCATACGAATAGCCATGGTTTTATGAAAAAGGATATTTCTTTCCAAAAGTGAACAAGAAAATAGAAATCTTGAAGTGCTTGTAGAATGAGTAAAAGCTGTGAAAATAGAGTTTGTCTAGTTTTTAGCCCAATGTGTGTATATATAGATGTATTAACCAAGTGGTTGTCCTTCAAGTGGGCAGTTGAGTGGGGACAACTGAGAGACAATGTCATCGTAAAGATCATATGGCTTTGTCTTCCAAATTATTATCAAGAAATTAGGACGACAGGCGAAATCATATTTGCTGTTGAATAACATCCTGTCCTACAAGTACTGGTACCATAGCAAAGAGAGAACCTGTTGGACATCTAATTGGGAATCCTATTCTGTCTCAAGGTTATTGACAACCTCTTAAGAAATAGAAGTCTGACCACTTGAAAGATATATCACATGGTTTTGTCTTCCAACTTATTATCAAGAAATTAATAGGATAGACTTTAGTCATATACGTTGTTGAAGAACATCATCTCCCCACCATTTCCCCTTCAATAAAAATCATTTTCAGGACTTTTTTTTTATTTTTTATGCCGGTTAATTTTCTAGTTGATATTCAGTCACAAAAAATGAAGTGGTCCAAACAAAGACTTCTCCTCAGGCAACTTCAATATTTTATCCACTAAATAGAATTGATCAAACATGAAATATCAGTCATGAATTATATCAACTCTCTTGTTGTCTCTCTTTTTCTTTTATTCTCCCCGACATAAAATGCCAAAAACAGAAATTTGGGACATATAGAAATGCTTAAGTTCCTAGGTTTTCTGTAATGAACACCGTTAAAGATTTTTCTTGATTCGAGTAATTTGAGGATATTTCTTTGTGAAGGAATATTATAGGAACGCAAAGGAGAAATGTAAGGACTTGTGGAACAAATGAAAGCTTAATTTTTTTTCTCTTAATTCGATATGTCTACATGTAGATAGAAGCATTAAAATTTAAATGAACTCGGTGCCTGTTATTATGATTGAAATCTCAGTGAACTAGAAACTAGAGAATTAAATTTGACACTTTTCAGTTATAAAGCTTATAATGATAACAGGATTTTGTATTGAGAATGAAGTAATGGAGCTTATTGTTGTTATGCCAGAACCAAGAAAAGGTCCCTTTATTGAATGAGCTAGCTAATATATAAATTCACATCGGCGATTTTATTTTTACTTTTTCAACTTTTATCTGTTCTCTAAGCTAAAAAGAAAATTTGCAGTCTTAGGTGAGAGGTTACTGGCTGTTTTGAAGACACCATAAGTTCAAATAGAAAAAATATAAATATTGATGAATTAATAAAAGAAACATTAGATAGAGATATCAAAGTGTTAATTATCATTCAGCAGTAATAATTTACATGAATGTTACAAGAAACAACCAATTCTCCTAATTCAAAATCGGAGAGGTTCAGAAGGTTAACTGTTAAAGTGAGCACGCCATATTAGCATTGCAAACTAGAAGTGATATGAATGAAAGTTTCTTCTCTACAAGGGATAGTGAGACCACCCATAGGATGATCAAACCCAAACTCTTCTTCAGCCTGGCTTAGCAAGCTTTGGAATGAAGGATTGTTCAAATATGATATGGGGACTACAAATCGCTTCTTTTGTGTTTCGCCTACATAAACAGCAAAGTGGCCTTTTGGCACGGATGTAGCAGCTGGAGCATTTGAAAGTACTCGTCTGAAGAGTTGCTTGGCAGGTACATTTTTTAGCAAGCGGATAGCCATTATAGAGTGAACTGATATTCTTCTGGAGTACTGGTAAGAAATTGATCTGTTGTAGCTGATAGAAATAAAGAAAGAAGTTTTAGCTGTGGAGTGGAAATATTAGGATACTTGTATATATAGGAAAACTACATGCCATCAATTTCAAACAGAAGACGAACCTTTACATTTCACATGGTTATGCCTCCCACCAAAACTGCCATGAATACGACTGTTTGGCGTATGATTTTATATATGTGAGAGGATTTTTTCAATGCAAACCACTTTAAGCAAAAACTGGAGGCCAGAAAAATACAACAATCTGTATGCCAGCTGCAGATATAACTTGTTGCAGATTGTGGGGTATACTTCATATATATGCAATATGTAAAACCTGTTACATTAAATATGTTATATTTTGTGGTAAGTAAAGAACAAAGGCCACCTCTACCGTATGACATTCGGAAACATGGGGTTCAACAAGTTAGTTGCTCATGTGACAATGTCTTTTTGGCACCTACAATAGATAATTGGTAATGATATGAACTTGGTCTAATTCAGTTGATTAAAAGGCAAAGGTGCATAATTGCCTCAAAGGTTTTTGCATTCGGCCCATTTAGCCCTGAAACTTTTTTTTTGTCCCCAAATACCCCTGACGTTGTAAAACGTAGTTCCACTAGGCTCCTCCCGTTAAAAAAAACTTTCAGTTAAACAAACGGGTGTTATCTCTCTTCTACTCATTCTCAAGTCTTTTCTTTCTCTCTCTTCTGTCTATTTTCTCTCTTTTATCTTCTCAGTTCACCCAATCCACAAATGGTGAAAATGGTAGTTTTGATGAGGTAGTGGTGGTGCATGAAGGTAATAGTTGTGGATCTAGTGGATTTGGTGGTGCTGATTTTATGGTGGTTCGTAGCCATGGAAGAATATCTGAGTTTTGGTAGTGATTTTGGGGGTTGATTCGACGGTATTTTTTTTTTCTATGGTGGTATTTTTGGGGTGGTTACAGGTTGATTCGACGGTGATTTCTTTTTATGGGGGTGGTGGTGGTGGAGGTGGAGGTTTCTGGAGTTGTTGCGAGTTGGTTTGGCGGTGATTTTTCATGGTGGTGGTGATTTTTGGGTTATTGCGGCCAGTGGCGAAACCAGAACCTTTTAGAAGGGGAGGCAAAATACATGAGTAAAAAAAATTTATTTATTGACGCTTGAATTGCCTCTTTCGATTGTACGACTGAGAGAAGGCAAGTATATCCTGCGAGTATTTATCCATAATCTAGAATAAATAAAAACATCAATTGCTAATCAATAATTTCATTAATTTAAACATTTCATAATAATTTCATCATTCATAAATTCAATTATTCAAACATTTCATCGTAATTTCATCAACTAACCAAATTCAATAATTTCAATTATTTCACAAACAATATATCATAAATATACCACAAATTGATAAATAATTAAATATACAATATTAATTCAAATATTCAATGAAAATAAGTAAATAACACATAATCTCTAATTCATGGCATAACAATTAACAAATTCTAAATATCTAATTTAATGAAAAAATTAAGCACAAAAAATTAAGCTCAACCTGGAGACTGTAGTGGAGAGAGAACTGAGAAGGGGAGAATTGAGAAGCAATTAAATTGATGAATGATAGCAGCCTAGCAGTAGCAGGTCAGTGGAAGTGTGGAACTGTGGAAATTGGAATGGATTAAGGGAATTAGGGAAAGGATAACACTAATAGCAAGTCAGCGGCGGCGGAAGAAAAATAAGAAGAAAATGGTTGTTTAGTTGTTCTGCTGTTGCCCGTTATCTGTATAATAATTTTTTTTTTAAACTTACTAAATGAAACGACGTCGTTTCAGTTAGTAAGTTTAAAAAAAACTGTTCACTCATGACCCATCACTGTTGAGCCAATTCACTCATGACCCATCAGGCCATCATTGTTGGCTTGGCTCACCGCTCATGGCTGTTTGCTATTCTGCAGAAGAAGGATGAAGGGTAGTAGTCGCCGGAATACCTGAGCCTATCAGGGGCAGTTGCCCCCCCTCGCCCCCCTGGTTCTGCCGTTGATTGTGGCTTCATTGGTGGTGATTTTTATTTTTTTAGTTCATATTATAGTTTATCAGAATTTGCCAATTTGGTTTCAAATCTGTCTCTGTTTTCACAAATTTTGAGATGAATTTTGGCCGTCTCTAAATTTCTGTCTCAGACTCCCGTGATTTTGGCAGCAGCAAGGAATTGCTTCGCCAAATCCTTGGTAAAAACAACCCTCTTCGATTCAACTCCAGCATTGTTAATGCTAGTAACCACCTCGCATCCTGAAATGCGGAAGAATGAGAAATTAGGGTTTGAACAAGGAGGGCATCAGTAGAGAGGGGAAGTCGAGGTGGAGGTTCCAGCATTGTCAACACGTCAACAAATCTCACCACATCAGAGAGGTTATAACACCGTTTGTCTAGCTGAAAGTTTTTTTAACGGGAAGGCTTAATTAAGCTACGTTTTTACGACGACAAAGACATTTAGGAACAAAAAAAAGTTTCAGAACTAAATGGGCCAAACGCTAAAATCTCAAGGGCAATTATGCACCTTTGGCATTAAAAAAATTACCTAAACTTGATGGATACACAAATCAAAATCCGCAGTTGTTGAACCTCGTTGGACATCATTTGGGTTATTGTCAAGCGAGTCCTTCCCCCCAACGAATCCTTTATCCCCAAATCTGATCTTCGGTCGCAAGGTCCTCCACAACAGAGTGTTCGACCTCAATTTTGTTGGGTTGCCTCCGAAGTTGTAGAAGAAATTGCTAGGATCATTTTCTTCGTAGCAAAAGAAGAGAAAGGGAGAGAAGAGAACATGAAACGATTTTGAAAAAGGATGGTAAGAGACAGATGGGTGGTTTATAAATTTATGAAGAACATGAAAAAAGAAAAAAATAGAATGGGCAATGAAAGCATCAGTTACAGTGAGGACTAATGTTACAATCCGATAGAAGAAACCATCCGTTACAGTGAAGAAATGTTTTACCCCTACCCGGACGAAACCCAAACTAAATCCGGCATCGCATGGACGAAATTTGGTTAAGCTTTTATATGTTTTACTAGTTGATTGATAGTTAAATATCGTGGATCAAATATTAACTGCTTGTTATTCCATAGAACATGCTAACATGACATTTGGGGAACATGAACTATTTCATCACTCATCTCTACGGATAATAGACTTTGGTTATATTTGTTTGCAAAAAAACATGTTTGAAATTGGACTATTTCTCTTACACTCTGTTTCTGAGTTTTAAAATGGACAAAAAAGAAAAGAAATGGACGGAAAATTTAAGTTTTTTTCCAATTCCTATGTTTTTGATTTTTTTAATAAACGGGAAAAAAAAATGGATAGAAAACTTGGTCACTTTTCCTGCAAAAGTTTTCCGTCCAAAATTGGCCTAATTTGGACGGAAAAGAAATTAGAATAAGTAATATTTTTATAATTTCCATATTATCCTCATAAACTCAGTTGTTATTTCCACTGCCACTTCTAATCCTACTTAATTGTTGACCTTGGGTGCAAGGAAGTACGTCGCTGGTTCTCCAGCTAATGTTGGATTAGTAATTCGAGGCAAATTGTAACTTATGATGATACACACTGGTTTGTTTTCCTACGAAGCAGTCGAATTTGCATTATCAATCAGCTCATGCACATCATCCAAGTTGCTAACCACTGCCTTATCTTCTGCTACATGTTTGGTTAGATAAAGCTTGTATGGTTGAAAAGAAGTTACAGTAGTCCTCTCATGAGTACCATTAAATAAGTTAACACAAAATTATATGTGTTATTTTCTCAAACACCTGGGATACTGTTGCTCCTTCTGTGTTTTTATCAAAGGAGTTTTGCACTTTGTCGGTTGTCAGTTCAACCCCTTCTCAAGCCCCTTCTCAAGAACCTTCTCAAGTACCGATGAAAAGTGTATGTACTTCAAAAGAAAAAAAGAAAAAGGCAAAGCATTCTGATGATGACAATGACTTTGTAGAAATAGTTTTTGTTTAATATTTATTTAGATATTTGTATTTGATTATGGATTTTTTTTTCTTTGATTAAACTTATCTTGCATATTTTTATTCATAGTTCAATGATTATAATTAATAGAAGGGTAAATTTGTAAAAGTGATATTTTTCTTTTCTTTTCATTGAAACTCAAAAATGTAAGAAAAGAAAAATTTTAAATTTTCTTTTACTTTCTATTAAAAACTCAGAAACAACACAAAGGAAAATTTCAAGTTTTCTATTCTTTTCTTTTCTGTTCTAATTTAAGTTTTCTATTCTTTTCTTTTTCGTCCAAAACTCAGAAACAGAGTGTTAATTTAACACTACTTCGGACTATTTTATCCTATGATGGGAGATTAATAGTCTCCCAATTTTAAATTATCAAATGGCTTTATGGGACTAATAGTCCTACATCAAGCGACTAATAGTCCATCAATGATTAAATAGTCTGAAGTAGTGTTAAATTAAGACAAATAATCCAATCACAAACTTGTTTTTTCACAATTTTCTTAAGTTTGCCTTCATAATTTTATTATCATATTACCACTATTTTAATAATAACTTAATATTATTAGAATATACATAAAATAAAAACACATCCTTAATATTTGCAAATTTATAAATAAAATTGCTTTTGTGAACCGAGTAATAATTTTGCGGGTTTGGTAAATTCTTAGCATGAATGGAAGAAACAAACTTGGGGAAAATTATGTTTCATACCCTTATAAGTTATATCTAAAATTAGAAATACATCTCACTTTTTTAAAAGTTAATTTATGAATTATTAAAATTTAAAATTAATACATATTTATTTAACTTTGAGAATGGCTAAATAAACTAGAAATATAACCCGACTTACAAAATCAACCATAATCTTATAAAAACTAATAAAAGACTCTCAAGTACATTTAAGCGAGTAAAAATGACACTCTCACCATAACTTTAGCCGGAATACTGATGTGTAATGGTAAAATCATGTATTTATACAATTTAAATACTTTTTAGTGTGTTTCAATTTTTTAAAGTGATTTAATTATATTTTCTTGTATAATATAATATAATTAAATAGTATAAACATGTATATATTATATACTTTCTTCATCTCATAATAAATATTTTAGTTTGACTTTAGTGGTCAAACTGATCATTTTTAAAATAAAATTCTTAAAAATATTTATATAGAATTTTTAAATCATGAAACTTGACATTAATAATACACCATTCGTAGTTTGTTAAGAGTATAAATTCTCGGCATATATCTTGAATATTTTTTTATTAATTTTAAAAATAGTCAAAATTTTGTATGTCATATAGTTTCAACAATTGGAGCTTGAGATCTTCTCGAAATTGTTCTGAATTGCGTTTGGTAAGAACGTCTAACGTTCCGGACAATAAATTTGGCGGTCTAAATTTTTTTTCCCTATTTACTCAAGTTTCTATTGCAGTAGAATGATTTCAACTTTATGATTTATAGATGTAAAGCATCCTTTTATATAGTTTTTGGGTCATATAAATTATGGTTAAAATCAATTCTAATGGAAGGTTATGATTGATTATTTAGAATCATCCTCTAAAATATCAACAATATTTATTAAGTATAATCACATGAATAAATTAAAAAGACTAGCTAGAACATAATCTTTTTAGCACATTTTACATTTCATTTAATTCTATGAATTTGTTATAAGTTGTATTTGTGTTATATCTTGAGGGATGTAAGTGTATTTAACCCTTTTTAAGAACAAGCATAACTGTTGAAAGGCAGTAACGCTTTTCAATCTAAAAGTATAGATGATGTTCAAATTGAGATTTTTGTAGCGCAAATATAATTTTGTTGTTGAAAATGGAAACTACTCATGCATTTGAAATTGATGTCAATTTTTTCACTATTATATATTCTCTGTCTATAAAATGAACAAAATACAATTTGTACACATATTAAAAAAATAAACGTAGAGAAAAAAATAAATTTTTTTAAATCTGTTCTTAGTAGCTCTACAAAATTATATAAAATGATACGTATTTTTATTTTTTTATATTAATGAACCCCACTAAAAAATTTAGTTACTCTTTATTTTATATACCTTATTTTTTTTTTGAAATAAAAAATTTATATATTTAATCATCTTTTAAGGATAGAAGCATACTTTAAAATTACTGCAAAATGATTCTAATGATTGTTAAAGTGATTTAAATGCATTTTTATAATTCAATCCAAACTAATAATGATGGTTGATTTTCCACTTTCTCTTATTAAAAATGAACAAAATACAACAATTTTAAATTTTTTAAAAATCTATTTGGACTAAACTAATAAAATAAAATGAAAGGATTAGAAAAACAAAAATAAGATGGAGAAAATTTAGCTAACTATATTATTGGCTGAGAAAAACCAACATTTTACAAATATGCTTAAAAAAGTTTCAACTTTCAAAGTCCCAATCTGGATTAGGGTTTAACTTTATTCTTTCTATTCGCCATGGAAACAAATCCTGAAGCTTCACAGGAGCTCTCAGCAATGGCGGATAACAACAGTGGACGGGATGAGTATGGCGTTCTGTTATACTACAAGTACACCCCTATTTCAGACCTTAATGAGCTCTTCACCTTCTATAATACCAACTGCAACTCTCTCTCTCTCCTCGGCCGCGTCCGTCTCTCTCCAAATGGCGTCAATGTTACTGTAATGTTTATCTTTCCTCTAATTTCCTCTAATTTCCTCCTACTGAATATATTTCTGTATATTATTATACGTATATGGTTTTTGTACGGTGAACTGCAAATTTCTTTCAAGAGTTGAAATTACGGGCTGATTGATGCGAATAGAAATGTTTTCACTGAGGCTATGCGGAACTGGTACAAAGTAGTGGGAAATGAAAAGGAAATGGAAATGGAAATGGAAATGGAAATGGAAATGGAAATGGAAAATGAGATTAAAAAAGTATTTCATGTTACATTGTAACACCTAGTGTCACATCGAAAATAAGGAAAAAGTTTGTTTATATATAATGAAATGAGTTACTAACAATAGTACCTTCACTCGTGACTTTTTGGGTGAGCATGCGGTGTGGTGGATTAAGATAACCCAAGAAGATACTATTGGGCCCTTAATTTAAGGCCTTGTTTGGATGGATTTAATTCGATTCGGACTTGGGATTTGATCTAAGATTTATTCCGGACTCGGGATGTAAACCGTGTGTGTGATCGGTTCTGACGGAGACGTCAGAAATTTAAGTGGTTTCAGTATACTATTGGGCTAGTAATTTAAGGCCTTGTTTAGATGGATTTAATTCGATTCGGACTTGAGATTTGACTCAAGATTTATTCCGGACTCGGGATTTGACCCGGGTTGTTACATACACTAGTTTTTGCAAGTATTTGCTTTATTTTATGTTTTTTAAATTGTGTATATAATTGGATATATGATCATCAGTGGGTTTTATCACTTTTCAATTTTTTTCCTTTGCCTTCCGAAGATATTAGTGTTTGGTGCGTTGTATGCATTCATATATGGGGGTGTATATACTTTTATCTAGAGTTATTTCATAAACAGACAGCTGAAAACCGTCTGCAAGAATCTAGAGCTGTAGAGTGATTATGGATACACTTGATAGTCCACTTTTAAAGGTTATTAAGAAAAGTTTGAATTAAGCATAACTAGCTAAAATTTTAACTTACTTAGAATTGATTTCCAAATGCATTTATTTTGAAAGTAGATGAAATTTTTGGATCCTAAAAGGACAAAGCGAGCTCTAATTTGGGACAGGGGAGTATTATGTACAATCAGATAGTGATGTTTGGTATCATGTGTGTGTGTGTGTGTGTTGGAGCTTATCGGTTCGGGATTTTTGGTTATTGTTAGGTTGGTGGAAAGTTATCATCTTTAGAGAAGCACATTGCTGCAATGAAATCAAACGCTTTATTTGAAGGGACAGACTTCAAGCTGGCTTCTTGCCATCAGCCGTCGAATGATAGGGTTACAGAGGAATGTGGATTCACTTCTCTATCAATCCGCATTGTCAAGGTGAAACAACTCTACCATAAGTATTGTAATTGACTCATCTGCAATGTACGTCTCAGTTTGTACGATATATTTAATTGTTTTTAGCATCTACTTATTAGTGGATGATAGCTACAATAAAGTTTTTGTGTTATAAGAAAACAAAATTTTGCCCTGAACAATGTCTCATTCATGAACATATCTACTTGATATGATGACAAAAAATTTAGTGTATAAACTGTACTTTCTTTTAATACGCTTTTAAGTTAGCAAACATGATGATACTTGTAAGATTCTTATGTAGTCAGGAGCTTTAAGGTTATCTTAATTAATTGGCTTCTAAAACTCCGAAACATTCTAGTGCAGCTTGTCCTTTTCTATTGATTCTCTAGGTTGATATTGTGCTCAGGAGTTGGTTACATTTGGTTCTCATCCTCTGTCCAAACCACCAGAAATCTCAAATATTGGGAAGCATCTCTCTGCAGTTGAGTTCCATTCTGCCATTCAGAATTGTGGTGAGTTATCCTTTTGTGTTTTGAAGCTCTTTTCTTACTTATTGTGCTGGTCGGTTGCTTTAATTAGGTTGAATCATCTATTAGAATATGTTTGCAATTTTACTTGCTTTGAGTTTCAATATTGGCATTTCTCTCAGGTAACTGCTGTGGTTAGTCTCTTAATTCAGATTTTTTTTTTTTACCAGGACAACATAAAGAAAAAGATACTCCAAAAAAACTTGTTCTACTGGATGCTAGGAATTTATATGAGACAAGAATTGGGAAGTTCCAAACTCCAAATGTAGAAACTTTGGATCCAGCAATCCGGCAGTATAGTGATCTTCCTTCTTGGATAGATAATAATTCGGAGAAATTGCGAGGAAATTGTATCCTCATGTAAGTGCTGAAGCAGTAGTTTACACTAAAGGTTTCCTGATGTTTAATTTTGTTTCTTCTTATATTTTATATAACATAAATTTTGAGGAAATTCTTTTAATCCCTCTTGATGTGAGGCTTATATATTCCATTCAAATGTTGAGAAGATGATCTCTCTTTTTTTATGATCCACCATCTTGGCATCTTTATGTCTTTTCACCTTGCTACACACTTGTGAACTGACTGGAATTGTATGAATTTTTGATACATTTTTTAAAAAAAAAATCCTTTTTCTATTCATCATTGTGCTCTCACCTTCCTTGTTTAGGTATATAAACTATTTTTCGAAATTCGTCCTCATGCATCTAATATATTGTTTCAATTATCTTATAGCTTCTAATTTATTAATGTGCCTAGCTCATATTGTTTTTGATGGATAAGTTATTTTTATCTTCCTTTAGCTTTGAATTAAAAAACTTCAAAGGGTTGGTAATAATTAAAGGAGGATATAATTTTTTGTGCATGTCTTACTTTCTATTTTTCATTGTTCTTATCATAAGAATTTCAAAAAATACTTGTCTAGTGCTTGTATACCGTGGTTAAATGGTAGTCACTGAACTATATTGATCAAAAATAGTTATTGTGATCTACCCTCCATGCCTTATGTTAACCTTATCTTGACAAAGGCCTGTTCATTCACCTATAATAGAGCTCAAAGCAAGATGGCATTTATAGCAATTTGGTTAAAATTTCAGCCATCACTTTTATGCGGGATCTTCAATTTTTATTGGTTGGTTTGTGTCACAGGTATTGTACTGGAGGAATTAGGTGTGAAATGGCATCAGCCTATGTTAGATCTAAAGGTGCAGGCTTTGAGAATGTGTTTCAGGTTTAAATGGATTTCTATATTTCTTTTTTCTTCTTTTAATGATTATTACTAATAATGTTGTATCGAAATTAAATATGCTTTTTGAATGGATGAAATGTAGTTGATCCAATCAACTTGTACTAAATTGTATGTTTTATAAAGCAATTGATGATTTGTAGTCATTAAAGATGCATGAATGAGGACCCTTTGGTTATGAGTAATCGACAAGATTTCCATATTCACACAATCATTTTTCTTATATTTTCGTCCTTCAACCTTTTTTCTGTTCAAGGGACACGATAGAGTTAATGTATATATTTGCTTACTACTAATTTTCCCTCAACTGTAATTTTGTTCAAAAAGGAGGAAAGTGTCTGGATAAACTCCAGAATTATTTATTATTTATATTTTTCTTGAGGTTTCTAGGTGGACTTTTTTTTTGGGATAAGCTAACATAGCTAGTTAGATATACTATCACTTGCATTTAGTCATTATTTAAGATGTGAAAACAATTCTACTTAAATGCAGATATTTTATACATTGTCCCAAAGATCATCTAAAACAAAAGTTCTGTATGTTGACATTAAATGTGATGAAAGTTCCGTGTTAAAAGTAGAATGCTATCTTAAAGGATGTAATTAGCGTTATGTGGTTTGTTAAGACTTGGATGATATAGTAAGCATATATATGCTGATGTTTTATGAATTCCCATGTCTCATAAAAATAACAATATAAATTGAGTTGGCATAGGTCTCTATTTCTTGTCTCTTTGCACTGTGATTTAGCATATAGTTATTATGATAACATGGCCCTAAGGAAGTATAAATGATTCTCATGTAGATGATGAACTTTTTTAGTAACAATAGTTTTCTTGCAGTTATATGGTGGAATTCAACGATATCTAGAACAATTTCCAGATGGTGGCTTTTTCAAAGGAAAGAACTTTGTTTTTGACCACAGGTATTGTTTATGAGTTCCTGACATCTCAAGAGATTTAATTTCAAGAATGATGTTATTGAAAATCAGGTTGCCTTTTATACTTAACGAGTGAACTGTCAAATCAATTCTGTTAACCTACACTAAAATTAATCGGGCTCCATTCTCTGGATCCTATAGAAAAGTCTGATGCTCTTTTTGTTTTGTTTATTTCCCTTTTTCCTGTAGCACAGTGTATTCTTTTTTCTCCACCAGTGCTAAAAATATTTATTCTTGTTTTAGAGTTTAGACTAACTAAACATCATTGATAATTTTTGTCCTATTATAATAGACAAACTTGTCAGGTAGTGGTGTGTTACCAAAAGAAAATTTTGTATTTTACAATGACTTATAGAAGGAATTTGGTCTAATGTCACTTGGAACAAGGATACTTCCTATATGTGGAGCTCATATATGAGTTTGGCAGCCCATGTAAGTTACAGTATGGTGTGAATTGTGATAGTGCAAGGCTGCTGCCTGCCAAAAGCTTCTTAGCACGATCTTAAAAAGGAAGGGGTACAGGTTAGGGTTCCCCATTCGTATAACGATCAATCAGGAAGAGCAAAAGGTTATATATCACATAGTCGGATGTGTTGAGGTCCTTCTGCTTACGAGAGTGATGTTCTTTTGGAGAATAGATGATAAAATTGACTATGATATGACTTAATGAACTTGTTCTTGACTTATGTTCTTCCGAACACAACAAAATTGTAATCTTCTTTTTACAACGGTTTATTCACTTTCTCTTTCCTAAAACCTCGAAATCTCATCCGAAGTAGACACTGATTATAATAACGATAGGCCATGACTCTCCAGTAACTCAGAAAGCCTATTTTGCAGTCCACATTGCCGTGCAATACAAAAATGACGGAGAACAAACTTCTTTGTCCAATTTGAAAAGCAACACAAACCAGGAGGTAGAGCCTTTCAAGAACATGCTTATGCAATAAATCATTAGTTTTAGTTTATTATTTTATTGAAAATAAAAGACCAAACAAAAGCATTAACCTTTGAGGGAGATTTGGCTTTCCAAATAAAATAAGATAAAGGAAACATCCCCATCTAAAATATTAGTTTTGAAAGAAGAATTCTTTCTTTTCTGTTTTTCGCAAACTGCATGGCAATTGTATTCATTCTGTTAGGATTTGTTGAATTCAGTTTAGTTTGGTAACCATCATAATACTCTTGAAGAAAAAAGTGTGATACGGAAAAAAGCTAGTGAGAATGGTATGGTGAACTTTTTGTTATTTCTAGGTGGATGTGGTAATTCTTTAACTTACCCTCGTTGTTATTGTAGGGTTTCTGTTGGCAGTTCAGATGCAAATGTCTTGGGTTCCTGCCTTCTCTGTAAAACTCCATTTGATGATTATTCTGCTCGGAGTCGATGCAGTTACTGTAGAATGCTTGTGTTAGTTTGTGATAGTTGTCGGGTATGTGCTGATGATATTACTTCAATGCATAGTGAGGACAGCCTTTATCAGAAATATACTTTGTATGCTTATTTCTCTTAAATGTATAGGCATCAATGAACTTACCTTGCTATCTGATCCATATACCGACTGGCCCAACAACTTCAAAGTGGGATTTGGATGCCCATTAAAATGTTTTGGCCCAAGTTTTTAGTAGAGCGTGGTTGAGCCTCTTATGAGCCATTTTCTTATTCCCTCATATTCGATGAATATCACAAGAAAAGCTAAAAGTTAAGAGAGCAAAAGAGCATATAGCAAGTGAAAAGATCATTTGCAGTTCGTCTAACCATGCCTTTATCTATATCGTGTGGGGTGTCTGGTATGCATGTTTCACATTTGAAAGCATTTTTTTCCTTATATCTTTGGATACCAAACAAACTGGATTCCTAAATGTAAACCCACACCTGACACCTACTCTGTAACCCATGTTATATGGTTTAGAACAAATACTACTAGTTGCTTTATCCAATCTTTCTCATGAACAACACAAAATATTAGATGGATAGGCAATTTTGTAAGAAAAAGATGCACTGTTACAATCTTAGGTCGTAATGGATGAATTTCAGTTAAGAACTGAAAAAAATTGATAAGAAGAGAGAGTTTATGAGTAGAATTCTAGACTTAGAAGTGAGATCAGAAAAGAATAAGAAAAAATTAGGTTTGGGGAGAAACAGAATGAATTCCAGAAAATTATGTTACAATCAAAAATATCCAACTAACTCTCCATGCTACTAACTCAGTTATTTATAGGAAAGTAACAGACTCTTAAGTAACAACATCCACCATCTGACACGTCATCACAACTAACACACTACTGGACAACTATAGCATAACATGCACCCTCCTTTAAGTACATGGATTGACTACTGGTACATATAAAAAAATTACATGGAATGACACCTATTCATTGTATCTGTAATTTCTTAGATTTCAAGATAACTGCTTCTGAAATTTTTTACATGGTCTGGCAGGAAAAAAGTTGTGTATATGTTTGCGAGCTGTGCCATGAAAATGGCAAGAGTGTTGTGTTGCTTCCATCAATTGAAAATGAGAAGTTGCAGGAAACATCAACACCCCTCGAGTTAGAAGGTGTTCCTACAACGGATAATATGATATGTTCATCTCATTTCCCTATGAAGAATGGTAAGGTCTGTAAACTGCATCACTAATACAACTTTTACATCACTAATACACTTTTACCTTTTCTCCCTTCTCACATAAAGCTTCCTTTCCTGAATTTTAGCTCTTCTCTTTGATCTAACATCAAGTATAATGCCATTTCCTTGTTTTTGTCATTGACCCGTTCAATCTTGCAACAATTATTTGGTATGCCCATTTGGCTTCAAAACTTATTCACCAAAATTTGGTAAATTACTGAAAAAAAACATTAATCTGCCTTTGTCTAGGTGCAAAGACTTCGAGAAAACTGAGAATTTTATGCTTGCATGGGTTTCGGCAGAATGCTTCTAGTTTCAAAGGAAGATCGGCATCATTAACCAAGAAACTCAAAAACTTGGCTGAGCTTGTTTTTATCAATGCCCCCCATGAGCTGCCATTTATTTACCAACCTGGTCCAGCAGACCCAAATCTTAATCATGTCTCGGTTTCTGCAGAGCGAAGTTCACCACCACCAAAGAGGTGCAATAAAAAGTTTGCATGGTTGGTTGCTCCTACTTTCAACAAGAAAAGTGACTCTGATTGGAAAATAGCAGACGTTCCATTTGATTATCTGCAGTACCAGCAGCAAACTGAAGGGTTTGATGAATCACTTGGATATTTGAAAACAGTATTTTCTCAGGCAGGACCTTTTGATGGGATCTTGGGATTCTCACAAGGAGCAGCTATGGCTGCTTCAGTTAGCGCACTTCAACGGAGGCTAAAGGGTGAGATAGATTTTAGATTTGTGATTCTATGCTCGGGATTTGCTGTTAATTTATCAGATTATGAGCGAGGTTCAATCAATTGCCCCTCCCTCCATATTTTTGGCAATGAACAGGGTGATGACAGACAGATAGCAAGCCAAACCAGCAGAGACCTAGCATCTCTATTTGAAGAAGGTTGTTCTGTCACTATTGAACATGAATATGGTCATATAATACCTACACGGCCCCCATATATCGATGAGATCAAAAGTTTTCTTCAACGCTTTCTCTAATTTGGGGATTGGCACATCGACTCTAAGCTTGAAAAGTACATTACATTGAAACATAAAACGTCCGAGATTTTTCTGATCTTTGCTGTTCTATGAGACCATCTGCAGAAAGACATTTTATTATGTCCAAGACTGAAATAATGTGCCATATATTTGTCATGGTCTCAAGTTGTACTTTACAAATGTAGTCAGATGACAATTGTTTTATTTATTTATTTATTTTTAACTAGGGTTCCAATTTTTGTAGGGCATTGTATACAATCTTATTTGCTCACAATACTTGACACCTAATAAAGCCTTGTGTTTGGCTCTGTTGAGTGTTATAACTGATCCTCACTTGTGCATCTGCATTCTGCACAACTCATTAGACTCTGCGAATAAGCATGAGCCTTTTGATTGCAGGCTCATTAGTTTAATTCTGTTTTCCACCCACACAAAAAAAATAAAAAATAAAATTTTAAATGCACAGTATTTCAAAAAAATAAAGACCTTTTGTGAAGGGGAAAAAAGGATTATGGCTGTTATAATATTATAATTTTTTAAAAAAATGATTAGACACTGTCGGTTTGGTAGAAAATTCAGGTTTCCAGTATATAGTACTTAGTAGTAACTAGTTAAAAATCCCTTTCAAGATAAAAAAAATAAAATTTATTTGTGTATTTATTTGCTTTATTTAGAAATAAAAGATGACATGCAAAAATAATATAATTGAATATTTTTAAATAATTGTAAAAGGTTTGAATTTTTTTTATATATTAAGTATGCAATTTTTTTCGATGTTTACCCAAATATATTACTCCTCCCTACTCCGATTTCCACAAAAGAGTTTCATATTTCAATTATTTTGGTTTCACAACAAGAATTCTTTTTTAATTAGAAATAATATGAAATAATGTAATGCCCTTAAGTTTATTTTTACTATTTTATTACCATGTCATTAATACTCAATTAACAGTTTATTATTTTAAAGGTAAAATTAAATAAAAATATATTCTTACTATCTATAAATTTTTATTTTTTTTTGAAGCTGCAGTGTGATGATATTATGATGATGATACTGTGATAACATAATTTTCTTTTTTATTTTTGGAAAACATAACAAACAGAGAGAATAGAATGTGGAGATTCTAAATAGGAAGAAGAATCATCTGAAAAGGTTCATCAACAGGTCTAAAACCCTAAATTGAGAATTTAGATAATTCTGATACCTTGGGCTGGGATTATACACGTACATACAATACAATTACATATATATTGAAGAACGTAAACACGAACGGGAAGCAAAGAATGCAGATTCTCAGGGGAAAACTACTACAGAGAACCTCACTCAGATTATTCAATCTAGTTCGTATCTTTTCTCAAACATTTTTTCATGTTTTTGTCAAGTTTGTTGTATTTGTGTGGAGTAATGAATTGGGTACTTTTCTAATGAGTCTTTTTTTTCTTCAATTCGTATAATTTATTCGGAAGTTTGTTAAATTTCATTGTTAAAGTTTGATATTTTGATTGAATGAATGCTTGTTCCATTTCAAGTTTAAATCTTTGTATGTTTTTGAATTCAAGATTGTAAACTTTCTTATTTTTTTTAAATTTTTTTTATATCATTGATACTCTGTTGGTCTTGTTGAATTTTCATGAAGTACTGTTGTAGAAATTCCAGCATTGTCATATCGAGCTAACCCTTTATCGAATTGACGTAATGGAAGTTGCTTTTTTCTAATTGGCTTTTGTTTTTTCGGGCACTCAGGTCATGAATTTTTCCCCATTTTAGTGTTTTATTCATGATCTGGAGTCTATCACTCTCTTCGTGTCTCTGCCACACACTCTATCTGATTAATATCAAGCTAATATTTCATGAATTGGTAATCATAGGTAGCTGAAAGCCGTGCTTATTCTACGAAGAAGTTATGCGATGTCGGGCAGCCAACAGCTGCTACTCACCCTCATGTACTGCTACTGACACCTAATTGTTTCTTGTTTAAGGTAAATTTATTTTTACATTTACTTATGCCTTTGTTTGTGATTGTAGTTACTTAAAGAAGGGGAGATAACACCTGGCATTACGAGTGAAGAATATATTTCAAGAAGGAAGAGATTACTGGAACTTCTTCCGGAGAAGAGTTTAGCTATAATTGCAGCAGCCCCAGTAAAGATGATGAATGATGTTGTGCCTTATACTTTTAGACAGGATGCAGACTATTTGTATGTTACTGGTTGCCAACAACCTGGTGGCGTAGCAGTTCTAGGTCACGACTTTGGGTTATGCATGTTCATGCCAGAACCAAGCCCCCATGTATGTTCAAACTTGTATAATATCTGAAAATATTATCTAATATTTTTGTGGTGATAGCTCTGCTTGTGTAATATTGTTTGCATGAATTTACTAATAGTCTATAAAGTAAAACTATTGTTTAACTGAACTTGTTCCAATGCTAAAAAAGAGATTTTACTTTTCTCCCGACCCTTTTCTTTTATGAATATTAAGGTTACTGAGGACACACTTTGACATTACTTTTTTTAAAGAACAATTTTTTGTTTGTTGTTAATAAGATTTAACCTTTATACTTAGATATTGAAAAAGGAAAATCATTTCTAATTTTGACCTATGCAAACCTAATATTTATAAAAGAAAAAGTCAATAGAAAAGTAGAGTCCTCTTTTCGAGACAACGACAATATAATTTAAAATGTTATATGTAAAAACTAATTTTTCTTTCTCTTTTTTCCAATCAAATTCTCTATTCAATATACGTTTTGACCCTGAAATGAAAGTATTATACAAAATAAGTGAGGCCATGCATATATAGTTGTACAATAGAAACAACAGTTTGATATGTCACTGATTTTTGCGAAATGTATTTTAGGAAGTTACTTGGCAAGGTGAAATTGCTGGAGTTGATGCAGCTTTAGACACATTCAAGGCTGAAAAATCATATCCTGTGAGCAAATTAAACGAGGCAAGTTCTTTTCTTTTTCATTATTTATTTTTGTCTCTTTGGTGATGATAGAAACTGGAAGAACTGAATGAAGTTGCAATTATGCTTTGCGTGGGCCAAGGTAAATTACATTGATATCCCTCTAAGTTGTTTCAAGGGTAGTTTATAGAAAAGGAATAGACACGGTATAAGATGAAGGCAAATTGTTGTGCTCCTGGAGGAAGATTTTAGAATCCCATACTAATGATACCTACGATACTTAGAAACAACTCAACTAGTTTTAACTATATCTTCTTAGAAAGATTTTTGTAGCATACCACGTTCCGATTAAACATATTGTACAAACTAAACGATTCAAAAAAACCTACCCTTGTCGTACTCCGTACCACGAAAGTGACGTTTTCTGTTCTCAATTTCGTTCCACGTACTGCATCTAACCACGATTTAGGTAACATTTGCCTGGAATAATATTTAGTCAATCACCGTGGAAAAGGGCTTTTATAAAGTTGTGGAAAAAGTTGTTCATGGTGTACTAATTAATTGCAGCAACCAGGAAGAGTACAATTAGTTAAAGTTTTTGAACTTCCTTAACTTGACTTCTGTTTATTTACCGGTGGGAAAAAGTTCCAGCCTCAGTTTATACTCGGTATGGATCATTCAGCTTGTGTGCAGCCTTGACCAAGTCCTTCAACACGCACAGCTGGCCATTTGTAACTTGAAGAAACTCTACCTCCGTCATACAAAGATATGCCCCTCTGTTTTGGTGGCTTTTTGAAAAAAAAAAAAATTAGGATGTGCAGAAACATATTTATACACTATGTTATATCTATTTCTATAATTTCAATATGTTTATATTCCCTACGATAATACTTGTCTAATTATAAAACACACGCTTATTAAGAAAACTTTCTTTTCTCCAAATTACCCTTTGTCCCTTCTAACCCTATTAATTATCTATCATCTCTCCTAATTAATTATCTCACATTTTCCCCTCCTTTACTTTCTCTTAATATGGTTTTGAAGTTTCTCTTTTCCATCCCACATAATTTTCCCTTCTTGCTTTTCCGTGCGATCTTAATTATAGTTGTATTCTTATCCATTGAAAAGTAGAACAAATTAAGGAAGGGTAATATTGAAAAATAGGGCAAAAAATAGTATCAAAAAGGATACAGGACAATTAAAATGGGACAAATTAAGGTATTACATTTTCAACTATATGAAATACATGGTGAATATAATATATAAACATGTTATCGGCACGACTTAAAATTACATGCCAAAATACTAAAAATCAAAGGGGCACATCTTTGTAGGACATAGAGATTAAAGTTGCAAGTATTTTTAGATTCTTGTGCATCAATTGTTTTTGATCAAGATGTCTGGTACAGAATTCAGGACTGTATTTGTTCTATTCATTTGATCCTTTATTTAGCCAATTACAAAGGACGCAAAGAAAATGGATAAGCATTCATACCTTTTAATCAATATTGTCCATTTATTGTTCTATTATACATTTTTCAAATGGATACTTTATTATTTATAATTTCGTGGCAACCATGCAATAAAAAGAAATATGTTTAAACAGTTTTTGTGTGCAATATTATCATTATTTGACTTTCTGAACACAATTTGTTTTTTTTTTTTTGTTACATATTCAAATTAAATATCAGAGACAGATGTCATGCTCTTCCCAATTGCTAATTGCCGGACAAGATTTTTCCATGTTTTTAGATGAAGCTGTGTAATATCTAACATAAGTTAACAGTTAATTACAGCCTTATCGTTATCATGTTTGTTTTAAAATCAAACTTTATGATGTGGCCAGAGTTGTCCAGTGCCATCTGCTCACTGTCCTACTTTTTCTGTTGTGCTTCAGATCCTCCCAGACATGATTGGAAGTTCTTCCAAAGTATTCCATAATGTGAATACAGCTATACCAACTTATATGAACTTACAGGCCTTTCAAAAATTATCTTTGAGAGGCAAAGTAAAGGACCTCTCCATGTACACCCATGAAGCACGATGGGTTAAATCACCAGCTGAGCTTAAATTAATGCGAGACTCTGCTTCAATAGGTTGTCAGGTACTTGTTTAATTGCACTGTTGTCATATATAATTACTGGCACTAAATGGATACTTTGGATGTGCTTATCATGTGGTTTTCTTTTCCCATTTTTTAGAGATATTTGATGAATTCTTAAGTTTCTCTTTGATATTTATTGGTACTTTTTTGAAAGTAACTGAAGAAAACAGAAAATAAATGTATTTGTTCATAGGCAATTAACTTTTTCTATATCTGTTGATGTTACGCTTTATTCATGTTTACTGCTTAGAACTCACGAATTTTGTTTTCGTATTGAATAGGCTCTTTTACAGACAATGATATATTCGAAGACATTTCCTTATGAAAGCATGCTATCAGCTAAGGTTGAATATGAATGCAGAATGAGAGGTGCCCAAAGAATGGCGTAAGTTCCTCCTTTTATTGAGTTTTAAAAAAGTTTGTGGACACTCCCCCTTTCAATCCATTTTACGTGCTCTATTCTTTTGCTTGGATAGGAAGAATAAAATTTAATTCGTATCTGTTTTACCACGATATCCGAGCTAAAAGTTTACAAATGAATTTACATATATAGTGTCTGATCAGTAGTGGTTTTCTGCTTATTCATAGTATTTCTAGAGTAGGATAATGTGTACTATATAACAAATTTAATTTTCTTACTAAACTAGGTTCAACCCTGTGGTTGGTGGTGGGCCTAATGGTAGTGTTATACATTATTCCCGAAATGACCAGAAAGTGAGTTTGTTTATTTCAAGCCTTTAATCACTTTTCGTGTATGAATCACCATTACTATAAGTAGTCTAAAATTTGTATTGACAGGTCAAAGAGGGAGACCTTGTTTTGATGGATATAGGATGTGAAATGCATGGTTATGTTAGTGATCTCACTCGTACCTGGCCCCCCTGCGGCAGCTTTTCTTATGTTCATGTATGTCTTCTACTTTTTTGTTCCTTCTATTATCTTAATAATGATGGCAGTATGGCACCAAACAACAGTAAATGTTCTTTTTAAGCAACTTATCAAATAACAAAAAAAAAGTTCTTTTTAAGCAAAACTTTTACAGGAAAATGGACAAAATTTATTGAAATAAACTTTACTAGCTAACTTACATAGAACAATTCTACTAAGACAAAGACTAGAAAGAAGCAGTGATAGGAAGGGGCAACTGTTATTTCAGATGCTTGCCACTGTACTTATAGTATCACCATCCACATAGAGTGACCCCTAGAAATGTTGGGAATTATTAAAGAAAAAATCAAGGTGGGGAGGGGGAGTAAGAGAGAGATTAGTTGGTTTACAAACAATTTAATTCACTAGGCGTTGAACAAAAGGATGAGCACTAGTTCATTATCTATCTCAATCTTTAAATACAAAAACTTCCCCTCAAGTATGAAATATTAGACAAGTTAGTCCATTAAGTTTGAAGTGAGACAATTTAGTCCATCAAATTTAACTAAGACAATTTAGTCCGTTAAGTTTTAACTTAGACAACTTAGACCAATGTACAGAGTAAATTAACCAAGTTCGTTCAATCCCTTGGCAATAGTTGGTAACTAATTTACTCTTTTTAATTACATAATTAATGAAAAATTAATCAAAATTTAGCCAATTGACTCATTCAATAAATTATTATTTGTGTTATTATAATAAGCAATACATATAATAGGACTTGATTAATTAGATCAATTGTACAATTTGCATTTATATCATCTTAGAGATCTATTCTTTTCATTTCATACATAAAAGATTTTAATGAATTTGAAATTTTCAACCGTCCTCAATGTTCATCGTAATTGACATAATGTTGTTGCTTGTCCTTATTGCATTTGATATATATGTAATTCACCCCATGGTTGGGAACTAATTATTGGCTCTGTCTAATTAGAAAGAAAATGAAATGCGGCTATGCTTTGATTTGCAAAGTGGATAGCAAAGCAGTTTGAACCAAGCAGCATTTTTCTTTTTTATTGAGAACATTTCATGTTGATTTTGCAATTTAATTTTTAGAAGGATGAAACATCTTATGAAATAAATTTATCTTCCATATTCATTACTCGTTAAAGGAAATAAGTTTGAACAATAATATCATATTTACCACCGGTTGCTTAGGGAATTAACAAACTTGGTTAATTTACTTTGTATATTGGACTAAATTGCATGTCCAAGTTAAAATTTAATGGACTAAATTGTCTTTTAGTTAAAACTTAATGGACTGAATTGGTCACTTCAAACTATATGGACTAATTTGTCTAATTTTCCATACTTGAGGGGGAGTTTTTATATTTAAAGGCTATCTTAAACATATCTAGTGTATACCTGGTTTTTTCTTTTGGGCGACTTTCCATACACAACATTTTGCAGGGACACTAGGTAAATCAAATCCTTGCCTCCAACCCGCAAGGGGAAGTAATTAGTGCTTTCTTGATAACAAGTTAAAGTTGAACTAAACATTCTCAAAAAATTCTTAGAATAATTGGATGAAGTATCACCAATTGATGAAATTGCATTTTATGATTAACCGTTTTACAATTAAAATTTGTGTATGAGAATGGCTTGTGCCTGTCATGTTGAAAATTTTGATATTTAGCCAGGAGAAACTTTGAAGGTCACTCAAAAATATTTAAGTTAGCAGAGTATTTTTTATTTATGTTCGAAGATATCTACCTTATAGCTTACCCTAACAACTAAAGGTCAGCGATGATTAGTTAATAATTATAAAATCAAATTTCCAAGTTACGTGTGGATAACAACTGCCTAATCCCCAGGTATCTCATCAACTAAACAAACCCATAATCATAGTTGTCAAATTGTGAATCGTATTGTGTATCGAAAATTCCCATATCGTGTTTCATGTCTCGTATCGTGAATTGTCTATATGATATGGAAAACGAAATTAAAAATGTGATAATATATATTTAAATATATAAAGCACACAAGTATTGGACAATCAAGCATATTAGATCGACTATATGTAAAAGTAGCCAAGTAAATTTATTGGACAATCAAGCATATTACTTTTGCATTTTACTCTTTCACCACCCACCACCACCATTACTAGTCACCACCACCACCACAACCACTCTCTATCATTATCCCAAACTATAGTTATTTTTACATTTGGTCCCCTAACTATTTTTTTCGTGTTTTGTCCTCCTTGTATCTGTTTTTCATGTTAGTCACCAAATTATAATTGTTTTTCAAGTTTAATCCTCAAAGTATAATCATTGTTCAAGTTTAGTCCCCTTTAATTGCTCTATTTTTGTGAGGTAGGAATGAGGTTGCAGAAATTATAAAGTTTGAGGATGAAATACGCAACAAAAATAGTTAGAGGACTAAATTAGCTATAGTTTGGGGACTATTTACGGAATTATTATTATTATTATTAGACAAGTACCCACTTTCAAACTAGCAACCACTCCCTTTCCTTTCGAGCTTGAGCTCGATCCTTTGGCGTCTCTCGCACCTATTCCGTATTATGCGCCTTTTGCACCTTTTGAACATTTTGAATCTTTTGAACCTCGAAAGTCTTTCAGATCTCTGTCTTTCGAACTTTCACTACCTTACCAATCTTTAGAAGCTTCAAGTTGTCTATATACATCCTAATGGTGAGATATGTTTTTGTATATCAAGGAGATCCATTTCGTTGTTGTACCAATGTTTACAATAACTAAAAAACAAATCAAATTTGATCGATTCAGAAAACATTTGAGCGATTAAAATGATGACCTTTGCAACTTTTTCTTCATCATTGGATTGTACGAGATCGAATATAGCACTGTCCAATTTAACATTGTTGGCATGCGTGTCTTGTCTTCTCCAATCAGATCTAGAATATGGTTACCAAAAAATGCTAAATTGGTAGCAAATTGCATTTTGGTACAAACATTTCAAAACATGGTACACTTCCATTCCAGAACAACTTTGGCGATTAAAAAAAAAATTCCTCTACTTACTTGAGCTTCTATTGCACGAGAATGATTAGAACTTTACTTTATGATTTATATATAAGGAGCATCCTTTTATATGGTCTTTGGGTCATACAAACAATGGTTAAGAACAATGGTTAAGATCAAATCTAATGGAAGGTTATGATAGACGATCTAGAATCAGTCTCAAATATATCAATAATATTTACAAAGTATTGTCACATGAATAAATCTAGAATACTATATTAAAAACCTTAATACATAAAAGAAGATTCTAGGGATTGTCATATACAGTATTCTAAAAATCCCCGCCTAGGCCCCGCCTAGGCGCTAGGCCCCCCCTTGAGGCCCCGCCTAGGCGCTAGGCCCCCCCTTGGCGTCCCGCCTAGGCGCTAGGCCCCCCCTTGGCGTCCCGCCTAGGCGCTAGGCCCCCCCTTGGCGTCACGCCTAGGCGCTAGGCCCCCCCTTGGCGTCACGCCTAGGCGCTAGGCCCCCCCTGACGCCTCGCCTAGGCCCAAGGCAGCAAAAACATCCCTCTAGGAGATTAGGTGGGACTAAGCGGGGCCTAGGCGGAGAAATTAGGCCCCTAAGCGTGGCCTAAGCGGAGAAATTAGGGCTGCAATTGTTTTTTTATTTTTATTTTTATTTTAATAACTAAACTACAAAATAACGTTGTGGGTCATTATCTTGAAGGAGTATGAGTGTGAGTCCGATGGGGACATTATCTTGGAGGGATATGGAGATGAGGACTATTACTTTGTATTTTTGATTATTTGTTTGTGTTTAAACTTTAAACAATTGCATATTTGTATTTGAACTTTGAAATTGGCAATATGAATATTTGTTTGAACTTTAAGCAAAAGCCTTTATTATAGATTGTTTTGCTTTATATTATTTTTCCCACTCGTAGGACGACTTCATCCTTGTTCAACTTTCTACTTCTGCTTAGTGACAACATTGTAAACTATCTAAAAAGTACTACTTGTTGTAAGATTTATTATTTTATAATTTTTAATGATTTGTTCGGATAAATGTAAGATAAATATTAAAATTGACTTAAAATAAAATTCCCGCCTAGGCGCTAGGCCTCCTCCGGCCGCCTGCCTCTCGCCTAGCGCCTTTTAGAACCTCGGTCATATATAAAACAGTTATTCCTTGATTATCCGGTCGTCATTCTTCCATATTTATGTTTGAACATCTTTTTATCAACCATTTTACTCTACATCCTATCAAATTGTACTCTAAATCCTGTAAACATGGCGGGAGTCCAAATGTTTCAAAGTTACGAGTCTGAACCTACTTTGTTTATACTCCCTCGGCCAAAGTTATCCATAGTGGACCCCACTTAAGTGCACTAATGAGTCTTTTGGAGGTTAACATAGTCCTTTTAGCACATTTTACACTTTGAGTTCTGTTCTTATGTTGTATTTTCGTTGACTAATTTTTTTTGTACTGGTCTCTTTTGGTGGATGGAGAGAGTATCTGTTATCTTAAATATTATATTGATGCTGCATATGACATTAGAAAGGATGTGATATACAACTGGGATGTGTATATTTCAGGTAGAACTTTATGATCTTATTTTAGAGACAAATAAGGAATGTGTGAAGCTTTGCAAACCTGGCACAAGCCTTCGGGATATACACAACTTCTCGGTATGATTATAACCATAATCCATGTTTATATTATTGTTTTCTTTGGATGGTTTTGGAATTAAATTTTTTAACTAGACATTTATTATTCAGCATCTTATTTTTCATTCTTTTACTCAAATAACGATGTAGTTGGATTCCTTAAAAAGGTTTGAGTACAGAACCAGCCAAGTGTAAATTTCCTTTTCACAATTTCATCAGTAGAAAATTAAAGAATGGACGTGTTCCTATATACTTGGTAACTATATCCAGGGAACTTTCGTGAATGTTCACATTATTGTTTGTTCTTATAATACTTAGTCTGCAGTGCTATCTCAACATCTTTTGTTATTCCATAAGAATGCATTATCGTCATGGTAGTGACATAACATTTATCGAATTGCCACAAGCTTGCGAAATTTATTACTATAAGAGCACCAGGTGTGTAGGACCTATTTGTTTCTTTGTCCAATGTTGGATGATTTATGGTTGATGTAGTACTGCCATAAGGTCTCTCTGAATGTTTCAGTAACTTGCCATGCACACTCATTATCTAGTGGTTGCATATTTACTTTTTTGATTCGTCATTATATATTAAACAAGACCGCCAAAATGGATGGGCTCGTATGTACAGTATATTATTGGCACAAGGAGTAATAAGAAGACCTCCAAATGCCTCAAAAGGGAAAACACAAAAGAAACCCTACACCCCATAAAACCAAACACTCCAGTAGCACCCCTTAAATTCTGATCACATATCATAATGTTGGCATAAGATCTGCTCATAAAGTCTATTTTTCTCTTTCTTATACGGAAACAAGTTAAGAGTATTTGTTGGCACTTTATGCCTTTGTTCAGGTCATTAATGTAATAATATTTTAGGTGCTTTTACTTCTTAGATATTGTTGATCAGTTGTTGGAACAATTACTAAAGGGATGCATACTCTTTGCACATGAATTATCCTCTGTTACCTTTGTTTCTATTTCATCAACGTATGATAAGTTCTTACTTTGTACAAATGACCCATGTTAGTTGTTGCAATAATTTCTTTATTCTTGTTGGCACTTCATGACTTCTTGGTTGACCAATGATAATTGTCCTGCATCTGAGATACTTCTTTTACTTAGTGGTGGTAATACTTGCTAACTTTGAATATTGATCACAACCCCCAATAGTATGACCAAAGTTTTTGCTTGGATAACTTATGCTTTCCAAGAGCTATAGTTCATCTGGAAAGACAGGTTTGTCACCATGGAGGAACCCACCCACCACGAAATTTCAGAAAGATCTCTTTCGTGGAAGATCGAATTTGGAAAGAAAAAAAAAGAGAGAGAGAGAGAGAGAGAAAAAAAAAAACTTGTCTGATCACTCTAAGTTTCCTTTAGTTTGTCTTCACCAACTAAGAAGTAGTTTGATTCTTGAAAAATGTTTCGCTACAAATACAAATATATTAACTTTATGATGCTACATGACATAGGTTGATAAGCTTCGGAAAGGTTTGAAGGAGATTGGTATACTGAAAAATGATCGTGATAATCGGTACCATCAGCTGAACCCAACCAGTATAGGTAATTACTACAATTATATGATCTATAATTCTTCATTTTAGAATTTCAGGTGGATTTCGGCATCCACAAAAACAGGCTCAGCCTATAGTTGTTTAAGCGTGTTAGTTCCCAATATAAAATCTATTACTCCCTCCGTCCCAAATTAATTGCTCAATTTTGACCATTTTAAGTCAAATTGACTATTTTTAGAATTAATAATTAAGCATATATAAATGTATTTTTAAAATTATAAAAATTGGAGTTAGTAATAAATTGTATATACTTTCTTTTGGTTATAATCTCTTTACCTATATTTTAGCAAAAATAGTAAAAAAATTAGTTCTAAAAATAGTCAATTTGACTTAAAATGGTCAAAATTGAGCAATTAATTTGGGACGGAGGGAGTAGTAATCTTAGAGCTGAATCAACCTGGTATTGTTCTCTGTTATGTACAGGTCACTATCTAGGAATGGATGTTCATGATTGCTCTACGATCACTTATGACCGCATTCTGAAGCCAGGTGTTGTAAGTTATCTACCTGACTGATGCACATCTTGACTCAACTTGGTAACTGTGATGTTGATATGTTTCACCTATCTTCCAAAACTTTCTGGTTTATTGTTTTTGATATTTTGTCATTGATTGCATAAATTCTTCTGGATGGTCATTCTTTGGAAGTTTTAAATTGGGAAAACTGGGAGGCACTGCTATTAAAGCCCTTTTAAAAGTGGGATGGAGAGAGTATATGTATCTAAGTTTTCTTTATTTAGTAATTGCAGTGTTACCAAGAAACACTAATGTTGTAGCTAATTGCTTTTTGTTACGAACGTTCCTAAACATGGGATACTTATATTCCAAAATACATCTTTTTTCTATTTTATTTCTTGCATCTTTACATGATTATATGTAAATTTCGGTGAACAAAAAGCTGGAAAACAATTCTTCCTAAATGAACATTGAACTACAATAGCTCACATTTGTAGATTAATTTAATGTAAGATGCTACTATTCCTCAATACATATGTTTCCAAGAAATTGGATATTTTATTTACTATAATTTACATTCCAAGAGAACATCTAGAAACAACTCAAAAGGTTCTAGGGAAAATCTCAAAATCAAGTATATACACATCCATTTGCAGATCTATCATGTTCTAATTTTTCAATCCCACTCTCGTGTATTTCCCAGTTTCGCATAGTTGTTCCAATTCAAAATAATTGGGAAAATACAACCCCGATGAGTTAACCGTGTGACCCTTTTACAGGACCTCTTAATTCCAAATAAAAGGTCTTGAAAAAAGTCATGCGGACGGCACATGGGTCATTTTCTCCCAATTAATTTCAAATAGGAACAACATTACAAGATATGAAGATAGGGAGGAAGGTGAGTGCAAAAAATTTGAAACATGATGGGTATATACTTGAGGGGATAACTTTGAAGTTTGCCCAAAGTTTTTTGACTAAATATTTTAAGAAAGCCACCCCTCACATACAGCATCCCAGTTATGTGAACCAAAACAATCCGCATTCTAGGTGACATTGGATAGTAATAATAAATTTTTGGGGTTCTACAAAGTACAAACTCCTAAAGTTGTTAGTATGAAAAATTTCAGCAGTCCGATGGAGGGGGACATTGAGATTTAAACACCGTAATCTTAAAAAATATGGCTATGGAAGTACCAAAGTTCTGTTAAATCTCTGCAGCACATTTTATGTTCTTTGCTATTGGTTAACTTTTCTTGCAAAATTGTATTGCAGGTAATAACAATTGAACCTGGCGTTTACATCCCATCAGATTTTGATGGTCCAGAGAGGTATATGGTGTTATTTCAATTTTTTATTTCATGTTAACTTGCATCATTCAGAAGTGGAATATTTGATGGTCCAATTTTAGGTTTATCATGCCATTTATTTCTTTAAACAAGCAAAAGAAATTTTCTTAGTGTTGAATCTTCATTTACGATAGTCCTATGAAACAATCCTTTGCATCAAACCTATACAGAGGAATAACTTTCATCACCTTGAACTTTTTTGATTAGTATGTTACCCATCCACCACATTATTTTAATAAATTCATGCTTGCCTTTGGAAATCTTATTCTTGTTTTTGTGATTAGAGTTCCTTCAGCAAATATATATTTCCAATCTAATTGTTTAACACTTTTTCAGCTAATTTCGTTTTTCTTTTTTTTTACTACTGTATTTTTATTTTTATTTTGCTAAGTTACTACTGTATTTTTCCCTTATGGTTTTCATTTGAATCTCTGCTAAAAACAAAGGAGCTTCCTTTCTCCAACTCTAAATGGCACGCTTTGTTTTTTGTTTTATTTGTATGAAGTCGGATCTTTTTGGTCCTTACTATGCTACATCCTCCCTGTTGATATGATGATACAATAGGGCCTGCATCTCCCTTCGCTTTGTGAATTTTTCACTTTAGGACGACTTTAACTCAAACATTGAGCAAATATAATGCAGGTATCGAGGCATTGGAATGAGGATTGAGGATGAAGTCCTCATTACTGAATCAGGTTATGAGGTACATTTTCCAACAAAAAGTTTACATGTGCTCTTAGAAATTGTCAGAGTTTGCACCACGATTTTATACTCCCTCTGTTCCTTTTTTTTCGTACGTTGTTTGTAAATTTCAAGGAAGCATCTTAGTTTCTCATAATATCCCTACATTAAATACTAATTTATTTTTCTTTCATCTTTCCAATAAATTTTATAAGGGTAATATTGAGATTTTATATCCAATTTGATCAGCCAAACAATATAAGTTACATTATTAGTCTCTGTTTTTTTCTAAAACGTTAGTTAAAAAGGAACGAAGGGAGTGTCATCGTAACTCCTTGATTTAATGACACTGCTTGAGGCATTTTCATATTGTCTAGTAGTCTTTCCTTGATAGCATATGCTCATATGATAACAGGTCCTCACTGGGTCATTGCCGAAAGAAATCAACCATATAGAATCTTTGCTAAACGACTACAGTCATGGAATCGGGGCTGAGAATTCTAAAATCATGCAGGCTGCTTCCAGTTAGTTTGGATCCTCGGAATTCTCAATATCGAAGACAGTCGTGGAAGACAAAACCGCGATATAATCATTCTATTTCATTACCTACAACTTACACAATTTATTTCTATGTAAAATTAGATATGTAGTGTATTCATGTCGCATTAGATTGTATACTAATTCTTGAAGAGGACAATTTTTCAAGATCCCATTCTTCCAATTATTATTTTTTAATTTTTTGTTGATTTTTTCTCTTGTTACTGTAATTCCCAATAAATAAATAAATAATCCAGCTGTTTAAGTGCACCATTGATGGCATGTAAATTGTCAGTTATAAGGTATGTGTGCTTTTTCTGACTCCTCTCATACTCCCTCACTTTCGCAAAAATTGATAAAAAAGAGTCCCGTTTACAAAATTTATAATTATTAAGAATATATTTTTGGCGCCATATATACTTTTAAAAATAATAAATAGTTTAGTGGTGGTGGTTTGATATTATGGTAATAAAATTATTGTAACTTAGAACATTACTCAGGACAAAGTTTCTGGTCAGCCAAAAAGGGGCCAAATATTGTGTGGACCGACCTAATAAAAGTAATACCATGGCTACCCGGTTGGAGACTTGGAGAGGTCTTTGATTTGACATTAATTATTAGGTTAGGCAGTTAAACTTACATAATTGTTTTTACTATTCTTTGAAAGCTCAATAGGGTTTATGTACAGATAACCTAACCATTTCTTTCACAATCTAATTTACATTTTGCTTACCTTTGGTTATGTTCCTTCTTCTTCTATTCCCGTCTTGTCACAATAATGAATAAATATTTAATAAAAACATATTACAGTGCAACGCTGTGTCTATAATAATACTGACTTATCAATTTTTCACTTCAAGATCTTCACTATTAGGACTATTTTAGCTAAGGCAAAAAATAATTTAACAAGAGCCTTACACTATATTACGATAAATTTACGTCGAATTACAATTACGAATCTTAAGTCGCGGTCATGTCTCACCCCCCCCCCCTTCCCCCTATAGTGACCGGTTCCATCTTTTTCCTGAATTTTATCAGTTCTAGGCTCAAGTGCCTGTACATCCATCTTCATTCCAAAAGTGATGCAAATTATAAGATTTCACTTATTACACATCTCTTTAAAAAAATAATCACTAATACATATTCACTTAACTGACATTAAAAAGTCGACGTAAACATTTGTAATATATGAGTATCATTTTTCATTTATTAACAATAATAAAATCACTATAGCCATAAATCCAAAAAGGTTTTAACTTAATAGGATTAGGATTTATTTTGTTTTCTTTCTTTTTTATCTTTCTTGGGAGAAAGGACAATGCCCAACTAGATTAGTCTCAATTCAATGTGTATACGAAATAAAATTAAAGATATCAAGTCCCATTACAAGAAGGTGGGAAACAACAATTAAGTCGAGCATTAAATTATGGCTACCACTTAGTTGAAAAAAGCATGTACTTCTACTTTTATTTTCATTTTCATTTTCATTGGGTAGTTGACCGACTTCCCTAGTTGAGTACTCCATTATTTGTGGAAAAGGAAGGACTTACTCAATATCTGTCGCCTTATCATTCATCTCCTATTCTATTTCTGTGATTCTGTCACCTTATTATTCATGTCATTGTTTGGTTCCATATCTTTTCACATCAACAGGAACTTATCCTCCATAATAAATGTCACATAAACTGACTTGATATTGATGAGCCAATTTTTCCCAAAGTTAGATATTATGGACCAAGTATCCTTGGTCATGTGCATTTCTAACCTAATTTTTTTGATATATATTTAATGATATAAATACTTATTTCGTCCTATAATAAAAAAAATCAAAAAAATAGTTTATTTTTTACTACTAATCGTATAAAATGACCCAACATTCTTAAATTTGTCATTACAGATTCATAATTAGATCACACTATTAGGTATTAATTTAGTTTTAGGGATATACGTCAAATAAAAATAAAACCTTAATATGTACGAATTTTGTAAAAGAGACTTTTTTTTGTAGAACGTTAGTATTACTTTTAACAATGACACTAACCAGACAATTATTTGTGATAAATATTAAGATTGCTAAAAAAATATATTATTTTGTATATTAAGAAAAATTAAGTAGAAGGTATCATGCAGAGGAACCTGCAGATCCAATTATTTTATTTATTAACTGTATTACTAAATTGCTAGTACTCTACAAAGTTAATTTCATATGATCTTTGGTAGATTACTCAGAACTGCAGTAGATTACTCAGAAAATGGCTTAGGCTAGGATTTGACATGAATCGCAACAGAGGGAAAGAAATTGGTTAGGGCTAGGATTCGACAAGAATCGCTGCAGAGGGAAAGTATTCTGATATTCGTCCGCTTCAATTAATAGCGGATGTGCTATATAATTTGGTTCTTGACTAGGATTAATCAGGAGTAGTAAACTAGTAATGTAATTGGTCCGTCTGTTACTATTAGTAGCGGACATGTAATTATCAAATTTAATCTTATCCTTTGGATCTTATAATAATAGTATATGCTAATTTTTGGTCTATAACAACTATTTGCTATGGATCATCTCTATATATATATATGGGGACTGATCTATAGCCAATATTGTAAGGATAAGGTTATTCTTACAACACATCGTGACCGTTCATCCAATGATTGAACGGTTAAATAGACTCTCTATCCGCAGTTTAATCTTCAGTATATTACAGTTTAATACTGCGGACGAGATAGATGTCCAAAATACCCCTCATATGTCCTTAGTTATAAGTCCTCCATCCGCAGAATTAAATTACGGACCTAGGCATAAATAAATAAAAAATAAAATTGGCATTCACAATATTAAATTGCGGAGCCTGAAAAATTTAAAAAAAAATAAAATTGACATCCGTAGTATTAAACTGTGGAGCCTGTAATTTCTCTGTGTCCCATGTGTGAAAGCCTAGATTTATCCCACCAACTCCTTTCTCTCTCACCATTTCTCTCCATATGTGAAGCATGTGAAGGCAACAATTTATACCTTTACCTTTTATGTCATCGGTCTAGTCAAACCCATCTCTTCAACCATGGTGAAATTGTATCCCACAATTAAAAGAAAATTTTAAAGGAATCAAAATCAAAGGAGCCCAACAACAATATGGAATATTTATAACTTATAGTTACAATATATACATACACACAAATATATGTAGAGAGATATATACAGATATATAGATATACACTTCTCTTTTCTCCTTTTCCAAACTTTCTGCAACTAGATCTATTTATTAGAAATGAAGAACAATATTTGTTTTTAGTTTAGACATAATTCAATTAAACCAAATTATTTTTATGAGAATTCCCCTAAAATTAATGTGAATTTGATGATGAAATAGTGAGATAGAATGAGAAAGCGGAGAGAGATGAAAGGCAGGAAAATGACTTACTGACTTGAAATCGGTAAGTATTTTTCCAAATTTAAGGGGATGTTTTCTAAAAGATTGAGATGAAATTGAAAATTGTGTATTTCTTGTGTTGGGAGATAAAGTATTTTAGAGTGAGAAATTAGATTAAAGATGGGGGGAATTGAAACGTTGTAACTATTGAAGCAAGTAGACTATAGGAAAAAGAAGAAGACAAAAAAAAACGAGATAGAGAAAGAAATGGTGAAAGAGTCGTCCGCAATTTACTGCGGACGGGAGTAATTACAAAAATATCAATTAAAGTGTATTTTATTGTCCGCACAGTTAGGACTGTGCATTCGGTTATAACCGAACCGAATAGCTTATTCGGTTATAACCGAATACCGAACCGAATTAATTTTTGTTATCCGAAATACTATCCGAATTAACAAATATCCGAATTACCGAAAATCGAATAACCGAATTTACTATTCGGTTATTCGGATAATAACTGAAATTAAGGTCTATATTTCTCCAACAAAGAAAAGTCATTTCAAATTTCCAATACAAGTGTTTCCAATCATAAAATTTTATCAATAAATATTTTTTTTTTTTTTTCTTATTCGGTTATTCGGTTAACCGAATAACAAAATTTTTAAAACCAAACCCGAACCCGAAAACCGTATATTAAATCGGATATAACCGAATTTTAAAAACTAACCGAATAACCGAAAAAATTCGGTTAAAAAAATTCGGTTCGGTTCGGTTTTTCGGTTATAACCGATTTTTGCTCACTCCTACGCACAGTTAAAGTGCGGATAAGAATATTATAAAAATGCCATTAATTTTAATATTATGATAATATACTGAATATTTTAAAACTTACCGTCTGCACTATTAAAGTGCGGATTTTGAAGGGTGTTTTGATAATTTTTGAATTCGCACTTTACTTACGTGGACTCCGCAGTATTAAACTGGGGATGGGGAATAATTTTCACCGTCGAATCTGCGATTGGACGGTCACGATTTGTTGTAAAGATGAACTTAAATTAAATTTACAACGTTGGCTATGGATCAATCCTAGATATATATATATATATATATATATATATATATATATATATATATATATATATATATATATGCCCCTTTGTGTTGATTTTGTTTATTTTATTTTATTTTTAAAAAAAAGAGTCAGTAGACAATCAAATTATCTATATTGATGCATTTTGATCAAAAACTCAAGTTGTTATGATGTTTATTACGACTGCACCTTATACCACAATTACTGCATTTTGAATAAAATGTTAAGATTTATTTTTATCAAGTGGCATTCAAAATATGTAATGCGTTGTTATTATTGCTTCTTATAGCAACAAATTAAAAATAATTAAATTATATCGTAAGTTGTCAAATTTTATGAGAAGAGTCTTTCTACATATTATGATAATTTGTGTTGAATTATAATTGCAAAACATATCAAAACATAACATTAGATAGAATTATAAAAATACCTCATGTACTACACATATCTCTAAAAAAAAATTACCACTAATATTTATTCACGAAAATTACAATTAAAAAGTCGACGTAAACTTTCGCAATATATATCATTTTCCTCGTAATAATAAGATTTTAACCAAAACCTATCTCCTTTTGGTTCAAAAATAATTTACAATATAATAATGGGTCCTCTTAACATGTGCCCTAAGGGCACATGTTAAACACACAATCAAGAGTATATTCCCTTGAACTATGTGCATATTCTCTTGAACTTGGTGCAAATACAGAAATCAAGAAAATATGCACATAATTTAAGAAAATATATCTTTGAACTGTGTGTTTAGCATGTGTCCTTAGGGCACATGTTAAGAAATTCCTATAATAATATGAACTGAATATCATATTAACTATATATTTCCTTTTTGAACATGTGAAATGATCCAATCTTGATTTTGACTTCTATCTAAATCAAAGGATCATCTACCATCAAAGGAGTTGAAAATTTTCAAAATCTAGAAAAATGTTCTGGAACATGCTATTGATTCTTTGTCAAAGGTAAGCAATAAATTTGGTGGCACACAAGCATAGCATTCATTCAAATTTCACCAAATGGAGGTGATAATGAATTCTATTTTATTTTTTTACTTTTTTGGCTCCAATGGAAGATTATTCAGTTCCTTCTTTTTATTTGTCTTTTTTTTTTTTTTTAAAAAAAAGGAAATTTGTTTTTGTTTATATTTCAGGTTAGAATTAGTTACTTATTTTTTCATGTTATCTTTAATAATTAAATAATAATTTATTTCTCTCTCACGATTTCAATAATTTTAAAAGGATAATATTGTAATTTTTATAACTAACTTAATCAATAAGGCAATACATTAATTCATTTCTTAATCTATATACTTACTCCTAAATTATCAATTAAAAGAAAACAGATAAAATCAAATATAATAATCTAGTGATAAAAGTCTATCCTACATGATGAAAAAGACCCTAACTCCCTTCTTGATCCCTTTCACAGCTCCCCATATAAGCCCTTAAGAATGTATCCCCATAATTATGAAAATATAATAGTATAGGTTAAAAAAAAAGGATAAGAAATTTATCAGAGCAACACAGTAAAAATTGATAATAACATAGATAAAATTATGGGCACAAGATAAATAATTTATTTTGGACAAATTTGCCCCTCATCATTAAAATATTGTGTGTCCACACCACAATTACCATAATCACAACTCACAAGGAAAGATTTATTCAAACTAAATTAATGTCATGGCCCATAATTTTAGTAACACAAATGGTAAATAGAAAATACATTTTTAAAAGTTGATTATGAGGTTGACCACATGGGTCACCTCTCCTACACTAATTGGGTAACCTTCCCAACCACATTGCACATGAGATGCGAAAGCACTTGCTACTCATTTCAACTACCCTCTTTAATTATTCAACTGTTTTCATTGCTTATTTATGTTCCAAATCTCCCCCGCCCCTCCCCCCCCCCCCCCTCCCCCTCCTCTTGCTCCATATTACAATTTTGCCTCTCATAATACTAGTAGGTGTCCAAACTCCTAGATGTCTTTATTTGTATGCGGTGGAAGAAGATGGGAGGCAGAATGATTCATTTAATCCGTCCAAACTCCACGTCATTACTTCTCACATCAATTAAGTACTCTACTAAATTATTCACATAAGAAATCGTACAAAAATAATTATAAAATAAAATTTATATAAAGATTAAAATGAAATTAAAGTAAAAGTACAAAGTTAAATTGATCGTTTCGCCGAAAATGGGATGAAAAAAATGAAGGGATGGAAAAAAAAATTCCTCCTTTTTGTTATTTTTAGGAAATTGATATTTTTATAAATAAAATCTTATATTTTTATAAGATATCTCTATGAGTATGAAGTTTATTTATTATTTATATGACAAAAATTTAAAAAAATTATTATTTTCACTTATAAAAATATCAATTATTAATTTTTATTCTTTCGCTTCTTCGTCCCTCGTACCAAAGAGACAATAAATTAGAGAGAGATAGCTACAGCTCCCAACTAAATTTCAAACTCACCAACAATTATTAAAACTGAAATGACACTGCAGCACTAACTTATCAAGATCAATAAGTCTACAGCGACCGGTCAGAATTTTTTTTTGTTTTTTCTATGTTTTTTTCTTTTGACTTCTAAAAAATTTATAAGATTTATTAGAATTAAAATTTTAAAAAAAAAATAGTGATTTAGGTGTAATTTGGATATATATATATATAAAATAGTGTTGTATTATTAAAACTGAAATGACACTGCAGCACTAACTTATCCAGATCAATAAGTCTACGGCGACCGCCGTCTGGCAATCGGTCGGAATTTTTTTTTGTTTTTTTATTTTTTTTCTCTTGACTCTCAAAAACTTTATAAGATTTATTGGAACTAAAATTTAAAAAAAAAACAGTGATTTAGGTGTAAATTACTGTTTTGTATATGTATCTAAATTATACCTAAATCACTGTATTTTTTTATAATTTTAGTTCCAATAAATCTTATAAAGTTTTTGAGAGTCAAGAGAAAAAAAATAAAAAAAACAAAAAAAAAAAGTGTCGACCGGTCGCTAGACGCGGGTCTCCGTAGAAAGACAAGCAACTTAGAATTAATTAATACGATACTCCTTCCATAGATTTCATAACCCCTCTTCTACTAAAGAATAAAACTAAAAAAAATTAAAAAATTCGCAAAAAAGTCCTATTTTTAGAATACTAGTATAAAAAATACTTTTATTCTAGAACGACAATTGCCTTCTTACAGACAATCTTTAAAAAAAAATAAAAAAATAAAAATAAAATAATAATAATAATAATAATTTTTATATCAATATAGTTTTTTCAACTAAGATACAGGTCTCACATCTTCACATCAGATATCAAGTCCTTGGTTTACCCCGTTGGAAGTCAATTAATTTTGAGTTAAATAATTTAACTTGGCATCAGATCAAGCACGTTAAGTTATAAAATCCCACGCCAAAAAAGTCTTAAATATAATCTCAAGTAATCCACCAATAATTATTTAATTTTGATTTGGATATTTCAAAGTCTTGCAAAGGACTCTACTAGGCCTCTTAATGGGTCAAATCAGAACAAATTATGTTCTGATCTAATATGATCCACCAAGTGTGATAATAGATCAATAATCTGATTCATTATGTTATGGATTATTGATCTAATCCATGATCCGCTTGATCCAATAATACGGATCATGATTTAAATCAATTCATTTAAAAAAAATATTATTTGTACAATTATATTTTCTATAAAATGCTATTATCAATAAATTATGTGAACTTATGAAATAATATCACTTAATCTCTCTAAATTTTTTACTTTCTTACTTTAATTTTTTTGAACTTTCCCGCATTAAGTTTTTTCACTTTCTCTCTAAAAAATTCAATTTTTTCATGTTCTAAAATCATTTTCTTAAAAATTTCATTTAATATAAATACAACATATAAATTCACTTAAAGTAAATCAAGATTTATATAAATAATTTACCAAAGATAAAACGGTTAAAACAAACTGTTATTACGTGTTTATCTTTTTCTTTTCACCATTTCTTTTTTTCTTTAATCTCTCTCTTTTTCTCTTCTCTCCTGTTCATCTCCAATTTCGATCTCTTTCTTCTATACACACGTATTTGTATAAACATGCCCATTCACCACCACTACAGTTCACACACAAACACTAATTTTTCGTACTCCCAAACACTTTAATTTTTTAAATTTGTAGCATTAATTTTGAAAAATAAAGTTTTATTTTTAAGAACCGATGATGGATAGCTTTGGAGACAGAAATAAATGGGTTTTAATGGGGACATTGATTAGATAACTTGATTTTGGTATTAATATTTCAAATTTAAACTCCATGGATGAATCTATTAAAAAAAAAAAAGAAGAAGCCAAGTATGAGTATACAACTGTTGCAATCGGCAAGTATGTTAGTAAAAGTTAAGATTATGTATTAGCTTGATTGTCCAAGCCTTGTGGCTGTATAAATATCCAATTTTTGTTGCGGCTGTATGCATATCCAATTTTTGTTGCGGCTGTGTGCATATCCAGTTTTTGTTGCGGTCGGTTCACCTGCTCCGAAAGAAAAAGTCGAAGAAGAGGAGCGGACAGAAAAAATTAACCAAAAATTCTATTAAGACATAAAAATTAGATACGAGTGTATTTAAATTTTACCTATTTATATTTTGACCCCTCCATTAATTCAAATACATTCATGTCTAATTTTTATGCTCACATAGAAGAGCTAAAAATTAACGTTAAAATTTTGATCCAATAAATTATATCGAAGTGAATAAAATCAGGATCACTCATT
This sequence comes from Aralia elata, assembly GCA_034770075.1. Classification (NCBI taxonomy): domain Eukaryota; kingdom Viridiplantae; phylum Streptophyta; class Magnoliopsida; order Apiales; family Araliaceae; genus Aralia; species Aralia elata. The sequence continues at coordinate 74,087,986 of CM068383.1, forward strand.
GACAGCCGTAGGCTCTACCAGCTGTCTATGTCATCCAAATGAAGAGAAAAGAATATCTTTCCCAAGCTTGTATCATCTAAGAAATTAAACGCAGAAAACGACATCCACAATAAACAATAAAAGGGCATTTTGGCAGTTTTGTACATATCCAAGGGCAAAAATATAACATACCCACTATATTAAGTAAGCCCAACTCTGTCCCAAGTCCCAACCATTCATCAACCCATTATCCCATATTCACAATTAGAAAGGTACCAAACAGGGAATAGTACTAGTAGTACCAAAAAAGAAATGTCTCTGGTAACAGAGGAAATCAGGGCGAGTGCATCAGAAGTGTACCAAGGAAATGAGAAGTGCCAAGAAAAATCAAAATTCTTGCTCACAGAAATGGACTTGCCAAATGGGCTTTTGCCTCTAGAGGACATTGAGGAATGTGGGTATGTGAAAGACACAGGCTTTGTTTGGCTGAAACAAAAGAAAAAATGTGAGCACAAGTTTGAGAAAATTGGGAGACTTGTTTCCTATGGAACTGAAGTCACTGCAATTATTCAGAAAGGCAAGATCAAGAAGCTGACTGGTGTCAAGACTAAGGAGCTTTTGTTGTGGGTGACTCTTACTGATATTTATACCGACGATCCGCCCACCGGAAAGATCACTTTCAAGACCCCGGCCGGCCTTTTTCGGACCTTTCCGGTGTCCGCTTTTGAGATTGAGGAATCCAAAGGGGGTGAAGCTAAGGAAGTTGAAGTGAAGGAAGTCTAATTATTATTATTAAGGAGCATCCTATGAAGAAATATACCAAGTCCTAATGAAGAAGAGAAGTTAGTACTTGTGAAGTTAAATTTTTATATTTTGCTGAATATGTTGTGCTATTATGATGCCTAATAAATCTATTTCATGATTCTAATGTTTCCATTGTACCATTATATTTGGCATGCAATTGGAAAAAAGAAGCAAATGAATGATTGTTATTTATCAGTTGTTTATGTATTGAGGGAGTTTCTGTATCAAAATTCTAAGATATACAGAGATTATAATTTGAAGAAAGAATCAGATGAAACCAGCAAAGAGGGTGCTCTCGAGTTGTGCAAAGTGATCAGTTGGTGATATTAGTGTTATCTGATCTTTTTGTGCATTTGGTGAACTCTTGAGTTATGATATCAAGGTTTACTTGTTGATAAGGCAAATAGCTTTCTTGTAATTGCATGCAACTCCAGGGACTATTGAATTTATTATTCATTTGATTTGATGTAGTCAACAACCATATCAGTATTGTAGATATTTTTTACTAATCACTAAAACCAAAATAAGAGGATAAAAAGGGTAGCCAAATGAAGTACAAAAATGAATCTGAACTATATATATATATATATATATATATAAAGAGAGAGAGAGAGAGAGAGCGAGAGGACCCGACTCCTGAGAGAGCAAGAAAAATACAAAAGAAATGGATGGAAGAAAATGGACAAGTAATGAGATTGGGGTAAAAAGTTAGGTAGAGGTGCAAAAAATTCCCATGTAGACTCTTTCAAAAAGCTTCTTTTCAGACAAGGGTAAAATGGTACTGGCAGCACAAGTTTCTTTTTTTGGGCATCCTAATAACATGACAAGATTTTTAGACATCTATAAGAAAATAGCATTGACAATGAATTTGGGACAGAGTAAGGGGAAAAAAACTTATATAATTAGGTGGGCATTTTGGCAATTATTAACATGTCCAAGGACAAATGTATGGCATTTCAGCTATATTAACCCCTACCTTTACCCATATCCATCAGAGGTAGAAAGTGAGAGAGAGAAAAGCAACCAAACAGCAGAAAAGAAGAAGAAAAAATGTCTCTAGTCACAGAAGAAATCAGGGCAAGTGCATCAGAGATTCACCATGGAAATGAAATGTGTAAAGATAGATCACAGTTCTTGCTTAAAGAAGTGGGCTTACCCAATGGCCTCCTTCCTCTAAAGGACATGGAGGAATGTGGATATGTGAAAGACACTGGCTTTGTTTGGCTTAAACAAAAGAAAAAATGTGAGCACAAGTTTGATAAAATTGGGAAACTTGTTTCCTATGGAAATGAAGTCACTGCAGTTGTCGAAAAAGGCAAGATCAAGAAACTGACTGGTGTCAAGACTAAGGAACTTTTGTTGTGGGTGACACTTAGTGATATCTACGTCGACGACTCGCCTGCCGGAAAAATCACTTTCCAGACTCCCACAGGGCTGTTTAGGACTTTTCCGGCGTCGGCTTTCGAGGTTGAGGAAGCCAAAGATGTGAAGAATGTGATGGGAGAAAATGTAGGCAACGGAGCTAAGGAAGTTGAAGTGAAGGAGGTTTGATTAGCACCCAAGAAGCTAAGAGTTCTATCCTTATGAAGAGAAGTTAGTAGTACTAATTTTGAAGTGTTTTATCCTTTTATGAATTTAAATATGTTGTATTTTGAATCTTTGATTTGCTCATGAGTTTGTCTTCTCTCATATTAGACTTATTGATGAGCTAATGCCTTGTTTAGTGTAATATGTTTAATCTAATGTTTCTAAGGGTTCCATTACATTTGGTTTAAGCGCTTACCCTTCTCTTTAACCTAATTTTTCTAATCCAAAGTAGTATTAGGCCACAAAATGCACCTAGTCTTGCTTCTAATCTCATCTTATATTTTCTTGTTTTTCTCTGATTAAAAACAGGGGTTAAGATTAAATTATTTTTTGGACATCAAGGAAAATACATTCAAAAAGACACATTTTAATACCCCCCTTGGTTAGGTGGGTTGATAAGGTTCAGGACTGCATCTCTCTCATCTTGTAGCAAAAAGGAGGAATAACTATTAGGCTTGCACAATGCCCTTTTGGATGTGTAAATTTTATATGATTTTTTTCCTTAACTTTTTTAATGCATTTGGGTCAATGGTCCTTTATACAATTGTACTTTCTAGGTTCACTTACTATTCAATTTTTGGAGAATATTAAAATTATACCTTGTATATACATATATGAAAAGTGATCCGTAACAAATCTTTATTATAGGACAAAGACATCTCTAGTCATGTTACTCAATTGGCCATAAGGCCCATAACCACAACCCTTATACTTTGGCAACTTAGCTCGAATGAGAGAAACAGAGCAATAAGAGGACCACATTGTCGCAGGTTTAAAATCTGTCTTTATTCTAGATTTAGTCTTCACTTTTGAAGATTTCCTCAGAATACACAAGACTATGAGATACCATTTCTTTTAAAATGTTCACATAGGTTTTATATTTTCTATAAAGAAAGGGAAATAAAAACAATAAAACACTTCTACATGTTTTCAAATCCCATTTTAGTGCCTTTGTAACCCGTCTAAAAATTCCGAAGTCAAAAGTTTAATGGGTAGAAGAGAAATAACATCTCAGAAAATAAAGAAATTTTTTGTCGTACCCCTCTTACTGGAAAATGGCATATTAGGTCCACATGTGCCAACACAATCACTATCAGTAAATACAATATTGCAATATTGATGACTCACCTTCCACATTTCAAGTACTTAACATGCAAGAAGTTTGAGCTGCAAAGAAGCAAGTAATGACACACCTAACAGTACACACTACACACCACTCAAGTCCCAAAATCAGAGTCCCATCTAACTTCGACTTTCTAACACAAAAGAATGTACAGCGTTGGGATATTATGCATAGCTATTTGTTGCATCTTGATCTACCACTGGCATCTCCTTGGAAATCACAAGTTCAATGCCTGCAAGGATAATCAAGTTAGCCAAATATCAGTCAACGTATTTGTAGATAGAGGGCTGTTTGTGCTACCTGGCATTGTTGAGTTGGGAAACTAAATTCAGAAAGGAAAATCAGGGTGAAAACAAACAATTCAAGTTACAAGACATCCGACTCCTACTAGCAGTTGCAGATCAAATGTCTTGTTCTTAAAGATTCAAAATGATTATGCAAACCTCCTACTAGCAGTTGCAGATCAAATGTCTTGTTCTTAAAGATTCAAAATGATTATGCAAACCTCGGGAGTAGAAATTTTTTAAAAAAATACTGAATTTTAGGGAGTTCAAAAGGAGGAAGATCTGTTTTAACACCTACATATTCTGAACATTTAAGATTTTCTACAGAGTCTACCCTTGAGAGTCAAACGGATCAACTAGTTGTCATTTATAACCGTAAAGGACCAACTTGGCCTGTAATAGAGCACATAGTCCTGACATAATTTGTATAAAACACCAGAGAACTAAATCCATGTCAAAAAAGTTCATTAAGAAAGCATAAGAAGTCGTACCCGAGAAGCAGTAACCCATTTGCCATCAATCCAGTCCTGATGTAGTCTTAAACCAGAGTGTTTAAACTCCATTTCTTCATCGGTTCCCCTGAAGTAGATGATGTATTTTTGGCCTTTAAGTACTTTCGATATTACACCCACCCACCACCCATCATTGTACAGAGCATCAACTTCTTCAAGCAGACTGAAAGGACCAACCACTACAGTTTCAGGAGGATAGGGCCGTATGTGCAGACTATCAACCTTTTCTTTTAAAAGTTCTGTATCATCATCATTTCTCAGGCTCTGGTACTCGATCAGGTATTCTTCATTGATTAATTGTTCAACAACAGTTGCAGCAAACCAAGCACCTTGAAAACCATCTTCGTCGCTACTAACTTCAACTAGTGTACCTATCCCAAACTTCTCCTCAACCATCTCTTTGCAAGGTTCCTTTACGGTTGACGTTGACACAGTCTGAAGTAGAATTTTCCAAATATTAGCATATTCACTGCATCGAAATGGAAAACAAAAATAGACCAAAAAAAGAACAACAATATAATAAGTTAAAGAAACAAATGTGCAAACAATTATGATAAATTAGCTAATGCAAGTACCTTTATATAATACGCTGAAGTTTCAAGTACTACAAAGTACTTTTTTTACGAGAAGAAACGTTCAATTACAGAGACTGATACTTATCACCACTAACCTAAAGCAAGAGGAAAAACCAGCTTTGGTAGTCTTAACCCCTATGTGAGCATATATTCAAATTAAATAGTTCTCCGTCATGCTCATTCACCAAAAAAAATCTAGCGTACAACATGCTATTTCAATTGACTCTTTATTAATCTATTTGTCCACAATTTAATTAAAACTGTGTTTTGGTTCACTAGTTTGAACTTGAACCGTTGTCTAAGTAACATAAAATATAAATAATCAATAAACAAAACAGGTCAACTGCATAACATATTCATTGTGCAAGAAGGAAACTAGAGGGGGATGGGAGGGAGGAAGCATAACCAAAGATAATGGTTGCAAATAAATTTATTCAATAAACAAAATTACAACAACGCAAAAACCTAGAAAGAAATCATAAACAAAGAACCATATTTGATCCAACAGCTGATATGTATCATTTAGTTGAATGTTATTATCACATATATGTTATCTAATGCATTCTAACTATTCATAAAAAGTCTGAATTTAAGAATATATAAATTTATATATATATATATACACACACACACACGCGTCAGTCCAACATCGATACATATGGGTTAATTTGATACGTATACAAGGCTCCAAGCTACTACCAATAGTATAGTCATGACCTTTTGGGTATGTATTTGATGGGCTAAAGTGACCCGAGAAAATTTTATTAGAACAGTGGATTGAGCCTTGGTATGATTTGATTTGATTTGGACTCGGAATTTGACCCAACTTGTAACATATGGTATCAAAGCCAAAAATCAAGTCGGCTATTATCCTCAATGGCTAGAGAAGCAAAGATTTGGAGCTATGTGGCTATGTGTTTGGACTGACGAAGGCGTTAGGCATTTAAGTGGGGAAGACTGTAATACCTCAGTCCTACACTGGAATATGTGGATTAATTTAATGTGTATAAGGTTCAAAGACGCGGTAGTGGCTTATGTTTCGAAAGGTCATTTTTTGACTCGGTATCGGTTTCGGATGATACGCACCGTTAGCTAGTTAGGAACTTAAAAAAAAGTAAAAAATTATGAAAAAATTCTAAATAATAAGAACAAGATGAATCAATTAAGTTCACAAAAAACACTATCTAGTGCACATAACATTGTCCAAATGATAAAACAAACATCTCGCAAATATATTTAATCAATTTTACATTTGAATAAAGTTGATATTGATGTTGTCTTAGTTCAAATGGTTGAGCAAACATATTCTATAGAGCACACATGTTATGTAGAATTTAAGTACAATTTAACTTAACTAAGTATATTTTAAGTGCACTTTTTTTAAATTATTTCAAGCTGCACTTAACTAGGTACTATATAGTTACAATTTAATTATAATTCAAGTACAATTTAACTTAACTAAGTATATTTTAAGTGCAATTTTTTCAAATTTTTTCAAGTTGTACTTAACAAGGTACTATATACGTACAATTTAATTATAATTTAAGTACAATTTAGCTTAACTAATTATACATTAAGTACAATTTTTTTATATTTTTTTTACTTATATTTAAATAGGTGTTGTATAAGTATATTTTAAGTACAATTTAACTAATTAAGTACATTTGAAGTATAATATTTTTTTTACTTTTTCTAAGTTATACTTAACTAGGTACTACATAGGTACATTTAAGTATAATTTATAGAGAAAGGTTCGCTCTCTTTTGTCATCTCCTTTTATAGCTTTCAATATATTCGATTTTTTTTTTGCGTTTCTACCCCTTTAAGCCGTGATTTCTCTTTTATTTAGTCTGAAACCGCTACGTTATGCTGAGTTGCCGAAACTTCGCCAAAAGTTACCCTTTACATGAATAAATCCCTTTATACCGTGATTTCTCCTTTATTTGGTCTGAAACTGCTACGTTATACCGAGTTGCCGAAACTTACCCTTTACATAAATAATTCTTAATCTTGCGATTCGTATCAAGGTTGCAGTTCAACCCTGACCGATACCTAACCGATACACCAATATTTCAGGGTAACGGCCAATACTTTGAACCATGGTCCCAAGTTACTATCTTTAGTGATAATCTTTTGGTGGGCCTCTATCAATAGTACTTGTAGGCATAACCTTTTGCGTGTGTACGTGGGGGGGGGGGGGGTTAAGTCGTTAAGATAGCCCAAAAAGATACTATTATGATATTGAATTGAGCGATTTGAATTTATTCAGACTCGATACACATAAAATACGCAGAGTTTTGGATTACATTAAGTGTCTAAACGAATTAAATTAAATTTTTTTTGCATATTAAATAATCTTTAAAATTTAACACCAATACATAGTGTGCTAAGACTAACTAGAAGAAACATATGTCTATGGCCATTGTGTTTCTTTTGGTTTATCTCGGCATTTTAGGCCTTGATGATCTTATCATTGTTAGGACTAAGCAAATTTGATTTCCTTGATAAGCACACAACTATTGTTGTGGCCTAACTTTATAGTTACCACGATTTGTAATAGTTTAAGAAAATAGTAGCATTTCCCTAGGAATTCAAGTAACTTCTCACCAATTCCGAAAATTTAGGAGTATTCATTTTCATTTTAGTCCAAATGTTTGGAAATTCCGAAAATTTAGGAATAGTCTTCATTTTCATTTTAGTCCAAATGTTTGGAAACTCATTCGGTATCAACATATGGATTGCCTTTTCATTTGCCATACTCTAGAATTGCTCCAGTGGCTTGTTTTTAGTAGAATTTCAGATAACTTATCTAACTGTTCTGAAGACTAGGCTCTGGTTGTTCCTACAGTATCAACTAATGTCAAAAGATTATAATAAAAATAAGTTTCAATCAACCAAGGCACCCTTTAAAGTTATAGATATTCTCAATCACCATGATTAAAAGTTCAGTATGTAAGTGGCTAACAATGGACACTCTGGGCAATGGTAATTGTAGATTGCAACTCATAATTTTTTTAATCAATTTTCCATAATTTCAGCACCCTTTAAGTCAAAGAATATTTCATATAAAAACATATTCAATGGAGGACAACCTATTGTTACCAGAAAACGGTAAAATAGTTTTGGTATGAACGTTCCAAAATATGGTGGCATTTACGTCATCAAATATAGCAATCCAAAAAAAAAATTCTCTTATTTATTTAAACATCTATTGCACAAGTATGATTCATTTTTGATTTACAAATGAAGAACATCCTCTTAAATAGCTCTTGGGTCACGCAATCAAAGAGTCAGATCAAATCTAATGGTAGGCTAGGATCCACTATCGAAAATCATTCTCTAAAATATATAGGATACTTACAAAGTATAATAATGATATGAGTAAATCCATAGCACTCTATTGAAAACCTTAATATCTAAAAGAAGATTATAAAAGAATGCCACCTAATATAACCAATTGAGCGTGTCAAGTAAGCGATGACATAGCGTAATCTCATTGAGAATGCACTTTTTGTGACACTATACTTGGAAACAACTTAACCAGTTTTAATTATATCTCAACTAGTTTTAACTATATATCTTTAGAAAGTTATTCTCAGGTTACCACGCTCCAAGTAGATGTAGTTCGTACTAGCTAAACGATTCAAAGAAACAACCCCTAGTGTACTCCGTACCACGAAGAGTCACTTTCCGTTCCTATTTTCGCTCCACGTACCGCATCAAACCTCAATCCAAGTTACATTGGGACAGCCCAAATAGTGTTTATTTCAACCCACAGTTTCAAAATTGAAAAATCACTAAAAATTGAATAATCACACTTGATATCAGTTGACCAAAATATACTTATTTTGTCATGAAAGGGAGAAGTTTCTGTAACTTTTGCTAGAGCCACCAAAATGGTTATACATATATGCAAAGGAGATATAAATATAAAAATATTGTTCTTTTACTTATAAAAGCTTGTTAACCAATCAACTCATCAATCTGGCACCAAATGCATTTCCAATCCACTCCAAAAAATTAATGCAAAAACAAAACACATAAATTATAAACTAATTCAAACAATCTCAATTCCTAACCCAAAAGCATAAACCCTGAGGGAAAAAAAAATCCTCATACCTCCTCTTCAATAGGCGGCACCCATTTACCATTGACCCATTCACGATGAAGCCGGAGCTCCGACGGCCCGAATTCCATCTGCTCCCTCGTTGATCTAAAGAACACAGAGAACTTATTATCCTCCAAATGCACTTCAGTGATCACTCCCTCCCACCACCCATCATTGTGGTACGCATCCACCTCTTCGCTAAACTTAAAACTCCGGCACTGTTCCCGAGGCGCCGGAGGCCTCAATTGCACCACATCCAGCTCTTCTCGGAGCGGCTCCGTCTGGGCCTCGTCGGCCATCAGGGTCTTGTACTGGACAAATATCTTGCGCTTGGATTTTGATTTTGACTTTAAGGGGCGAATTACGGTGCCGGCATACCAGGCGCCGCGGAAGCCTTCGTCGTTGCTACTGATCTCCACCTCTGCACCCGTTTTGAAGTAAGAGTTCAAATCCGCCATTGATAGGGTTTAAGAGAAATGGGAGAATTGGGTATAGAGATAGTATGACAATGTATTTGTATGTGGACTGATGGAGTCAAATTTGGTCAGGTGGATTCTGGTAAAAGAGAATATGAACTGATGGAGTCAAATTTGGTCAGTGAGGATTCTGGTAAAAGAGAATCTCAGCAGTCCAGATCTAAATCCGGGGCTCTGATGAGAACTTTAGTTAGAAAAGGTTTTGAGGGAGAGTAACTGCTCAATTTTATTTTTATTTTTTATGTTTTATTTTTTGTGAATATTTGGCCACGAGTAAAAATGATGTTGTCCACGAGTAGAATTTTTTTGGGTGGAATCAAAATTGTTTTGAGGTTATAAGTATATAATTTGGCCAAGTCCAAGAGACACTTCGGAACTATTTTTTTTTTTGAATAATTTTGTATTTTTGTGTTATATATGTAAAATATATATTTAATTACAATTGCAATATATAAGGAAATTGTTATTTTTACAAGAAAAAATTGATATTTCTACAAAATCTGAGTGACATGAATATGGGTCACATTTACTATTATGTGAGGGAGCCTTGCCAAAATATCAATTCCTCTTGTAGAAATATTAATTTCTTATAATAAATAATAACATTATATATAGGGTCTCCATCCATGACAACCGATCACTACATACACTATTTCAGCAACTACATCTAACACTGTCCATCATAATATTCAAAGGCTGAGATTAAATTGGACTTGAACCCTGCCGCTACTCCTTCTGGCGGCAGACATATTCTTTCTAACGGTTCGAGAAATTACTGCAGTACCCTCCATTTAATTATTCACTGTCGTTAGAATAGATTCATTTGTTTTTTTGACAAATCTTGGCCTTTTTAAAATTTAACTCTATTTTCCTAAATAATTTTTATCAAAAATATTTATTTAAATATTGAAAATAAAATATTGGAATATACAAATTTACAAAAAATAAAAAAAATAAGTGCTACAATAGGAGAGTAGCTCTGCTATAGTAAAGGCTAAAATCACTCTAAACTCTACGATATGAGTAATGACACTACGATTGTTAAGTCATTATTCTACGATCGTTAAGTCATTACTTTACGATCTAAGTCATGACTCTACGATCTAAGTCATGACTTTACGATCGTTAAGTCAGTACTTTATAATTGTTAAGTCATTACTCTACGATTTAAGTAATGAGTTTACGATCGTAGTCATAACTCTATAATCATTAAGCCATGACTCTACGATCGTTAAATCATGACTCTACGATCGTTAAGTCATTACTATACGATCCAAGTCATTACTATACAATCGTTAAGTCATTACTCTACGATCGTTAAGTCATTACTCTATAATCTAAATGTTGATACAGAGTCATGTGTTTTGTATTACCTTGTTTTGTGAAAAAGCTCTACAATAAAATTATATTTTTTGTTATTCTAAGATACCATTGACAACAAAAACATGGAACTTCCTGTTGAGCTTGGAGTGTGTTCTAATATATAACCTGCCACCAAAAGGTATATGTTTTCTCCCTCACCTTCAAACAATTGATTTCTTTAACACTTCATTTGAAGGAAATATTCCTTCTTCTATTGGTCAACTTAGGGAGTTTAAGGAACTGAGTCTAGGAATGAATCATTTGAATTCTAGTATTCCTTCTTATTATTTTTTTGTTGTTGTAAATTTGTATACCCTAATATTTTATTTTTAATATTTAAATAAATATTGTTAACAAAAATCATTTAGGGAAATAGAGTTAATTTTTTTTTAAAAAAATCAAGATTTGTCAAAAAGCAAATGAATCTATTCTAACGGCAGTGAATAATTAAATAGAGGGTATTGCAATAATTTCTCGAGCCACTAGAAAGAATATGTTTGCCACTACCAGAAGTAGCGGCATAGTCTAAGTCCAATTTAATCATAACCTTTGGATATTATGATGGACGGTGTAAGATGTAGTTGTTAGAATAGTATCCGTAACAACCGGTTGTCATAGATCGAGACCCATATATATATATATATATATATATATATATATATATATATGGGCTAATGACAAAAGTGTCCCCCAAGTTTGGATGAAAATTAATTTGATATTCAAAGTTTGGGAATGTGCAATCAATACCTCTAAGTATTTTAAAATAACAAAAGTGTTCCTTTTGGCCGGAAAACCCAATTTTTTGCCGGAAATTGCCACGTGTCAGGAGAGAGGAGAGAGAAAATAATCAAAAAAATAAATTTCTTTTTTTAATCAAATTTCTCTCTTTTCCTTCTCTTTCTCTCTCCTATTTGCTTCTTCTTTTCTCTCTCCTCTCTCCTCCTTATTTCTCCCGCCTCCTCTCTTTCTCTCTCCCCCTCTCCTCTCTCCTCTTCGCTAGTCTCTCTCACTCTCTTCCTCCATTTTACTTAATTAATTGGTATTTTAATATTTTATTTTAAATTGTAATATTTTTTTGGGTTATATATATTTGTATAAAATCATAATACATGCATGCATACATTTAAAATATATAATACATAAAAAACATCAATAATAAATTTTTTTCTTATTAAAAAATTAGATTTCGTTTAATTAAATTAAAATTTTTAATTTTTTCTTATTTTTTTCTTTATCAACTCCGTTTTGGGAAAGTATTATCAAATTTGTTCTATTTGATAAAGAAAAAAAGAAAAAGAATCTATTTAATTTTTAAATTTTGTAATTATTTTTTTTATAAGTTATGATCTTGTTGTTAATTTTGTTTTCTTATTGTTGATGTTTTTTAATATATTATACATTTTAAATGTATGCATACATGTATTATGGTTTTATACAAAAATATATACTCCAAAAAATTATTATAATTTAAAATAAAATATTAAAATACCAATAAATTAAGTAAATAAAGGAAGAGAGTAAGAGAGAAAGAGGAGGGAGGAGAGAGAAAAAAAAAGAGGAGAGGAGGAGAGAGAAAAAGAGAAGGCGGAAGAAATAGAGAGGGGAGAGGAGAGAGAAAATGAGAAGGAAAGAGGAGAGAGAAAGAGGATTAAGAGAGAAATTTGATTAATTATTTTGTCTCTCCACACTCCTGACACATGGCAATTTCTGGTAAAAAAATTGGGTTTTTCGGCCAAAAGGGACACTTTTGTTGTTTTAAGGTGTTGCTTGCAGTATCAAATTGATTTTCATCCAAATTTAAGGGAACAATTTTGTCATTAGCCCTATATATATATAGATTTGTAAGTATGTTTGTTTGTAAGGGTGGATTACAAGGACTATTAGTTCCTTATATTATTTTTCTTCGAATTGGACTATTTCTTTGGATTAAAGTAGATGGAACTATTTTATAAATTATTGTTTTGCTTCAGATTATTGCTCTGGACTGAACTATCGAGTCCAGTGTAACGTTTGTTTTAATCAAAGAATTTCATTTAAATATCTAATTATTTATTAAAAAGGCAAAAATATCCAGATTATTATCAACATCAATACATTGACAACTCAAATTACACTTAGCTAAGCATAACAAAACGTTAAATAATTTATGAGATAACTTAATTAACATTAAATATCAATTACCAAATACATATCCCCCATATGCTCTAAATTTGTTCATAAATAATTGAGTTCTTTTTTCTTTTCTTTTTTCCTTTTTTTAGACAAACCCTGGGGGTAGAGTTAGGAGAAATTTATTCATCAAGTCGGTTCGAATTACAAATGTAATAGAGTTGAAAAAGAATATACTATATCTAAGATTGAAATTTGTTATGACAAAAAGCTAACTTAACTAAGGCATGGGCTAAACAATAGCCTTCTCTACGAGTATGAGAAAATAAGACCGTAGAGAAGCCATTATGCAAGTGTAAACAGTCTTCAATGATGTGATCAAACTCGGATAAATCGCCTTTGCCAGAGAACAATAAATTAACAAAATTGATACTTTTAGGAAATTAATATTGTTATAAATAAAATTTAATATTTCTACAAAATACCTTTTACATGAGTATAATATATTTACTATTTATGTGAGAGAAACATTGTGAAATAATCAATTTTATTTACGAAAATATCAATTCTTATTTTTATTATTCTACTGTTTTCTCCTTCATACCAAAGAGACAATAAATTAAAGATATACTCCCTTTATCCTCAAAAGGACGCGGAAATTATAATTTTTACACAAATTAAGAAAAATAAATGTAGAAGAAAAAGAATAAAAAAGTTCTAAATTTATCTTTGACCACAAAATTATATAAATTGATGAGTACTTTTATCTTTTTATACTAATGGATCCCAATAAATGACATATTTACCCTTCACTTTATGTACCTTTATTCATCATTTTAAAGATAAAAAAATTATACATTTAATAATCATTTTGAGGACGGAGAGAGTATAATTTGAGAGAGCTAGAGCTCCCAACTATATTTTGATACTCACTAACAATTATTAAAACTGAAATGACATTGCAGCAATATCTTATCGAGTTAGAAGGAACTTGAATTAATATACTTCTTCCGTTCTATATGATCAATGTTGATTTTTTAAAATTAATTTAAGAGATATTTAAATTCAAAATTGACATAGATTCTTTTAATTTTAATCAATATAACAATAAATATTATAAACTACCTAAAAAGTATTACTCATTATAAATTTCATTGTTTCATAATTTTTATTGAGTCATCTCAATTTTAAGTTTTAAAATATATTAAATTAACTTTTAAAAATCAATAATAATTATATAATTTGTAACGTACGAATGAAGTATCTCATAATGTTAATCATTTTTAAGATGAAGTTACGTTTAATCAACATAGTTATCATAATTACTGCACGACAAGAACTACTCCCTTTTCTACAACAACAACAACAATAAAAAAAAAAGGTTATATTTACAGGGATACAAATACGCAAAAGTGTCCTCTTTTTATCAATAAAAATATACTCCCTCCGTCTTCAAAAGTATAAGCAAAGTATAAATTTTACACATATTAAAAAAAATAAAAAAAGAGAAAAAAGAGTAAATAAAGTTCTAAATTTATCCTTAGTATTTTTTTTTAAACTAATGGACCATTTTAAATGACATAATTACCCTTCAATTTATGTATTTTATTTTTTCTTTTTAAGGACAAAAATAATTATACTTTTAGTCATCATTTTAAAAATAAAAAGAGTAAAAAATACTTTTGTTCTAGAAGGATAAGTACCTCCTTACTTTTACCCAGGAGAACGAAAAAAGGGCAAGTACGTACCTTGTTACAAAGTACAAACAATCTTTGAAACAATTTATAAAATTACAGTTATATATATATATATATATATGTATATATATATATATATATATATATATATGCATGGGAAAAGAGAGTGTTTTAGATGCACATAAGTTTGTGTATTTAAAACACACGCTCCCCTTATATATATATAGGGTCCCCATCCGTGGCAACCGGTTGCCACGGATACTATTCCAGCAACCATAATCTACACCGTTGATATCGAGATTGAGTGACCTGGATTGAATTAAATTTTCTCTCTGCCGCAACAGCTTGTTGCGGCAATGATATTACTTCTAGCGGCACACACAATTACCAAAGTGCCCTCCCTCACATCACACTTACCTGCCGCAACAAGCTGTTGCGGCAGTATAGTCTTCAATTTAATCTGCATGCAAGCTTACTTGCCTCTACTGTTACAAACATTTCCATTCTTAGAGACTATGTTTGGAAGGAAGATGGAGAATAACAAAATGATTTGTAATCATAAAAGTTGTTTTAGGATATGTTCTTATACATATTATTTTGGAACAAAAGGCACAGTGCATAAATTTTTACATAATCTACACTTTTGAAACCATAATAACCATAACCATATATAATAATAATAATAATAATAATAATAATAATAGTAATAACAGGTCATTTAGCTATTACAATTCTTTTACTAATAGCAGGTCATATGTATAAGACCAACTGTTGCATTGGTCAAGGCCTAAAAGATATTTTAGAAGCTCATAAAGGTTCATTTACAGGTCAGGGCCATAAAAGCCTATATGAGATCCTAACAACGTCATGGCATGCTCAATTATCTCTTAACTTAGCTATATTAAGCTCTTTAACCATTGTTGTAGCTCATTATATGTATTCCATGCTCCCTTATCCGTATTTAGCTACTGACTATGGTACACAATTATCGTTGTTCACACATCACATGTGGATTGGTGGATTTCTCATAGTTGGCGTTGTTGCGCATGCAACCATTTTTATAGTAAGAGACTATGATCCAATTACTCAATACAACGATCTATTAGATCGTGTTCTTAGGCATCGCGATGCAATCATATCACATCTCAACTGGGCATGTATATTTCTAGGCTTTCACAGTTTTGATTTGTATATTCAAAATGATACCGTGAGCGCTTTAGGGCGTCCTCAAGATATGTTTACAGATATCACTATCCAATTACAACCCATCTTTGCTCAATGGATACAAAATACCCATGCTTTAGCACCTGGTGCAACAACAAGCACCAGTTTAACTTTGGGAGGGAGGGAGGGGGGGAGGGGGGCGGTGATTTAGTAGCAATGGGTGGAAAAGTAACTTTGTTACCTATTCTATTAGGAACTGCAGATTTTTTGGTACATCATATTCATGCATTTACGATTCATGTGACGGTATTGATACTTCTAAAGGGTGTTCTATTTGCTCGTAGCTCACGTTTGATACCGGATAAAGCAAATCGATCTTGGTTTTCGTTTTCCTTATGATGAACTTGGAAGAGGGGGAACGTGTCAAGTATCAGATCATGTCTTCTTAGGACTATTCTGGACGTACAATGCAATTTTGGTAGTTATATTCTATTTCAGGTGAAAAATGCAGTCAGATGTTTGGAGCAGTATAAGTGATCAAGGGATAGTAACTCATACCACGAGAGGAAACTTTGCGCAGAGTTTCATTACTATTAATGGGTGGCTCCACGATTTCTTATTTTGTTATTATAATAATTGTGTCAACTAAAATTAAATCAATTCACATCAATTTGAATTTTAATATGCCGTCATTTAACCTCAAAAGTTAAATTGTATCTCTAATTTTAAAGCGGAATGAGTATTATTTTATATATGCTTTTAAAATTAATTTTAATGAAATAGCGTCTATATATATTTACTGGTTTCACTTGTTAAGGTGGTAAATGTAGGCTTTCTTGTATTTTCAACTTATGATGTTTTTATGTATTTTCTTACTAATTATTTGGTCATTAAAATGACTGAATTTGTTTTTATGTACATATAGTGGTACTAAATCAATAGAAAAATGATATATATGTTTATATCAATTTTTTGATCGTCATTTATGTGTATAATTTTTATTAGTAACTTTTTTGGAGATATGTGTAATAAGTGGAGTTCTTCTATAATTTCTGCTAGTCGCATGAATTGATAAATTTTGTAATTATAATTTAACGTAAATTTATCGCAATACATAGCAGGACACAAATCAATATTGTGGGCTTTCTGCACAACCTCGTTTCAGTGCTTTTAAAAGAGTAGTAGTATGCATTCGTCACATAAATATTTGTCGGCTTTCTGTGCAGCCTCATTTCCGGTGCTTTTAAAAGAGTAGTACTGTAGTAGTATGTATTTGTCATATAAATATTTGTGGACTTTCTGCACAACCTCATTTTCAGTGCTTTTAAAAGAGTAGTACTAGTAGTATGCTAATGGTCTAAAAGAGCATCCCAAGTAAATTTTGATTTGAATACTTCGAACTCTTGCAAAGGTCTCAAAGAGTTGTGTCTGTCATCCAAATGAAGAGAAGAAATATCTTTTCCCAACTTACTTACTATATAAGGTAATCCCACCTATGCCCCAATCATCCATCCCATTATCACAAATTCACAATTAGAAAGTGTGTGAGAGAAAAAAAAATAGAAAGATACCAAACAGGGAATAGTAGTACCAAAAAAAATGTCTCGAGTGTCGGAGGAAATCAGGGCAAGTGCATCAGAAATGTACCAAGGAAATGAGAAGTGCCAAGAAAAATCAAAGTTTTTGCTCACAGAAGTGGGGTTACCAAATGGGCTGTTACCCCTGAAGGACATGGTGGAATGTGGGTATGTGAAAGACACAGGCTTTGTTTGGCTCAAACAAAAGAAAAAATGTGAGCACAAGTTTGACAAAATTGGGAAACTTGTTTCCTATGGAACTGAAGTCACTGCAGTTATTGAGAAAGGCAAGATCAAGAAGATGACTGGTGTCAAGACCAAGGAACTTTTGTTGTGGGTGACTGTTACTGATACTTATATCGACGTCCGCCCACCGGAAAGATCACGTTCAAGACCCCGGCCGGCCTTTTTCGCACCTTTCCGGTGTCGGCTTTTGAGGTTAAGGAATCCAAAGAGGATGGAGCCAAGGAAGTTTAATTGTTACTAAGAAGCATGCTATGAAGAAGTATACCTAGTCCAGTAGTCCTAATGAAGAGAAGTTCGTACTTGTAAAATTAAAATTTTATATTTTGTTGAATATGTTGAGCTATATTATGATACTAATAAATCTATTTAATGATTCCAGTGTTTCCATTGTACCATTATATTTGACATGCAACTGAAAAAAGGAAGCAAATGAATGATTGTTATTTTATCAGTTCTTTTTAGACAGACTAAAATGGTAATGGCAGCACAAGTTAAAAACTTTCTTTTTTGGACATCCAAGTAAAATTATCAAATAATTGAATTCTTTTTTTCACATAAATATTTAAAATTTATTAACAAACCAACAATATAACAAATAAATGCTACCAACTAAAAGGTCACCAGACACAATTTTATTAACTAACCAACTATAATAAGTATTCCCTCCGTCCCAAATTAATTGCATTTCTAGGACCTTTTAAAGTCAAATTGACTATTTTTAAAACTAATCTTTTTACTATTTTTGCTAACATATAGGTGAAGATATTATAACCAAAAGAAAGTATATACAATTTATTACTAATTTCAATTTTTATAATTTTAGAAATATATTTATATATGCTTAATTATTAATTTTAAAAATAGTCAATTTGACTTAAAAAAGTCTTAAAAAAACAATTAATTTGGGACGGAGGGAGTAATAAGTAATGTAGAGTAATTCTCCCTCAGTTTCAAAATTAAAAAATATTTTTAAAACAATTAATTTCAAGAAAAAGTTGATTTGTTCCAAACAAATCCTTAATATTTACTAACAATCTAGTAGTGGCTGCATGCTACAAACAAACCAAAAATTAACAATATAAGACTCTCTCCATTCAGGTGTATGGTAGTTGGAGACTTGGAGTCAAGGTTGCAGCTCCAAGTAGGGGCAAGGGTGGTCAATTGACCACTCATAACTTATTGCAATATTTTCTTATATACATATTTTTAAAATGTAAAAAAGAAAATTGACTTAGGTTATACTCCCTCCGTCCCAAATTAATTGCTCAGTTTTGACTTTTTAAAGTCAAATTGACCATTTTTAAAATTAATCTTTTTACTATTTTTGCTAAAATATAGGTGAAGAGATTATAACCAAAAGAAAGTATATACAATTTATTACTAACCCCAATTTTTATAATTTTAGAAATATATTTATATATGCTTAATTATTAATTCTAAAAATAGTCAATTTGACTTAAAAAAAAGTCAAAATTGAGCAATTAATTTGGGACGGAGGGAGTATTTATTAAATAAATTTATTTTAAAGAAAAAATCTCATTAGTTTTTATATAGTAATATAAAATGAGACCATTCTTAATTTTACTATCAAAATTTCATTATCATGTGTCACTTAAACACTCAATCAATCAAGGACAGATATGAAACAAAAATATATCCTCAAAACATATAATGAGATTACTTTTATGAAAGAATGTAGTAATATTTCAAGTGTAGTGTTAATTTAACTAATCCTAAACTAAATGGAAGATAATCAAAATCTATGGTATGCAATAATTAAGAAAATGTACTCTAGACAACTAAAAGGAAGTGATTCAAAAACAATTTCAACAAGTCTCAAATTATATGCTTGATTTTATTGAATTATTATTATTTTTTTTAACTTTGTATTTATGTGTGAGTATATATATAATTAAAAAGAAATTAATTTTTTAAATAGTTCAAATTTTGCCCACCCGTGATAAAATTTCTGCATCCGTCACTGCAACATGGCTTTAATTTATTTTTTTGGGACACACTAGTAGTAATCAATGGTTTTGATAAGGGAAACTGATATGCAAAAAATGGGAGTACTTTCATTACAAATCTGAAACAAATACAACATACAAGAAAAAGAGTAACTGTTATATATCGTATGTACAAAGAACATGACACAGAGTGTAAACTAGTTCATACGCTGTTCAAAGAAATTCTTGACTGAAATTCCTAGTCCGATCAACCAGTTGATTAATCGGACAACATATCGATAATAACTGTTTAATAATTCTACATCGACGTAAAAAAAGAATTAAAAAAATACTATCTTGTCACATTACATCTCAGGGAAAAAAAAAGCTCCTAGAGCTCTATACTGGATCTTCACTACTGACTGTACAGTATAAAATGTGTTGATATTTTAAAGAAAAGATTGTCGCTACACAAGGATCTGAGATTTAGCAACATTGCGAGAGCAATTTTTCCGGCCAGATTTGCTAAGTGCACAAACACATATTTCAAGAAGATCATAGTCTTCCTCCCAGAATAAGAGTGAAGCTCGCTCAGGATTCTCCAAGAGCATTTTGGATGTTAGAAACCCGGCAATTGTCCAAGTTTGATAGAGTCGAGATTGCTTTCCAATAAATTTCCCATTCCTTGTGTCATAGTACTCAGGCCAATGCTCCCTCGGAAGCCTTTTCTCAGCCAAATTAACCGCTTTCCAGGCTAGTTCTGTTCTTCCCATTTTAATGCATGCCAATGTGAACTGAAAGATTAAGAAAAAACAAAAATGTTTTAGGGTCGATGTTAAGCTAACGGGCTATACGTAGAATGCACATTCAGAATGAATTCACTTCAATAATCTTTAGATCCTCTTCTTAATCTTCATCTTCATATCAAGAATCCAAATTAGGTCAAATTATTGTCTACTTCTATGTTTTAGATAGGGTTGGTTATCGGAGGCACACAGAAAATGACATTAATTTTATCACATAATTCAGAAATCCCCAATTTAATAAAGGTGTAACATCCATTTAGTATTCCCAATATATATATATATATATATATATATATATATATATATCTTAAATCTATTGAGGATTACCTGCCATAGAAGTGTTGGCCAAGATCCACCATTGTGATATGACCAAGGTCTGCAAGGGCCATTGAAAAGTAGTCAGTTTTCATGAGCAATTTTCAATGAACTAATATACACAGCAAGTTATTGCCTTAAATTCGACTTGGATGCATGCATGGGCAAGAGGAGCCCAATAGCATAGAGGATTATGAATTCAAGGGAACTTACGTATTCTTTGGGTCGCTACCAGTGATTATACGCCAATCTTCATATTCCAATGCAGGGTAAATTATCTTCAGAGGCATATTCCCAATAAGATCATCCCATTTGGCTTCAATCAAGTTTAAAATAGAATCATTTTGTTTCGGAGTACTCAGAGACGATATAATGGACCACAGATTTCCAAGTGTAAAGAACCTAAAATCCATGTGAGCTGGTTGTAGATTTCCAATTAAATAACCTCCTTCTTCGGGAATCCAATCCACTAACCAATGAGAAATTTGTTCTGGGTAGATGTTGAACTTGTTGGTAGCATCCGTAGAATATTCCTCTGTCTTATATCGGTAAATCTCATTTATCTTCTTCATATCTACCCAGTAATATTCTCTGATATGAAATGACAATGCACTGAGTCTGTTGTTGATGTCTCTTATCAAATTCTTGGATCCATCACCTAGGGCAAGCATTTCACGGGAGCACCTCAGAGCTGAGTAGAATAAGGACTGCAATATCGAATTTGGCAAGCTTAAGATCTAGGAGTAAGGAGTAAGAGAAGTTGTCTCAAGTTGGAAGAGAAAAACAATAGTCTATAGCTAGCATGGAGACGGTCACACGGGATGCAAATATACAAAATAATGATAAAATTGACACCATAAATCATAAGGATACGGGCATCAACACAGACAGGAACAACATGTACAAAAAAAAAATTATAGCATAGAAACCATAAACCATGTCATAATAAGCAAGTTTGATATTTTTTACCAAAACACGAATTTTTCTACTTTAGAATACTATAAAGGCTGCCAATGTTTGCAGAACATCACAGAGAAGTGTTTTTTACAAATCCAAAATTAAGAATTCATTTTCAAATCATGGAGACACCATGATGTGTGAGAAAAGTTGAAAGAATCCAAATAGTGTATGTTGACATGCATTAGATGTGTCCTTAGAAGATTCTATACTTACTATTACATGCTTGCAGATACCCGGACCCATAACTATAAAAGAGAAGGAATATGAATTGTTGTATTACATCCAATCCACGGCCTGCAGCTATATTCACCAACAAACGTCAAAACTCAATAAATAAGCCCATTTTTACACACAGATCAATGAAAGGATGCTCTCCGTACGGGGACGGGAAAAGGGGTGGGGTGCTTATTTGTTCATGGTGAGAGCCTAACGTTACCTCTCCTTTGAGGACCTTTATGATTATGTTACCTCGTCAACAAAAAAAAACCACTGGTTGTAAATACATGTGTATGAGAGTATCTATCATTCAAAAAAGTTCATTCACCTTATTGTTCCACTAGGCAAACAGACTAAAGTATGGCAACAAGATGGAACCCCAGACCCCACCAAAGGCTTCTTATAACAAAATAACTTCATAATACTTTCGGAAAAATTGACTCACTTGAATCTCTAGGGGGTGACCATGAATACCCATCCGACGATCTATCATGCAGGAGCCATCAGTGACTAACAACGAAGGAAACATGTCAAACCCATCAGACAAACAAAGGTTTAAAATCAGCTTTATGCCCGTCTGAACGTCCACCTTTTCTTGTAATGTATAATCACCAGTAATCTTCCCATAAGCTCTCAGTAAGATAATCCACCACAACCCTGCAAAGAAGTCAATTTGCAAACAATTTTCTTTATTGATATGCATGCACTAGACTGTCGATTGATTGTATTCATTTTTGTTATCAGTTATTGTAATATTTACAAGATAGAAATCAGAAAACTAAAGAGCAATAATTTTGCCCCCATCCCCTATTCCAACCACATTTAATTGTCATGTTACCACTTAATCATCGTGTTATTGAGCGGTAGGCAGATAATGCAGCATCTTCACTTCATTTTTTTTACCTCATGTTTTTCTTCTTTTAATAAGTAGCATCACTTTCAATTCATAAAAAGTTCATCAATGGACAGACGTCACGGATTATAAATCAAGAAAGAAAACACTTACCAGAGTCAACAGGTGCAACACGGCCAATTGCTGACTCCCCAAAATCCGGGTCTAAAACTTCTTCGTACTTGCCCTCATCAAGAGGCACGGTTCTAACTTTGAAACTGGCTGGCATCAACCCCTGCCCAGGACTGTAGCAGTCCACCGTTTTCTCCCAACTCTGTGGAATAAACAAGGAAAACATTGTAAAAAACCCTGAAATATCTCAGACATGAATAATAGGTACATCACACAAGCATTAACACTGATGATTATTAACAAATCTTGGTTCTACATAAGTAGGTTGGCCCTGCTTCTGCAGGATGCTAAGAGGAGTTAAAAATGTACAAAGTCAACAGAACTAACACTATAATACAATTATAATGTGCCTATTAATAAATACAAACCATACTTATTATAATTTATATCTAGCAATATAACAACAAAATCTACTTTTCCTAGTAAAATGTAGACCTTGTCTCTATTTAACATATAAAAGGGAACTTCTCAATAGCTGCATAACCGACACATCCTATATAAACATATACTATTATGAGAAACTAATTTTATAAACCAATAAATGATGATATTTCCTTGAGAATGCACAGTGGTTATATAGCTTAATAGAATAGGTCATTGGCAGGTTGAGTCAAGAGGTTAATTTAATGCAAAACTTTATGAACTAGGTTAGGTAATACATCCTCCTTTCAAAATTATAAGATCCTTGTTGACTTTGAAAGTTAATTTGAGACATTTTCAAACCCAAAATTGAAATGATTCGTTAAAATTTATGAAACAATAAATTTTATAATGAGTAGTACTTTTTAGATAGTTTACAATATTCATCGGTCTGGTTTTATTGCTAACCACCTCACACCTAATCCATATAATTCAAGTAAATAGACATTTCTAATCCACCAACCAAATATTTCAATGCTCAAACTATTCAAATAAAACGAAAGGCAATCTGCAATCAAAACTAGGATACATATACAGATCGAGATATATCTTTACATATACACATTTATATAAGAATGTGATTACCTGCAATTGCAAGGTATCAAGGAGAAAGTTCCTCACAATTTCTCCCTCCCCCTTAAGTAAAAAGGCAAGTGCAGAGGGAACAAAATCGCGTATAAACACCTGATCATAATTCAAAGTTTGCTTATCACCAGGGTCATTTGCAGCCAATGTTCCCACTGGACTCCCACAATATGTTACAACAGCATCCTGCAACAACTTCCACGCCTCCTTCTCGGCCTCTGACACCTCTCTACCGCCTCTCGCTACCTTAGCCTCATTCAAACCAACAGAATTCTCATTTTTTACATCCTCCACCTCAATTCCTTCTCTAGATTCTCCATCATCTCTATCTACATTTTCATCCCTATCAATCTTTTCTACCAAAGGCTTAACATTTAATCCATCTTGAGCATAAGTTCTCTCAAAGTTCTTGTCATTCACTCGGGTTTCGACTCTACTCGAATTACTTCTAGTATTTGATGAAACCCTAGCAATCAAATTTTCAGACCTCCCAATGAACCCATCATTAAATTTATAAGAAAAAATCCTAGATTGCCCCCGACTTAAATTTGGGCTGCAAAATGGCTTCTGGGTTCGATCTAAAACACATTGGAAACCCAAAATTCCAGATGGGTAACTATGAAATTTACGATTTTGATCAAAATTTGATGGTTTTTTGGTAAATGAACCGTGCCTTTTTGAAGAAGATGAGAAACCAGAAAAACCCAGATTCCGGCGACGAATCAGAAGCCTACAACAGGGTTTCATGGTCAGAAAATTAACTGTGTTCATAACCAAAGGATTAAAATAACTGGGGTTAGACTATAAGTAACAAAAATCTAATCTTTATATGTATATATTGTGTTTATGTACAAAAATTGTTCAATCTTTAGATAAAGAAAAAACTTAAATAACATGGTAATTTAGGAGAGAGAAAAGAGGGACAATTTTGAAGGAAATGGTGGCGTCTTTAAGATTTTTCGAAAATAGAGAACGGTTGAACAATGTTTGCGGCGATGCGGCCGTGCGAGGGAGGAGAAAACAATTTGTGCGGAGATTAAATGACAAGAGTACCCGCATATCTTCCTTGGATTTAGGAACATTTTGGATAAAATATTTTTCCATTTATGGCAATTTATTTCTATGGATAATCTTTCTTACTTTCTTTTCTGAAGTTCCGAATCTAGCAGTGCAAGTGAATTTACAGCAACCGGATCTCCATAAAAAAGTCACAATTAAGTAAATTTATGAATGTTGGTGTTAAAAGGGTAGATCAGTCCTTAAAAAATTGGTTTTCTCTCCCATCAAAATAATATATAATTCCCCAAATTTGCATTAACGACTCTATTTTTACAAAATTTATAAATATTAAGAATATGTTATTTTATATATTTAATTTTAAAATAATAAGTTACTACTCCATCCGTCACAAATTAATTGCTCAGTTTTAATTTTTTTTTAAGTCAAATTGACTATTTTTAGAATTAATAATTAAGCATATATAAATATATTTCTAAAATTATAAAAATTGGGTTTAGTAATAAATTGTATATACTTTCTTTTGGTTATAATCTTTTTACCTATATTTTAGCAAAAATAGTAAAAAGATTAGTTTTAAAAATGGTCAATTTAACTTTAAAAAATCAAATTGAACAATTAATTTGAAACGGAGAGAGTAGTATAGTATTAATGACATGATAATAAGATTATGATGACGAATTTATAATAATATGTCATTTTATTATCAATACAAAATTCTTTCTTCTTTATTTTTATTTTTGTAAAATAAGATTCTTTTTATAAATTGTGTTTTATAATAGAATTTATAGGGGAACTTAGGGTTACTTGTCTAGCACGTATCGATTCTTATTTTTGTTTAGTGATAGACGTAAATAGTGTCCTTCTAGAGTAAAGTGAGAGGTTTTACCATAGTTAATATTGTCATAATAAATACTATAAATATATTGACTTGAAAAGTTATTCCAAGGAGAAAATTTACCCAATTAAGAAAATAGCTTAAAAAAATTTATTAAAAAATTAAAAGTTGATAGAGAGTTGTTATATATAATGATAAATCTATGTTGATGTATGATCATGAAGTAGAAAAGAATAAATAAGAGATCATATAATGTTATTATATTTTATCATTTATAGTATTTCCTACCAATTTTGATGTGAATTATAAACAGTTTCTAAAAATTAAAATACACTTTGCAACCTAAAATTTGTAGGGTTGTTAAGGTTTGCATCTTAATATTTAAAATATATTTATATGCACTTCAAGAATCTTTTTATGCTAAACAAAATACACCATCCGAAGTTTAAACTGGTCAAAATGTATCTCAAAGTTCTTTTTAGCTTAACAAAATGCACTCCAAAGTTTGTTACACTAAACAAAATGCACCCCCACTTTTAAAAAGTTAAAATGTAGAATTAGTTTTTTTAGGATGCACTTAAATATATTTTAAATATTATAGTGCAAACCTCAACTATTTTGTAAATTTTAGAGTTCAAACTGGATTTTAGTTGTTTCTAAAAAATTGTCCAAAAAAAACTCTTATAAAATTAAGTTGTAACAAACAGGGCCTTAAATCCGCCTTTTCTATCCATTCCGTCTACTCTCTCCCTCCCCCTCATTATAGAAACTAGAATGGCTATTATAATCCCCTTTTCTCTCTCTTCTGCAACTCAACCAGCCGTCTCGTGGCGCCGTGCGAAGCTGTTCTCTTGGCCGGAGTTAGCCACTCCGTTTTACCGGCGGGATTCAGTTGCTTGTTCCAGCAGTTCTACACCCATTTCTTCCGAATTGCAAACTGTAAGCCTTCAAATAATCAAGTAATTTTATTAGTTCCTGTATTTCTACATCACAGTAATTCTTTCAGAGCAATGTCCGTTCTAAAATTAGAGATACATTTCTGTTTCTAGTTTGAGACTGCAAATTGAATAGAATACTACATTTCTGGCAAATGCTAAGGATATGTTTGAAAAAAAAACAAAATTTTAGTTAAAAGTTGTTGTCTTAAAAATGTATTTCTAATTTTGTAGAGAGTATAATTCAATAATTCGTTTCCAAATGTGTATTGCCAAAGCAGATTTTGTTAGTGTCAAACAAGTGCTGCATCAATGGTTCTGTCCCATTTTTATTGTACTAATATGGCTTGACTTTTATGGGCAAATTGATTATTTTTAGAATCAATAAATTGTAATACTACTTTTATCTATGTGCTTTTCAGGAATTTTAGATCCTAGTATATGTGATAGACTTTAAAAAAATACAAGCCACTACTGTTTGTTGGGCCTTATTAATCAAAGAGTGTTTACTGATATTCATAATTGGTGACTGCTTTCATACTTGGAATTCTTTGCTCATAAAATGGCTCGAAATTTTCACTATTTTACTTGTGTATGGTCTTTCTATGGATATGTCTATACATGATTATGTAACTGGAAGTCTGGAACTGTCACAGAATGATAATCGCTTGATCCCAAACTGAGACTGCACTTTCATAAGTCCGTTTGAAGCAAAAAAATGACATTAGCAATGATAAGATCAACAACTTGCTTACATAAAACAAGACGTGAGGTGGTACATTTAATATGGATTAAGTGGATTCTTATTTTTGTATGGAAGGAGCATTAACATTTAATATAATGCATAATTGAAACATGATGAGTTCAGGGGTTAATGTTGGGGGGGGGGGGTGTATTGATTATGGTGGGCAAAGAGAGATTTAAAACTCATTAATCAAGGTTTAGTTTAATTTTCTGAATTGTATAACTTCTATGGCTAAACATAGGGTTACTCAGTGACGTCCTCTTGGCTTCCTCTATTTTAGGTTGCTTTGGCATTTCAAAGTTTAAGTGAAAATGTACAAATGGATTTTAAAATTGAGAGTTTTCTGTGACTGTTTGTTCTCTTTTTCGATCATGCAAATATTCTCGAATTCCGTAATTTTCATAATAAGGAAAAGGCTTACTCTCATACAGAGCTCCTTTAGCACTTGACCAGGCTGCACCCAAAATTTATCATGTTTTATCGCTTCTAATGTTTCACCAGCTTGGTTGTATAAAACAGAAGTTAGAGAAAATTCTAGAGATGCAATAATATTCAAGACTTGTGATTTAGTCTTGTTACTTAGCTTTTCAACGGATGAGTTCTCCACTACGTTTCTTCCCTTCTAATGTTTCACGGGCTTGGTTGTTTTGAAGAAAATTAGAGAAAAATCTATAGAAGCAATAACATTGAAGACTTGAAATCTCCTGTTTTTAGCTTCACAAGATGATTTTTCCACTTGAGGATCACCAAATCTGCCAGTGGCCTTTGTTTAGTGTAAGGTCAATTTTACTGCATTTCTTTTCCTCCCTAGAATTCTACATAGAACTTTTCACGCATCAGGCACTCTGGACGGCATATAGAGTTCTTTTATCAGTATGTGGCTTCTCATAGTCAATTTTCTAATGTATAATCAGACTAAAGCCTTTGCAGTTCCAAGGAGGAAAGCGATGACCTTACTTCTTTCAGGTTACATATTCTCACAAGCTGATTCGCACAATACTGCGTTTGCTCTACAATCTGTTGGGTTGAGAGAATACATAGATAGTTTTGATGGTTATTCTTTCAAGTATCCACAAAACTGGATTCAAGTCCGAGGTGCCAATGCAGACATATTTTTTAGGGATCCTTTTATTCTTGATGAGAATCTCTCCGTGGAGTTATCCTCTCCTTCATCCTCCAAATACAAGAGTGTCGAAGATCTTGGTCCACCGGAAGAAGCTGGAAAGAAAGTACTAACGCAGTACTTGACAGAGTTCATGTCTACCAGACTTGGCGTCAAGCGTGAATCAAGTATTCTTTCTACTTCTTCAAGGATAGCTGATGATGGAAAGATGTATTATCAAGTTGAGGTAAGGTCTTCTTGATGTTATAAATGTCAATTTCATGCACTATACAGCTATCTAAGAAGCAAGGATTCTTCTAGTAGATTGGTGAATCCCCGAATCCATATTCCCGGAGTCTTCTCGATTGTTTTAGGGGATTTTTCCATAGATTTTTAATGATAAAAATTTAGAACATTACTAATACTATGTGTTAACGCCAAATTTTGTACGCCTGTTGAAATCACCGAAACAACGGGTAACCGAGCAAAAAGCGTTATCAATGGAGAACCAAAAATATTGCTGGAATAATTGATATTTGATGAGAGGTATTGTAGTATCGGGTTTATAAAATACTCTTAAATAAATACACACAATGAGATCCCATTAAATGAGAATTTAATAACACAAGAATTTTACGTGGAAACCCAATTGGGAAAAAACCACGGGGAGAAATCTCAGAAATTCACTATAAAAATATTGTACAAATTAGAGAAAATAATATTAGTAATTATTTTCTCTCTTCCTCACTTTTTTTTATAACTCAATTGAGCTATTTTTCTCTCCACTTCTGGAATTTTTGGAATAATTCCTTTGCTCCTCTCAGATATTTTCTCTCTACTACTACTTGCTATCACTAAACTTGAATTGTGAATTGGTGGTTTTTTCCTCTTCCCGAGCAGCCCTTTTATAACAAAAGTTTACGCACACCAATTTTGATAATAAGGAATAGGCATGCCAATAAGGAATTTTTGGTGAAGGGTTGGCAGCATACTTATGTAGAAAGTAAAAAGTTGATAGCACACCTATGCTAAACATCACATCCTAACACTATGTACAATAGTAACTAATGTAATGTTTTATATACTAATACTATCTATGAAACTAGTATCAAATTAATCACTATATATTTCCTAAATTCCTAAATAGTATAAGTATATAAATTTTTTGCATTTCTTGATTTTTTTTTTTACATTTTATCATGAATTAATATTTATTAGAATTAAAATTTTAATGTATGTATGTATGTATACTTATATGTATATAAAAAAATCTATTTAATACGTAAATATGTGACAAATCCCTGAATTACCATTTTCTGATACTTGCTGAACCACCAAAGAGGTATGGCGAACCCGAATCCTTGCTTCTTAGACAGCTATAGATTTCTCGTTATAGTAATGACCGATTAATTATTCTTAATATTGTATGGGATGTAAGATTTGAGCATTGAGTTTGTCTTGGGTTTTGTGGGTAATGAATATATGAACAAGTATGTGGCATATGATCTTGGAAGAATTCCTATTTTGTTAGTAAATATGTCAACCAGATCAAGTTCCGTTATCCATCCAAGAAAACCCAAAATTTAGGCAATGAATAATCATGAGATGTTTCGGATATTAAACCTGCCTCCAGTGGAGAAAACAGCTTCCAGCAAAGATATAACTTGCCTCTTCTTTTGGTTCATATTTCTTTTCTTTTCTTTCTTTTTTGTTTTTTTATTTTATAGTTTTTGAACAGTGAAGTGTTTTGGGTTTTAGGACTCTTAATGAATAATATTCTATTTCTTAGACTGCATTATTAGTATACTGATCTATCCTGTTGTAATGTAATTAGGTAAACATCAAGTCATTTGCAAACAACAATGAGTTGGCTGTGATGCCACAAGACCGAGTTGCCCGTCTAGAATGGGATCGTCGTTACCTTTCAGTTCTTGGAGTCGAAAACAACCAGTTATATGAGTTAAGATTGCAAGTACCTGAAAATGTATTTGTAGAAGAGGAAAACGATCTTCGTAGAGTGATGGATTCATTCAGAGTAAACAAGGTGGCTGCTTAATCAGTTATGTAACATAAGATTTTGACCTATCATTTTTTTTTTATTGAAGTCACTTTTGTAGCCTCATATTTCTTTCTCCAATTTCTCTTCTTCCTCATCCTACTAGCCTTTGAACCCCTGACCAGGGGCAAGGATTTCAAATCTCTGAGTCACCCTGGTACATGGAAGACTTGTCTAGTTTACTTGGTCCATTTAATTTATGATTGATTAATATTATTTTTATTTCCTTGATCATAAACCCGTCTAACTTGCCATTACAATCATTGTACTATATCAGCAAATTCCATTCTTCTTGCACATTTCATGTATTTATAAATTGTTGGTAGACTGGTAGTTGCCATGAGAAATACCTTAATGGTTCCTGTAGAAAATTTAGATGTTGAATATTCTATGTTTCAAAAATAAAATAGTACTTAAAGTTTTAATCTTTAAGCAGCTTTTGTTTCACTAATGGCTGCAACACTGCTGCCCCTGTGAAGAACTAAATGAACGAACAAGTAGATGTTTGTTGTTCATTTGACTCGCAAAAAGTTACAGAAGGTTCCCATAAATGGAGAGCAAAATGTTGTTCAATAAGAGATGATAAAAGTTCTTTTGACTAAATTCACGTGTGGAAGAAATTGTACTGCTGTGCTGTGCTGTAAAGGCATTCCTACTAAAGCGAAACTTATCTAGCTATAGATTAAAAGCATCCAACATTTTCAGCAAATATTATATGCTATCAAATATCAGCTTTAAATTTCCCTGCATTTTGCTCCAAAAATGCCAGAGTTTTCCTGATGACTGCAGAGGCTCAAGGAAGAGAAGAGATCTTCTGCACTGGCACAGCTGCTGGATCAGTCCGTACAAGGTACCCCCAATCTAATTCCTGGTTCAGATTAAAAAAAGAGCAGCTTTTTAAACAGAACAGAATCTAAAAGCTGAGAATATATATATGTAATGTTATCTAAGGCATGCCTTATATCTTGAGTCAACTGCTCATCTATAATCTAATAAATTAGGTAGAACCCATTTTAAACATGCTTTAATCATCTAAAACACATGGAAACTATAAATGTTGATGCTGTCTGGCAATCCATAGTAATGAGAAATAACCAATACGTATTCTATCTCATCACAGAGAAACTTTCTCATCACAGAGAAACTTACCAACTGACTTTCCAAGTGACCTTCACTTGTAGTATTATTCCGTATATCTATGTGAATTAAGCACCGAGCTAGGTACCTTGCCTTTTGGAGGAAAGGTGAGTCTTGCACTAGGAATTTTCACCTTCTGGCTTTTCAGATTCGCACACAGACTATGAGGTTGGAGGCTACTATGAACCTAGACATTTGAATTTTCTGCCCAGGTTGTACTAGTACGCTTTCACCCTGGCGCTTCCGGAAGAGGATAGTCTAGTCTTATACACAGCACAGGTTGATATATTAAGAAGTTGCTCCTAGCGTCAATAGAACAACCATAAACACCAATTGATTCAGGGTAGGTTGATACGCTTGATTGAACCATCGTCGCGGGTAGGTTCATTGGTTTGCGACCATTCCGACTATAAATAATAGTCAATGGCATATTTGGGTAGTGTCATAGCACAAAGGGGAGGTCAATGAGCAGAAGATTGCCCCCCTTGTCGACATATTCACCCCTCTCTCTCATTTACTTGGTTGTAGATTGTATAGAATATCATGACTTAAGCCGTTGGTGGTATGGATTTTACTGGACATGTAGCCTTCGCGGTTGATTTGCACCCGTAACACCTCCAGTGATGGATCTCCTGTAAGATCGGAAGGATTCAGAGGCTCCTCCTTGCTCTCCTTCTCGTTCTCATATGTTGATACATATGCTCTCATTTCCACTCCGGAATTTCTAACGGTTGTAACAACCCGTTTGGTCTCTGATGTTCGACCTTGACTTTTTGACAAGTCAAGCACTTGCTGACGCACTCCGCGACTTCTTCTTTTTTTTCTTTTTTTTTTTTCATGTTTGGCCACCAACAATATTGTCGGAGGTCTTGATACATCTTCGTACTACCCGAATGAATCAAGAATCTCGAATTATGGACCTCTTGCAAAATTTCCTCATATACTTCCGGTACTAGCGGTACCCAAATTCTTCCTTTAAACCTTAACACTCCCTCATTATCTAGTTTAAATTTAACCTCTTCCCCTTCTGTAATTCTCTTCTTTATATTCTCACACTCCTCATCTCTGAGTTGTGCTTCTTTTACTATGTCCAATAAGGTTGGACAAGTCTCCATCGCAAATAACTTCTCCCACAACTCTTTCGAAAATTTCACTTCTAACTCCATCTTAGCAATTTCTGTTATTAGCTCATCTTGAGTCGTTAACATTGATAACTTCTCTCGACACTTTCTACTTAAAACGTCTACCACTACATTCGCCTTTCCCGAGTGATATAAAATCTCACAATCGTAATCTTTTATTAATTCTAACCACATTCTCTGCCTCATATTCAACTTCTTATGTGTGAAGATATATTTCAGACTTTTATGGTTCGTGTATATCACACATTTCTCTCCATATAAATAGTGTCTCCATATCTTCAAAGCAAACACAACTGCTGCCAATTCAAGTCATGAGTAGGGTATCACATCTCATAATCCTTTAACTGTCGTGACGCATACGCAATAACCTTTCCGTGCGCACTGTCTAGGTGCTGCCTAGCAGTGCACTGATTTTTAGCTCTGACATGCTTACTTCCGGGTCTCATAACTCGCTCGTTCCAAGTTGGAATGAGTCCATTCTCGAGCCATTTTCTTGCTTGTAACATCCTCTACAAATCCTCCTAAGTGGAATTTTTTTTTCAGATTTATTATCAAGCCAAAACAGTGGCTCAAAATACCTTCATTGACTAGTTTCTTGCTTAGGCATATTTGACGCACCTTTTTCCAAACGTCATAACTCTCTCATCCGAAGTCAGAATGAGTTCGTTCTTAAGCCTACGGCTTCCTTGTTCTATGTACTACTCAATCCCCAAAAAATAAAATTTTTCAGAAACTCTAATTACCCAGAAAACTGACTCAAAAGTTGGTGCTCACATTAGGTTTTTCAATTTTTAACTAGTTTTACAAAAAAATCGTCATGACTTCGTTACAAAAATCTTTTACCCCCATTCCAATTGGATGGTGTTTGTAACTCACAAGAGCATAACACTAACACCCTGAAATTTAATTTTCAGTTTTAGAGCACCACAAAAAAAGTGAGTCCAAAACAATCCACTAACAGTCCATTTTTCCATCATTTATGTTTGAGTTTGTATTTTCATTTTGGTTCTACTTTGCAATGTTATTTACCGGTAGTTTACAAGTATGAATACTATAATCACTACCTTATATCTCCAGGATCCTTCATGATCCACCACAATCAAAACAACAACCACCAACAAAACAACTTATATAAATACCTCTTCTTAGCTAGGTGATTGAACAAGCTTGTTAGCTTCCTTCTCTCCCACCTTGCCCGGGCTCTCACTTACTTCTTACTTTCTTTCTTTTTACTTAGTGATTTAGTGAATTTCTCAAAGGATGGAAGTATACTTGCAATGGCTTATTTATAGCCAAACCAAGAGTTAGGGCATAATAGACATTAAGCCATTCTTGCTAACCTAACCCTCCCTTAAGGTTAGGCTAATCAACTACAATTAAACTAACCAAAGATAGACAAAATCATTGCCTTAGGACTCTTTGGCTTAGGCATTAATTAAGGTTGCTTGTTAAGCTTCATTACTTACCATAAATGGAAAGCCTAAACTTCCCCTTGTCCCCATTAGCCCAATGGTCGGGTGCCTCCCCCTATTTGGCTCTCATTTGGCTTTTGTTTTAATTTCATCTCACATTTCATTTGCATCTTGACCAAGACCTTGGACTTTATAAACTTTGGCCCCAAGTCTTTAGGTTTTAACTCTAGGCTTGCTTGGCTCAACCCTTGGCCAACCCTAGACTTAACCCTATCTAAGCCACTGCAATCCTATGTTAACCCTAGGCTCAGTTAGACCAAACTAAGTCGGTTACTCGTTTTCTTTTTAATTAAGTTTTCCTAACTAGTTCGGTTAGCCAAATCGTAAAATTTTTCTTTGTAAATTTTTTATTAGAGATTACGTCTTCCTTTCCCAAATAAACGCTTTGACGTAATTCAAAAGTCGAAAAAAAATGAAAAAGCGTTTTCTACATTTTCTGAATAGTATTTTAGCATTTTTCTAGAAAAATTTTATTTTCGTTTATGAAACAACAACACATATACATAATCACATAACATATATACTATGTCAAAAATCAACCTTTAACCACATAACACACATATATTTCCATTAAAATATTTATTTTATTCAATAAATATTATTAACCCTAATTAAAAGGATATGATACATTAATCTCGACCGTTACATCGATTTTCAATGTGATTAACGAATATTTTTTTTTGTTTCAAACACATTAATATACTCAAAAAAGATTACAAAATGATCATTGTTTAACATTCCATCTAAAAAAGTAAATGGAAGTACTGACTAGACTAACGGTTAACAGGTGTTAATTATGTGACATGTGACGTGGATCAGGTTAATTGATGTTTTGGTTATTATACTAGGGGTCGATTTTCATTTTGGTTACTGAAACTTTTTTTTTTGTTACATTCTTGTTATCGAAGTACCAAAAATATTATAAATTAGTGATTTTATTACAAAATATTACAACATGTATGAAGAGAAAGTACATCATAGTGAATTTAAATCCATAAATTTTTTAAAATCATATTTAATTTGGAACCTTCTAAACACCAAACCAAACTGCAAAATAAAGGAGAAAATTAGCCTAATAAACCCATTTAGATTTGTCGACTACTGCAAAAATCGGTTTAATAGAAACTATTTCACTCTTATTTCGAAGTGAAACAAGTAGCTTTAAATTAAATGTCGCCATCGTCAATTTGTCGCGCTCTTCTTTTCTCTGTTTCTTTTCTTTTTCGGCGAGTATATAGATGTATAAGAGTAACCTATTTTTAAACTAGATTTCCGACGAGAGGCTGTAGTTTTGACTTGGTCCACGGTGAGAGAAAGAGTTGATATACATAAGGTGTAGAACACCATTTTTTTCGATAAGTCCGTCGTTCGTGGTTAGAAGAAGAAGATGAATTTTGATTTTTAATTGCTTTTATTTCTTTAAATTATGTTCCTTTTTTCTTAAAACTCTAATTATTTTCTTATAATATTATGGAGTATTAAAATAATTAGTTTGACTTTATCTTTTTTTTTTCTTCAAGGTGAGCATTTTATTTTATTTCTACAAGCTGACCCACACATGCTACCTCATTAGAATATACCACATCTATATGTCAAATGTTTGCTAAGTAAGCTTTTCCGTTAATATTTTGGATAGAAATTATAAAATCACTAATTTGTAATATTTTTGGTACTTCGATAACAAGAATGTAACAAAAAAAAGTTTCAGTAACCAAAATGAAAATCGACCCCTAGTACAATGACCAAAATATTAATTAATCCGATCCACGTCACCTGCCACATAATTAACACCTGTTAACCGTTAGTCTAGTCAACACTTCCGTTCACTTTTTTGGACGTAATATTAAGCAATGACTATTTTGTAACATTTTTTGAGTATAGTAATGTGTTTGTAACAAAAAAAAATTCAGTAACTACAATTAAAATCGACCCCTAATATAATGACCAATACATCAATTAACCCATATTAAGTTGCATCATGTTTGTTTCAAGAGGATCACTTGTTTAACCATCAATTTATAACAATAAATTACATGCACTAGCAAAAATTTAAAAAAATAATACATATGCAACATTTTTCTATGCAATCGTTTAAGAAAATATTGTATTTGTTCAAACAAATCTAGTTCAAGTAGATGCAACCTTCTCTACACAATTGTATAGAAAAAATTTGCGTCCATGTTATGTTTCCAAAATTTCTTCCGCTACGCATTACTTTATTTATTCTTAAACATGCCGATAAATAATAGTTACACCAATAAAAATATTACTAGTATAATATCTTTGTAGAAATAAATAAATAAATTATCCATTTATTTATTTCCACCAGTGCGAATAACCATTTGATGATACAACCATTGCAACAAGGCTGCTATAGAATTTTTTTTTTTTTTTTTTTTTTGCTACAACCAAAAATAAAGCTTTGATGATACAACCATTTGCTATAAGGCTGCTATAGAAACAAGTTGCATTTGAAGTATTATATAAAAGATATTTTTTGAACTCCATATATACCCTTTTCTTTATTTATTTATTTATTTTTTCTATAGGAGCACAATTACAGATTGCAAATTAAAAGATTAATCCAGTAAATAGCGGGACACCATTGTCTATAGACAATGTCTACGTAAGAGTAAATATAGCTAGAGATAGAATAAATGCTAGAAAGATCGAGTTGGAGAAGGTTTAATTTGTGCATGCCTGTTTATAATTGCATCCATTACTTCAATAAGATCGATCAACATATACTTCATTGCTTGCATGCTTTACATCTGACAGTTCTCCGAGGAACACAAGATGCTGTTGCGCCTGGAAATGTATAAAGAAAAATTATTACTCCCTCCTGACTTCACAGCTAGGCAACTTTCAAACATACTTTTCTTACTCCAAGAGCGAAAAGAACATCATATCATAGGTTATACTATCCGAGAGTAGGTTATACTATCCGGGAGTAGTAGTACTTGCTAAAGCTAAAGGTTTCTCCCGCTAAAAACAGTCTACTAGATAAGCCAAGTAAAGAAGTGCCAAATATGAAATGGTTTTCTCTCCTTTTTAGAGAAGTCAATTCCTCCTCCGTCTTCAAAATGATGGTCTAAGGTACAATGTTTTTTGTCCTCAAAAGGATAGCAATAAGTACATAAATTAAATGACAAATATGTCCTTTAAGGGGGTCCATTAGTATTTAAATTTTTTTTTTATCATTTTATGTAATTTTGTGGGGTCACTAAAGATAAACTTGTAACTTTTTTAACTCTCTTTTCTCTAATTTATATTTCTTAATTTGTGTGAAAAATATATTTAGGACATCCTTTGGAGGACAAGGGAGTTCATTTTAAGAAAATCATGCTAGAAGCACCAGAAAATCCATATATTTTGTGCATCTTATGAAGGTTAAAAACATGTAATAATTCCTAATTCATATAGGTCTAATACTAAATGGGGAAAATCATGACATTTGGATAGTATATTTATCTATCCATTAGCATAGCATATGAACTCCAAAAATGACAAAAATATTAATTTTTGGCAACTTTTTTTTTTTAATAAAGAAGAGTGGAGTATTTTTAATTTTTTTATTAAAAATTCTGAATTTTTTTATAATAAGTAATATTTTTAATTTATAATACTTATTATTAACTAAAATTATAATTTTAAATTTAAAAATATTTTAAATTAATTTTAAAAAATTAATAATAATTTTATTTTTTGAAACAATGGGGGGAGTACAGAATAAATTTACTCTAATTAAACTTTCATAAATTAACCTTAAAATTCTTTTGTGAAATCGGGATAATATGTGGGTAATAATGTGAAACACTTTTAATTTTTCTTTTTTGCATATATTTTTGTTAATTGCTAAAGCAACAAAGGGTGGTATAGGAGAGAGGAGAGAGGAGAGAGGAGAGAGGAGAGAGGAGAGGCAGAGCCATCTTTTCAGATTGTGGATGGACTTCAAAGATTGTCCTGTCGGCCACTGCGAACAGGGAAACTGAGTACCACCAATTATTTTAATAAATTTTAGACGTGAATTCCTTCTATTGTGGAGTAGATTATTTATTTTTTTATTAGTTTTAAATTTTTAATGATAACATTAGAATATAATTTTTAAAAACGATGTAGACAGCTGCAGGAAGGAATCATAGTACAATTTACAGTTTTTAAAGGTGAGTTTGCAGGATCTTGTCAGGCTGTTGGAAATTCTAAAACCCTTTATTAAGTGTTTGTATTGGGTTGGGAGTGCTTCTACATGGACATGTTTTTTGAACATAGAAATTGAACATTTCTATGTTCCCTTGGTTTTTTTTTTTGTTTTTTTTGGTATATATCCAAACATATTTATACTATGAATTTATAAAAAAAATTCAAAAAAATTCAAAAAAATTAGGTGTAATTTGGATATATATCAAAAAAATGGTTGTATGGGCCCATACAACTATTTTTTTGATATATATCCAAATTACACCTAATTTTTTTGAATTTTTTTTTTTTTTTTTTTTATAAATCCATAGTATAAATATGTTTGGATATATACCAAAAAAAAAAACAAAAAAAAAAACAAAGGAACATGGATAAACTAGGGGACCGGTCCAATTTTCCGGTACAATTGGCCGGTCCGCCTAGACTTACTGATTGGGTGAAGGCTAGCTAACCACTACTTTGAACTTTAAAATAATAAGTTTCGTTCTACTAGGGCCAATGATAGAGTTGGTATGACATTTCTTGAAAGTGTTGTGCAATTTAAAAATAAGGCAACTGGTCTGTACAGTAATTATTCAGGGCTGTGATCAATAATAACCCAGTGAAATTATGTTTAATCTTCCGAAGGACTTCAATTTATTTTCATTTTGTCATTTATTTTTATTATCGATGATAGTACGAAATAACACAATATTTTTAAGTTTAACGTCGCAGTACTATCACTACCGACGTAAATACCCAATATATTTAATTAGGAGAAAACAAAGAGTAAACATATATACTTAAAATGATCACTTTTATTAGTTTGGTCGACCCAGGATTGTCCTTTTCTTGATACACTTTATACTCTTCCAAAATGCTTTTGACATTGCATTTTCTTCTAGACATGGGTAAAGTAAGTTAAGTTGAGTTGACAAATCCTTCCTTCCAGATTCATGTATAGTCTAGTCTAAGACTAAAAGTGAGCACAACTAAATCAAAAAAAATGTTGCTTGTTAATTGTGGTGCTTCATAGTCAAGGCTTTATTATGTTTAGATGTTTTAGATGACGGTAGTACAATTAAACCAATCATCTCTCCATTTGTGAAAGAATAATTCTTGGGCGACCAGCGCTCGCTACCTTTTGGCGACCGGTCGAATTTTTTTTTTTTTTTTTAGGTTTTATCTCCCAAATAATTTATATGATTTATTGGTACAAAAATTTTTATAAAAAAAAAAATGATTTAGGTGTAATTTGGATACATATACAAAACAATGTTGTACAGACTATACAACACTGTTTTGTATATGTATCCAAATTACACTTAAATCACTTTTTTTGTAAAAATTTTAGTTCCAATAAATTATAAAAATTATTTGGGAGTAAAAACAAAAAAAAAAACAGAAAAAAATGTCAGCCGGTCACCCAAAAGGGTCGCCGGCCCCGGTCGCCCAAAAGAGTCGCCGGCCCGATCGCCCAAAAAGGTCGCCGGCCGGTCGGCGTAGAATAGCTCTTTGTGAAATACTTTGATTTCTTCATTAGATCTAACAACAATTAAGAAACCTATATCTTAATTTGCAACTTGCAATAAGGGTACATCCATGTGAAAAGCATCTCAACAGCAACGTTGTCAGTTGACGAAGACTAATAAAATACTTCTTCCGTCTTAAATTAATTGCTTAATTTTGACTATTTTAAGTCAAATTGATTTTTTTTAGAACTAATCTTTTTATTATTTTTGTTAAAATATAGGTAAAGAGGTTATAACCAAAAGAAAGTATTTACAATTTATTACTAATTTCAATTTTTATAATTTTAGAAATATATTTATATATGCTTAATTATTAATTTTAAAAATAGTCAATTTGACTTAAAAAAGTCCTAAAAAAATAATTAATTTGGGACGGAGGGAATAAGAATTAAACAACTCAGCAATCTTAAAATCAAGTTGCAATCCTCCTATACTTTATTCTCAGTTATAAATAGGCTCTTTAGTTTTTACAATCGTCAAGTACAAAACAGTTTACTCGCTCAATAGTCAATACATACTCTCTTAATAACCAAACCATATATCACATCACAGCTAGACCGACCAGAAATAATGCAACCTCAAGCAATAATACAACAATCTAATAAATACCCACAATAATTTCTGGAATCTATATCTGCTCCAATCTCAAGCAATAAATGATGCAACAATCTAATAAATAAATAAATCAAAAACATCTATATGTGCTCCAAACCAAATATAGATAATTAAAAAGGCAAAATATATAATGGGTTAAACACAAATAGATAAGGTAGATCTAGATTCACCTCATTATGACCACAAGCAGCAGCAAAGTGAAGAGGAGAGTGAAGGACGCGAAGAAGGTGCATTTGGCAAGGCGACCTCGAGCAATCGAAATAATTCCCTATAAAACTCAATTTCAAATAAGAAATATGACTGAGCTCATTGATCAAATCCCCTACCGAATCCACAACAAATTCGAACTTTTTGGGCTTACCCCACCCAAAATCTATCTTGTATATTTTAATAATCGTGTAATCTAGCTAAACACTAAATGAGTTGTGCTTCGATGGGATGATTGCTTTGTGGGTGAAGGTTTAGCTGTTACTGCAGAGTGGAGACTGCAGTTGAGCGAGCTCTTGTGTGCTCCCCTAGCTAGTTGAACAAAAACTCAAAACTCAGGTTTAAAATGTACAAGTTGTGCATAAAATTCACAAGACATTAAACTTATCCGAGTTGAATATAATTAGATAAACCAGGAAGATCTTTGTTGGGGCGATATAGTTGACAAATACAGAGCGTTAATCCGCCCACTTGCATCATGCTTCAAAATAACGCACATAGCATGTACGTACTATATATTACTATATATTACTAGAAGCAGAAACTCATATGGAGAACATAACAGATGACAAAAGAATGTGACCAGAAATTCCAACTTTATTGTCCAATATTCCACCACAGCCCAACTAACATAAGTAGAAGATATTGGCAGATGATGATCTGATTCACTAAAGAACCCGAGATTATTACATAGGCGGCCTAATTATTAATTAGTTAATGAGCCCTTGGGTGAAGATTGTTGAAAAGAGATCCATCTCATTCTTAGGCATGATCAACCCAATTTCCAGGTCCCCTACCGAATCCTTGCACCTTGAAAGGGATAATGGCTCCTCAACAAATTCAAACGTATTGGGCTTACCCCACCCAAAATCTATCTTATTATAATAATCCAAATTTGGCGAACCGGCAACCCCCATTGTCCATTCCCCTTTCAACACTCCTGCAAACTCCGCGAACCAACTATCTGCACCGTTCAGCACCCCTCCCTGCAACCTTGAATGAATGGCCTTCCCAATCAGTTCAGCCGCAGTTACAAGCCCTTGTTCCCCTACTAATTGCGTGGTCTTCAGGGTTGCAACACAAGGCACCAAACAATTACCAAAGTAGGTGGCAGGTATTGGAGGATCCAAACGAGCACGACATTCCATGGGAAATCCGAAGTGCTGACATTCATCTGCGTCGTGCGCCCCCTCTCCAGTAGCAGCCCGCGCTTTTGCTATACAAGTCCATAAGTAAGCACATACCACCGTGAAAGATGATACATGTGCTAATGTTGGTCGTTGGGCCGAGACCAAGTTCTTGAGTCCTTGGATATTGCTTTGACCAATTATAAATGTGGCTCGGATCTTATTGGCGGGAGCTGATTGATCATGATTCTCATTTCCCTGCTGCAACAGCTCAGTTACTCTTTCTAATGCTGTCCTAAACATAGTACCTAGTCCCTTTGGATCTTGAATCACACTCCTGTCATAAAATGGGAGTCCTTCCAATAATAATGCATCATCTATGTTGCTGTGGAGTTGTTTAGCGATTGAAGCCCATGCTCGAATGAAATTGAACATAGTGCTTCCATCGGCAACAACGTGGGAACTAGTAAATCCAATACAGATGCCATGGTCGGGAAATAATGTCACCTGAATAGCCAAAAGTGGAGTTACAACGCAGTCTCCCTCGGATGAAGCTGGTGGGAGTTGAGGAACAAGAGGAAGTAATATGTCGGCATCTCGATTGTGATTCCTCCAAAGATGATTATAATCATAATCATTCTCAGTGCACTCCGCAAATGTTAGTGAAACAGAGTCACCATCAGAGTAACGAATTTGGGGGTTTGTGGTTGAAATACTTGAGGGGGTTATCAGATTACCGGCGAATGGATAAAAGTGTTTGAGAGCACGGGATAATGAATTTTTGAGATTCGGAACAACGGTTTGGGTAAAGTTGGTTTTGGAGCATGGGAAATCATAGAAGAGAACGCGGGTCATTGGATGAAACGTGAGCCATATTATGTCCAAGAAGGTGAGGGGGAGAGAGGTATCGGCCACGGCGGCCGGCGGTGGTGAGACTCGGCAGTTTTCGAGCAAAGTCACCGTGTAGGTAGTGGCAGTCGTCATTGATGATGCAACTAATTAATGCCCGAAAAATTGTAATGCTGGACTTTTCTTATGTACACTCCTAATCCTTATCTATTAGGATTTAGTAGGAATAGTCTTAAATCTTAATATTGTATACCAGGAGGGCAGGCCAAGACTCTCACGGCAACTGATGTAACGTTTTCTTGAAGACTTCTTATTCAATCATTTTTTCTGAAGAATAAATAAATAATGCTATGAAATACTTTCTTTTTTTTTTTCTTTTTTCTTTTTCCTTTTCCTTTTTCAAATTAAAAATTTGCATGTTTGCTATAAACAAAGAATTAGCCTAGTGGTCAAAAAAATTTGCTCTCTATTTTAACACAGAAAAAAATCTACTGAAATACTGATGTAAGATCGTCAGGCCGAGAGATTTAGTTATTAATATAATATAAAAAATGATATATATTTTAAATATTTATATCACTTTTTAATTGTCAATTACGTAAATAAATATTAGATACATGACAAACTCTAGTATCTTATGTTTGAAATGGTCAATAATATTATTTTATTTAATTTAATTTATATAAATGGATCGTGATGCACAATGAAGTTTGGCATTATACTACAAATTGGGCAAAATATGGTAATGTACTTTTCAAATGGTCAATCAAAACAAATTTTTCTCCGGCCAGCATAAAAAATATAAAGGATTAAATATGAAATTGGCCGGCTAAGTTGTGATAAACACAACTATTATTCCCTCTTAGGGTCTTACAAACGAATTTTTATTAGGAGGTCCTGGACCTCATAAGACCTACCTATATATTTTTGACACGTGTAATGATTATATATAATTAATACAAATTGGTCCACATATGTTATGGGCTATTAGTTAAAAAAATAATTATTGTACATGTGTCGAAAATGTATAGGAAAGTCCTTTTTCTAGTTGGAAGACCTGGACCTTCTAATAAAAACTCCAAACAAACTCCCTCTGTCCCTAAACGAATGAATAAAATTTTTTTAAATTTATTTTTAATAACTTATAAATTTATATCAAGTGATGAATAATTTTTTAATATTAATGAACTTACTAAATGACTTAGTTATTTTTCACTTTGTGTATTTTATTTTATTTTTTAAAAAATAAAAAAATTTATATATTTAATTATCATTTTAAAAACGGAATGAATATATTTTTTAAATAATAAATAATTAGACAACATTGTTTAAAAAGAAGATAAAATTACAGATCTCCTTTTGAATCCCGACATTCAATGGCCCTTAAACAACCTAATTTTGAATTTGCCTACCAGAGGCTACACGTGGTCACATCTCTGAATAAGCCCCCTAAACAACCCAATTTTGAATTTGAATACCAGAGGCTACACGTGGTCACAGAATAAGCCCCCGACTTAAATACATATTTTATTTCATCCTTAAAAAAGATCTCATTTGTAAAATTTATAAATATTAATAATATTTTTGTTTCATATATATTTTTAAAAATAATAAATTATTAT
The DNA here is from genome assembly GCA_034770075.1 of Aralia elata. Taxonomy (NCBI): domain Eukaryota; kingdom Viridiplantae; phylum Streptophyta; class Magnoliopsida; order Apiales; family Araliaceae; genus Aralia; species Aralia elata. Next base: position 74,132,433 of record CM068383.1, read on the forward strand.
TTTGACAATGTTAAATGATAGTAAAATTACGATAACAAACTCGAAGATACTGTATCATTTTATACTAATATTATTAAAAGTGAATTTCGTTTGTGAAACCAAAAGTTTTAGCAAACAAGATTTTTTTTGTAAAATAGAAGGAACACCACTACTTGAAAATGGAAATGGATATACTTCTAGGAAGCTTCTTCGGTACATCATAATAGTAGTTTTGATGTAGGTACATTATAAATAATAATTTATCGAATAAAAAATTAATACATTAATGATGGACCTCATGATAAAATAGTATATATATATATAGAGGCCGGATCACGTTCGGACTCTCGGACCTGATAAAATCCGGACCCCAAATTTATTTATTTTTTCGTTTTTTTTTCAAAACAACTAATAAAAAATGTATAGTTATTTTTTGTACTGAAAAAATTTGTTAATACAATGTTTTGGATATGATTTGGATACATATAACAAACAGTGTTATACAGTCGGTACAACACTTTTTGTTATATGTATCCAAATAATACCCAAAATATTACATTAACAAATTTTTTCAGTATCAAAAATAACTATACATTTTTTATTAGTTATTTTTAAAAAAAAAACCAAAAAAAAAAAAATTGGTCCGGATTTTGGTCAGGTCCGGACTCCCGGACCTGATCCTGTGGGTATATATATATATATATATGGGGACAATCATCCATAACATGTATTTGCTATAAATTAATAATGGACAAATACCATCTCTACTTTCCATTATAACTATCAATGGCCTGGATTAAAAATCACATCTCGTCATTTGCTAGAATTTCTAGCGGATGTGATTAAAATTTTCAGCGGGCGATTATTACCACATAACAAGAAGGAAAAGGAAAAGTAACTAATTATTATATGTCTACATCACACAAGGAAAAGGAAAAGTAACTACTACAGAAGGAAAAGAAGACGACGATACATGAGCAACAAAGCCAAGGGAGGTAGCGTGTCGTCTCCGACGTATGATAGCTTCACTCTCTGTATTTCCTCCATTTTCGATTCCTTTCCCACCTAAAAACTGTTTGTAGACAAAGCGACTAAGTTACAACAATCCAAATTCAGAATGCAAAGCATAAATTGTTTCAACAAAGTGTTTTCAAAAAGTAACATTAAATAAGATTAAAGGTGAATAATAATAGAGTAAGAGGCGGTGAACGACTGCGGCCAGCGGTGGACGGTGGTGGTTTAGTTATAGTTATCATGAGAGGAATATAGTGTGCGATGATTTTGTTGTTGTTTTTGCTCAGAGTTGTTGTAACGACGACATTTGGAGCCAATGTGACCTACGATCATCGCGTTATAGTGATCGACGACAAATGGAGGGTTTTGGTTTCTGATTTTATTCATTATCCTCGCAGCACTCCTGACGTGAGTGTGCCTGATTGACTATTGTTATGGGGGTATAATTGCCTAATTGACTGTTGTTATGGGGGCATAATTGTTTGCCGATAATTTTAATCACATCCCGCTAGAAATTCTAGTGGATAACGAGATGTGAATTTTAATCTAGGCCATTGATAGTTGTAATGAAAAATAGAGATGATATTTGCCAATTATTAATTCATAGCAAATACATGTTATGGATCATTCCCCATATATATATATATATATATATATGAAAAATGATCCATAGCATGTATTTGCTATGGATCAAAAATTGACAAATATCATATTTACCTTCCATTAGAATTATGAACGAATGAGATTAAAAAACTGCACTCGTTTTCCGCTAAAAATTCTAGCGGGCTGGATTAAACAAAATTTTAGACTAATATACCCCCAATCAGGTTAAGTTAAGCCCAAGTCAATGAAAATTTTTAATCAGTCCGCTAAAAATTCTAGCGGACGACTTAAGATCAAAATCCAAATCAAAGCAGCAACAACAAGCATCAAAATCCAAATCCAAATCAAATACAGCATAATTCCAAATCAAATACAACATAATTCCAAATCAAACATTCGAAAGCAAATACATCTTGCACATAATTCCAAATTAAACATTAAATCAAATACATCTTGCATCAGTATCAAATTCCAAATTAAATACAGTATAATTCCAAATCAAACATTCCAAATCAAATACATCCTGCATCAACAATAACAAGTGCAAGCATAAGCAACAACATAATTCCAAATACATCCTGCATCAGCAAGTGCAAGCATAAGCAACAACATAATTTCAAATCAAATACATCCTATTCCGAGTTAGATACATCATATTCCGAGTAAACATAAGAAAATTTATGGTCAATTTATCATCATAATTCACTTGCAAATCTAAGTCAACAAAAGAAAATTGTGTATCATAATTCCAAATTTGAGTCAACATCAATAGTTATTATTATTATTATTTAATTTAAGTACAAAACAAAATTATATTGTACAAACCTACTATATAAGAGATAACTGGTGTATCATACTTAATAATGTTTTTTCCCTACCAAGTTAACCAAAATATTATAGTTGCGTTCAATTGACATCAAGGAAGAAAACTACACAATTAATCAATCAAGTCTTCGGACCTCAAAATCGTCGTGGTAAGTTTCCACTTATGTGTGAAGATATGTTTAATTCTAGTTCTATATATTCTTCTCATGATAATATTGATATGAATAATATTGGTGTTCATAACATGAGCCAATCGCATATTAACGATTCAAAAGCTCTAAATGAGAGTCAGATTTTTTCTACTATCCAAAAGGCGGAAGAATTTTATAGAACCTATGCACGTAGTAGTGGATTTGAAATAAAAATTGGGGCAAGTCATAAATATGCTCGCTCCAACAATTTATCCAACAAACTTTTTACATGTAACAAAGCTAGAAAACTAAATTGAAAGAAAGAAACAAGACGTTAATGAAGTTAGGTAGTGAGGTCAAAAGAAAAAGGGATTCTATAGGTCGCATGATGTGCAAAATTAGAATGTTTGTTGTTCATCTAAAGAAAGAAGATACGTGGAAAGTTTTAAAAATTGAGTTGACTCACAATCATGATTTAATGACTCCGAACAAGAAAATTTTCATTCAAATAAGGAACAATATAACTTTTGTTGCTCGCACTTTAATCGAAACTTTAAACAGAAAAAGAGTTGGGCCAAATAAAATGATGAATGTTTGTAGTGAAATAGGGGGAATGGAAAATGTAAGTTTCAGTGATAAGGATATTCGGAATGTTGTGCGAGATATAAGACATGACATAATAGATTCAAACGATGCCCAAGCAGCATTACAGTACCTAAAAAAACTTTCGGCGAAAAATCCTTTATTTTTTTCGATATCAAACGAAATGAAGATAATCGCATCGCATACATTTTGTAGATAGACTACCGATTAATGATAGCTTATAAAAATTTTGGGGATGTAGGGTCATTTGATACAACTTATCGGACGAACACGTATTTTATCCCGTTTGTTCCATTCACGGGGGTTAATCATCATTATCATTCCATCTTGTTTAGTTTTGCACTGATTAAGGATGAAACAGAAGATACTTTTTTATGAGTTTTTGAAACTTGGCTTCAAACGATAAACAACAAGGCACCGGTTACCATTATAACTGATCACGACAAAGTTATGAGCAATGTGATTGCTAGGGTTCTTAAAACACACCATGCACTTTGCACATGGCATATTAGTAACAAATTTTCAGAGAAATTACATACATTGTATGATGAGTACCCAACATTTAAACATAATTTTAATTGGTGCGTGCATAAATCATTGACTGTTGCGGATTTTGAGGAGCGATGGGAAAAGCTGATGATAGATTACGAACTGTATGATTATGATTGGCTCCAATCACTTTATGAGGTTAAGCACAAATGGATCAAGGCGTACACAAAGAATTTTTTTGCAGCGAGAATGATGACTACATCCAGGAGTGAGGGAATGAACAGTTTATTCGATGACTGTGAATGCGACAACGAGTATCAAGGAATTTATCGTAAACTCAGAAAAAGCCCTTGAGAAACAAGTTATGAGAGAGAGAAAAGCTGACCATGCAACTTGTCATCGGACGCGAACTATGACTCTTGAATCACCGTTAGAAACTCATGGAGCAGATGTTTATACAAAAGAGATGTTCAGACACTTTTAAATTGAGATTGTAAAATCTCATAAGTACATAATGCACAAGCTTCAACATCTAACAACATCGGAAACGAAGTCATATGTAGTGTACAAGGCAAACACTATCAAAGATTCAGATAGGTATTTTACTGTTGTCAGTAATGTTCTAAATGGAGATATAAATTGTAATTGTCAAAAATTTGAACATTCTAGTATGCTTTGTAGACACATTCTAAGACATATGATTGTCAAAAGTAATAAAAAGATACCTGATAAATACATTTTAAGCTGGTGGTGTAGAGATAGTAATAAAGTGAATGCTAAATTATCAAAGATTTTGACAGAAATGTCCAATTACGAGAAATCTCAGACGATGCGTTATAATTATTTGGTGACGCTGCTCTTACGATTAGCTTCTACAAGACCATGCTCAATTAATGGTTTTAAGCATGTCGTACAGTTGTACATTGACAACTTGATGAAATTAATGTAAAAGAGGTTCTAGAAATTCGAGTAGAAGATGATGAGTCCGTTGAAGATGAGCCGTTATTGAATACTATTTGTTCGCAAACAAAAGGGCACAAAAAAGGTACAAGAATAAAAAGTGGGATCGAAGAGGCTGCGAGTCATAAACAACTGAGAAAGTGTGCAATATGCAATATGATAACCAATCATGATAAGCCGAACCACTACAAAGTTTTGGGTCAAGATAAGTCGGGTGTTTAAAGTTAACTTAATATGAGGTAGTATGATTATTTAATTGCGAAATTATTTGATTTTGGTCATATAATTTGATTTATCACAATGGTTTATTTATTTTTGGTTGTATAATATTTAATTTTTCAGTTATATGGTAAATAAACTAAATAATCCATTACTAAAATATTATTTATAAATTAATTTTTTATAAATAATCCATTACTAAAATATTAGTGTAAAGACTGAAAGGAACGCTTACAACTTCATATTCTTCTTTTGTCAAAGCTTGATAAGCACTCTTGACTCTGCCTATTCATGGGAACTTGTTTGTGTTCTTGGCATCTTTAAGCACATAATCAGGAGGTTGCCCCTTGTAGAGTTCAAACATGTATATGATTAAGCAAGAGACAAAATTTATATCGTAATACAACTAGAACACAGAAGCAAAGAAAGAAAGTTTGTTTGCCTAAGGAGAACAATATATCGCCATAAGAATGTAGACAAAGCCCATTTATAAATAAGTAAAGAAACTAAATATCCAACTACAGGGAAGTAATCCATCCTAAATTTCATAAATGTATACATCATAACTTCAAATTCTCAATAGTATAGTACACATTTTTCTATTATTTATTTTGTTTCATAAATAATCACTTCACTTTGAAAAACACTTCCAGAAATAAGAGGCATAATAGTTAAATACAATTTCGAATATATTGCCAAAATTCATGCACAGGTCTATAGCAGCAGTATACCTGATGAAGGCTTAAGGTTTACACTAAATGTGCAATAATAATCAGCTTTGAACAATAGCAGCAGAAGCTTGGTTTTGTCCATGCATCGTTACATATCATGCTTAAACTATAAAACTATAAAAGTACACTATATACTTTATTATGTTCTTACTATATATTTACTTGTTTATAGCAAAAACAAAACAATGTATAAACTCTACAAAAAACAATCTATTGTACCATGTTGAAAACTATCCTTTAGTCCCAAAGATATCATAATTTGCATTTGAACTTAGTGAAACTAGAAAGTCGAACCAAGTCTCTATCATTTAGTCCCAATACTGCATAATGAAGCAGAGCAATGCACACAAATTGTTTTACTTCTACTAAACACTTCATTTATTTGAAATAGTTTTGTTAGATCTAAGGTATCCACAATCATTATACTTCAAAAAGAAAACAGAAAGCCTCTATGAAGAATCAATCAAGTTTTATAAAGGTCATATGCATGACTTTAGTAAAGGTGTTTTTTTATTGGAATTATAACACATTTTTCAAAACTGATGTGGCCTCTATTAAACCGAGCTACACTTTGCATCATGGTAGCAATATCAATATTGTTCAACTAATACTTGCCACTAACTGACATGAAGTGAAGACAATTAATAAAATTTACTACTTTTCACCTCAAGAATTCACAAAAGCATACTAAATAACAGTTTTCAAAAGAGTAGATACTTCAACAACTTAAAAAGAAAGAGAGTTACCACGTTGGTTTCAAATTTACAACTATAAACAACCAATACCTAGTAATTCCTAGAATCAGAGCATTATTTGATCCAAGCATTCGAACAACAACTGAAGCAACCAATGAAAAAGTTGCCCAGAAGCTGTCCAAATATTAATGCCCCAATTCTTTAACAGCGGGGTAATAGCAGATTGATTACAGTCCACTAGAAATTCTAGCGAACGTAGTGAATTTTTTGCTTCTCTAACTTGACTGCAAGAGTAATATTAAGTTAAGACCCAATAATATTCAAAATCAATTAACTGTACAATATGGATAAAACTGAGCATAAGAAGCAACACATGTATTGACGACTATAGTATGCTTTTTTAGTATATGACCACCAAGGTGATATATAAAATAAAAATGGATACCCAAAAATAAAACTTACATCACAACTAGTACACCTTTATTTGAGTATCTAATTTTGACCTCCAACTTTGCAAATCCTAATGGTCAAATTCATTAAATAAAATTCTGTTAGTAGCTGATACACACACATGAATGTATAGGGTCGAAAAAAATTGATCTTTCTTCACAAACAGGATGAATGCTTTAAAATGGTATTTTTTTTAATTCCAAGGCAACTGTTAATTGAGATTACCTGTTTTAAAGTTTGAATTTTATTAAGAAACTCAGCCCTTAATAATATAAACCATAGACAAACTGAAACCAACTATTGTAGCACTATAAACTGCAAAACATAAACTGAAACCATAGTTATAGACTACAACACAAACTATAAATAGACTACAACATAAACTGTAGAAAACATCACATATTGAATGAGACACATAACTACTAACAATAACTAAACCAACAAGATCATTAATATCGTAATATTAAAAAAAACAAAGATTCTAAACTACAACAGTTTGACCAGCCACTACCACAAAACCAAGTCAATAGAAGACCAAAAATTTAATTTGCATGCTATGAAGTCACATGGACACATAATCTCAGACACAACATATTTTTTCCGAAAATTAGGAATTGTCGAATATTATACGTATGCATGAAAATATTTTAGGTATATACACACATCAATCAAATAAGGCATAAAATTCAGTTCGTCCATTAAAGACTAACTTTTAATTTATATGGAGAAGCCTTAGCAAAATAAGTAGTGAAAACCCTCCAATTATAACATACTAACATCATAAAAGTGAAACTATAATGTCCTAAAGCCTTAAACTTTTCAATTTCAACAAACCTAACATCCAAAGTACATATAGTATTACACAAATTTATATCCAAATCAATTGAAGTACTCAATTCAAAAACACAAAAAGGATAAATGTATATATAACATCAATTATACCATCACAATGAGACCAAGTTTTAATAAATTGAAAGACACACTATTCTGCTACTAAACACACCTGTGATCCACCAACCACATTAATTACCACTTTCATCACTCATATGCCCTTTAAAGTTTAAACTGCAACATAAAGAAAAAGTTGGCCAAAAATGGGTTCTTTTCGTGCAGGCATTAAGAAAGACTTGGTCAATGCTCCTTCAACAGAATGTCGGGAGCAATTTTAAAGAATCTTAATACTAGGATTACGCCTAATCAAGGACCTCAAACAAAAGCTAAATGGTTCAGACACTACAGAGTAAGGAAGGTCATGAACCACACAAGTTTTACACAAATGGATACTTGTCACAGCTTTCAACCAATGCCCCTTTAACGTTCTAATTCGAAAAACTCACCGATTAAATCTAAATCGAACACGTTTGTATGCAAATTTGAAGTTTTGTTGCCAATTGAAGGGTTTGCTCGGAATCGCCTGGATGCTTTTACCTTAGGGTTGTTTTACCCCAATTTACCAATTTTGCCCCAATTTACCAGATTAATTACAGTCTGCTAGAATTTGTAGCAGACGCAGTGAATTTTTTGCTTGACTTAGCCTGATTGGGTATATTAGTCCAAAATTTTGTTTAGTCCAATCGCTAGAAATTCTAAGTGATGACGAGTACAAATTTTTAATTTCATCCTTTTATAATTATAATGAAAGGTACAAACGATATTTATCAATTTTTGATTCATAACAGATATATATTATAGATTATATATATATTGGAAGGAAAGATTCGAACTAGCGACAAAGAAAAGGGAGGAGGAGAATTGAATTCATACCTTCTTTTGGGAGAGAGAGAGAGAAAAGGACCACAACAGCTGAAACAATTAAAAAGTTGTCAACAATTGGGCTTCCGATAACGAGATCTTTATTAGTCTGGCCCAATCTTATATCTTTTTTTATTAATTAATAATTTGGGTCAAGCCCAAACGTTAAAAACATCTCATCCCATCAAATCACATCCCATCTCATTTTTTTCAACAAAAGGAGTCTAATACTCTAATTGTAATACTCATAAATAAGGATGTTATTAGAGAATAAATTATATACGAATGACATGTAAAACTAACCATCTAATAATAATAATAATATGTCACATAGAAAATTTAAGAGTAAATCAAGGGATTTGAAATGAATTAACAAATTGTGTAATTACTATTTCTCATGGTAAAACTGTTTAATTAATAATAATGAATTTTAAATCCCTAGATTTTCTCATAAATTTTATGTGTGACATGTTATTGAAAAGTAAAATACTAGTTTTACAGGTCATCCTTGGATAATTTATTTTCATGTTACTATTCCTTGCTTACTCTTAAAATAATAAATTGTTGATTTACAAGTGATGACACATATTATAAATACTTCTCTCTATATCTATTTATATACTATAATTAAATAGACAATTTGGTTCGTCTTCATTTTTTTAGTTATCATTCAACCAAATCAAAAACAAAAATTAATAATATAATTTTATAAGAAAACAATCAAAATAAGATTATCTTACATAATACTTCATATTTTATTACTATAATTAAATAGATAATTTGTTTTGTCTTCCTTCTTTTCGTCATTGGTCCTACCAAATCAAAACTAAGAATACAATTTGGTTCCTCCTCATTTTTTTAATTATCGTCCCGACCACATCAAAAACAAAAATTAGTAATATAATTTTATGAGAAAACATACATAATGTTTTGTTACTATAATCAAATAGGCAATTTGCTTTGTTTTCTTTCTTTTCGTCATTGGTCCTACAAAATCAAAAATAAGAATTAGTTAGAAAAATTTTATAATATATTTATATGGTTTAAGAATACCGACAAATCATGATTTTTCAGAATTAAATAAAATGTCGCTGTACGTGACATTCAGCTAACAAAGTGTTACATGTTTGGACATGTCCAATAAAGAAAAAAGACGAATAAGACAAAACTCCCAAATTTTCAAACTCTATTTACTGTTTCTTTGTTCATTCTTTTCAAATTGGTAACATGTACAGTTGGGTGATTTCTACTATTGACAGCCAGATGAGTATCCCAAGTGCCAAAGTCCATTAAAATTAAGATTCAGATTCAGATTCAGCTGGGTACCAGAAATGCAACAGGCACTCAACTCCAGGCAGTACTTGTTTTTTCTTCCGGTAGATGACACCACCACAACTTGAAACTCATGCTAGAAGAAGTTAATACTATGACCTTACTTCATATTCTCCTGCTCGTGTGAGAGCACGGAAACCTTTGTAAGGACGCGCAGGAAGATTCTTCAAATCCAGATTATCAATTTGAAGACCAGAGAGAGCAACACCCATTATCCTGAATGACACTAGGAAATTGGGAGATACATGGAGGCGCTCTAGACCAGTCTCAAGCACTAACGTTCCAGACATTGAAGGGGATTTATCTTTTGGAATTCGTCCAATGGACCAACAGCAGGTCTGCAAGCAAACATGCAATCAATAAGTATCTAGTGCCACTCAGAAAAGACACATCACATGCAGTGATTTTACTATTTAACTTTAGATACTGAATTGATTAGTCAGCTGGAAAAAGCAGGCTGAAATATAGAAAGGAAAACCAGAAGTGAAGCCAAATATTCAAATTTCAGATTTAACCAACAGAAAGGTGCAACTCCTACATCCCTACCACAATGGCATACGCATGCTGAGACACAACAAATAAACCCCCCATGAAAGGAAGAGAATGAGTGAGAGAGACGAATGATATTCCTCGTATGTATGTACATCGAAAAACCATTACGAGAATACATGCTCCTGCTAATCATATCATAGACTCGATGGTTCCTGTGAGATTCATTCTAACATGAATGCGAGAGAATATTACTCGTATGAATCTACAATGAAAAAGCTTTCTGAGGATACATGTATATGAATATCATTTTGATAAAACATACTCTCAATGAGTCCTGGTGTTTCCATTCCAGAAGCAATCGCAAACCATGAATCTACTATAAAGAGGTAAATTAATGCTCCTCAAGATTCAATCCACCATCAATGACAAATACTAGAACTATAAGTTGATGTTAAATTAAACACCAAAACCACATCATGATTCTCACAGACACATGCACAGAGAACTATTTTTCACCTCTTGCTAAAATATCCTAAAAGTCTTATGATAGTACCTTATTAGCAAGGATGTTTACAGTTCCATGATTTGAAGTAAGATCAGCTGACAAAATGCAAGGAGGCAGTTGGAATTGCACACTTATTGAGTCAATTGTCTTTCCAGGATCATTCCGTATTCCAACTAGCACATCAATACGACATCTTCCAGAGTCTGAACTTAGTTGTGGCTTCACGTATATTGGAGTATTCTTCAACTTCTTAACCCTGTCGCGAGTTAAAGATAATAGATATAAGATTCGCAGCTAGAGAACAAAACCAATTAGAAACATTGGATGCTATATGTATGCTTACTTCCAAAAAAATGATTTAGCTTATACAGTGAATGAACAGGTTGGAAACAGTGAATACTTAAATGCATAATTGTGTGGCCTTCGCAGTGATTCCTCACACACAAGATCATGTACAAACACATGCTGAGTATGAAATATTGTGCATGGCTAAAATGCTGCCACAGTAAGAACCTAAAATAGCCGGATTCAATTAAAATTTAAAAGTACAAATGCACAAAATTGTAGCCTAACGGCACACACCTGTAACTCATGAGCTTAAATTGTCCATCAGGAGGCACAAAAGATAGGATTTGATTCGATTCCCATGGTCGAAACCGAACACAAGGATGAAATCGCACATCATTCAGAATAGAAGGGTTTCCAAATGAAAGAGTCAAATCAGGAAGACCTGAGAGATGAGAGTTCACTTGGACCTCACCATATATCTCACATTTAACGAGGACTCCTTCCCTGAACAGCATAAGAAAAGAAAATCCGTAAGCCCTCTGAAGTACAAAATCATACACAAAACTCCAACATAAGCTGCAGCCTACAAGATGATCCAAAAGTAACCAATGAAGTTAGAACTCCAAAATCATATATAGGATCCAAGATACATATATCGAGATTATCTTATTCAACAGTTTATAGAAGCAGCAGAAAGAAGCAACTTTAAGTCATTATGTGATGACATTCACAACTTATGCACTTTAACGTTTTAGTTAAATAATATAACTTCAAAGATTCTCTTGACTAAAAGTAGTCTTTTTCGATAATGTATGTATGAGTGATGTTCTATCAAGAGAAGCACTGAAACCCTCACTGCTACTATTAACAACGGGTGAAGTGTAGCTCGATAATGACTGTTTTCTTATAAGAGATCATTTAATATTTACTTACTTTTTTTATATCTTTTTTAGTATTTTCTGTCTATCTTATGAAATCTCTACTTTTCTAGAACAGTAAGATACTCAATCACTGCATCCCCTCGGGTTGAAACGATACCTCAAAACCTTAAGGGTTTCATATCAATAAGTTTGCCTCTCTTTACAAATCGATCATGCAAGCAGGCTACTCCCAGAAAATGCCCCACCTGTAGGCATTTATGTTTATCTTTGTCTTCCGTTAACAAAAGAAAACTATTAGAGGATCAAGTACACACAAACAAAATTTCTTCCAATGACTTGACATGGTAATGCCTGCAAAAATGCATTTGGTTTGGTCTGAACCTCATCAAAGATAATTGGCAATAAATATTCCAAACAAGGAAACTCGAGAGTACCTCTCTCTCATTATCTGTTGTATGAGAGAAACTAATGCAATAGTTTTCCTGTCTCCAATTCATTTCCAAACTTTATTCTGGCAGGCAGAAGGTTGGTAATCACTCAAATCTGCAGGAAGGTAATTTTTCCAGAGGAGTGCAATTTTTCTATTGTTTGAAAGAAATTATTTTCCTTTCCTTTTTTTACCTCTATAAAGAAAAATTTATATTTTGAAGTCCTCTCTATGAAAATTTAATATTTATTTTCCACAGGAACACAATTGCAGATTGCAAAAGTAACGGAATCCAGTAAATAGCGTGACACCGTCTATAGACAATGTCTCTATACAAGTCAATATAGAGAGAAACAAAATAAATGCTAGAAAGATTGAGTTGGAGAAGAGTCTGTGCATGCCTGTTTATAATTGCATCCATTTCTTCAACAAGATCAACATATACTTCATTGCTTGCATGCTTCAGACCTGTTGTTCTCCAAGGAACACAAGATGCTGTTGCACCTGGAAGGATGTTGCTTACATTAGAAGTGTTACCCGTCACAACGCTTAACACTTTGTTAACAATATTCGGAGGAGCAATCATCTCCCTCAGGATGTTAGGTTCTGTTGTGAGAGGAAACCCATTGTCTATCATCTCATCCAGAAGCTGAAAGTTGAAACATACAAAAATCTATTAGCTCTAGCAAAACCTGTTCTCGGAAAAGATTACAATAAAAACTTAAGTGAGGAATGAGGGAAAGGTGGAAAGGCTCTTCATGAATGATTAGACCCATATTTTCTTATCCATATTCCATCATCCATGTCTTCTGCATAATTGCATCTTTAGTACCTTTTCACAAGACCAAGCAGGTTTCTTTTTTAAATGGATAAAGAAAGATTATTATATTTTAAGAAAATCATGCTAGAAGCACCAGAAAAATCCAAATATTTGTGCACCTTATGAAGGTTGAAAACATGTAATAATTCCAAATTCATGTAGGTATCCTAATAAATGGGAAAAATAATGACATTTGGATGGTACAATACATGTACATATATAATGCCACTACTAACATATGTACACACATTATACGCATACAGAGAGAAATTAGAACATATATATATGTGAGTGTGTTTTTGTCATAGTTGTCAGAAATTGTACGATACGATACAGAGACAATTCAATATGTATCGCAGGGTGAATCGAAAATAACACCGTATCATACAATTCAGTTACGATTCAATACGATAAAATGCACAATACCTTTTAAGGTTAGCAACCGACTTGAAAAAGTTTTTATGTAGATCCAAAAGAGTAAAAACAAAACTTTTAACCTTCTACCATTTCAATTGAAGAGGTTTTTGAGCTTAAACATATTCTATATCGCTTAATGAGCCTTTAATAACTTTTTAGAGTTTTATATCTTTTTCAGAATGTCGCTTTATTTTTCTCACGTCACTTTCCATAAATAGATACATAAATCTCCACTTGTTAATTAATTTGAATTATTCTCTTTTGTTTTACAGATTAAAGGTGAATCTAAATTTTTGTTTTCTCTTGTTATTCTATAAAGATTACTAAAAATAATATCTAATAATCAATTTATAGTATTTTGGCTACTATTTAACTTTAAAATTTATTTTTAGTCTATAATAATATTTACTTGACTATTTTTATATATAGTCAAACTAATATGCTTGATTGTCTAATAAATTGTGTGTTTTATATGTTTAAATATATATTACTATATTTTTCATTTCGTTTCCATATCGTACGGTACGATTCATGATATGATACACGAAACACGATATCGGGGTCTTTGATATACGATACGATTCACGATTTGACAACTATACTGTTTGTGTAGAACTGTAGATGTATATGTATATATATGTAGGCAGAAGCTTGTGTGTGTCCCGGACAAGTGCATAAACTACTTTCTTATCAGTAAACTAAACCCATGTAGACAGCTGCAGGAAGGCAAGATTTGTGCTGATTACCATTGGTTTTAAAGTAATCATACAATTTACAGTCTTTAAAGGTGGATTTGCAGTATCATACTAGGCTGTAGGAAATTCTGAACCCCATTTATTAGTTGCTTGTATTGATGAAGGCTAGCTTAGCAATATTTCATAATTAAAAATAAAAAAGTTCCGTTCGACAAGGGCCAACGATGGAGTTGGTATGGAAAGTGTTGTGCAATTTAAAACTAAGGGACATTGGGCTATAGAGTAATTATTCAGGGCTGTGGTCAATAACCCAGTTAAATTATGTTTAGTATTCTGAAGGACTTCAATTGCTACATTTATTTATCCAAGCAGGAAGTTGGTTTGAGAAAGTATACTTTTTAGGTTGAAATGTATTCGTCTCATTGCAGTTGCAGAAGCGCTGATCCGGAAGATGATGCCGATGATGGAGAAGAAAGCCACCCCGGAATAGTTTAACCCAGTTAAATTATGTTTAGTCTTCTGAAGGACTTCAATTGCTACATTTATTTATCCAAGCAGGAAGTTGGTTTGAGAAAGTATACTTTTTAGGTTGAAATGTATTCGTCTCATTGCAGTTGCAGAAGCGCTGATCCGGAAGATGATGCCGATGATGGAGAAGAAAGCAACCCCGGAATAGTTTAATATATTTTAAACCATCACATGTTGAAACATCGTAAGATAAGCAAGAACACGCTAAAAACTTCAACAGGAGTGAACCATGTATTACACGTAGACCTAGATATGCAAAAACCTCCCTCTCTCCCTCCCATATATTACTCATTAATTACACATAGACCACTGCCACAGTACTTTACCAGAGTACACTAAGCATCTGCTGCAATAAATTTCACTAATTTACAAGCAGAAACAAGAAAAGATCTCACCTACCTCGTATACAATAACAAAGTTATCCTTAAGTAAATCTTCATTCAACACTCCAAGATAATCAGAGAGAACATCAGCTACTCTGCAAAGGAACTAAAGAAAAACAATTAAAGATCCAGGTGTTCAATGTTATCCTCAAATATAATCACAGCCAAGCACAATAAAATCTCTAGATAGCCAGGTCTGGCTTATTATCAATTGAGGAACATGCAATTGCTAAGAAATGGGATGAAAATTATAGGAGCTAATTTAAGAATAGTTGCTTGACCTTCAAACATGAGGTCCAGATATTGGTTGAGAAATTGATGATATCCACCACTCGGATCCTGTTGTTACAGATCTTGGTTGAGGTCCACATATCACATATCATGCAAAATTTTTATTTCTCAATTAGCTACATCATGTAGTGTTATCAGGTTAAACAATTAAACTGGGAGTTGGTTTCAAAGATTAGTTCCTCCCTGGGACTAGTACTACAAATATCTACTTTTCTGTAAGTCGTCTACACCTTAATTTGCTATAACATAATACAATATTTGGACTCGTCATAGCATTCTATCTTTTATAGTCAAAGTTCAAATAAAAAGCTCTTAAATCACTATCAACATTCTAGGATCTATATAAAAGAGCCACTGATTTGTCAAGCGTGACACAGAAATTCAAGTCTAGACCCAACCAATTTGTTCAAACAATGTCAAATATCAGTTTGTCTAATTCATTCCTCCAGACACCCCACATTCTCAATACCAGCATCAGCTAATGCCTTCTAATCAAAATCTGCTAAATATAGAATTGCTCGAATAGATATGTTGCAATAGCATTCTATCCATTAATTGTTGACAGAAAATTAGATATCCGTTATCAGCATTGTTCATCTTGGCCATGTCATAGTGAGATTCACAAAACATTCTAGATATAAAGTGAGACTAACCCCATATGTGTTTAGTGTTGCAAAACTGAGACAGCAACGCTCCTCAACCAATACGAAGAAGACACTGGGTATGTAGCTAATGTGTAAGACAAGAAATATTTTTTTTATTGGATGAAAGAATAAATTTTATTAATAGAAAAGACAGAGTACAATAAACTAGGTGGAAATGCTATACCATTTAATAGAAAGTAAAAGTCATTAATCCTTCTACTATGCAAAACCATTATTCAAGTAACTTAGATATTCTATGGATAATTCATTTTTCAGAAGAATCAGACTTTTCCTCCACTCTATAATATTTGTGTCAATAACTGCTACCAAGAACAAATGCCACAAGTCCAGCACATTCAGGCAGAACCCTGGAGTCACATTTTAAATCACGTTTATGTTTTTTTTCCCTTCTCCATGTAAGTAATTTCTTATTGTTATTAAAAACTAAAAATAATAAAATTGCATAAGCTATTGAGTACCCAACTTAAATGGCATATCACAACAATGTAGAAGTAATAGAATAAGAAGAAGAATATCATATAAATTTTATGCATGATAAAAGTGTGCAAAACATTTTAAGTTTTTATAGTATATCGTCGATTGACCAAGTAATAGAAATATTAGATAGATCTTAAATTCAAAAGCAAAATTCAAAGCTCACCTCGATGCCCATCAAAGGCGGCATTTCAACTTGGGTACAGGCTAAGAATGTGATGCCATCACGAAAAACTTGGAAAAGGTAATGCGTTGGTGAAGCAATTACGGGTAAAAGCTATAATTACCAACATAAGTTAAGAAAGCACAAAGAATTAAAACTCCGTTAATAACATTTTAATTGGATCTCTACTAGTATAATAATTATGGTACCTTGAAGGAATCACCTTGAGAGATAGCTTGATCCCAAAACCAAGCACATATTGACCGATCAACTCGATGGCCAGTCAGCTGTTTCTCTAAAATTACCTCCCTACAAATATAATACCAAACAGGTAAGAAAAAAAAAACTTTAAATTCAAACCCTTTGAATGCTCAACAGGATTGTGAAAAAGATTAGCAAAATGTGTAAGATTAAAGATTCGATAACTGAATTTACAGATCGAAATCACACATTTATGGGTGTGTTAGTGAGCTAATACAGGAAATAGTGATAGAAGAAGTTGTTAAAAACATACCCAGAATCGGATAGAAGAAATATACACTGCAGCATCTTTTCTATCAATCTGCTTCTCTCTTGAATCGATCAAAACTTGGCTAAATAAATATGCAACGATTACAAATTTCTTCGGGTTCTGGACTGCAAAGCGCTCTCTCTGTCACTCTGTTGGATAAATATTGGATCCGATTTACAAACTCGATCCGGGTGGACCAATCCATATGTTTTCGTCTATTAAGGATCGGATCGTGTGCAATTCCAATTTAAATTATTATTTTTTTAATTTATAAATCCATTGTTGACTTATTAATATAATTTTCAAAACGTAAGAAAAAAGAAAAATAATTCTTCTCAACTCCAAAATAAGAAAAAAGAAAACATATAAATTTTTTTTCTTTTTTTGACTCCATAAACTCCCTACTTATTTTTTCTTTATTTTTTTTTTATTTTTTTTTCTCGTTGACAGATTCTACTTAAAATCGACTATATTTCACCACAACCACAAGTGACAAAATGTTACTTATACTTACGTACTGATGATGAGCTTAATATGTACTCTCTTTCTTTAAAATAAATTCAAAATATAAGAGTAATACTAAATTTTTAAAGTCAATTTTAAATATTTTTAAAATTCAAAATTGATATAAATTAATTTAGTTCTAGAAAATACAATTATTTATAATTATAAACTATCTAAATAATATTATTGTTTACAAATTTATTACTTTACAATTTTTGAATTGCACACCCTTGGTGTGGCTTTGTAGATTTGAACAAACATCATCTACTTAATGGGCATATTTCAAGTATAAAACTTACAAATACTGCAAATTTGTAACTCAACCTTTTCCATTTGAATTCCAAACAAAACCCTAATTCCAACTGCAAATTTTCTGAAGAATCACTGCTTTCTCAACTAAAATCTTGCTTATCCTTTAAAAGTCCAACGGAGCTACATCCATTGATCTGTAGAAATTACATAAATCATACTAAAAATAATCCTCCAAGAAGTCTCAACCTGGGACTCGCTTATATTCTGTTACACGGCATAAGTGGAAGAAGTTATAATCAAAAGGAAATACAAACTAAATCCACATGCCTCCGCTTTGATGAAAAGAAAGTTCTCTACTTAAAATTGAGTTTACAAACAATCGAATTCGTAAAAAAATTGTGAATTAATGGGGGAAAATCACGACTTCTCTAAGCTCTCGTATTCAGCATGTACAAACCATTAGTAATAAACCAAAATGTAACATAGGGCCTTCAAGAAACCCTGTTATACCTCTAGGAAGAGTTGCAAGAACTAAGTTCAGTATCATCCACTATATTGATTACATACATAAGATCACCAGTTCTTGACGATTTACTTGTGTATTTTCTTGTGTCCCATCTTCCTTTGCGAGTAACTCAGACAACACTGAATGCAGACTGTATTGTGGATGAGAAACGAGATGCAATGGTTTGGGAGGCAAATGCTTGAAGCTGCTTCTTAGCATCTGAAAAGAACACACCAAATATCCTTATTCAAGAACTTGAATAGAAGAACATAAATCGGGGCATATAAAGCAACAAATAAAGTCATAAGTACGTATCTTTTTGACAAATCTGGTTTCCCCCTGTTTATTAGAAATATTAGAAAAAAATTCATTTCAGTAGTCAAAAATCATGACATAATCTGAATACATGAATTCCGACAACCTCAAAAATGAAATGTTTGAACCTATTCTAAATCATTAGACTGTGAAATGTACGAATCCTTTTCAGCTCTACAAGCAGACAAGAATATCTAACAAAATTCATTTCATAAGAAACAAAAACAATCTCAACTACTATCAATATGCAGATTATTTCCACAAATTATTTATTGCAAGACATAGCACAAAGTGGAATCGAAATCTACTTGATATGACAGCCCTAAATAAGACATCCACTGAAGTACAGCCCTGACCACATTATTAAGCTATAACTCCCCACAAAATTTCTTTTGGACAAAAGGAAAATAAACTAAAAGCAAAATTGTCTCCAATAAACAGTGATTCATCAAAAGCATTTAGGAAAAAAAAAGAGACTCATCAAAAGTAACCTCATGTTAAAACAATGTCCATACTTTCCAATGCAAACATAATAATCATGGTACAGAACTATAGATAATCCATAGAATCAATTTAAAGATCATTGTATTCAGAACGTAGACAAGGATGTCAAGAATCAAACTACTCAATACTGCAGAAGTATCTTTCTCTTCTTTTTTTCTTTTTCTTTTTTGAATTTAATATTTTTTGGGGGGTAATAAGTACTTCAGAAGTACCTTTTAGTTGAAATGAACTAAAATAAGTTTTTTTGATATACATAGTTAGCCTAATTGATTGTGTAACATTCACCAGCACCTAATACCATTTACTTAATCTTTTTATATTTAACAGATATATGTATTTAATATCATATAGGAAAAATCTTCGTCCTTGAAATCTATTTTCAACCGATGAAACCTAAGTTCCTAACGTTTGTCTCTTCTTTTATGTTGTTGATCAACCCCATAGAGAGCATTATATGTTTTTATGTGTGTGTATAAGTGGTGGATGGGGGAAAGGGAGAAGCAATGAGACTTCTATAGTTCCTAACAAACATCAGACTCTGACATACAATTATATAATTCGGATTTCCAAAAACAAAAAGAAACAGCAAAATAGGTGGTATGCACACCTTTGCGGCATTTAGTAAAGCCAACAATATTAGCAATACTGAGGGTCAAACAAACCCCTACAACAAGGAGATAATCAGCTTGAAACCTTATGAGGGAGAATATTCCAAGGATGAGCCACAAAACCGCCTGCAAGTGAAAGAAAAACGACTTAATGCATAGATCGATCCAAGTAAATGTAAAAAGATGAATCTCCCAGTCAATAGTTTTGAAAACAAGATCTACCCAAACTTATAACAAGTCATAATGTCACAGTACTCTTTAAGTACTGAAACACTTTACCCATAAATTTAATGATTATTTCTAGAGCTCCATTTTGTCTCGTGTTGGAAGTAAATCAACATTAAAAACACACAAGAAAGGATCAAAACTGTATTTCTTGGTTCTTCAAAATGTCAAATGCTTTGTTCCATGACACCAGCTGTAACTATTTATCTTCTTGTACAATACTTGTTCCAAGACATGCTTTTCTCTTTGAATGTGAACACTGTGGTTACTATTGACTGTGAAATGCTGTATCGAAATATTTAACTTACAGTAAGGTAAATGGTCCACCAGAACAGCCATGAATCCTTCTTGTTCATTCGAGCCAATGACTATGCAAAAACAAGGGAAATATGTGTGAGAACAGTAACCCAGGTTAGTTTAAGGTCACGAGTAAAACACTCAGACCTCAGTTACAAAGTCAATGAAGTTAATTAAAATAAACACTCAATTACAAAGTAGCCCAGGCTATGCATGAAAGAAAATCACCCACCTCCTGATCAAGACATTCAAATTTCCACACACTCTCACCCTCATCATTTATTTCATTCCACCACCTCAAACCAACTAAAATGCGCCCGCTGACATTCTTGACTACCCAAAAATCAAGTGCAGCCAGAAGTACAGTTACCACAAAAATTATGACAAAACTGTCAAAAAATAGAGCTGAAAGTATGTAAAACGCCAAAGCGGAAGCCTGTCAAATATAAAATACAATGTTAGAAGACAAAATAAATTACCCAAGAAACACGAAAACTCGTGAATGAATATCAAATCTACGACCTTGAAGAGCACATGAAAAAAACATATCTCTGGGTGGGCATAATTCTCCCCTGCAGTCTGAGCATAGTAACAATATGTTAGGAGTTAGGACAGCTTTCAATGGAGGATAAGAATGTAGTTTGCAATCAATTTAAATAACACAATATTATGTACCAAAAGATATCGTCGGCTAATATAGTATAATAAAGAGAGAGAGCACCAAAAGTAGCAATCATCTCACATTCTAATAGAAAGGTCCAACATTGCGTACATTTAATTTGATAAATATAAAACTAAAGACATTCTTCTTCGTTTTCTTTCTTATTAAGAGATTTTTTCTGCTAATGGAATATGTGGCGAATGCAATAATCTTTAAGATCTTTGCTTACTGAAGCAATGTTAATTACGCATATCAAATGTAGAAAAGAAGATAACAGGCCAGATATTATTGAACATGTAAAAATATAAACCAGCCAAAAGGGGAGCAAAAGTAGTGGGAACCATCCACATAATTCCCATATCAAAACTCCAAATAAAGCAACATTTTAAGAGCATAAAATCAACCTTCAAGTTATTATGGATAAACTTTCAATAGTAAACACTAAACACCACATTATATTTCTCCAGAGCATAACATGAAATTAACTTTACAAACAATAAATTACACCACTTAATACATTCTAACAAAAATGACATATCTAGGTCCCTTAAGATTGTTTGAAGTTATTCAAATATACATGGCCATTCCTAGTTGGTGGTTTTGGGATATTCAACAAAACAAAGTTCCGGTGCATTCTTATCCTGAACACACAACAAACTTATGTCTGCTCCCATATTATTAACCACAATGCAACATAATCAAATACATAGTTACTGAATTTTCAGCCTGCCTAGTGCCTGCTAAACAGGTATAAACTTGAATCATTTGCCCATACCTATTTGCAATATGTTTTATTAAAAGAACTATTAGATATAGTTTTTTGACAATATTGACTCCCATAAATGAAATCATATGTTCATCATTACCATAATAGTCAGTCTCCCATAAAATAAATCGTACAAGAAACTTGTATGGAGTTTGCTTATTTTATTACTGCTTCACAAATCAATCTGTTGAAGTAAGCAATCATAGAAATCTCAAACCAACTTCTTTTCTCGTAAACTTTACAAGTTCCTCCAAAATAAGCTCATACCCGGGTACTCCAGTTCTAATCTTTGACAATTTTCTTGACTTGCAAAAGGAGTTGCTAAAGCTGTACAGTTACTCCATGCAAGTGTTGCATATAATTTTCTTGCATTTAATCCAGGTTTTTGAAAAATGGAAACATAAAATTATGAATTCACTTTTATTGAATTAAAATGAGGCCATCTCGTAAGTTTTTGTAGCTATTTTTTCGGCAAAAATGGGTATTACCCCATTGTGGTTGTCACATTTTCAATATTTGGCTACTGAACTTTAAAAATATGCAATCAACCCATTGAACTAATTAAAATTTTAAAATTAGACATTCCGTCCAATTAATTGAACGGCAGTCTAATTATTATCCACGTGTCTATGCAAATAAAATAAAAAAATTAAATTATTGCATGCGTGGATAAAAAAAAATAAAAAAAATGCTCAAAGAAATTAATAAAAAAATTAAAACAAAAATATTACACAGAAGGTTGAATAAATGAGAAATAAAAACAAGAATTAAAAGAAAATGAACAAATTTATTCATTTGATTCTTTTTTCTTCTAGGTATCTTCTTCTTCTTCATCAGGTTTCTTCTTCCACAAATCATCCAACAGTTTTCATGCTCAAATATCATCCAAAGAAATCCTAAATTGATTGTCTCAAATAGGTGGGTCTGCAATAAAAGGTTTTTTTTTTATTTGGGTTTCTTCTTCGTTTTGAGTTTCTTCTTCATCTTGAGTTTCTTCTTTTTTCTCCCATTTGTGATCTTCTTCTTCTTCTTCTCATCTCTCCATATATTTAGAAACAATATAGATGTCGATGGGTTTTCGACGGAAAGATCTGGATAATTTTGCCAGAGATGAAAAAATCAATTGGTGGTGTGTCCAACAGTAAGGTATAGATTTGCAACTGGATTTTTAGTAGAGGCCTTAATTCACCGAAGATGGAGGACTCAACTATATAGTCGTCCACAACGGGTTGCAGATTGGGGATTGGGAGCAATTTTCTAGGGTTTTCAATTTCATATTTGAATATTTAAGAATGTTGGTTGTGCGATGGAAGCGGTCGTGAGTGCTTGGGCTGGAGCTGCTTGATCGGACTAGTAGTGTGCTGGATTCCGGCGGAAGTTAATTTCGTGGTTGCTTGGTACTTGAGTAGATCTGGGTTAGATCAGATAATGAAGATATTAATTTTTGGAATTTATACTTTTAGGAATTAATATCTAATTAGAATCCACATGGATTTTTCACCTTATTTTATTTTTGGTTTTAACTTCTTTTTTTCTTCTGCCAACTATGAAATTACAAACAACAATTTGATGGACATCCAATTTTTTTAACAGAATGATTCAATTTTAAAATTTTAATTAGTTCAATTGGTTGATTGCATATTTTTAAAGTTTAGTGGTCAAATGCTGAAAATATGACAACCACAGTGGGTTAATACCCCTTTTGCCCTATTTTTTGTTGACATCAGATGATTTTTCTTTATGCAATAAACTATACTCTTAGTTATGCAGGAGTATGAGGTTCGCTGATACTACGATTTTTAAGCCATTGCACATTAAGTTGGAGAAGGATACCCCACAGTTTAAAAGATAACTACGGACTATTTCGCTCCCACACTGCATAACTTCTCTCACTATTCAAAATAACTACATAATAACTACTTCTGACTGCCGATAAGAAGTTCTACACCTGGTATCAGTGAAAATCCTTCCTCATGTGCTTATTTTGAAGCTCAAAAGGAACGAGGAGAAGGACAAGCAAAATATAAATACCCCACTGAAATGAACACAAGTCTACAGGTATATACTTTTAAGAATAAAATACTAACAGGTATAATGCTAAAATTAAGCTTAATAGAACTAAAAAAGCTCATATAATTTAACAATTCATTTTCTTGCCCCGTTCCTTCAACTAAGTTCCAAACAAAACCTGAAAATCTCAGGACTCTATCCTATGAATATCAAAATTTCTACTCATATTACCAAAGAAATCAAAATTTCTAATGAAACCAGTAACCAGAATTCATATCTTATGGAATAATTGATGCCATAAACCGACAACAAACATAATTCAATTTCATAGACGGATCTATTATAACCACATCATGATATGAAAGAGTTCAAAAAATTCATTTATCTAATCAACGACGTTCTGAAAGATATTCAAGCACAATGATCATTGATAAATCCTGCATGTTCATCGAAGATGGAGCAGTGACTTAGCGTTAAATACAACAGATATTGCTCTAATTATTACCATTCCAGCTCAATAAAATCATGCACAACTAAACAAATTAACAGGAGATGAAATCATTCAGGGAGAGTACTAGTAAATGGAGATTTGGAAACTTACGGGATTCAGATCCATCACGAAGTGATGAAAAACGAAAAACGTAAACAGAAGTAAAATTGAATGGCTTCCGATTTAGCAGTTTAAACTCCCTTCTCCTTGGAATCAAAAGAGTTTCGGACCTTTCTTGATCTGATTCTGAATATATATGATCTGATTCTGAATATATATGATGGTGTTGGGTTTGGGGATCCTAATTATGAGATTTTCAAAAACACCCAAACTAATTGTGATACTTTCAAAAGAGGCACCAAGTGTTTCATCATTTGCAGAATGGTCCTAATAAGAAAGAGGCTCTAAAAGCCTAATGTTAGACCCTTTTTTGGCTTGACACGGACTTGACACTCAGATTGTGCGGCAGCGTGCGGCAGATGGGCGCAGCGTGCGGCAGATGCGCACAGCGTGCGACAAATGCGCGCAACGTGCGGCAGATTTGGGTTGACCAAGAAAACTGGTGGATCCAGGGGATCTACATTATGACTGTTCGAGCAACCTTAATGTCTATTGCTGGCACATTAGATATTTTCATAAGTGCTACTATAGGGGAGGGGTGGTCGGTGAAGTCCACCCGAGCCATGGGCAGACAGCCATGGGCGATGGATGCGGGGCATTGAGGCATTGTTGGGCTCCCCTAACAACAATGCTAACAACGGATAGGTGGCTTGGATTGGATCAAAGACCCATTCATAAGCGGAGCATGACTTGGGCAAGAACATTGAATGTGGGCAACATGCGGGCTGCGTGTGCACAATGGCACGCATGTCTTGCACCCTTGGAAGGCATTGACGGCAATGTTGGGAAATTAGTGCGTGGGATGGTGCAACATTCAGTGACAACAATGAAGACCAAGGCTTGTGGAGCAAAGGCTTGGCAAAGATCGGGGCATGGCATAGGCAGGGCCTGGCGTGCCAAAATGTTGTGTGGGTTCAGTACTAGTTAATGTTGGTCTATGTTGGGAGCAAAACAGCACAAGGTGTTGGGCTACGTGATGTGCCAAACAACGTTGGGCGTTGGGCTGCGTGACAGCATAATGTGTTGGACTGCGCACAAGTAAGTGCTTGACATGCTGGGCTGGGTAGCATGCAAGACTGATACACGTGGAGGCAATCAAAGTGGGCTGGCGTGCATAGTTGGTTCGGGCTGCGACTTGGGCTGAGTCAAGAAGCAGTTGAGGTGCAGTTTGGCATGTCAGATTGCATAAGACAATGGGGCAGCGTATCAGGAAGTTGGCAGCAGTTGAGAACAACATGCAAAGCATTTGTGGGCAGTTACTAGTTAGTGGGGAAGTTGCTAGACAACAGTTGTGGCAGTTACTAGAGGGCAAGCTGTCAAACAGCAGTTGATGGCAGTTACCAATAATGGGTGATGTGGCCAGACATCAGTTTGCATGGCTTGGACTCAGATGCGTGGCTTAAAAGCTTGAAGACACCTGTTGACAGTTATCAGTCATGGGCAGTTTTAGGGAACTGCCACCCCTTTGTTGGCAGCACCTTAGTGGTGCAAACCTCTTGGCAGTTGGGAGTGTCAACTGACCATCAGGCTATAAATAGCCAGTGCTTGGTGCACGAAATGAAGTATGCTAGAGAGCAGAAAAGAGTGATAGCTTGGTGCATCCTCTGTGTATTGTAAGCCTTTGGGCAGATTCCTTGTTTATTGAAGGTGCAATAAAAGGTTGGGCGTTTAAACTGTAAATTCGTGTGTTGTCCATTGTTTGCTTGCATACAAACATTCCTAATCAGTATACATATAACTGAGTGTGTGTGTGTGCGCTGTTGGGTCTAAACAGTGCATTGGAGTGCTGTGTGGGGTTGGCTGACTGGTTGTGCGAGATAGACCAGGCCATCACAAGGCGAAAATTTTGGAGTAAACCTCAACCTTGTGACACCTAGTTTGGTTTGGGTGAATTTATAATTTTTATAAACTCGAAAAAATAAACCTAAAAGTAGTGGTAATTTGGTATTTTTCGAAGGAGAATTTCTACAAACTCTTTCTTTGCATGAATCTGAAATTTGCTTATTATTTTCATGAAATTTTATCATAAAATATCAAAAATAGTTATAAAAAATTGAACAATAAAGATTTTAAAACTTAAAAATATTTTGATGTACAATGAATCCAAGGGCGGAGCTAGGATTATGATTTGGGATGGGCTAGAAAAAAAATTTCGTGAACGTTCACTACATACATTTTCTTTTTAAATTAAACCATATATTAAGATAACTGTATATGTCATAAAATCACGTAGCTAATTGAATAATAAAGAAAATCATCACTAATTCACTATAACATTAACAAAATTTTGATAACGAACGTACGTCCAAGACATAATAACATACCTAGTCAAATTGAACTTTTCGCTCTTAAATAGAAGCAAATTCTGTAATTATTGAGTCTACATCATAGTTCTCAGTCAACTCCTTTTCGATGTGGACAATCATGTTATCAGCTAAGAAGTCATTCTCCATCTTGTTGCGCAACATTGTTTTGATACGTTTCATAGCTGAAAATGATCTCTTCGTAGTTGTTGTGGAAACCGACAAAGTCAAAACAAGACGAATTAACCGATCAATTATTTGATATGTCGTTGATTTTTTTGTTTCAAATAATCTTTGGCATAACTCAGCAAGAGTAGTTGTGACGCCCCCAAAATAGGTCCACACAACCCATTTTGAGTCGCCAATAACATCTTACAAAATACAAATACAAATACGAATCTTCTCATTTACAACTAATAATTGTCGTGCAAAATACGACAACACACATACTGTGACTTTCAATACAAATATAACTTAAGCTCTCAATACACTTATTGCCACACTAATAATAATGTATTGAGATATTTCTATTGTCTCGGACCATCACTCCATTCCCCGGCTAGTCCCCGCTACACTCTCTTTTTCTGAGGAGAACAATGGAACAAAAAGGAAAAAGGTGAGCACAAATAGCCCAGTAAGAAATATCATGACTAAGATAATGAAGAATAAAAATTATCTTTAGTCTTCAACAATAATAAATCAGAGATTTAAAGATATTATAATTGTTCAACAACAACAACTGCAGCGGAACGAACAATCCATTAGAAGAGTCAAGTAGATTATAATATCTACCATCTTCTATAAGTTAAAGGATCACCACCAATATTTTATCCCTGTAACACCAATCAATAGTTCATGTTTATGAACATCCAAATCAACAGTTTATATTCAACAGTCTCTCTTTGCATTATGTGCCAAAGATATTTATTTGTAATATCACCGGTCATGATCATGCCAAATGCCAGTTCATCTTTGCACTACGGGCCAAAGAGAACATTCACCATACGCCTTTGTTTGTAACACCAAAAGTCATGATTATACCAATACACAGTTTGGTCAAAATCATGTCACGCCAGTTCATCTTTGCACTACGAGCCAAAGAGAACTATCACCACAATTTAAGTATGAGGATGAGGATTATGACAATGATACAATGAGATTAAGGATAAGAAAAGATTTATAATTTAATCAATATCGAAGATTGACCAAATTGCAACACGATGACCAAATTGTGGAGTCAAATTCAAGAATGATATTCAAAAAATTATCTCATGATTCAACTATAACGTATAAAACAAAATAGAAAGATTCAAGTGAAAAGATATTAGATGAAGCACAAACTATTAAGGATATTCTACTAATTTTCAGAGATTTTCACCATTTAAAAAATAAGGTTTTGGAAACAAACAAAGATTTCTTATCATAAATGGAGAAATATGAAAGAAAAAGATATCCCTTAAAGAGTACAAAAGAAATGATATTTTATACGAGTATAAAATAATATACGAACTGCAAATGGATTTTCACCCGTCATGCGATAATTCATGTAGACAGATTATTTCCATAAAAGATTAATAAGTAATGAATACAAAGGGTTATTCACCAGGCATGCGTTAATCCGCACGGACAGGTTATACCCACATATTAATAAGGAATAAATGCAAAGGGATATTCACCAGGTACAACATTCCATACATAAAGGTTATTCCCATAGAGTAATAAGTAATGAATAAAAAAGGATATTCACCAGGCATGCGTCAATCCGCACGGACAGGTTTTCCCCACAAATTAATACAGAATGAATAACAACCTTTATGAGTATAATATCATTTACGAACATGAAAGCAAATGATATTATATATGAGTATAAAAGAAATGATATTCCCTATCGTAGTTAACAAGTGACTGGATGTTACTTTCTATGAAGTTTACTAACTTCGGATAATACTAGTATTCTCACAAATACTCACAATAGCCTAGCACACTTAGAGAACTTAAAAAATTTAGAGAGAGAGAGAGGAAGTATAGACAATGAAGGTGTGAAAATTTCTTAAGCGAACCCTCCCTATTTATAGGAAAATTAAGGTGATGGCATTTTAGTTTTTTCCCTAATTTTTCTTGGTTTATTACATTTATACCCTTGACATATTCTTTTAATATACTTTATACCATAGTATATTCTTAGAATATGCTTTCACTTAGGTTTTAACCATAAAGTAAAATAAAAACTGAATTAACTATTTACTGACGGTAATTTACTATTGAATGACATGTG
Source organism: Aralia elata (assembly GCA_034770075.1). Classification (NCBI taxonomy): domain Eukaryota; kingdom Viridiplantae; phylum Streptophyta; class Magnoliopsida; order Apiales; family Araliaceae; genus Aralia; species Aralia elata. The sequence goes on from CM068383.1 coordinate 74,161,591, forward strand.
GGTCCCACGAAAAAAAATAAAATCTAAAGAAATTAGTACAAGAAAAATAAATTGTGGGTCCCATCGATCAAATAGTTGTGGGTCCCACGGAAATATAAGATAACTTACAATAATTATTTACGATTAATATTATAGACTTATAATATTGACAACCAGATCATTCCCAGGAAAAGGGGGTCTTCCGTATAAACGGCGCGCAATTAAATAATCTTTTTCCTTGACAGAATTTCTAGATATTGTCAATAATGCTAAAATATCATATCAAATAATATGAGTTACAGTGTCATGACAAATAATAAAAAAGTATTATGTAGATGCTACTGTAATAATTATTGAATCAAAATACTGTGCAATAGTTACTTTATCAATTATTGAATCAATAATATAAAATATTGTGCAATACCGTGTGCTTGTGAAATACCGCGTACTACTGTGGAATAACGCGTTTTACTGTTCTTTTTATTACCGGGTATTTCAACAGTTGCAGGTGATAATACTGTTGACAAATACTGTCGTTTTTAGTATCCGACAATGGGGCCCACTATCATTGACAATATTGTCATTTCGGCGCCGTCGTACGATACCGAATATAATATTTCCCGACAGAAAGAATATTCCCCGACAAAAGAAATATTCCTCGACATTCTGTTTATCAGATAATTTGCATATAACACTCTTAACTATCATTTATAACAATTAAACACTTCACTATTTAGAAAAATAATCATAAAGAAAATAATAAACTTTTATTTCATAAAGTCAGCATCTTACAATCTCCCCTCCTTATATAATTTCGTCCTCGAAATTGACGTACGTACCTGACATTTCGAAAAGGTGAGGATACCTTACTCTCATTTCAGATTCTAACTCCCAGGTCATTTCCTCAACATCATGGTTTCTCCATAAAACTTTGACTTGAGGTATAACCTTTGATCGTAGAATCTGTTCCTTCTTATCCAAGACCTTGACAGGTACCTCTTCGTACGTCAAATCTTCTGATATCTCGTCTGGTTCTAATTCAATAACGTGGTTTGGATCTTTCACATATTTACGTAGCATAAATATGTGAAAAATATTATGAACATGAGACATGCTTGGCGGTAAGGCGAGTTTGTAGGCCACAATTCCTACTCGATCGAGGATTTCAAATGGACCGATAAATCGAGGATTAATCTTCCCTCTCTTTCCGAATCTCGTAACTCCTTTCCACGGAGCAACACGTAAAAATACATGATCCCCGACATTGAATTCCTCGTCTCTTTGATGAAGATCGACATAACTCTTTTGTCGATCTTGAGCTGTTTGTATACGTTGCCGGATCATTTGGATCTTTTCCGTAGTCATACGTATCAACTTGGGTCCCAACAATTTTTCCTCACCTACTTCATCCCAACATGCTAGAGATCGACACCTTCGTCCATACAACGCCTCGAAGGAAGCCATGCCTATACTTGCTTGATAACTATTATTGTAAGAGAATTCCACCAATGACAAGTATTTATCCCAACTTCCTTTGAAGTCTAATACGCAGAGTCTTAATAGATCTTCGAGGGTTTGAATAGTGCTTTCCGATTGCCCGTCTGTTTGGGGATGATATGCAGAACTGAATCGTAATTCAGTGCCCATAGCTTTTTGCAAGCTGACCCAAAATCGTGAAGTGAACTTAGGATCTCGATCAGAAACGATGGATACTGGCATGCCATGCAATCTGATAATCTCGCTTATATACATACTAGCAAGACGCTCAAGTGAATAGTTTTGTCGTATAGGCAAAAAATGAGCAGACTTAGTCAATTTATCTATAATGACCCAAATTGCGTCTAAGCCTTGAGAAACATTGGGAAGACCTGTCACGAAATCTATGTTGATGTGTTTCCACTTCCATTCTGGAATCTCAAGTGGTTGCAATGGACCCCTTGGTACTTGATGCTCCACCTTGACACGTTGACAAGTTAAACATCTTAGCGATAAACTCTGCAATCTCTCTCTTCATATTGTTCCACCAAAATGTATGTCGAAGATCACGATACATTTTGGTACTTCCAGGGTGGATTGCAAATGGTGTGTTGTATGCCTCCATCATGATTTTGTATTTCAAGTCAGGGTCGTTAGGAACACACAGTTTAGAGTTGACTCGAAGTATTCCGTCTTCGTCGACTCTTGCTTCTGGAATAACACCTTCTTGTACCTTTTTCTTCATATTCACCAACTCCGGGTCTGTAATTTGAGTAGCTTTAATTTTATCGATTAAAGCCGGTTCTACCTGTATATGTGCGATCTTCACATGGGCTCCTGGAGTCTTTAACTCTATCTCCATCCTTTGTAAATCATCCAAAATGGGCCTTTACGATGTCAGTAACACACTCGTACTTGCATATGATCTTCTACTCAATGCGTCAGCTACTACGTTCGCCTTTCCAGGATGGTATTGGATGGTATGATCGTAATCTTTCAACAGCTCGAGCCAACGCCACTGTCGCATGTTGAGTTCCTTCTGGGTGAAGAAATATTTGAGACTTTTGTGGTCTGTATAGATCTCCACTTTCTCTCCATACAACTAATGTCTCCAAATCTTCAACGCGAAAACGACTGCTGCCAACTCTAGATCATGAGTAGGATAATTCCTCTCATATTCCTTGAGTTGCCGAGACGCGTAGGCTATAACCTTCCCATGTTGCATGAGAACACAACTTAGTCATTTGCTTGAAACGTCGCTGTAGATGACAAATCCTTCCGATCCTGATGGTATTGCCAATACAGGTGCTGAAATGAGCCTTCTTTTGAGTTCTTGAAAACTCTTCTCGCATTCTTCGCTCTATTTAAATGTTGTGCTTTTCCGAGTCAGTTGAGTTAATGGAATGGCTATTCGAGAAAATCCTTCTACGAATCTCCGATAATAACCAGCTAGACCCAGAAAGCTTCGTACTTCGGTTACTGACTTAGGTTGTTCCCAATTTGATACTGCTTCAATTTTCGTCGGGTCAACCGAGATTCCTTGTTTAGAAACCAAGTGACTAAGGAATGCAACTTCCTCAAGCCAGAATTCACATTTCTTCAACTTAGCATATAGCTTGTTTTCACGAAGCTTTTGGAGTATCAGCCTCAAGTGTTGCTCATGATCTTCACCACTTTTAGAATATATGAGAATGTCATCAATGAAGACAACCACGAAATGATCCAAATATTCCTTGAATATCCGATTCATCATATTCGTGAAAGCAGCAGGAGCATTAGTCAATCCAAAAGACATGACTAGGAATTAATAGTGCCCGTACCGAGTTCTGAGGCAGTCTTTGGAATGTCATCAGCTTTAACTTTCAACTGATGATACCCAGAACGAAGATCGATCTTTGAAAAGAATTGAGCACCTTATAACTGGTCGAACGGGTCATCAATGCGAGGTAACGGATACCTATTTTTGATGGTGACATAGTTTAACTCCCGATAGTCAATGCAAAGTTTCATTACTCCCGTCTTTCTTCTTTACGAATAAAACAGGAGCACCCCAAGGCGATGTACTTGGACGTATGAAATCGCTGTCTAAAAACTCTTGTAGTTGGACTTTTAACTCTTGAAGTTCAATAAGAGCCATTCGATATGGGGTTTTGGAAATGAGTTTCGTACCGGGTTCAAGGTCGATACAAAATTCGATTTCACGGTCTGGGGGTAGGCCAGGAAGTTCTTCGAAAAATATGTCAGGGAACTCATTAACAACAGAAATATTATTCAAATCTGATGTACTTTTGTTTAAATCCGTTACATGGGCTAAGAAAGCTTGACATCCGTTTTTCAATAAACGAATGGCTTTGTGACTAGAAATGATGGTTATTGATTTCAATGGTTTGGTTGCTTGAATTCGCATAATAGGTTGATTAGGAATATGAAAACTAATGACCTTACGAAAGCAATCAATTTTAACATGATGAGTAGTTAACCAATCAATTCCTAAAATCACATCAAATTCATGCATGTTCAAGGAGATAAGATCAATAGGTAATGTGAGGGTACCAATTTGAACAAAGTAAGATTTATAGACTGTAGATTTAACAAATGTTTGTGCTAATGGTGTTTCAACAGATAAGTCAAAATCTAATTTCTTAGGAGTTAAGTTCAGACGTTGAGCACATGTTGGTGAAATAAAAGAGTGGGTAAAACTAGTATCTAATAAGGCATAAACTTCACAAGAGTTAATAAGTAGTTTACCCGTAATAACTTTATTCGGGTTCTGTTCTTTTTGAGATGTCACGACAAAAGCTCTCCCTTGAACCACAGACTTTGACTTGTCCGTGACCGCCTTTGGTGTCATCATTGCAACTGGATTTGACTTCGATGCATGACAAAAGCGAGCTATATGGCCTTCTTTTCCACAATTATAACACACTTGGGATGACGATTGTGTACAATTTGGACTGATGTGTCCTTCTTTCCCACACCTAAAACATCTAACTGGTGGTCGTTCTCATCCCTTCGAAACTGGTACTTGTGCTGGTGCTGATGTTAGTGCATTTCCATGGTTGTTGTTGAATCTCCTCTTCTTGGAATTGTTGCTACTTGACTCACTCCTCCTGTTATCTGGGCCAGGATTACCACCGAAGTGGTTACCATTTCCGGTGTTGTGATTCCCGCCTCGCTGGTTATCATTATTTCGATAATTGTTGCCACCATTACGATTATTATCATAATTTTTCTCTCATTGTTGGGTGTTGCTTCCTGGTTGTAGTATTCCTCTCTCTTGCTCCACTACTTGAGCCCTATCCACAACATCTGAATATAGACAAATTTTATGAGAAACTAGATATTTACGAATTTCTGGTTTTAAACCTTGTAGAATCATTCGTGTCATCCGTTCCTCAGTGTCCACCAAATGGGATGCAAAACGCGACAACTCGACAAACTTGGCTTCGTACTGCGACACCGTCATGTTGTTCTATTCCAGTTTGATGAATTCCACCTCCTTCATATGGCGAATACTTTCCGGGAAATACTTCTCGTTAAATAATTTCTGGAACTCGACCCAAGACATCTCGAGTGCCGAGTGACAGGTACGTTTCACGGATTCTCACCAATGATCCGCTTCTCCTCGCAGCATAAAAGTGGCGAAAGGAACCTTTTGTTCGTCGGTGCAGCGCAATACATCAAATATCTTTGTTAATTGTTTGAGCCACGCCTCTGCCTTGAGTGGATCTGGCTTGCCGAAAAATTCAGGTGGTCCCAACTCTTTGAACTGCTTGGCAGTAACCATTCGTGCATTATCAGTATTTCTGCCAGTATTGTAGACAGGAGCTCTTCTCGCCTGGTTCTGCATGTATTGCATAAAGTTCCTAAAAAATTCATTATTCATTCCGTTGTTAGCATTATGATTAGCATCATGATGTTCTGAATTTGCACCCGTATTATTTGTAGCTTCCTGATTTTCAGCCACAATAGTCTCATAGTGAATCTCTTGGTTTTCAGATGTCATTCTGAAATGTGATCACAAAACAAAGATTAGTTAAAGAAATAGATATGCAACATCTTTTCCCTATAACCAAACCAATTAACAAAAATAGCTTAGGTAGGATACACTAGCAAAGGATTTTACTCATCTCTCCCCTCCTAGTTCTAATCCCAGATCTCTACCAGAGATCATATCCCTAAGCTTTGATACCAACTGTGACGCCCCCAAAATAGGTCCACACATGACACAACCCATTTTGAGTCGCCAATAACATCTTACAAAATACAAATACAAATACAAATCTTGCCATTTACAACTAATAATTGTCGTGTAAAATACGACAACACACATACTGTGACTTTCGATACAAATACAACTTAAGCTCTCAATACACTTATTGCCACACTAATAATAATGTATTGAGATATTTCTATTGTCTCAGACCATCACTCCATTCCACGGCTAGTCCCAGCTACACTCTCTTTTCCTGAGGAGAACAATGGAACAAAACAAGGGTGAGCACAAATAGGCCAGTAAGAAATATCATGACTAAGATAATGAAGAATAAAAATTATCTTTAGTCTTCAACAATAATAAATCAGAGATTTAAAGATATTATAATTGTTCAACAACAACAACTGCAGCGGAACGAACAATCTATTAGAAGAGTCAAGTAGATTATAATATCTACCATCTTCTATAAGTTAAAGGATCACTACCAATATTTTATCCCTGTAACACCAATCAATAGTTCATGTTTATGAACATCTAAATCAACAATTTATATTCAACAGCCTCTCTTTGCATTATGTGTCAAAGATATTTATTTATAATATCACTGGTCATGATCATGCCAAATGCCAGTTCATCTTTGCACTACGGGCCAAAAAGAACTTTCACCATACGCCTTTGTTTGTAACACCAAAAGTCATGATTATACCAATACACAGTTTGGTCAAAATCATGTCACGCCAGTTCATCTTTGCACTACGGGCCAAAGAGAACTATCACAACAATTTAAGTATGAGGATGAGAATGATGACAATGATATAGTGAGATTAAAGATAAGAAAAGATTTATAATTTAATCAATATCGAAGATTGACCAAATTGCAACACGATGACCAAATTGTGGAGTCAAATTCAAAAATAATATTCAAAAAATTATCTCATGATTCAACTATAACGTATAAAACGAAATAGAAAGATTCAAGTGAAAAGATATTAGATGAAACACAAACTATTAAGGATATTCTACTAATTTTTAGGGATTTTCACCATTTAAAAATAAGGTTTTGGAAACAAACAAAGATTTCTTATCATAAATGGAGAAATATAAAAGAAAAAGATATCCCTTAAAGAGTACAAAAGAAATGATATTTTATACGAGTATAAAATAATATACAAACTGCAAATAGATTTTCACCCGTCATGTGATAATCCGCGTAGACAGATTATTTCCACAAAAGATTAATAAGTAATGAATACAAAGGGTTATTCACCAGGCATGCGTCAATCTGCACGGACATGTTATACCCACAGATTAATAAGGAATAAATGCAAAGGGATATTCACCAGATACGACACTCCGTACATACATGTTATTCCCACAGAGTAATAAAGAATGAATAAAAAAAGATATTTACCAGGCATGCGTCAATCCGCACGGACAGGTTATCCAATACAGAATGAATAACAACTTTTATGAGTATAATATCACTTACGAACATGAAAGAAAATGATATTATATATGAGTATGAAAGAAATGATATTCCCTACCTTAGTTAACAAGTGACTGGATGTTACTTTCTATAAAGTTTACTAACTTCGGATAATACTAGTATTCTCACAGATACTCATAATAGCCTAGCATACTTAGAGAACTTAAGAAATTTAGAGAGAGAGAGGAAGTATAAGTAATGAATGTGTGAAAATTTCTTAAGCGAACCCTCCCTATTTATAGGAAAATCAAGGTGAGGGCATTTTAGTCTTTTCTCTAATTTTTCTTGGTTTATTATACTTATACCATTGACATATTATTTTAATATACTTTATACCATAGTATATTCTTAGAATATGCTTTCACTTAGGTTTTTAACTCTAAGGTAAAATAAAAACTGAATTAACTATTTACTGACGATAATTTACTATTGAATGACATGTGAGTCCACGAAAAAAAATAAAATCTGAAGAAATTAGTACAAGAAAAATAAATTGTGGGTCCCACCGATCAAATAGTTGTGGGTCCCACGGAAATATAAGATAATTTACAATAATTATTCACCATTAATATTATAGACTTATAATATTGACAACCAGATCATTCCCAGGAAAAGGGGGCCTTCCGTATAAACGACGCGCAATTAAATAACCTTTTTCCTTGACAAAATTTCTAGACATTGTCAATAATGCTAAAATATCATATCAAATAATATGAGTTATAGTGTCATGACAAATAATAAAAAGTATTATGCAGATGCTACTGTAATAATTATTGAATCAAAATATTGTGCAATAACTACTTTATCAATTATTGAATCAATAATATAAAATATTGTGCAACATCGTGTGCTTGTGAAATACCGCGTAGTACTGTGGAATAACGCGTTTTATTGTTCTTTTTATTACCGGGTATTTCAACAGTTGCAGGTGATAATACTGTTGACAAATACTGTCGTTTTCAGTATCCGACAATGGGACCCACTATCGTTGATGTAACGATTGAGAATTTGTACTTAGCCATTTTGAATATATTTAAATAAAATAAATTTTTATGAATATATTATGTGTTATGTGTTTAAAGGTCGTATTATGATCTAAATTGTGTTTACGTGTTAGAAATTTCGAATTTGGATTTCGTAGAAGAAAATAAATTTTTTCTGAAAAAAAGGCGTAAAAACACTATTCACCCAAAAACGCTTTTGCGTCTTTTTGATTTTTCAAAGAATACGTGAATATTAATATTACGAGAAAAGATGGAATATCCATAAAATTTGAAAACGAAAAACGTAGTTTTTCGACTGTGGAATGAATTTCGTTAGAATACGAGTATAATACGAAATATTATATGAAAGAATGAAAGAATAAATACGAGTATAATATGAAATATTATACGGTAGAATACGAGATTAATACGAGGTATAATACGAGTAGAATACGAATATTATACGTAGTATATACGAATATGTAACTAGGAATCCAAGTGAATTGTTTTCGACCAATCAGATGCAAGCATGATGTAACAAATATGATGTCATCATGATGTCATATTGGACAATGATGCGAACGATGATGTCACGTTGGAAGATGATGTCATCATGATGTCATGGATGCGAAAAGACTATTTTGCCCTAACTCTACCTAGCCTATAAATATGAAGCTTTGCAAGCTTAAAACAACTTGCTAATTCACAAAATCAAAGAGCAAAGTTACTCTCTAGATATATATTTCATGTATTGAAGTTGCAAAGAAATAGTTAAGCTTGCAACTACAAGAGGTAGAATTCCTAGTCGTTGTTATATTCAATTTCCTTTCATTTTATAGTTGAAAAGCTCAAGAACATAAGTGGTTACCATGTACGATTTTTTTCGACTAAGTGTTTCTTCATGTGTTCTTGAGCAAAAGTCATAAAACTCTATATAAGTATGTTTATGATTTTCTTATTTGATGTTATAAGTGGTAGAACATGATGGCCTAGCTAATTAATGCCTGTGTCATCAAGTTTTAAGTAATCGAAATGAAGAATGATGGAACTTAGTTTTCATATGTTCTTCGTGTTCTTCGTGTTCTTCATGTTCTTGAGAAAAGTCATAAAACTCTATATAAGTAGGTTTATAATTTAGTTATTTTTATGTTATTGAAGTTAATTGAGTGTTAGAACATGATAACATAACATTTTGATGTTTGTGGTATCATATTTTATCAAATTAAATGAAGACGTTATGAACAAATCACACTTCTGACCTTTCTGTCCATTTTTCGAAACTGTAAAGTCTGAATATGCTTCTGATTTATAAAAGAAAGTTGTAGAGGGGAAAATTCTAATGAGAATAGGCTCAAGAATCACCTAAAAATGTTTTCGTATGAAAGAGTTATGGCTGTTTTAGTGCTGCTGGGTCTAGCTGTCAATATTTCCGCGGGAGCAGTTTTTAATATGCTTTTATAAGCTTCATAACTCTTAATATATAAAGAGTTAACATGTGATTTTTATATCAAAAGAAATCTCTGGAAGTAAGCTAAACACAGAATCAAGAATCACCTAAAAATGTTTTGAAACGAAGAAGTTATGGTCGTTTAAGCGAGTCGGGGTCCTGCAGTCTACAAACTGCAAGGCATTCGGGAATTGGACCTTAAAAATAAGGTTTTGTGTATGTAAATTTTTTTGTTCATGCCACCTATGGGAGTAGTTAGGCAATGTTATAAATAGTTCACAGTCCAAAGTTGAGACCATTCCGAGGTTGGTTGAACGTAATTATGGATTAAATAAGTTTTGAAATCGATTATTGAAAAAGTTAAAAATACGAAGTTAGGTTCATGTTTAAAAGCTAGTTAAGATGAACTATAATAAGAGTCATGTGATGATTAATTGGTGTGTCTATGTGATTGATATTGTGTAGGACAATTGAAGAGCAATTTAGTGTAATCCTTAAAGAACGCATAAGGCAAGTTTCTAACTCTCATTCGATTTATGTATTGAATGTAAATTTCCTAAACTTTCTCAATCTTTATATTTGAGTAAGTATCCCAACTTCATTTGATTTCTATATTGAATGCAAGTACTCCTAAACTTTTCACAAGTATTCAAGCTATGCTATGCATAATCTGTTAAAGCTTTCAAGTTCTATTATTCACGAACTGCTTATGAATGATTGTCGATGCTATTTGACTCAGCTAAACAAATGTTTAAATATTCTATCGATTGAATTATAAATCTTTGAAATATTATTGATGTTAAGTAGAGTTATCCAACTGAATTGTTTTGGTTAGGATTCGAATGCATGTATGAGATGAACAACCCTAATATTAGGGGCAGTTTTAATCGGTTAAATCTGACAAGGCCGTGAGGTGCCTAAACCAAACGCATATAGTCGTTTAAAATAGAATGTTGATCAACATAGAGTACTATAGGCTGATCACCTAGAAGTGCTCGTAAGCATATCGGTTTGCGGTTTAAATACGGTGAAACCTTTTTATGAATAAAAATAAAAGTTCAAGGTCTTATGACCACTCAGTATGTCGTTTCGAAAATCAATTCAAACAAAAGTAAATTGTTATTCCAGTTTATTCAGAATATTTCTCAACTATTGTTCAGTTGTTGAATAATGATGATATGATTCTTGAATTTGTTGTTATTAAACTGTTATACTTGCTGAGCAATTAAATGCTCATTCTTGCTTTAAATCAAATATTTTCAGTTAAAACCGAGACTGCCGAAGGTTCCCGAAGGGACAAAGGCAAAGGAAAAGTTAACGAATAGGATTATATTATCCTAATATGTAATAGTTTATATTATGAAGGATATATTCTTAAGAATGATGTAATATTTATTATTATTATGACGATGAATGATGTAATGGTTATAGAACCTGGGATTTGAGTGAGACATATTGTAATAATATAGTAATTGCATTTATGTCAATATTATTGTGATAAATGGGTAGTACCGTGATGCACTGGACCCAGGTTTAAAGGTAGACCTGAATTTGGGGGCATTACAGTTGACAATATTGTCATTTCGACGCCGTCGTACGGTACCGAATATAATATTTCCCGACAGAAAGAATATTTTTCGACAAAAGGAATATTCCCCGACATACTGTTTATCAGATAATTTGCATATAACACCCTTAACTATCATTTATAACAATTAAGCACTTCACTATTTAGAAAAATAATCATAAAGAAAATAATAAACTTTTATTTCATAAAGTCGGGATCTTACAGTTGTAACATTCTTGAGCACATCATCATGAGGTACATCAAACTCATAAATTGTCAGCTCGCTTCTCAAGCGATGCAACTATTGTTTAGAGAAATCTCGAGGATAACACTTTTATGCAAGTTTGCAAATATTATCAATGTTAAATGCTTTAAAACCATCTGCAGGGTCCAAAGATGAGCTAAGAATAAGAAGTTCCTTTGTTCTTTCACTGAACCTGCCATTCAATTCCACCAACTCGAAATCTATTGCAGCATAAAATAGGTCAACACGATAATGATGCTCAGTTGTTATGTTTCTTTATTGACAATTACGGCGACGTGAACTCATACTAAATTGACCGTCCATGTCAGGAATATCTATATCATGCTTTCTGTAAAAATACATCATTTTTTCAAGAAAATCATCCCAACCGTCTTCTCTTAATTTCTGAAGAGAATTCATTATAATTTCCACCAGATTCATAGCATTCAAAATATCTTGAGATTTTTGCTGCAACTTTCGACATAAGACATCAGTAAGTCCCATCATGTCTTTCAACAAATGCAAGATGAATATGAATTGAAATGATCTAATTGCATTGTAAGCACTATCAACTTCCACACGTAAAGACTCTGTGGTTTTATCATCCATAATAAATTTAAGAATGGTACAAGTTGCATCATATTTATTTATCAAGTCACAAACTTAAGTAAAATGAGAACCACAACGAGTAGCTCCATGTCTATGTAAGGTACCAATCTGATTCAGTCCTCTACCTATTCCACATTCACCTGCTATAACCAATTCTGTAATATGCATAACTTGAGCAACATGAAATTTAGTATGACGTTTTGGAGAAGCTCAAATGACATTGACAATAGAACTTAAGGAAGAAAAGAATTTCCAAATAGGATCAACTTTTTTTGAAGCTGTAACCAAGACCAATTGTAACTGATGGGCGAAACAATGTACATAATATTCATATGAGCAATTCCTCATAAATAATATCTGTAACCCATTCCATTCACCTCTCATATTACTAGCACCATCATACCCCTGACCTCTTAATCTTTCAACTTGCAAATTATGATGGAGAAGAACTTTAGTTATCTCTTGATGAAGTGTCTTGACAGTAGTGTCTTTAACCATCACAATATCAAAAAACCGTTCTCTTAGAAAACCCTTTTTGTTGACAAATCTCAAAATAATAGCCATTTGCTCTTTATGAGCTGAGTCTTGTGCTTCATCAACAAGAATACAAAAGTCAGAATCCCCAGCTTCTCCTCGAATGTGCATTCTCACTTTGTTTGCTAGAATATTCAAAATCTCCTTCTGGATTGTGGGTGAGGTGTATGTAGCATTTTTTGGGGCATTTCCTAAAATAACTTTAGCAACTTCCGGACTAAACTTTGTTGTATGCTTTATAAGTTCAACACAATTACCACAATTTTTAGAATATAAAGACTCGTCATGACCTCGAAAAGCACACTCTGATATGCAAGATAACGAACAGATTCAATGGTTGTCTTGAGTCTTAGCCGGTTCTTCAAAATCTCATCTCTGCTTTGTCGGTTCAGAATTATGTCTGCATGTTGAGGTGCTTTCATCAAATCCGTAACGCATTTCTCACAACTATTATGTAATGAGCATGAACCTCCAATGTGATTTAAAAATACACAATTCTTTCCATCTCGAACTCTTTTCCAGTCATTAAATCCATCAGTAGTCAGTGCAGGATTAACTTTTGGACCCTTTGCAAAAAGAAAGCAGGGGAAGCAAAATACTTTATTCTTAAGAGATGAATACTCTAACCATAGCCAATCTTTAAACCAAGAATAATTGAACCGACAATACTGGTTTCCTGACCAAACTCTTGGATACTCAAAAAGTTTATAATGATATGGCCCTAAGTTTATATAAGCACGTCGAATTCGATCACGCCGATTAATAGGATATTCATATATTTGCTTTCGTTTCTCCGGATCTCGTTCTAAATCACCAACATCAAAATCTGCATCTTCAAGTGTCTCAGATATAACATCAGGTTACTCATTGACCATTGTATTGTTAACATTGCATAGTAGCGGAGTAAGAATAAATTCTCTAGATGTTGAATCAAAAGTAGAGACATTCTCTCTAGTCTTTGATATTGTTGATTGACTTGATTCAACTATAGGAACGGACTCTCTGTCAGTATCTGATGCAAGTCCAGACTGTCCAATAGGAACAAATTCTCTAGGCTGGAGTATAGGAGAAGGAACATGTTGATACTTATCAGATGCAAGAGGTGCACTGCTATTTGGCCTATTCCGTTCAATTGACTGAGCTGAATCTTTTTTCTTGTACCATGTACTAAAATTTTTTGCTTTCTTGGCTTGTCGATCATGATCAGACATGTTTTGAGTACCTAATCATTGTTAATTTTCAATCAACCATGTATTATAGCATACAAGTAAATCATATAGTATAACAATAATTCACAAATCACGAACGTACAGACCTTAAGACCCATATGGCCATATATTGATATATAATCCTAATTTAACTAGTAATGGGAATCAATGAATCATGATATCTTATTGAATTCAAATCAAATTAATCAATTTCACTTAAGGCCATCAATTAATTCGTACCTGGTCACTGAAAAGAGAAGAGCAGCCACTTTAGAAAGGCAACGGGTAAAGAAAAAAAGAAGAGAAAACGTTGACCTAATTCTCTATAAAAAGCAAGTCCAATTATTAACTGAATTACTTAATAAAAAGAAATAGTTTATATTTGATAAAAATATAGAACAACATATGAGCTAACATCTGAGTATTTAAATGGGTTCTTTACAGTAATATACAATAATTAGTAAAAAATTACAACATTAGTGCAAAAAAAAAATAATTACAATAAAAGTGCAAAAAGGACAAAATAATTACAAACACGTATCTTTTAAGCCCTGAAAAAAAAGTAATACAGTTATATTCGATGGAGAAATCGATTGCGCAATCTCAGATCTCTCCAACCCCTGCCGCCTCCCCAAAATGAAGAAACTAACCCCGCCGCCGATCCAATCCAACATAACAATAGATGAGATGAAGCAATGCTACAAACATAATAGTACCTTGGGAGAAATCGTCGAAGGAATTAGGAGGAGGAATGGAGAGAGAGCGACGATTGCGAGATAACAGATCCGTCGTGATTAAGTGGTGATGGTCGGAACTAACTAGTAGATTCAGAATCAGAATTCAGATGATGATATTAATAATCCCTCCCCCTTCTCCGGTGAGACCGAGCGAGAGCCACAAAATGGTTGATGGGGGTGGATATTTGATTTTTGTATAATTTCTTCATGTCCGGAAATTCCAAGTCTAAAAGAAAATAAGAACGTGGGAGCATGTGAAGAGAGAGAGAAAAAAAGAGGAGCAGTAAAGGAGAAAAAGATATTGCTTTGCTTAATGCTTTAAAGGCATTTCTAATGATGTGACAATGAGGTGGGAGAAGATTATGGACTCCTGTATGTTGCCGATGCGAGATTCTCGAGTGATATTAGATAATAGATTTTTTTTTATAATAGATTCTCCAAGGTCTCTTCTAATGAAGCCTAATTTTTTTTTAATTAATTGGTAACTCAATAAAATTGAATTGGTTACCCTCGTATAAAGGTTTGTCTACCAACTGTACTATGAAAAAAATTCTATAAGAGATATTTTTTAATTATTTGGTAACCTAATAAAACTGAATTGGTTACCTTTGTATAAAAGTTTGGCTACCAAACTGCACTATGAAAAAAATTCTATAAGAGATTTTTTTATAATTAATTGATAACCCAAAAAACTGAATTAGTTACCTTTGTATAAAGGTTTGGCTACCAACTACACTATGAAAAAAAAAATTATGTAATAGATTTTTTATAATTAATTGGTAACTCAATAAAACTGAATTGGTTACCTTTGTGTTAAGATTTGGCTACCAACTGCATTATGAAAAAAAAAATCTATAATAAAGTTTTTTAAATTAATTGGTAATCCAATAAAACTGAATTGATTAACTTTGTGTTAAGGTTTGGCTACAAACTTCATTATGAAAAAAAAATTCTAAAACAAATTTTTTATAATTAATTGGTAACCCAAAGTTAATTAATTAATTCTTAACCCAACAGTAAATCAACTCAAATACAAAGGAGAGCATATATGTATGTATGTATATACCTCTTCATACTTCTAGGTAAGAGAAAGACGCTCATCTTCGGACATATCAGGCTTGAGAACGGCCATGGTTTTGAATAGAAGTAATTTGAATAAGAAAGTAGTTTGAATTTTGAAATGTGCAATTAAATAGAAACATGGGTCACATTAGCAACCCATTAAACCACCCAACTAAATTAAAGGGATACGAATGCACTAATTTGTAAATTAAATATTGAAGATGCACTAATTTTGTAAATATTTTATGTATGCACTTTTGTTGTAATATTTTTTAAAAATGTACTAATAAATGTAATTGTTCCTATTTAAATTTGGGGTGGGCTTACTGGGCTAATTTTTAATTTGGGGTGGGCTGTAGCCCACCGTAGCTCGTGTGTAGCTACGCCCTTGAATGAATCTATGAGTAAGTGTTCGTTTTGTTGCTCGAGTTTGTGACAATAATATTAAGTGTGTTTGTACATCTAAATGTAATGTACCATTTTTTGGTGAGTTACTTTTGAGACTCAAACTCTGCATTTGGTAGTTAAATAAGCTGTATTTAAATAATTTATCTATAAGTGAACAAGATGTTTAAATGCGTTTGAATTTTCAAGCGTTCCAAATCCACTAAACATTGTGTAGCTAAATATACACTAAGAGTATGTTTAGAATTGCTTTAAAAAATGTTATTACTGGTTATGATTCTTGTTTTTGTTTATGATCAATTTTTAAAAAATAATTAGTGATTGATAAAGAAAAATAACTTAAATTAGTAAAAAGTAAAAAAGTGGTATAAAAAACTTATGATCATTTATTTTAAGTGTAAATTATTTAAAATAAATATTTTGAGAAATAAAGAGAGATAATTACTGTGTAAAATTAGTAAAATAAATAAAGATAAATTAATAATATACTTAGTCAAATCTAATTATAAGATTTGACAAAATTAGAAGCTTAAAATTGATGTTTATATTTATTTTCATAAAAACAATTATAAACAATTTATAAGGGATCTCAACAGCCATGTAAGTTAAGCTTGCGCCAGCTAAAAAACATACTCCTTCCCTCCCGATATCCGCTTAGTTTAAATTTTGAAATCAAATTCATCAATTTTAAAATTAAATTTCATTCCATTTTTTTAAATATATGTAAAGAAATCTTAGGTTCAATCATTGGCAGCGGTCAAAATAAGGTGTGTGTGTTTAAATTCAGTCTAAACTATCACAAAAAAAAAACTGTATGAAATTAAGCTTAATTTACTACATCATCTAATTTTTGAAAATAAATATAAATAAACTTAATTTTTAATTCTAAAATTGATTAATTTGATCAAAAAAGTCAAATTAAGGTGATAGGGAGTACTTATTTATTTCAAACAAATGATAATGTCGGATCACATCTATAACTTAATTATTTTACCGCAAATTACCGCCAAATAACTACGCCAGTTGAAAGTCTATGAAACCTGAACGAGAGACAATGAAAGTGTGGATAAAACCAAATCTTTTAAGAGCAGTGGGGAAATAACCAAATTCCATTTAACATATTTTCAGTCCCAACCCATGTTAGTATTTGGAATTCCAGATTGAGGAGTCAGGTTACTAGTATATGTGTGTGTCACTGGATTAAATATTTAATTAAACTCATTTTAGCATTTATTTTTAATTAAATTTACAAAATTGTAATGTACATCAATTGGTGACCCAGAACAAAAAACCTCATCCTTTACAAAATTAGAGATACACTGGCTAAGTGCCCCGTGCGAAGTATGAATTTATTTTTTTAAATAAATTATTTTTAATTTCTTATTTATTTTATATATATAATGATTATAAAATATTTTTTTGAATTTTAATTTAACTTATTATAAAATGACTACAAACTTTGCTCAAACAAACAATTATCAAAGACTTGCAATTCAATGTTAGTAATATGTTTATTTTTTTGTTGTTTTTAATTTAATATTCAATTTATATAGTTTTTAAATTTAATATTTAGTTTTTATTTTCAATCTTTTGACATAAAATTGTTGTACATTAATAAGTTACCATCATGATTTTTTTTTTAACGATAACTTAAATTTTAATAACTATATATAAGTGAGATTTTTTTCTAACATTGATTAACCAATGATCTCCAATCTGAAAGAAATTTAGTAATTAAACTTTAATCATTAATATATTTTGTAATATATATTACACTTTTTAATATTAATTATTATTTTCTCATAATATTTTTTCTATATTTTTAATATATATAGTTATTTAGGAATAAAATTGTTGTAGAATAATATGTTACCATTATGACTTTTAGTTTTAAAAATTAACTAAAGTTTAATCACAATATATAATTAAGTCATAATTATTTTTAACATTAATGAACTAAATGTCTCTTATATTAGTTATTATGTAATCATAATATTTTTCCTATATTTTTAATATTTAGTTATTTATAGTCTAAAGTTGAGTAAAGTAAAATTCTAAACATGTTCCTAAAGTTAAAATTTATTGTATGACTAAGTAATTAAAGAACTATATATTAAATTTATTGTAGAATAATAAATTAACATTAAAAGTTGTAGGACGATAAAAAGAATTTTGGTTCTCTAACATTAACTATTAATTATTAATTTCATAACTTAACTTACTAATTGTATATAATTTAGTATTATTTTATTATTTATTATTAAATCTTATAATGTTACACCATGATCATATTTTTTTGGGGTTGGAAGACAATTACATGAATCAACCAAAATCTTCATGAAACATATATAAATGAGTCCTATTAACTTTGGATTTTATTAGTAGTTATTTAAATTGTTTTAAAATAAATTTAGGGAGACTTTAGAAAGTGTTTTAGTTGTAGTACTTAAATTCTAAACCCATACCAAAGACCAAAAAATCAAGTGCAAAGCCTGGGTTTATTTTTCAAATAACATAATTCTTAATTTCTTATTCATTTTATATTTAATGATTATGAAATATTTTTTAAAATTTCACAAATTAACTTACTATTGCTATGACAATATTTACAAACTTTGATCGAAAATGTATGATTAATGAGCTAAAGGAATTTTATAAATAATAAAATTGTTCATAAATAATATAATATTAATTATAGTAGACAATTGTATGTGGTTTGTATTTATTTAATTTTTTAAGCAAATATTGTAATCATTCTAGTACCAATAGTAAGTTAATTTGTGGAATTCAATTTTTTTTATAAACATCATATATAAAACAAAAAAAATATTAAAAATAATGTTATTTATAAAATAAACCTGTGTTTTGTCTTCTTTAAAAAAAGCTAAAGTACTAAGCACTCATAAAACACTATCATTATGTCTATTTATAAATTAATCTCTTTATAAGCTATATTATAATAATTTTGCAGTTTATGTTATAAATATTAATTCAATTTGCTCCAAAATAATAAAATAATAAGTAATTCTAAAATTTTTCAAGATTATAAATAATGTTTTGGTTCTAGTTAAATTCTAGCTTTAAAAAGTATTTTGGTAGTAGTTAATAAAATAAACTTAGGAGGAGAATAATTTCTTATATGATATATCATTATTAAATATATAATTAGTACTGATTATATATTTAACAATGATCCGTAGGTGTTTTAATTTAGGCTTATGAAAATAAATATTAGTAAAAGACTTCTGTAAGAAATAAAATTATTATAAAATAATAAGTTACTCTAAAAAATTTTAGGATCATAAATAGTGTTTTGGTTCTAATTAAATTCTAGGTTTAAAAAGTATTTTAGTAGTAGTTAATAAAATAAAATGAGGAAGCTTTAAAAAATGTTTTAGTAACAGTTAAATTCTAGTCTCATACCAAAAACAAGGACAAAAAAACTTAGTTTTGTCTTATTATATATGTATATAGATTTGTAAAAGAAAATGTATCTCTAATTTTAGAAAAAAATAGGGATTTAATGTAGCCATGTTATAGGATTATGATAGTGACAGGATTGAAATTAAAATTGCCAATAACTCTGTTAAAACATCCAACTCAAAATCAATTGGTAATAAATAGAGAGGCCCTCAAGTATATGTAGTGAGTTTCCAAGTCAAACTTAATTGATGCGGGACTTTAACCCAATAAACTCAATAAGCTCTCTAAGTACTGATGGTGCATTTTAATAACTCCCTCCATTCCAAAGTATAAGACCTACTTACTAAAAATGTTAAAATTAAGGAGATACCAAAGAAAAAAAATGAGGCACTCACTTGTATATTTATACTTTCAAAAGCCATTTTGCTCATTTATTTTGAAAGAAACTAAGAAACATTTTACTCTTTTATTTTTGGACAAGGTTTTTGTTTTTGTTTGGGGCAAGAGGCTGTACTTGTAAATGCTAAGCAAATGCTACATTAAGCCATTCATGCTCTCAAAGCGCATTAGGGCCACATATAATGTACAAACAATGCTCTCTTGGATATGATCATCGTATAAATAATGTACGTCTTTTATATGGTAGTAGTATAACAGAAAAGTATGGCAGCCGACAGCCGAAAGGACCATTGCATGTTACAGCATCAAGTGTAAAGAAAATTCTTATCTTTCTGTACGTCTTTTGGCTGTTTTTATATCAGTTGAAGTTATTAGTTATTAGTTTCTACCTTTCGGCTTGACTATTAATACGTAATGCAACAATCAACCATTGAAGTCTTTCCATTTTCGGACATCTTGTTAAAACAATTATGAACTGTAGATAAATTCTAGACTTCTTGCTAGACTCGGACTACGTTTATATCTTGAGCCCATTATTTATTGTTTTCCACTTTGTAACCCATTTGGGAATTTTTCAAGGTTTAAAGCTTTTAGGCCCCTTTGGTTTTTATTCCTTTTATCTTTGTGTTGCTAAGCCAAATCTTTTGTTTTGAAAAAATCTGGGTTCGTTTCTGTGGCAAGTCCAAACCTTTACAGAATATTGATGTATAACAAAAGAACTATCATTGTCCCTCCAGAATGTTTTAGTTTATATTCCTATTTATACGAAGCACTGATGCTACGTGAATGAAGGTATCAATGAAATGAAAAAAATTATGTTGGTTAGTCTATTGGAATGGAATGACCTATTCCCGTTCTTGCTAAATTTGTAAATTTTAGTCTTTGGAGAAAGATATGGAATGACTCATTCCACTCTCCATTTCATTCCATTCCCTTCTCTATTCCATTCGTTCACTGATTCCATTCCTTTAATTCAAACGTAGCATGGAAGATGTTTAAAAGTCAGAATTCTATAGTTTTTATGAACTTCAAGCATTGCTTCCAAACTATCTATCTGTTACAATTGTTTAAAATTTAATTCACTAATTAAAATAATATTACCTCTGTTCCAAAATATAAGATTACTTGCCTTTGTATTTTAGGCAAGTGATTAAGACAAGTGATATTATATTTTGGAAAGGAGGAAGTATTATTGAACAAAAGATGAGAAAACTATTTCTTAGCATAATTTACACATGCACAAAAAATACTGGTGGTACAGAAGACAAACTTTAGTTGTTTAAAATTGAATGTGCTCTTTTGATGATATATATTCATATTTTTTATAGTTATTTTCGTGTGAAGTAAATTTAAAAACTGATGCTTGAATCTTTGGGCATTGTTTTCCAATTTCCATGGACTGATGGAGCGGATGTTATTACTCCAAGCACTTGGAAACTGGGATATAGCACTGAATCTACACGGCATGATAAAGTTAATATTTATATTTCTCCATTCGCTAATGTAATTTGTTGTTGTAATTATGTAAATAAGCACGTCTAGAAGGGGGTGAATAGGTGACCAAGCTAGAAGCGATCAACAATGGATAATTTTTAATTTTCGCAGTTACAGACTCAAAGCAGACACCTTTATATATAATGCAGACAGGTGACTCGAGGTGTCTGGATTACTACAAAACGAGACCCAACAACAGAATATTATACAGATTTACGTTTAAACAAAATTCAAGGATCAAACCACACAAATAAGCAAACCATAGACACAACAATTTTTACGTGGTTCGGTCTTTAACCTCCAACTAATGGTCTAATCCACGTCCAATACCAATTGGTATTGGAGACTCTTTTTATTAAGTAAATTTTTCAATACACAATACAAAAACTTCCCTGTTCAAAGTAAGCTTTCCACTAATGGACACCACTGCCCCTTTGCACCTCTGCAATCTTTCTCACCATTGAGATCTTTGTTGGTTTATGGTTTTTTGGTTTTAACGATGACAAGTTATTTTATTGTGTTATTATATTTGATGACAAGTTGCTTTGTAGTTTTACTACATTTTTTCTTTTACCAGAACATTTTGTCTATTGTGTCTGCATGAATTCTGCCCATTACTTGTTCCATAAGTGGTACATGCACATGGTTTCATGGGAAGAATAAATCAACCCTCTCTCTTTAGAATATATCAAGTATGTTGTCCTTACTCGTGTGAAATCCTATGCTGCTCATTCTTGATATATTTTTTCCATTACAATAAACATTGTTAATGCTGCCTATTTACTTGTTTCATTCCGTATCATGTGTAGGTTTTATTTAATTAAAGTATCCCAAAAGTGCCTAACATGTTTCTCCATTATTTAAGTATGTTGTCCATACTCTTGCTAAATCCGAAGCTACCATTACTTATTGGAATCACATGCATGCTTAAATTTACTCCTAGTTCCTTAATATATGAACTAGCCTACCAAAGTTGTATGCATGATAAATGAAGTATACATGGTTATCACATCCAATCCATTATTCTAATGGAATCATGGGTATAATAATATTATCCCTCCTCTCCCGATTTTACTCTCATCCTCTCCCACTATTCCAACATTTGATCATGAGAAAGAATTGTTTAAAGCATGAAGTATGCTGCCCATTAAAGGATTCGGCTGAAGCTGCCTAACACTTTATCATGGACCAAAGATGCATTCCAACGAGCAGATTATTTTTCAGCAATAATTAAGTCTCTCTCCAACGGTTACATATTTTCCTCCTCTATAAGTATACAACATTGCTTACAGAAAAGGTGTGCAAGAGAAACGAATGTAGATATTCACAGAGCTTCAAAGAAAATGGTTCCAGCAGATTACACTTGCCTTGTGCTTAATTTCTTGTGCTAGAAATTTATACATATTGTAATCAGATTCGTTCATATTAAAATGTGTATACAAGTTTAGTTTGGCTTGTATGATCCAGTGGTGGATAGGTCTGTACAAAGCATGCTCTAAAGGTTGCAGTGGTGCAAAAGGAGCAGTGGTGTCCAACATAATCAGAGCTGTTTGTACAGGGAGTTAATTTGTAATTTGATTGCATATTAACTTAATAAAAGAGTCTCCAATACTAACTGGTATTGGACGTGGATTAGACCGTTAGACTAGAGGTTAAGGACCGAACCACGTAAAAATCTTGGTGTTTGTGGTTTATTGATTATCTTGCTTTTATTTTAATTCTGCACTTGAACACTATATTTTCACTACACCGTTAAAATCATAGTAACATAAATTTTTAATTTGCCATTATTAATTAGATAAAACAAATATACCTTTTCAAACCCTTTTAGGTGTGCACACACGGAATTTCATTTGGTATCAAAGTTTGGCTCTACTAATCTTTATCTTTGCAGACCGTAGGGTAAGATTCTTTGACACACCTTAACTTCCATGAAGGGTAGTCCACTGTAATGCGCCATATATTTTTATTGTGCTAAATGCTTCATATTTAATACTCATGTCAATCTCGATAAATTTAACATAAGATCTATATTTGAAGAATCAATTAATGTTATATTTGATGAGTTTAACTATGATATGTCAAAAGAAGATAATGAAGTTTTTGCAGATAAATCGATTCTGGAAGTCAGAAATCAGTAGCAGAAACTGATATATACCGGAACATAAACGAGAAGAGGCTTGGTTATGAAAATTCAAAATCTAAAGCTACTCTAAGGAACACAACTTCTAAGCTTACTACTGATAAATATAAAAAGTGCTCATATATAGGTAACAAAATACAAAGGCATGACCATTTTATTACTTGTTATATATGTGATATTGTTATTAACTTGCACCAGTTTCTTTCTAAAATGAACATGAAAATGATTTTGCTGAAACTTTAAATATATATGCTTATTGGAATAATCATTTGATTCATTTCATCTCTTAATTGAAGATTGTTTCCATATAGTGAGTGGATCTGTTAAGTGATAAATCTGAATCCCTCCATAATTAAATTCTTTAAGAAGCATGAACATGTGTTTTGAATATCCTATTGTTCCTATAAAGCCGCCTTTTAAATACTTGTTTGAATCTCTCAAGGATTAATCCTTAGTTGGCTGAAAGATAGTGGCGGTTCAAGTAAACAAGTTGTGGGACTTCATGCTTATTAATTTTGTAGCCCATCAAGCATAATCAACTTTATATCATTCATATGTGTTTATTTGGGCTTGATATATTCTGTGCTTAATGTTTTTATTTGTCAAATTATGACTTCCCATTTTTTTTTTAAAAAAGAGGAGAGTTAGTTTATTTTATGTAACTGTGAAAAAGACTTTGACCAAGACCAAAGTCTTCGAGAGGTTAACTGGGAGTTAGGTCTCTAGTGTACTTGTGAGGTAAGGGATAAATTGTTATTTCAAGACCATATCATAAAATAGAATTGTACTCAAAGGAAATAATGAAAAAAAAGGGGAGAGATAATCTATCAGGCTTTAAGTGTCTCTTATGAATTATTTTTTTTGATAATGCCAAAGGAGGAGAGATAATTAATATGTGTTTATTATGAATTATTGATAACAAAGGGGGAGCTAATATTCTTAATGATTAAATTCATGATTTTAGGGGGGGCATATATTTAGGGGGAATTTATTTTTCTTATAGGTTGTCATCATCAAAAAGGGAGAGAATGTTGGTTTATGATTTTTTGATTTTAATGATGACAAGTTATTTTTTGTGTTATTATATTTGATAACAAGTTGCTTTGTAGTTTTATTACATTTTTCCTTTTACCAGAACATTTTGTCCATTTTGTCTGCATGAATTATGCCCATTACTTGTTCCATAAGTGGTACATGCACATGGTTTCATGGGAAGAATAAATCAACCCTCTCTCTAGGGGCGAAGCCAGAAATTTGAATTGGGGCGGGCTAAGAATATTACAACTTGCTGGTTTAAAGAATGAAAATATTTTTTTCTGTGGATTTGATTCTTGACGAGGGTTTGACATTTAACCTAAAAAAATTAATATACCAAAAATTCAATTCAAACAGTCAAGCAAGAAAGTTCATGTCCAAGCCAATCTAGTGTCAGATTAATTGTAACATTTTGAAAGGGGAAAAAAATTCTACCTACTTCTGTCCAAAAATACTATTTAGTTTTTTTCTCTCCAAATTTATCACATTACATACTGCATACATGTACATGAAAAATAACTTATTAACTTCTTTCAAATAAAATTACTATTCTACGCTTAAAATTAAATAACTAAGTGTTCTGTTCATGCACACATTAACAACATACTGCATACACGCACACAATCACACAAAGCATACAACATACTGCATATATGAAGTACAGAAGTAGTCAAGTAGAGTATAACAAATTAACAACACCAAGTCACTGCCACACTATAAAAACTAATAACTAATAAGCAAAATAGCAAATCAACAAAACCCACAAAAAGAAAAAAAAATCAATACATCAAATATTCATAAAAAATACAATTATTCCCCTAAATATATAGGAATAGGAGAAGCCGAGAAGGGGAAATAAAATTAATAAATTGAACATTCATACCTTTAGTTGGTCTAAGTTGGAAATTGATTGTGATTTGTGAGTAATGTCTGATTTTGAGAATCACTAAAGGAGCAAGCGACGAACAAGGAACAACAACAGTCAACAACTAGAGCCGTCTGTGCCTCTGTGGAGAAAGGGAAAGATTTCTGATTTCGGGTACTCTTAAGTCTGAAAATGGCTGGAAGGTTAAGGCCTTAAAGGTTTTAACTTTTAAGTTTATTTTTTAATCAGAACTTTTTTGGTTTGGGCTGGGAAGTTTTGTTCTGGGCTGGGCTGACATAGTTATATACTTATATATTATTAGTATATGCAGTAAATTTTTTTTTGGGGCCAGGCTACAGCCTTTTAAGCCCTCTAAGCCCTCCGCCCCTGCCTCTCTCTTTAGAATATATCAAGTATGTTGTCCTTACTCGTGTGAAATCCTATGCTGCTTATTGTTGATATATTTACTCCATTACAATAAACATTGTTAATGCTGCCCATTTATTTGTTTCATTCCATATCATGTGTAGGTTTTGTTTAATTAAAGTATCCCAAAAGTGCCTAACATGTTTCTCCATTATTTAAGTATGTTGTCCATACTCTTGCTAAATCCGAAGCTGCCATTACTTATTGGAATCACATGCATGATTAAATTTACTCTTAGTTCCTTAATATATGAACTAGCCTACCAAAGTTGTCTGCATGATAAATGAAGTATACATGGTTATCACATGCAATCCATTATTCTAATGG
Organism: Aralia elata; assembly: GCA_034770075.1. Taxonomy (NCBI): domain Eukaryota; kingdom Viridiplantae; phylum Streptophyta; class Magnoliopsida; order Apiales; family Araliaceae; genus Aralia; species Aralia elata. The sequence goes on from CM068383.1 coordinate 74,187,656, forward strand.
AATCATGGGTATAATAATATTATCCCTCCTCTCGATTTTACTCTCATCCTCTCCCACTATTCCAACATTTGATCATGGGAAGGAATTGTTTAAAGCATTAAGTATGCTGCCCATTAAAGGATTCGGCTGAAGCTGCCTAACACTTGATCATGGACCAAAGATGCATTCCAATGGGCAGATTATTTTTCAGCAACAATTAAGTCTCTCTCCAACGACTACATATTTTCCTCCTCTATAAGTATACAACATTGCTTACAGAAAAGGTGTGCAAGAGGAACGAATGTAGATATTCACAGAGCTTCAAAGAAAATGGTTATAGCAGATTACTCTTGCCTTATGCTTAATTTCTTGTGCTAGAAAATCATACATATTGTAATCAGATTCGTTCATATTAAAACGTGTATACAAGTCTAGTTTGGCTTGTATGATCTAGTGGTGGATAGGTCTGTACAAAGCATGCTCTAAAAGTTGCAGTGGTGCAAAGAGGGCAGTGGTGTCCAACATAATCAGAGCTGTTTGTATAGGAAGTTAATTTGTAATTTGATTGCATATTAACTTAATAAAAGAGTCTCCAATACCAACTGGTATTGGACGTGGATTAGACCGTTAGACTAGAGGTTAAGGACTGAACCACGTACAAATCTTGGTATTTGTGGTTTATTGATTATCTTGCTTTTATTTCAATTCTGCACTTGAACACTATATTTTCATTGCACCGTTAAAATCATAGTAGTAGAAATTTTTAATTTGCCATTGTTAATCAGATAAAACAGATATACCTTTTCAAACCCTTTTAGGTGTGCACACACGGAATTTCAATCTTTGCACCATTGCAACATTGGAAGCTTTCTAAGAACAGATCCTATCTATTACTAGATAGACCAAGCCACACACGGCTTATACTCAGAATAAGGATTTTGATAACATGGAATATCAATATTCCAGCACTAATTAATTTAAGAACAGTACAAATATATCGCTGGAAAAACTTAGAAAAACTATTGGATAAACTGTATAAGATCGATTGAAGCTTTTTTCAAGTCCTCACTTTAACAGCCGAGCAGGACGAATATATATACATCAATGTCCAACGGCTATGTGAATACTAATCCCATGAAATACTCAAATGATTGAAAGAATTAGACTTTTTTCAGCAAAATTAGATGAGAGTAACAACTATAATAATCTCCTAGAATTCAGAAGTCAAAAGATATGAAAATTGAAACATACTTAAATTAAGGAGATATAAAAAGATATGATAGAAGCCTGTTATATATAGCATATTCAAAGGATATTAATTCTAATTCAAATACTCTGTTCAACATAACCAACTTCCTTAATATACTCCAATTAATAGTTTGGTTAACCGAGTATATTGAGAGACAGATTTTCAGCATAAAATATGCTAGCCAACTTTCTTATCTTTATAATGATTTATAATCAGCCCAATATATTCAATCCTGGCCATTAAATTATGTTCACATATACAACCATATAATATTAGCCCAAAACATATTCCATGCAAAAACATGCAAGCACATGTGATTTTGTTATCATTCAAAACATCAAGACTTCAAAAACTAACAGTTGTCACTGGATGGCAGGTACATTTACTGCTCTTCAGTTGGTGTTTATCTCAAATCTGATATTTTACCACATTCTGAGGATAGTGTATATATATAAATATATATCATACATCTGTTTTGAAAAGCTTTTTGCTTCAAATACTGTTAGATTTTGGGTATTCAAATGGGGCGCCCATGGAGCCCTCCAACCCATTTGGTTTAATTATCAGTTTGGCCAATTGACCAAGTCAGTAAGCCGTTTAATTATAAATGTTACGTGACTGAGAGTTGGAGAAAATATAGAGAAGTGGTTCAACTATTTCAGCATTAAAAAATCCATGTCTCCTCAGTGTTTCATAATTAATCAGTTTTACAAAACCTAAACAGAGAGAGGACATACTGCCATTATCAGAGAGCTCTCAGCATACAGATCGAACTCTAGTTGTTATGAACCATGGATTTGGACTCCGTACTCGTCCCACAAGGATCGTAGTTCGGATACACTGTTGGGTTTATAGAGGACGTACAATTGGAGGAGTTTTTCCGCACCAAAGGTTCACACGCTTCAAGGGGTATGTCTTTAGTTCTCCTTTATATGTAAACAATTGATAGCATACATGTAATTAAATCCTTCAAATACAATTTATGCAGAGCTGAAGTTTTAACTATGTATGTTCCCATATATATAACATACTACTGTTCTATTCCTCTTTATATTTACTAAATGCCCCCTATTGTGTTCCTCTTCTAGTAAATTGCTATCTAAATGAAAAGGACAATGCAAATCAGTAAAATGTCCTTTGATTTTCATACTCAGGAGATGCATTGCATCCTTTAAATGTTTGAGATCTCATCTTTCTTTAGAAAATCATTAAGGAAACCTTAAGACTATAAACGATACACCCAGGTTTTTTCATATTTGAGCTAGGTTTGGGAAATTTGAACATCTGGTTAGCTAAAGGAATTTGAGGAACTTTGGCCTACAAATCTGCTTCTTCTACTGATATCATTCTTTCTTTCTTGTATACGTAATGCTTATTCAAAAACTCACCAAAACGGGGTGCATCACATTACGCGTGGCGAATATAAGAAAGCTGGCCCAGGAAAAGGCAACATGAACCAAACACCCCCCCCCCCCCAATGCACCAAACACACTTTCCCATAAGTATATACATAATGAAATGGAAAGTTAGAAATTATGACACATGTAATCACCAAGATAAATATGATTTTTGTTGCCCAATACCAGGATTTGGCGAAGGCTTTTGTTGAGGTTCTTGGTAATGAAAAAACGATCAAACAAGTATTCAACATATCCGGATCGAGATACATATGTCACCTTTGATGGATTAGCAAGGGCATTTGCTAAGCTAGTTTGGCCAGTATATATACTTTTAACGGAAATCTTGTACCCTAGTCAAAAGATTTAGTGTGCTTGGGTTGACACCAGATTTCGGCCTGATCGACGGTTTGGCACAATCCTACCTGCTAGACTATGTATGGTAGGGGAGTGTTTAGAAAAGAGGCTGATTTCACTACAGATGGCATGGTTCTTAGCAAGAATCTAGTTCTCCAAAGCTAGAAGTATTATTTCTTAAATTTATTTATTTTCCTTTTCCTTTCCTCAATATCAGCTCTATTAGAAATTAACAATTTTTAGGTATTGTAGAGCCCACAATTGAGAAGAAGAGATTGGAATTATTTCTTTCTTATACAAAAGATCATGTTATTACGGTGGACTGGGTCTCTTATTAGTCTCACAAAAAAAGGCTGAAGCTTAAACAATCCATGCCCAAAAGTTTAATTCATTTTCTCCTTTACCTGGTTGGGATTATTTATTGAAAAATGTAGTATATTTAGATGTATATAGTTCAAAAGTATTAACCGAAGCACTTTAAAACAGAGTTTTGGATTAGTCATTTGAGATTAATTTCATCTTAGAGTTGGACTTCACTTGAATTTTATGTTCTAATTTCAAAGTGTTAGTGATGTAGTAAACTAGTAAGTTGGTTACAAAGGGCGACGTATGATTAGTCTTTAAAATTATAGTTTAAAGTCTTTGATTAGACTTGTTCGTTATTGAGAGAGGTTGCAGGTGCGATCAGGGTCTTGCGAACCCATCAGCAGAGCCTAAGGAGGTGGTTCTAGTCACCCTTTCTTAGTCCCAACCCGTTTTTTAGTACACCCTCTATTTACAAAAAGAGTCTTTAGTAGTCAACTTTTTTTCTTTTACAAAGATTTTATTTTTTAGTTTATAATATAAAGAAATGAAACAATATTCTTAAGTTTGTCATTATAATTTTACTATCATGTCACCTATATTCAACTCACAAATTATCATTTTTAGTAGTAAATATATAAAAAATTATACTTCTAACATTTACAAATTTTGCATGTAAGACTCTTTTTGTAGATCAGATAGACAAAAAAAGAAAGGAAAAAAAAAATAGTGTGATGGATGAAATTTTATGCCAAAGGTGGCAGGAAAAATGATAGTGGTGATACGGGCCAAATTCATCTGGCCATGGAGATGATAGTGGCGGGCCTGGAAGCAAACTGTGTCTCGGAAGGTAATGGCGTACTAAAATGGGCGAAATGTCAATATTGGTGGTATATTTAGCCCTCGTTGATACATTGTTATAGAAAGAAAATTTTATTAAGGACCAGATTCATTTCTGTAGTACATTTTGACATCAGTGATACAGGCCCAAATTGAGGCCAGGTTAGGCTTAAATTGGCATAGCATATTTAAATGAAACATTTACACTTTCGTAGTACATTTTTAGAAAAAATTACAACAAAAGTGCATATAGAAAATATTTACAGAATTAATACATTTTCAATATTTTATTTACAAAATTAGTGCATTACTCACTTTATCCCTTATAATAAACTACATTTCAAAATTCAAATTTCAAAAGGCTAATCAACCTTTGCACCCACGTGACTCCATATTTTCCGGCCAACCATCACCGACCGTCACCAACCATCACCAACCATCACCATATTTTTCATATTTTCTGGCCAACCATCACCGACCGAAAACTCCATATTTTCCGGCCAAAATCAACAACGCAAGCCTACTATGTTTCACAACAGATCCAATAAATAACGACAACAAACATAACATGTCTGGGCATCAAACATTACAGGTTGGATTCTGTCGTTCGACGAGATTTAGGGAGAGGTGATTGGGCGTCAATGAAGGCTTGAGAAAGATTCAGTAGGAGACCGGTAAAATAAAATCACGATGTGTTTATACATTATATTGGATTAGTGTAAGAGGCTCCATATCAAAATGATTACATACAAAAACTAAAATGGTTACCTTTGTATGGAGGTTTGACTACCGACTGCACTGAAATTTCTCGTCTTCTCTTTTTGATTTCTGGACTAAATCAACCTTCGGCACCCCTTGTCTAGGCTTCACCTCCTACCTCCAAGGCGCCACCTGAAACAATGGTTGCATCTGCAAACTTTCTCTCTAATTTCGCTCTAAGAGGATCCATATTAAAATGGTTACCTACAAAAACTAAAGTGGTTACCTTTGTATTAAGGTTTGACTACCAACTGCACTGAAATTTCTTTTCTTCTCCTTTTGATTTATGAACTAAATCAACCTTCGCCACCCCTTGTTTGGGCTTCACCTCCTACTTCCAAGGTGTCACAGGCAACAATGGCCGCATCTACAAACTTGCTCTCTCTCTAATCTCGCTCTAAGAGGTTCTATATCAAAATGGTTACCTACAAAAACTAAAATGGTTACCTTTGTATGAAGGTTTGGCTACCAACTATACTGAAATTTCTCTTCTTTTCTTTTTGATTTTTGGACTAAATCAACCTTCGCCACCCCTTCCCTGGGCTTCACCTCCTACCTCCAAGGCGCCACCTGCAACAATGGCCGCATCTACAAACTCTCTCTCTAATCTCGCTTTAAGAGGCTCCATATCTAAATGGTTACCCACAAAAACTAAAATGGTTACCTTTGTATGAATATTTGGCTATCAACTGCACTAAAATTTCTCTTGGTTGGGTTGCGGCGACCGAGGTGGTGGTGGGTCAGGGATTGAGTGGCAGATCGGGTTTGAAGAACAGCGGGTCATCTTTGAAGGAGGAGGACATGATAGTGGGTTCGGGTGGTGGGGGTTTTGATTTGGGGTTTAAATCTTCGAGCTCGAATTTCATTTTTTGGAATTGAGACTCTATTTGATTTTGATAGTAAGAGAGAGACTATTGGATTGCCATTGACGAGGTCTGTGAAAAAGAAAGAAAAGGAGAGAGAAAGATGGTAGATCAAGTTTCGGAGGTGCCAGTTTCTTTATTTATGTGAAACTGAATAATTTGACGTGGTTATTGTATTGCACTTTTTTTATAATTTTTTTGTGAATGTGCTAATTTTGTAATTTTTTTTTCTAATTGTTGTATATTACTGTAAAGAACTCTATTTAAATTACTAACTTTTAGGGTAATAGAGTACCTAGGTATGCACAACATTCTAGTTCAGTTCTAAATTAGACGGGTTCTGTCAAAGATTAGTTTTACTAGTCCGGTCTTATGATTGAAGACTGGTTTGACCAGTCTAGTCCTGTCCAATCTTTGGCTAGAAAATTGGGACCAAATAAGGATCTTAGTCTTAGACCGTAGTCTTCAATCTTTCGGCCTTATTATTATTATTTTTAATTTTATTTTCCCCTCACTTTTTATTATTTTTAATAAATATATACTTGTTTTACCAAAAATGTAAAGTTAACATAAAAGTAAAGTTAAAATGATATTATTTAAAATTTTAAAAAATATATTACATATACTAATAAAAAATTTAGGTATGATTAAAAATTTAAAATACAAATGATGAAACAAATCATAAATGTAAAAGTTGAATTCTTAAATATTTCATTGAGTGAATAATTTGACTCACAAAGAAAAAAAATTAATGTGAAATTTATATTCCAAAGAAAACTTAAAAATTTAATACAATTGTGTAATTATAATAAATTAATAAATGTGTAAATATAATTACTAATAAATATGAAAAATTACAAAATTTAAATAAATGAGTACTTACTAATAAATTATTGATTTTCTACGTATTGTCTATGCTGGAATCGGTCGAAACAAAGACATGGCTAAATTGTGGAGGAAAATGAATATGAATTTATAAATATATTACTTGGAAAGAATTAAATAGAAGTTTGAAACATCACTTATAAAAAATAAAAAATTAAGTGATAAAAAGACTTGTTTATCCTTACTAAAAAAAAGCTTATCCATGTTGGCACTTACTAATATTTTTTTTAAAAGCCACATCATCATTTTTTAAAAGAAAAATGACTAAATTGTTCCTCTATCTTAGAGTACAAAGACTATTATGAAAAAAAATAATTGTACATGGATACCAACTATAAAGTCCAAGGACCAAAATGATTGTTTAGCCCACTGTTACTATCTCTCCACATTTACTAGAGTTATTATTGTCTTGGTATACAATTAATTTGCTTTGCAATAATTTATCCTAACCTAGGGGAGGGGTCTATGCGGGGGAGTGGATAACTTATTGTTTTTAAATTTTTTTTTGAATGTCCTAATCTATTACAATAATTTATTCTAACTTAAGGAGAATGATTTTTTTTTAATGTCTTGATTTATTACAATAATTTATCCTAACCTAGGAGGAGGGGTCTAGGTAGGGGAGTGGTTATCCTAACTTAGCTAGGGAGAGTGGTCTAGGTGAGAGAGTGGATAACTTATGTTTTCAAACCTAGGAGGGGTGGTGGATGAGTGGATAACTTATTGTTTTCAATCTTAATCACGCATTGTTGTTGCTGTCTGGACCTGTCTTCACAATCTGCTTGTTATTAACAAGAATCGAACTCTCAACCTTTATATTAATAGAAGTGAGTCATATTAATCAATGGACCAAATGACCATTGGTTACGTACTTATAAGGTTGATTGAATTTCTACCTCTTTTGTTTATGTAAAAGATTTCTAAGTTTGAGAACTAAAGGAAAAGTAAAAGAAAAAAAATTAAAAACGTTTAATTGTTCAATCATATTATCAAAGAGCACGTTCTAAGTTTGAGAAATAAAGGTAAAATTAAAGAAAAAAAATTAAAAACGTTTAATTATTCAATCATATTATCAAAGAGCACGTCTAAGATCAAAGATGATACAGTCTACGCGTAAAACATATTTTTTTCATTATTTCGGATGAATGTTGGACCCCGACTTACGTGGGGCTTTAAAAACAAATTCTAACTATATTTTCTACCACAAAAAGTCTCCAAAATGTAAGGAATAAACTAAAGAATATTCTTAGTAAAGACAAAATATTAGTCACTAGTTTTACCCAAATAATCAAACCTACTTAACGAGAGATGTTTGTTTGGTCGTGAGTTTATTTCTTATTATAATAGTGATGATATATTTAATTATAAAATTATATTATATTCTCCAAAAAAAAGTAGAGTTTTTTTTATAAAAAAAATAAACCTATGAATCATGCTAAGTATTGTGATAAATTTGTTCCGAATTATATTACGAAATTGGATAAAATTGTAAGAGGATTCCACTTGTTACATTTTTTTTTCCGAAAAGCTATAAAAAAAAATTTCTGAAGAAATCCAAGAGCCATGGATGAGAGCATAACCATACACATGCAAATCACTGCATCTGATTTTACAGAAGTCATAAACTTCTAGCAACCAACCAAAAACAAAACAAAAATCATTCTTGCTGCTGCATCAATGTATCACACTATCACTTCCCTGCATCAAGTTACGTCTGCATTGGAAACTGCTGCAATATTTCTCTGCTGCATCAATATTAATTGTATCACTTCCTGCTGCACACCTTCATTCCATTATTGCTGCACTTCTACCATTTTTTTCACCCATCTCCTCATTGTTACAGTACTGCTGCACAACATAGATACTCACCAGGTAGGCCCATCAATTATCTGCAAATCTAAATGGCCTAGGAACCCCGTAGCCTTCAGCTCTTTTCCTTTTAATATAATGAAACAATGATCCAATAGATTTCTACTATTACACCAAACCTGAAAATCTTTCATTCCCTCCAAAAATTCCACTGAGAAAAAATTCCTGTCAATTTTGCTTCTCTTCCCACCATAACCATACCAAGAGAAAGACTTTCCATTTTATTGCGACCACGGACGAAGCCAGGATTTAATTTTGGGGGGGGCCAAAATTTTTACCAAGTCATAAATAATTTGACGGGGGTTCGGGGGCAGCGCCCCCGAGCCAATTTTTTTTTTTATACTTTTGTACTTTCAAGTCACACACACACACACACATATATATATATATATATGATATTATAGGAAGATATACATATATTGAGAGAATATGAGTCATATGGTTAAAATTTGACTGACAATTATAAATTTTTAATTTGATCCCGTATAATAGAAAATTTATAAAATTTTAGTGGAGTCAATTTATATATAATACTTAATTTTTTTAAAATTTACCTTACATTATAAAGTAATTATTTTTTTTTAGTGCAGTACTATCTAAGTGTTTCTAGTGAGCTTCCATTTTATTTTTTATTTAGTATGGAGGTAGGAGTAGCCATTTTTTATTTGGGAATTTTATGGAGCAGGTTATAAGCAAGAAGGGCAGATCTATAATCTATTTATAAGTGTATGAATTTGGCTAGTTAAGATTAGAATGAGACCGATGTGTAAACTTATATCTTGTTATAAAGAATGTGTTGTGGTCGTTAGTTTGGTAGCAAAGAAATTCATTTTCCTCTAAAGCATTGCATTTTTCTTGAGGGTGGCCAAAAATAATTTTTTTAAAACTTTGGGGTGGAACTTACAAAATTTTCAAACCTTAGGGGGGGCCATGGCCCCCTCCAGTCCTAAGCTAGCTTCGTCCCTGAATTTGCGGCTCGAACAAACCTGCTTGCACAATAAAATAAAATAAAAAGAAGTTGAAATCTCCCATCCAAATTTTCCTTTTACCATGATCCCCATATTGCAATCCAATTAGAATGAAACCATTTTCTCTTTTTATATAACAAATTTTTTATTATCACACATGTACAACATACCTCCTGATCTGCTCCATTCTACTTCATCGTTGCCCCATATCATTCCCACCTTTTGTGAATTAATTTGTGTAAGCTTTGTCTCCTGTAAAAATAGTTATACATGTAATTGACAGTCAAAAAATCGATGTAAATATTTACAATATATATCATTTTAATAAACCTATAAGAAAAATAAAATAGTAAAAGATTTAGTGAAGGTAAAGTTGAACCACCTGCTGATCAAAACATGTGGCACGTCTCCAAAGATTGTATTGTTTATATTTTTGGTATTATACTATACTAATATATTAACTATAGTAATAATTGATTAATATTGTGCAAGATAATTCGTATATAAAGAAATTATTTCTTTCTAAAATATACTAATTAAATAATAAAAATTTAATAATAATAATAATTCATCTATTCATATAATATAAATAATAGTATTTGATGATTCATTTGTTTAGATTTTCATATATATATATATATATATATATATATATATTCATCTACTTATATAATAGTAAATTATATTTAAATTCAAACACTTATACTTATATTGTTTAATAATAAAAAATTATTAATATAATTAAATACAATTGATAATAATATGAATTTTACAGCACACTAACTAAACTAAAAATTATATGAAAATAAGAGATAATGGTAAGTACATAATTATGATAATAAGAATATAGATAGAAAATTTTTAAAATTGAATAAAGGATGAAAAAAAATACTGGAGTGAATTTTTTTCCTAGAAAAACATGATCTTTTTATTTTATTTTAAATATACGATGTATTCCTTTCCTAAATTTTAACTGAAAAAAAAGATCTTTTGATTTCTTACGAATTTTAGATACTGCCGAAACTTATCACGGTTGAAATAAAATTTTTTAATGGATTACTTATACTAAAACTGCTTGAAACTACTAGTATTACACTGTTGAAATACAAAAGATGAATAATCCGCAAGAAATCGTCTCAACATTTAAATCACAATAGTATGTAACCTGCATCATTCACCAATAAAAAAAAGACACGGTTCTTGAACTACAATTTTAAAAGAACTATGCGAAATAATTTTCAAACAAATCACCATACATCTAAAATTTTGATGATTGGATGTTCATGATTGATAAATAATTTTGATGATTGGATGTTTATGATTGATAAGTGTTGTGCAAGCTGAAGTCATGATAGAAGTTGGGCTAGAGTTTTTTCTTCTTTAATGGTAGTGGTCTAAGAAAAGTTTAAAGGTAGGGTTTTATATAAGATATATATATATATATATATATCTGAAAGAAATTGATGTAATTTTTTTTAGGATTTAGGATTTTGTCATTTATTTATAGGTAAGATTTTAGTGTATTCCTTAAAATTTTGAGTTGAAAGATCATTCCTAAATTTTAAGATTAAGAGACAATTTTGTTCTATTTATTATGGATATATAGATTATAGTGTTGAAGGGTCACTCCTAAAATTTATGGTTGAATGATTATTCCTAAAAAGTAGTGTTGAACAACGATTTTATTTTTATATATATATATAGACTAGTTCATGATCCAGTGCTAATCACAAGTTTTATTATAAAATTACTGTATTGTTTATATTTTTGGTATTATACTATACGAATATATTAATTATAGTAATAAAATATTGTGTACAATAATTCTTATATTAAAAAATTATTTATTTCAAAAATATATTTTTTAACTAATAAAAATTTAATAATAATAATTCATCTATTCATATAATATAAATAATAGTATTTGATGATTCATTTGTTTATATATTCATATACATTCATCTACTTATGTAGTAGTAAATTATATTTAAATTCAAATAGTTATATTTATATAATTTAATAATAAAAAAATTATTAATATAATTAAATATAGTTGATAATAATATGAATTTTACAACACACTAACTAAATTAAAAATTACATGAAAATAAGAGATAATGGTAAGTACATAATTATGATAATAAAAATATAGATAGAAAAATTTTAAAATTGAATAAAGGATGAAAAAATAGTATTTGAGTGATTTTTTTCCCTTGAAAAACATGATAATTTTATTTTATTTTAAATATACGATGTATTCCTTTCCTAAATTTTATTTTAAAAATAGGATGCATTCTTTTTTTTTGATTCCTTACAAATTTTAGATATGGCCGAAACTTATCACGGTTGAAATAAAAATTGTTGATAGATTACTTACATTGTAATTAACCGTTTGAAACTACTGATGTTACACTGTTAAAATATAAAAGATGAATAATCCTCACGACCTCCTCAGCATTTAAATTACTATAGCATGTAACCTACATCATTCACTAATAAAAAAAATGTGACAGTTATTGAACTACAATTTTAAAAGAAAGGTGTGAAATAATTATCAAATAAATCACCATACATTCAAAATTTTGATGATTGGATGTTTATGATTGATAAGTAATTTTGATCATTAGATAATCATGATTGATAGTGTTGTGCAAGAAGCCATGATAACAGCTGGGTTAGAGGTTTTTTTCCTTTAACAGTAGTGGTCTAAGAAAGTTTTGAGGTAGAGTTTTATATAAGATACTTAGACACTTGTAGATTTCTGATTGTTGACTTTGAGAAAAGGCGTGTCAGCTTTCGGCTATGACATGTCGCTTTCATAGTACTGACTGCTATAGAAACAAGCTCGTGGGTATTGTCTTTTCACGAATAAAACTATTAGACACATTTCCAAATGCCATTCTCCTTAACCTCAAGGGGTTTAACAAACTATCTTGGAGTCTTTATTCTATGAAAATCAGCATTATCAGTCTATGTCAGAGCTGATGCACTCTACGATTTTTTCTTATCGTAGAGTTGAGTGTCCAGTCGTAGAGTATTTGGCTAGGTAGACTCTATGTTTTACACTTAACTTCAGTGTACTCTACGATGCTTCTTTTTAGTTTTGAAAGACTAAGTCTTCGTCTCTTCTTAATTTGACGATCTCCAGCTTTGCTCTGATTCTTCAATCATTACTTGTACTCTATGAACTCTAAGATTTGTCTTGACAATTCTGCAAACTTAGAGTACTGGCAATTGTAACTCTACGATCTTTAGAACTACGATCACTAAGCTCTACGATCTTCAACTGCTTGCTTTACGATCGACTTCAAACTTAAGATCTATACATTAGGTTCATTCTACGAAATTGATCAACCTAACAAGTTTGATCTTTAAACTAAGTTCTTTTATATTAATTTTATTTTAAGGACTGTACAAAAGCTACTGGTTACAAATATACATTAATTTTACATATCATCATCAAATCTAAAGACATGCATTGTATTAACAATATATATAGGAAAAAATTTGACATAAATTTTTATTAGGATTTAGAATTTTATCATTTATTTATATGTAAGTTTTAGGGTATTCCCTAAAATTTTGAATTAGAAGACCATTCCTAAATTTTTGGGTCTAGATATGATTTTGTTCTATTTATTATAGATATATAAATTTTAAGGTTAAAAGGCCATTTCTAAAATTTAGGGTTGAACGACAATTCTGTATTATTTATTAAAGGTTATTTTTATTTTTATTTTTAGGGTTTTGTTAGGATAAATAGAATTTTATTTATAGTTAGAATTTATTGCTAAATTTTAGGGGGCCACTCCTAAAAAGTATGGTTGAACGACGATTTTGTACTTTATATATATATATAGACTAGCTTGGGGTCCCATGCCAAGCATGGGATTTACAATTGTACTTTATTTATTAATTATAATTTATATCATAAAATGTACTTTTAATAATCAGTAGGTGATGATAGTGTGATGCTGTGAATATTAGTGAAAAAATACAATAAATTAAGACCATCATATTACTTTATTGTTCTAAGATAGAAATATATTTCTAATATTGGGCTAAACGAAAAAGAAAATTGTATGAATAAAAAAACCTATATAAAGTGACTGTGAAATGTTATTTTAATTATTATTAAATAAAATAGTTAGACATATAATCTTATCCAATAATAATATTCATATTTATTTTTATTGTTTAATAAAACACCTTGGCTCATCAAGACAAAAAACTAAAACTAAAATAAAAAAGGAAGAAGTAGAATTAAAAGTGGATTCTAAATGAATGTATAGTACATTTCAGAAATAAAATTTGATATTCTATTAAATATTGTATGAATAAGTTGCCTACAAAGAGAGAGAATAAAAGTAGAAATATCAACTAATTAAATCCAAGTATAGTTTCCTCTGTCAACTCAGTTCAAGACCAATATCAAAACACCCTAGTTAAATCATACAATAAAACGTTGTTTGTATTATTATAATAAATAATAGATATAGATTTATGGTAAGGTTTGGTTGGCGATGGTTGGGATGGGCCATTGTTTGGTAAGAGCAAAATTTAATACTTGAGCACTTTTACCCTTTTATTTTCTATATTTCACTAAGGAATATCTAATTAGTGTATGTTTGGTTACTCGACATTGTAACATTTGGGTCTTATGTTTAGTAACAATTATTTTATATGTAATTTATTTAACTCACAAACGTAACATTTGACTCACAAATGCAACATATCAAAATTGTTGCAATGCGTTTGGAGGTCCAAATATTACAAACGCTACCACCACAAACTCTAGTAGCTGAATAAACCCTTAGTTGTCCTTTTGAGGGAAGAAAATGATATATTTAAATATAAGATTATTATTAACTTTTTTAAAGTCAAATATAATATTTTTAAATTTAAATTTAAAATGATTTTTTTTTAATTTTACACACTAATTATGTAGGATTCATTGTTTCATAATTTTTAAGTATTATCTTAACTAGCTAAGGACCCTGTGTGGAGCACAAGCTTATTTTTTAATTTCTTATTCATTCTATAAATGAGGATTATAAATTATATTTCAAAATCATGCACAAATTAATTACAATTGCTATTAAAATGACTACAAATTTTGCTTAAAAAATGAATAAGCACAGACCACATATAATTGTCAGAAATGCACAATTGTTAGTAATATGATTCTTGTTAATTTTAATTTAAAACTCAATTTTTATATAATTTTTAATTTTATATTTAGATCTTATATTCAATCCTTCTAATTTATATAGAATTTTTTAGAGTTCAAAGTTTAGTAGAAACCTAAAATACTAAATTTGTGTTTATGTCGGACTCTATTAATGATTAATTAGTTAAAAGAATCCTATAATCAAAAATAAAATTATTGTAAAATAATAAGTTACATCATGTTTTTTAGTTTTAAAAGATAAGTAAATTTTAATCAATAATATATAAGTCAAATTTTTTTAACATAATTAATTAACAATAGGTCTACTATAAAATTGGCAACTAAAGTTTAATCATCAATATATTTTGTAATATATTATATTCTTTTTATAATAATTACTATTTACTCATAATATTTTTCCTATACTTTTAAAATATAGTTATTTAGGAATAAAATTATTGTAGAACAACTACTTACCATTATGCTTTTTTAGTTTTAAAAGTTAACTAAAATTTAATCACGAAGTATAAAGCTAGAATTGTTTTTTCTTAATATTAATTAAATAAAGGTCTGAAATAAAATTGGTAACTAAAACTTAATCATTACTATATTTTGTAATATATATAATATACTTTTTAATATTAATTATTATTTGCTCATAATGTTTTACTTATATTCTTAATCTATAGTTATTTAGAGTCTAAAGTTGAATAAAAACCTAAAAGTAAAATCATAAATATGATTTTTAAATTAGAATTTATTGTATGTCTAAGTAATTAAAGGACTCTTGTAAAGAATAAAATTGTTGTAAAATAAGAAGTTAACATTTACACATAATATTTTTTCTTGTATTTTAATATATTGTTAGTTAGAGTCCAAAATTGAATGGTTACCTAAAAGGTAATCATAATCTGTTGTATGACTAATTAACTAAAAAACTCTAAAAAGAAATATTAGAATTGTTATAGAACAATAAATTTCCATCAATTTTTTTAATATCATAAATACAGTTTTGGTTTTAGTTAATTTCTAGGGTCATAGGATATAGATATACTCATAAATAAAGATCTTATTTTCCATGTAAATATACAATAACTTCTCATGTAAAAACTCCAGAACCGATTAGCCAATGGTTGTACAAAGTATATGAGTTTCTTCTTCTTCTTTTTTTTGGTTTTTGTGTTTTTGGTTTTTTGTCATAGGCATAAAATCAATTTGTCTAATAAAAAGTTTCCATACACAAATAAAAAAATAACATAATGCTTAAATATAATTTAAAGTCCCATATACATTTAATAAACATATTGGAATATACATGATGTAATAAAAATATGTAACTGCAAGTGCACAATCAAATTGAAGAATTAACAAGCACATGTTGAATCCACAAAAACTATATTAGTTTTAAAACAACCTTAATATTTATCTCAGGCGAATTAGAGAAAAAAGATGAAAAATTGATTAACTATAATTAAATATTAATCAAACTAATTAAAAGACGATCATAAAATTTAATAATAAAGAAGCAATCTAGGAATCTGAATTCACTAAACAATAAACATAATAAATAATCCAATATCTTCTATTTTTATAACTCAAATTATGCCACTAGTTTGGTGTACAAAATTCTAAAAATAAAGCAATTAAGTCTAATTAAAATAACTATTGTTTTGATTTCCTTTCTCTTTAGTTTAGTAATTATATAATTAATTAACTTGGGGAAGCATAAACTATGAAAATGGATAAGTCTATATATACTACTTCAAGCACTACATTTTACACTACATTGCACATCCAACTATTAAAAAGTGGGACCTGACATAGATTTCCGTGTCAGGTCCTACTTTTTAATGGTTGGATGTGCAATGTAGTGTAAAATGTAGTGTTTAGAGTAGTGTAAATAAACTTATCCCTATGAAAATTTAAGGATTAACTAAGCTATCAAAACTTTTTTGAACAAGCATAGATTATAAAAAACTCATATCTTAATAATAATATATCAAAATCTCTTCATTAATTTAAAATTACGTAAGATCTATAAAACGAAAGTATTTCAATAACGGAACATGCAGGCGAAATCAATTAAATATTAAAGTACAAATAATATAAGAGATGGAGAATATTATCATGAATAATTATTTAATTTCATCTTCATCCTAGATCTTAAAAATTATTTAGACATTAAAATAAATAAAACAACAAAGATACAGAAGTAGAATATTAAAAATAAAACCGAAAAACTTTCTTTACTAAGATCTTCTAACAGCATACAATGAAGAAGTAATTTAATCTACTCCAATTTCTAACCTAAACTAATACATAACTAATACATTACTAATATAATACCTAATACCTCAAAATTATCTTGGATCTCCTCTATTTATAGGCATCAAGGTTTCAATTAATTTCTTGTAGGAATTAACTTACTAGTGGCAATCAACTTCTTTTAGATTGATCTTTTAGAAGAACTTTCATTTCCTTCATCAGATTTGACTTACATTCCAAGATTGTTCCACCTCCTTCCTTTCCTTGTAGGATTCTTCTTGACGCTTTCCTTCCATGAATTGGAGTATTAAATATTGTTTGATCATCAAGATTTTGAATTTATGGTAACAAAATATTAAATCCTACAAAATAAAATAAAACTCATTAACTAAATAAACTAATATAATTAAAAGACAAAATTATAGATAATAAAATACATGAATAATGTGTCTATCAATACACATGCAAATCGGTGTGTTAGTATGACGGAGATGCACGTAAAGATCTTGTCACCATATGGTTCACGATCTTTCCAAAGTTGATTTGAACGAATTACAAACTCATAAATAAGAATATAATGTAACTTTGTTATTTATTGTAAAAATAAGTCTATATATTAATTATTGTAATTATATATAAATACTAACCTTCAGCGTTGATAATTTATTGTGATGTCGCGTTGGTTAATAATGGCTGAGATTTATCTGCAATTACGAAAGCCATTGAGTTAATTAATATTTTTGTCAAGTAGATTAAATACATACATAACACACGACTTACATTCTTCTTGATTTTTGTTCATGGTATCGTTTTTTTTTGTGCTAATTTCCACACACACACACACCACACTCACACATCCAAGAATTGAACCCTGGACCTCATGAAAATCATAAGACAAGAGTTACCGCTAGGCCAAGAACTATACGGCCATGGTATCATTTTTGCTTAGATTTATTCATTGAGGCCCGCTCTTTAGCTGTTTTTTTATTATTTTTTTCACAGTATTGTGCTCTTTGTCTTGCCTTTCTAATCCCATCTGAATCCTCCATTAAAAACTGAAAAAGGATTTATGGAGGAGTTCTTCTACGTGGACATGAAAATTGGGCATGAAAATTGGATACGAGTGTATTTGAATTTCACCTATTCATATTTTTACTCCTCATTGGGAGTCAAAATACAAATAGATAAAATTCAAATACACTCAAGTCTAATTTTCATGTCCACATAGAGTTTTCGTTTATAGAAAGGAGAAGAATTGGTGAAATAGAGAGAGATATATTTTTTTAATGTAAATTGGCAGAACATAATATATAAATAGGGTTTTGGGTTTTGGATTTTATTATTTATAAGGCCGGATCTTAAAATTTAGAGTTGAGAGACCATTTTATACTATTATATATATATATATATATAAAGATTTTGAATTTAAAATTTTCTCAAATTGACTTTTAAAAGTCAATATTCATCAAATAATTTGAAACAAAAATAGTATTAATTAATAGATTGAATTGAAAAATTTCCAACCATCCACAACTTTCTTATTATTCCATACTTTTGGAATGGGCTAAATATTCAACAAATTAGCTATGATAATAATGTCGTGGTTATTATATTGTTGACTAAATATGTTACCATTGATAAGATAAATAATTACTTATCATAAGTAACTTATTGTGTTGATTATAAAATAACTTTGTTCTGAATTATAAGATCAATTTTAATTTTTTAAAAGTTAATTTAAAACAATTTCAAATTTAAAATTGATATGATTTATTTAAATTTTAAAAAAATAATAAATCTTATAACTAGTAGTGCTTTTTAGATAGTTTATGATATTAATAATTGTATTGACTTAAACTAAATGAATTCATGTTAATTTTGAGTTTGAAAATATTTAAAATTGACTTTTGAAAATAAATAATGATCTTATAATTACGAACAGAAAGAATACAATAGTATTTTGGTGACTAAAAAGTACTACATTCGTTCCAAAATTAGAGATACAATTTGACTTTTGAGGTCAAACGATGACATATTAAACTTCAAATTGATGTAAATTTATTTAATTTTAGTTGATACAATTATTATAATTATATAGTATATAACAAAAATTATTAATCACAAAATTTATTGAGTTAAATGCACTTTGCACCCCCAAGTTTATCCCATTTTGTACATTACACTAGAAAATTTGAAAGTGATATCATGCTCAATAGACATATACTATACCCTTTATAGTTTAAGAAAACTCAACACATTTATGGTCTTGTGTTAATTACCTTTTGGATTTTGTAAGTAACTTAGAGACAATCCTTAAAAGTTTCTAGAAGCGGCCCCACTTCCCTCATTTATATAGGTGAATCTAATCAGATGCACTGTATAACCTGCATCTTTCAAACCAGACATAGATTCATTAAAGATTTACGCTGCCCTCTTTGTTCACTATACAAGCATATACTAACTTTGAGATAGTTTCGAAGAATTTCTTCTTCATACTTGTCTAGTGTATAACTGGCTATTACTATAAATTTTTTATATATATTAAACTTATATACTAGATGTTACTCTAGTATTTAGTTGGGTTCCACTTATAGGTCACCTCCTATTCAATGACTTTAAACTCATCTCCATGAAATTACTACATAACAATCCCTGCCTAGGACTTTTGTAATCGGGATCCACCAAATTACTTTAGTTTTAACAAAGACAATAACTATATTACTATAATATACTATCGAGCGCTCATTCACATAGTCATGTCTTATACCGATATACATTGACTTTCTTAACAAGTCATTGCATTATCATAACTATCAATTAACTAATGTCATAAAGATATCTCTAATACCAGACACTTAAGTCAATCACTTCCATTATCATAAAATGATAAAATTTAAACTTCATTATTAAATTCCATATAGTATCTCTCAAAATTAATTTAACATACACATAATTCATGCTCCTTGTCGAGGACCCTTAGTACAAGAACTTAGTCAAACTTGCATTGACTTGACATAATTAAATGTCAAAACTTATGTGTACAAATTTTCATTTACATATCACTATCCCAAATCGAGATATGTGGACAATAACCACTACAAGAAAATAGGCTATCTGCAACCGCAGGCGGTCGCTGATATCTGATATGAATTTGCGACCAAATACGGTTGTTGATAGCAGTCGCAGTTATTCTGGTCGCTAGATGTCCGTCAGCAACCACTATCAGCGACCGAATTATCAACGACCGCTAATAGCGACAGATCCGGTCGCCAGTTTGAGTTAAACTAAGTTAGCCTTTAGCGTGACATGGAGCCACGTGTCAATGACCGGTATTAACGACCGCAAGCGGTTGCTAATATCAAAAAAAAATTTAACCAGTTCAGGCCTATCAAAATTCATAGGTTGCTCTCTGCCTTGTTCCTAATCAAAATTCGGCTCTACAATATCATGAACCATGTCATTCATTCGATGGGTACTGCTGCCTGGATTATGTACTTGTGTGATGCCACTTTCTCTTCTCTGCCCATATGCCCACTAGCATTCTTCGTAATTTTTCATGAACTCAGAAACAAGTAAATGATAGTTTACCATGTATCTGTCCATGTAATTTATATTCTTACACTTCAAACAAGGGTATCTTATCATGTTATGTCCATTTACACATTCTAGGTGACTATACACATACTCTAGAAATACTTGGCAACTAGTTATAAATTCAGCTATAACACCTATCTGGGCACTTGACTTTCGTCGTCTCATCCAATTACCGTCTGAATAAAAATCCATGATATCACGGTACCTATTTAGACAACATGAGCTTATTAATATATAGCATGGTCAGGCTCTCTAAGCATACTTGTAAGCATATGACTTGAGCATACTTGTAAGCATATGATTAATATTTAAGCATACTTGTAAGCATATGATTAACATTTAAGCATACTTGTAAGCATATGACTTGAGCATACTTGTAAGCATATGACTTGAGCATACTTGTAAGCATATGACTTGAGCATACTCATAAGCATATGAATAACATTTAAGCATACTTGTAAGTATATGACTTGAGCATACTTGTAAGCATATGATTAACATTTAAACATATTTGTAAGCATATGATTAATATTTAAGCATGCTTGTAAGCATATGACTTGAGCTTGCTTGCATATCTAGTATGACATTAACGCTTAACTCCTTCATATAATCCCCCTTATAACTCTCAAACCCTACTTGGTCCCCAACACAACATAAACAACAACACAGCCCCAACCATACATATTCAAACCATAATGAAAAGAATAAACAACTTAATACAAAGGATAGGCTGCCAAATTCTAATCTCGAAAGTAAGAAGAATTGTGGGACTTTGTATACTCCACTCCCTTTCAGTTCCCAGTCATGGTCCTTTCTTCCTCTCTATCTATTAGACTGTTACTTCCTTAATTCAATTACAATGCACTAACAACTTTTGTGCAGGGGGGAGGGGGAGTGGAAGAGTTAGCTCTATATGGCTGAGCTCAATTTCATAAGTTAGGATGATAATCTCATCCCACGTCGAACTATACCCCCCCTGGACTACACTGGGCGAAGACCACGCCTGATGGATCATAATGTGACCTTAGAGGTAGTTTAAAGCTAAATTATGTCATTTATGCTCATAATAGTCTGAGATAATTATGTTGTCAAAACTCTCCCTCTGCCTGTGATCATATTTCCTAGTTTACTGATTTTGTAGGAAATTCAAAAGTTTTTTTGTTAATTATCTGATCAATGATACCTTGGGTACAATATCTACTGCAAATTTGGTACATGCAGACCTTGACTCAGATAAAGTTATGAGTAAAAAATGTCCTCAGTTGGCAACCTTTCACTCTATGGCAGTTGATTTTGCAAAAACAGGAGCACCAGATGAAATGCCTAAAGCTTTAAAACCGAGGATGTTTCCCGATTTCATGGAGAGGTGGGACAAACTAGCTTACACTTCTCAAGGAGTACTGCAGGCAAACTTTATCGTGCTAGTGTTGAATCTACAGTGCTTGAGAAGTCACACTCTGTTTGTTCAAAGAATATCATCCAAGACGTTTATATAAAATACTCAAAGATATGTTTATATAATCATTATATTATTTATTTTATTTTATTCGTTTTTTTTAATTTTTTTATTATTTTATTTAGTATTAAGAAACTAAGTCAATACTAATTAGTTCATTATTTTATTTTATTTTATTTTAAATTATTTTATTTTATTTTTTTAAGTATTGAGAAACTAAGTAAATACAACTTATTTTATTTGTTTTGTTTTATTTTATTTTATTTTTATTATTTTTATTATTTTATTTAGTATTGAGAAACTAAGTAAATAATAATTAGTTCATTATATTATTTATTTTATTGTACTTTACTTTATTTTATTTAATTTTTATTATTTTATTTAGTATTGAGAAACTAAGTAAATACTACCTAGTTTATTTTTGAAAATTTAATTCTTAAACTTTATCATATTATATTTAATAATATCATATTATATTAGCCCAGATGAAGAACTAGAAGAATTTCTTTTGGAGAGACTTTTAAAAAAGAATTAATTTGATCAGAATTTAAAATACCTACATATAAATTAACTTAAATTGATTTGGCAATCTACAACATGTACGTAATGTATGGGCAATATAATATTTTGGATACTATTATATTGCAATTATGCCCTAATTTATAATTAACTAGGATAAACAATGTCAAATTTAATTTATTAAGCTTATGAAATCTTCACGTTGTGAGGTACTTGATAATATATGGTTAGTAAGTAGAAAATCTCTAGGTCTATGTCTAACACATGCATATTCAGTTTATTTGAGCAAGAACCTTTCTAAAACAAACGATATGTGCTTCAGATTGTTCAATGTTGTTCTTTGGGAGGAACTATGAATAACGCTTCTAACTTTGTATGACAAAACTGTATTACGAGGATATGCCTTTTGTGCAGAGTAGGAAGTTTGAGGTATTGGAATTATTATCAAATAGTCACAAACAGGAAGATTTCAAAATATATATGCCCAATCTCATATAACAGTATCGGAATACAATAACCCAATCTTATATATATGCCAAATCAATTTCAAAACATAAGTAATTAAAAGGGAACATAAGAACAGTACCTGATCAGATTAAATATAATAACAGTAAGATTTCAACATAACATGACTTAATCCTAAATTACTTTGAGGATTTAACATATTGTTTCAACATTTTCCTAAATGGCATGCATGTGCTCAATCGTAATAACAGTACCTGATCAGAAGGGCGAATTAGGTTTGGTTGGCGGTGGCGGCGGCGACAACCTCCCTCTCTTACCTTTTCTCCCTCTTCTTTTTCTTTCTTTCCTCTGTCTCCTGGTCTGCTGGACTGCCTGTTCTGATTAGATTAAAAAGTATAGTGACC
Organism: Aralia elata; assembly: GCA_034770075.1. Taxonomy (NCBI): domain Eukaryota; kingdom Viridiplantae; phylum Streptophyta; class Magnoliopsida; order Apiales; family Araliaceae; genus Aralia; species Aralia elata. The sequence continues at coordinate 74,210,998 of CM068383.1, forward strand.
ACTTTCTGCGACCGCCTGCGGTCATTGATATTTAATGACGTGGATGTATTAGCGACCGCACAACGGTCGCTAAAAGTTATTGGTCGCAGCTAACCTCCCTGCCAACATTTGCGCCAAATTTATGACGGAAAAATTAAATCAGCGACCGATAAGCGATCGCATGCGGTCGCTGATATTAACTAGCGACTAGAATTACTAGCGGACACTATTAATAAAATTAGCGACCGAAAACTGTAGTCGCTGAATGTTTTGGTCACTGTTAAATCATTTTCTTGTAGTGTGAACTTCATAAATTAACTGGTCTTAACATAAAGTTATAAACATATTATCTTTAATACCAAGATAATGCTTAATTCATATATAAATAAGTTTATATATGATGTCACATATATATATCTTAGATGATAACATTTTGTACCATCATTCACTTTGAAAGTAAATTTTAAAACAATGCGCATTAATTTGCTTCGTACTTGGCACAATTAATTTAGTAATTTAACTTTAGGCATTACTGCTTTTCCATTCTTGAGAGAAACATTTATTGCCTTTATAAACTTTAAATTGACCATAATCCATATGATCATATCATATGGTTATTAACCATAATATTTTCAAGCAAAATTACTTGTACTTAAGTATCGTATCAAATATTATACATGTGCAAAATTTAATATTCATAAATTTTAAAGCACATAACTTAGTATAAATTTTCATGGTATGATTAATCAATATATATATATATATATATATATATATGCAAATTGTTCTTATGCAACCATTTCAAGAATAAATTAACAAGCATATACTATATTTTCAATCATTTATTAAATTATGAACTCAAATTCCCACATATAATAATCAATATGTATTACTTTATTTTTCTCCTAAATAATATAATCACATATATTATACTTGGAAGAAAATAAATATACGTTTTTAGCCACATATAGTATTATCAAATAATAAATATTTATACTATCATACCAAAATTAAATTGCATAAAATAAATTAATTCACTTACAATGATTTCACATTTCCTTCTTTAAAGTTTCTTTGATTGAGAAACTTCCTCCTGGATAATAATAATTTTCGTGATTATAGTTAGTTATAAAAAAATATTATTCTTTGATGTAAACATTGTCATCCTTCCATATTCAGACTAATTATTTTTCAGAATGTCCTTTATAGAATATTAGTGGTACAAATTGAACCATTGCACCGATTTAATTTTACACCCGTTCAAACTAACAATCAGACCGGTTCAAACTAGTGACCCAAGTTGAACCATTGCACCGATTTAACATTACACTTGTTTAAACTAATGATCACACTTTTATCATTAAACCAATACATCTATTAGTCATTAAAACAATATATAATAAAATATTCAATGCAAACCAATTTAATATAATAACACCAGGTACCTATTTCTGAAGTTTGTAAAGAGTAAGTCTCTTTCTCATGCAACGGAAACCCATACGGTTGATCTAAAGGAGTTCCTGATCAAAGAAACAAAAACCAAAATCAACAAACTTAAATTCTAGATTGACAAAACAACTATCTTCTAAAGCATATAAGCATGACCCATGATCCATATGAACTTGGAAAAATAAACTCAGCCTCATTTCATCAAACACTTAAAATGCACTATATCACTTAAATACTTAAAAAATAAACTCCTCAAAATAGTAATATTTCAAAATTTTAGTGATTCAAAGCAATTCTAATACTTTCTGTTCAAACTCAATTTTATTCCCTCAATTCTTTCACTCAATAAAATGAAAATTTTCTAGCAATCATCCAGTTACTAATCATATTAGTGATTTCTAATTAAAATTAAAGTTTATTTGATTCAGCAGTAACTGTTAAAATACAACACTCAAAAACATTTTAAGTTCACCCTTTCTCTCTCAATTGAAGGTATAAAGATGAACACTATGAGAAAGACTTTTAGCAACCCAAATCACACAATAATCCCAAACAAGGATATGTAAATAAATTTGGACAAAATTTTCAGTAAAACTACAAATAAGCAGAGGAAGATGTAACGGAATATAGCTTAATGGAGGGCTGAGATTAGATATTAGTTCTTATGATTTAAATGGATAGGATTCAATTTGTTTGTCAAAATATTCGTTCAGGTCAAGGATTTTCGGAATCGCTTGACCTGAACGAATTTTCAGATGGAACGTCGTCGAGTTCGCGGTCAACGGCGGCCTGAGCCTGAGCCTGGGCTAGCCAATAATTGGTGACGACGCCGTGGTGGGCAGCCTGGTCTGGTAATAGACGAAAATGTTAGGGTTTGGGTTTTGGTGGGTTTTAGTCATTGAAGTGGGGATGATGTTAAAGAGAGAAAATGGCTCTCGGGTTTGTGAACTGGAAGCAGAAGCGGAATAAGAAAAGGAGGGAAGTGGAAGAGGAAGTGAAAATCCGAACAGGTGCACCGCTTATTTTGCTAGCCAACTGAGTTTAATCATAATAATGAACTGAGACAATTCAATGATTTTTTCAATTGAAAAGATCGTTTTACAGACAATATTTATATATAGGGGTTGATTGTAAAAGATGGTTCCAATTAATTTAAAATATTGATTTCTCTTTTAAAACATTAATATTTGTTTCCAATTTATTAGATGGTTATGATTAAGAAAACTTTAAATTTTAGAGTATTTTAAGAACTTCAGACGAGTCGAATTCATGTTGTCCCGAAAATCTTAAAAAAAAATCTTGAGATTAACCGCACCACCTGCCTCCTTGACCGCGGCCAACCGTCACCAACCAAATCCAACTAAATAAACAAATACTAGCCCCTACGCACGTAATAACATTAACATAATATATACGGCTTAAATTCATTACTTCTAACGGAAGTAACCAAATCCCAGACAGTTATTTCCACATTCTGGTTCATGTTTAAATTAATATAATCAGTTGGGTCATAATCTAAAATTAATTATCTCTGTTTATCAACCCTACACAAGCCCACCATCTAGGATTTTCTTCTGGCCCACCTAACTGTTTAGAAATAAATGACATAATCCCTCCATTCTAAATTTCAAGGAAATTATTTGTAAGTTGATTTCTAATATCTTTAATTCAAAAATCTTGAATGTTCTAAACTTTTTGAAATTAATTTATTGTATTTTAATGTTAAAATTGAAGTGACGCATTTAAATGTTTAAAAGAATATATCTTATAGAAAATAGTTATTAATAGTCTAGTATATTCATAAATTACATTGATAAAAAATAAGTAAAATTTTATATTTATTTTGAATTTAAAAATGTCATAGATTGATTTTAAAAAATTAAAATGTGTAACTCTTATATTTTGGAACTTATGAAATATTTTTTATTAGCTCTTGCGAGGTCACAATAAATTCTTTTTAAATTTAGAATTTCCAGATCATTAATATAATTTAATTAAATAAACTACTTTATTGGTCTTTCTAAATCAGTAAAAACAAACTTCATGCATTAAGTCATGTAAATTGTAAAATTATGTATACCTTGGGAGAGGGGAGTACTTGTGGGTTTTTTCTCTCTCTCTCTCTATTAGTACCTCTATGGGTCTTCCCTTAAGAGTAGACTTGGTCTCTAATTGGATGATAAAAGATAAGGTAATTTAAAGATTATGGCTTAGGTCATATATTAGCTTAGCACGCAACAGACCGTCATGTCAGAAATACATTTGCAGCAATTGCAACAGTAGTATTTAAGATGTTTGGAGTTTTTAATCCTCCAAAAATAGCATTTTATGAGTTTAATAAGTTGTATTAAAAATAAATTATTTTTAGACGAATAAAATTTTCAAAGACGTTATAAAATATAAAAGTTACAAATACACTAAACACTGCAAACAGTTGAACAATGAAAATTTCTTTTTGCTTTTACTCCATTTTAGAAGAAATTAAAAGAGATCAAGAAACAAAAGAGTTCTTTTAAATTAACAAATTTTTAATTTAACCCACAAGTTTGAAAATATACAATCAATTTCATAAGTAAAAAGATTGACCAATAAAACTATTTTTGTGAAAGTGAGGAAGTAATAATAATAAAAGTATAGAGAAAACATAGTCTAAACTGATAAAATAATTCATTCATACAAACTCTTAGTACGTACACAAACTCTTACAACAAACCCCATCTTCCTATTTAAAAAATAAACATAATTTGAAACTAAAAACTCCAAACATTAACCATAAATTAACACCTACGTAATCAAATTTCACAAACTAAGCAGCTGATGGGGCGGACACAAACTTAACAATTCCAGCCTCCGATGTCGCTGCCATAAATTTCTCGACATCGGCTTCGTTTTCACCTTCAGGTACCGGAGCCAAATTATAATTAGTAGTAGTAGTCAGATAATTCAGAGATTCGTCGTTGTATATATCCCACCACATTTTCACTACCATTTTGATGTCTTTTCTCTGCATGTTCTCTTCTTTTCCGGTGTACCTCCATGGTTTTGAACCCGCAGCACAATAATGAACCACTTTCACTTTTTCTAGCTCTATGTTCTCCGGGTGGCGCCATAGCAAGGCCAAAACCAAGTTGTATACTGGTGGGATAGGCTCGTATATATCCCTAAAGAACATGTTCAAAAAGTCCTGCACATTAATTAACCAAAAGAACAATTGTTAATTTCTAGCATTATTTTGTATACTCGAGAGAATTATTGTTCATTGTATTTCAATAAAAACAAAAGGTATCTGACTGCTGATCGTTTTTACCTTGTGTATAACTGTTGTACCTTGATTTTAATGCACCAACAGTTAATGCAAAAAGTGGTCAAAAATATGATCCACGACCTCTTTAATTATTGAGAAAGTGTATATAAGAAATGAGTAAAATCCCCCTGAAGTTGTTGGAATTACCTGTTCAGCAAAGGGTGTAGGAGGGGTAGTCTTGACAGAAGTGAGGAGATCATCATATATGGAGAGGCTGGGCTCATATACAAACATGCCAGCATTGAAATAAAGAGGGGGTTTGGGTCCCAACTCAGCAGGCCATTGGACCTTGTTAGGGCACTGCTGGCAGTACCCAATCTGGTATTGTGGGCTGTGACTCCATGTTTTCTCACAGAAGCAGTCCATAACAGCATAGAACTTGCCACTTGGCAGGTCAAAAAGGTGGTCAATGTTCTCAAACACCTGAATATCCCCATCCAAGTATATCATCTTACTGTACTCTACAAACTGCAATTCACAACCACAAAACAAATTAAACTCTTAACAAACATGGACCAATTAGTTAATTTCTATTAAGAAAATTCAAAATATTTGGAGAAATGTTTTTGTTACATGTTTACTCTAAAATTATTAATAATGTAATTAATTACGATGTTAGGCTGATCAGAAATAATGTCATGTAATATTATTACTATAAACTTTAGAAGAAAACAAAAATTGGCCCAAAAAAAAAAACTATAGTACCCCAAAATAGTATGTCCAAAAATGTTCGAAAAAACTTAGGTGTCGTATGGTTCAATATTGTATATGGTATGGTACGTACAATACTTAAAAATATTTTCAAATATTTATTATAAACTATTTATGAATGAGACTTTTTTGCTAAAGCAAAAAGAAAGAAATGAGGGAAAGCTAAACATGGCCTTTAAATACGTAGTATATTAGCCAAAATTGCCAAAATACCCCTAACATGTTAACCCATGCAATAATTTATCACAAAAAGCTCACCTCCCATATACGGAGCTTGGAGTAGTTGATGACATTGTAGGCCATCGCAAACTGAGTCTGGTTCTCCGGAGGGTACACTGGCTCAATCTCACGGACAATACAGCCCTGAGCCACCAGTATACGGCGGTGCTCCTCTGGCAAGTCAGACAGAACCGCCACCACAAGCGGGTGGGCAGTTCTTACCTTTCTCAGCCCTTTAGCCAAACCCACCACCCCTTTCCAGTAGTCGCCGTTGCCGGCCAAGAACGTGACGTATGCACGGCTAGACAGGCTAGCGGCCTTGACTAGGGTTCCGGTGGGAGCAGCATTAGGAACAAAAGTTGGAGCCATTTAATTTAAATGGGTAATTAGGAAAAAAAGACAGAGTCCAAAAAAAAAAATTAGGGAGAGAATTTGAAAGATTTGAAGGGAATTGATTTTCTGGTGTTTGGGTGATTTGGAATGGAGGGGAGGGGGTGTTTATATAGGCATTTGGTGGAAAATGTGGATTAATCTAGATTATCTAATTGTTGATTTATTTTGTTATTTGATACGGCGACGTATGATGTGAAGGGTATGGAATACGGTGTCGTTTTTGGTGTTCGGTGGAAAGGACGTTAATTTCCGGGGGAATTGGACCGTACGTGTGGCGGGGACTTTATCGGACGGTTGGTTAGTGGTTAGTTGTTTAATCAAAGGAAATTTCTGGATATTAGTCGGTGGAAATAGTAAATAAACTGAAAAAAACGGGTGGTTTTAAAATTCAAATTAGGTGGGATACCTAAGATTAATGGGCCCCGGCGCTTCCGTTGTTGATGGAATCATCCATTCATCCAGTCTCGTGACTAACTGACTATGACTGCTTGGACTATGATATGCGAAGGTTGCCGTTTCAAAGTTGAAAAAGGGTGCTAAAAAGAATGCATTCAGATTTCAAGTAATTTAAAATACACAATTTATTTGAATAATTTACAAATTATATTTATTAGTTTGTGTGGAACGCGTATTACATTATCGTAAAGATATAATGAGAATTTTATCAAATTTGAAATAAATAAAACAATTAAGAATAAAATTATAATAAAATCAAACTTGCAGGGACAAAAGAATAAGAAGATCTATGACACAGGCTCAAATAAACTGGGATACAAATAAACTATTCATTTTAACATATTAGAATTTATAATTCATAAGAAAATATGTTTAGATTCCCGAGATATATACTGGGATATAAGGCTGAATAAAAAACAGGTAAAATCGAATAATCGAATTGAACCGAATTTTTTAACCGAAATATTTCGATTATTCGGTTATTTTGTACATTTCGGTTATAACCGTTTTAGTATCCGGTTTTTTCGGTTTTGACTTCGGTTCTTAATTTTTTGTTATTCGGTTAACTGAATAACTGCATTTTCCTTTAAACAACAACTATGGCTTATCACATGTTGGACTTGTTATTGAATACTTGTTTTCTATTGTTACTAGTCTTAATAAGAAACCCAACGAAAACATGAAAGGTATGTTTTATCAGTGAAGCAATACGTGACTAATTCAATACTGATGCTGAAAATAAAGTTAATTAACTAAAGCCCAACTATAAGCACACCCCTGTAAGAAAATACAGAGCAGGATAACAAGGAATATAAATTACTAGAATCCATTTATTTATAGACTAATGTATTGTTTTCCAGAAGCACCAAAGAGATGTAAAAGGGGGCTGAATAGATCCTTTAAAACTTTTTACTTGATTAGAATATATTACCAAATAGTTAGTTAATCAATATTAAATAAGCACACTGGAATATAAGTTGAAAAACCCCCTTAAATATTATGAGAAAATCACAGTTCTAAATTTAGTTCTTGTGGTTGTAAGTCGCAAACGAATAAGATAAATACTAGGCAGAAAGTAAATGCAGAAAATAAACAACACAAATATATTTTAAGTGGTTCGGAGACTGAATAACTCCTAGTCCACTATTTTACTCTGCGAGTAGGAAATTCACTAAGGATGTAGATCACTTAGATCTGTTACAACTCAACCACTCAGGTTCCTTCGAGTCACTAAGTCTCGGAATAAGGACACTTAGTCCAGATCACTTAGATCTCTTCAAGTCACTTAAACTTGGAATATTGTCACTAAGACAATAAGCAACAGATGATTGAAAGTTGATGTGAGGTGTTGTTAAAATTGCAATATGCTTGACTTTTTAGGTACTTATCAGCTTAAACAAGTAGTTCACTTTCGTAGAGTAGTCTATTAGAACTCTAGCAGAATTTCAGCTTGATTGTTCTCGTTATCGTTAGTTTGATTTGAAATCTGCTTGCTCTTATGTAGACCTCTTGAGAGCTTTTCGTTGCAAGGTTCTCGTTGTGCATTTAATGTTTAGATACTCCAAGATCCTTAATGTTGACTTCTTACGTTGTTGTGTCAACTTGCTTTGTGACTTTGACCTATCGCATCAGTCTGCAACTGACCTACCACATGGGTGATATCGCTTTCACCAAACTAGTTGTTAGACACAAACATGTTCTGATCTTCGATTTCACCAAGGATGTTTGGTGAATGCATTGGGCTCTTTAATCTGCAACGCTCCCATTGTCAGTCTTCTGACAATTATGACTTGCTAGACAAAATGAGTTGATCGTAGAGTTTGATGGGGAATGTAGAGTTTATACTTGACTTTACTCGACATTCTGAGCTCTACGTTTTGCTCTACGACTGACTGCTCTACGCTTAAAAAGGCTTTTTACGATTATGCTCTCTACAATCTGACTTCACTAAACAATCTTTTAGTCACTTTATGATTCATACTTTATTAAACGATTTCTGAGTGAACTCTACATTCTGAGTACAGGCTCTACGATCTTGTCTAATTAGCTCTGCAATCTTCTATTCACTCTGCGATCAGATCTTCGCTAAACAATCTTGAATTAGATCTGCGATCTTCTGTTCACTCTGCAACCTGATCCTCACTAAACGATCTTGAATTGAACTCTTTGATGAGAATGCAAGGTTTGCGATCGAACACTTGATGCTCTACGAAGATATAGTTTATTTTGCGATCCTTGCTAACGTTACGAAATATCATAGTAACTATGCGATCGTTTAACTTGATTCTACGATCAATCGAACTTATCATATATACATCAATTCACTTCATAAGGTCAACATAACAAGTTTGATCTTTCTATTCTAAATCCTTGTACATCATATCATCATTAAAGACTTACAAAACTTACTGTTACAAATATACATTAATCACATTATCATCAAATTTAACATGCAGACTCTAACATAATGAATTGGGGAAGACTTACAAAAGAATTAGATGTTCGATGTGACTGGCAAGTGGATAGGAAACAGATCAAACTACAGTATTACTGAAATTTCTCTTCTTTTTTTGTTTCAGAAGGGTCTCAGCGGAAAAACAAAACATCATTAGTACTAATTCTTGTTCTTGTTCGCATCAATTTCGGTTATTAACCGAATAGTAAATTCGGTTGTTCGGTTACTTTATAATTTGGGTAGCTATTCGGATATTAAAATTATACAAATTTCAATTTTCATTTATAACCGAATAAGTTATTCGATTAAGTTATATCCGAATGATCAGCCTCAGTGAGATATTATATTGTACAAAACCTAATTACAATATATTTTAGTTAATCCGAACATGTATTTTGTCAGGCTAAATGCAATATTTTGGATAATCCCAACGTGTATTTTGTCAGGCACCGCAACTTGTGAACAAGAAAGGGTGTTAAAATGAAGTACCCACTGTCTCACTCAAAATTGTTCCATTTTTTTCCCACAATGATATTTTCAACACAAAGTTTATTATTGGCAGGGGAATATACAGTTTTTAGTACACTTTGTAAGATTATATATTGTGTGAATTAAAACTTTTGTGATAGAAATGATCAGTTCTTTTTTATGTACTAGTTTCTTGGTACAAATTTGAAAAGGAGAAATGACATAATTTCTTTAAATTTATTACAATAATTTTATTATCATATAACACTATTAAACTAAGAATTTATTATTGTTATAAGTACATATAAAATATGCTAAGTATTTATAAATTTTATAAATGAGAATTATTTTTGTAGAATAGAAAGAGTAGTAATTTTTTGGCAAATCTTATAGCGAAATTGAATTGCGAGAGACTAACGTGTAACTCTAACACTCATTTCTGAGTTTGAGACCAAAAAAAAAAAGAATGAAAAACTGAGTTTGGGACAAAAAAAAAGAATGAAAAACTTAATTTATAATGGAAAAGAAGAGAATAAAAAATTTGTATGTTTTTTTCATGTTGTTATTGAGTTTATAAAGGGGGGAAAATTAAGTTTTATATTTAAGTTAATAAATTTTCCCTATATTAGTTTTGTTATGTTTATAATCTAGAGGGTATAATAGATCTTATGTTATTTAGTTTTTTGTCCAAATTCGTCTATTTTTGGATAGAAAAGTTTATTAAAAATTCTTTTCTTTTTCGTTTATTAAAAAATTCAGTAACATAGGAATTGAATAGAAAACTTAAAATTTTCATTTATTTCTTTTTTTCGTCTATTTTAAAACTCGATAACAAAATGTAAGCGATAACATAAAATAATAATATATAAATCTCTTTTTAATTTCTTCTTATATCATGTAGTCGGACAAAAAGCACTAAGAACCCAAAGTTCGAGATCATAAAAAATTTCTTTGTTCACCAAATCCATATAAGAGATTTATCCGCTACTTGTGCTTTGATCTCAACAAAGATCACTTGCAAATTAAAAGTTTCAATATACATATTTTGTAATCCACATTATAATTTATAAGTCACTTACGATAAATAATTATTTATTGTATCAATGGAAACCTATTTAGTTATCAGTACGATAACTACGATATTATTATCACCACTAATTTGTTGAATATTTAATTAGCCCATTCGAAAGTATGGAATATCAAGAAATTTGTGGATTCCTAGCAATTTTTCGTTGTTTAATATTATTTCAGTTCCAAATCATTTGATAATATTGACTTTTAAAAGTTAATTTGAAAAAAATTTAAACTTAAAATTAAGATAATGCATTAAAAATTATGAAATAATAAATCTTACATGAATAATATTTTTGAATAGTTTATAAATTTCATCATGTTTTGTGTAAAATTAAAAATATATAAATTATTTTTAAAGTAAAATATTTTAATCGATTCCAAAAAAAACCATCTATGATCTTATATTTAAATATACCATTTTCTTCCCTTAAAATAACGACTAATTACATATTCCTTAGTCAAATATAAGAAAATCAAAAGGGTAAAAGTGCTTTATTATTAAATTTTGCCTTGACCAAACAATGGACCACCTCAACCGTCGCCAACCAAACCTAACCACAAATTTGTGTAAAATTAGTCCACTTCACTCAAAATTGGACACCCCCCCATCAGCCACGTGGCTAAATTTCATTTGTCAGTTACTTTTATATTCATGTTATTTCAATTTTTTAACTATTTATCTCTATGGTGAACAAATTCAGGTGAAGCGGGACCCACTAGATATGTGGTGGGGTCTTACGCGTAAAAGGCGCGAGGTCTTACACCACAATCTTTGGAGACGTGCCACGTGTTTTTATCATCAGGTGGTTCAACTTTGCCTTTACCACTATTTTAATTTGTTTACAGGTTTATTAGTTGGGGTTTTAGTGGTGGATTTAGTCTTTAATTAGGTTAGGATAAAAGGATAAGGTAATCACCGACTCTGATTTTTTATATTTTATTTTTTATTTTCACCTTGAAAAGTAAGTTTGGGAGGTTTGACTATTTGGGTAAAACTGTGAATATTAATTTGTTTTCACCAAGAATATTTCTTTAGTTTATTCCATAAATTTTGGAGACTTTTTGTGGTAGAAAATATTGTTGAATAATCTGTGTCTTTACAAGCATGTCTTCACTTATAAATTTTTTCCTACATAATCGGATGTTTAAGTACACAAATTAAAATATAAAATATGTATAAAAATTAGTTTACACTCAAAGAAATATGATTCATAAAAGTTTAGAATGAATTAAATTTTGTGATTAATAATTTTAGTTATATACTATACAACTATAATCATTGTATTAATTAAAATTAAATAAATTTACATCAATTTAAAGTTTAATATGTCGTCATTTGATTTTAAAAATAAAATTATTTTTTAAATTTTGAAACGAAAGAAATACTTTTGATATCGTTTTGAGGACGGAAAAGAGTAACTTTTTTCTTAAAACCCCCCCCCCCCCCCCATAATTCGGGGTCCCACATTTATCCTAAACTTTTGAACATATTAACATACTCAATGAAAAAAAGTACACTTGACCATTAGACTATATCATCTTTGATTTAATAGTTACGTAGTTTTGAAGCAAATTAATTTTATATGAAGACAACAGTTGGGTATGATCATTTTTGCTCTGTGGCTTCGCAAGTCTTTTTTGTTCGAATCCTAGCCAGCGCCTGAAGTGACATTTTATGCTCATAAAACCTACTAGTCTACTTCCATGCACGCTGCCGTAAATAACCTCTGTGAGAGAGAAAAGAGCAGGAGCTGAGTGAAACACGAGGAAAAAAAGGGAATGACAGAGAATGGGAGAGAAAATTAAGAATTAGATAGATAATTGCTACATAAATACTTGATTAATGAGAGACAAAGTGAAGCACCAACGGTACTCTCACTTATAATACACACACACACACACTCTATTGCATTTCAACACGTATTGCATTTCTTTGTTTGATAAGTAGATACAAGGTCGAGTATCATTTCTATTAATATTAAACTTGGTCAAGTATATGCCCAAAATGAGTCTGATAGGACAAGGCAAATTATTGTTGGATAAATTTAGTTGTCTTTCTTCCTCTATCTTTCTCACGCACAATGATTGCTCAAAAACAATCCTATGTAAAAAGGCTCAATAATAGGCTGTAAATTTTGGGCAACAAATCTTATACTGAAAAACACTTCTCCAAAAGATTTCTTCCTCCCTCCCCTCCTTCCTTGATTATCATTATGTATCTTTAAAACAAATGTATCTACTTTTTCCTTTTGTATTTTATACTTGATTGTACTCATTCTTTGAATGTTCTTTTTTTACTTGGGTCTTATTTCTACTGAAATTAAGAGGCCTTGTTGAGAAGCTTTAGTATTGTCCTCTTGAAACTTTTTTTTTTTGGCTTCTCTCCTCGAGCTAGAAAGGACTTGATGTAAGGTGTTTGCACGAGTGTTTTTGTGAATTCATGGACTGAATCTATTATTCAATTGCCTATAAGATACATAAATTAGGTGCAAGTAGAATTTCTTTGGTGGGTATTAATTAGTTACATTGTAAAGTTTTGAATGTACAAGCTTGTGCACTTTATTTGGGATTTTTTTTTGATGTTGCACCTTTGTATTTCAAGTAGAGGAAAAGAACAAGCGGAATTTTTTGGGGTCAAGGGCATTGGATAAACAATCTTATGTATTTTACTTTGGCTGCCTATAGATTCGATGTAAAGAGTAAGCATGAGGAGCACTTGCACATCTGTAGTTGTATCTAGCTTTTGAGCTGGGTGCTCGTTTCCTAGAAATATTCCACGTCACATGCTTTGTATGTTTAGTTTCGCGCTTTCGCTATATGCTTGATTTGGGTAAATTTGATAAATTCGTATTGCAACATTCAGGAACGCCCTATGAGTTCATGGAAGGACAGAACCAAAGCAAGAAGGCCACATGGACTGGGAGAAAGAAAATCACTTTCCTGTAGGCAAAGTCTGGCAGGTGTTTAATACTCTATTTATTTTGATGAGTCTTACAAGTGTTAATTTAATGCATAAAATTAAGTCATGCTCTTCTAGTATTAAGCTATAGTATTTGATCAATTCATATTTTCTTTTGACAGCGGCTGGTACACACTGGAAGTCTGGTATACGACAAAGCACCAGAATTAGGACGAGGCCACTGGAATATTGGAAAAGTGTAAGGATTTTATATGGACGTGTACATGAGAGTAAGTATTTTTTTTTCCTCTATTGGTTTACAGTATTGCATTGTTTAACTGAATTTTGAAATGTTCCCCTGGACCATTGTTTTCTCATTAAGTTGTTTAAATTTACTAGCTGTTATTTCCCCCCTAGATTGACGCAAAACGAAAGTATAAAAATTTACTAAGAATACAAACTGGAATTTACCAGAGAAATAATTCAATTTTATTAATTAAAAGATATAAGATGTCTCTTCATTCAACCCACAAGCTGGGTTTTATAACTAAGAGACTTCCTTTCCAAATCATAATAGAATTCCTAGAATTATAGAAACCAAATCCTAAAGGATAGCAAACTTCCTAAATTAATGGTAACAAACCCTAACAAATAGCAGCATTCTACTAATAAGTAAAAATATTACTATAAAACGAAACATAACTAAAAATAAGAATGTCAAATCCAAACTCTCGAAGCCAAAGCCGAACCCGAAGAAGTATCCGCCATTCGACTCCCGAAGTCGAAGTCTTCAGTCCTCCGAACCCGAAGACAAAACACGCCCGACCCCGAGAGACTATGCCCGTTTCTTTGAACCATTCTTTTCCACTCTTCTATCTAGCTCTTCTTCGAATTCAACGTCATTTGTCCTACATCAGTCCTTCCCACCTGCGAAGAACTCGACCCCGAGTTATAGTCTGAATAAAGCGGCACATCATCATAAAACTCGTAAAGATTAGCTATGTTGAACGTACGAGAAATATTCATACTCGTCGGCAAGTCAATCACGTAAGCATTATCATTGATCTTTTTTATCATCTTATACGACCCATATTTCCTTGGCTTCAACTTGTTGTAGGAACTGATCGGGAACCTTTCCTTTCGTAAAAACACCATAACTTGATCCCCCTCAGCAAACACCTTTGGACGCCTCTTAACATCGGCCGCAGCTTTATATTTTGCATTCTTCTCCTCCAATCGAGCTTTTACCTTAACTTGAACATCGCGAACCTGCTCAGCCGTGTGTTCGGCGTCAATGCTCGTCCCAGCAACCTTCGGAAGACGGACCAGGTCTAACGCATGCTTAGGAGGTTGCCGATACACTATAGCAAAAGGAGATTTACCAGTAGCAGCGTGTACTACATTATTATATACGAACTCAGCTTGTGTCAGCGCCACATCCCACAGTTTAGGCTTATCACCACAAATACTCCGAATCAAATTTCTCAGTGTTCAGTTCAGATTTTCAGTCTGGCCATCAGTTTGTGGATGAGCAGTGCTACTGAACTTTAGTGTAGTATCCATCCGCCGCCACAACGTGATCTAGAAATGGCTAAGAAACTTCAAATCCCTATTAGAAATGATAGACTGAGGAACCCCATGTAAACGAACCATTTCTCGAAAAAATAACTGAGCAACATGGGATGCATCCGATGTCTTCCGACAAGGGATAAAATGCCCCATCTTAGAGAACCTGACGACCACAACAAATACAGAGTCCACTTCCCGCTGAGTCCGTGGAAGACCTAACACAAAATCCATCGACAAATCCTCCCATATAGCACTCGGGACAGGCAGGGGCATGTTTGCCTAAATCTATACTAGCAAAATACGCAAGTATCGCAGTCCACAAATAATAAAGTGATAAGAGAGTGTCGAACCCACAGAGAATTATTTAATAATAATTACCAAATACTAACTCATAATCAAATTAATTTTATTTAAACAATTCGATAAAAGTTGTTGAATTTTGAAAATACAGTACTAAACTAACTAATCACTAACTACCAAGAATTGAATTCAGATACAAAGGCTTAAGATTACAATTTCACTTATTGCTTCACTTAGATCAATACACTTCCTGTTAAATTATGCTAACTATTTCGGATTGTTAATCGAGAACTCATCAATTAATATTTATGACCATCTCCCCATGTATCATAAACGAATCAACTTAAATTCACAGATGATAGAATTAAGGTGAACACCCTAGTTAACTAATCCACTATATCTCTATATGAATTACAATTAAAAGGGATTTAAAGTTCAGGTTCTCTTTCAGATTATATGCGGCGTAAAGGTATATCCTTATCCTAAACACAAATCATGAATTCCATCACCATGCAGAAAACACAATCACATGCTGTTATAATCAGATCTAAATCTATACTTCATCTCTCGAGTTCATATAGATTATCACGGTAATTGTTGATCAAACAATTAAACAATTCATCACAAGTCATAATAGACAATTCAATAATAATCAACAATAATTAACAAGGAAGCATATCAATAAAAGCTACGCAATAAGTTCTATTGTAATCTTAAAAAGAAATTAGTTCATAAGTAAATTAAAATCCATAATTCACAATTGATAAAGCATTCAAGAATACAAAATAAGAGGTAGAGAAGAGAATAAAATCTGTAGACGCAATCCTTGAGTCTCTCTTTCAGCTCCTTAATTGAATCCTTTACGCTCTTGCAATTGTTTCAAGCCTCCATCTCTTTCTCCTAAACTAGGGTTAGCAAAAAGTAGCAAGGTCTCTTCTTCTATGCCTCATATCATGTTTTTATAGGTTACAAGTCCAATTTCTAAGCTTAGGATCCTCTTTGGCTTAGAAATCCTTTTCAAAAAATACTTCTCAAACTTTCTCGCTGGCCAATTCTGATCATGAGCGTACGTACGCTGGTTTTGTGAAGGATTTGGGCGTACGTACGCCGGTCTAGGACACCGTAATTACAAAAAATGTCATTCTTCTAATTTTAAATGATTTTTTAGTTCTTTTCTTTTTCAAAAAATAACTTATATGCCCCTCCAGCTCCATCGTACAATAAATAAACATAAAATCAAATAAAACAACCCTAAAAATTACTTAAAGATAACAATTATTAAGCCTAAAAATATCCGATTCGTAGGTATAAAACTCATTCATCAAATACCCTCAAACTTAAACAATTGCTTGTCCTCAAGCAAAATACTAAGAACACAAAAATAACTCTAACACTCAACTACTCAAGCAATGAATCAATACGAAATTGATATATGGCCTCAAGGATTTCTTCTAATGATAACTCAAGAAAAATTTTCGAAAACATGCAAAGTCTAAAATTTCCACCTAATCATCAGTTTCACAACTACTAATGATCCTTTAAGAGCGTGTGTGCATCCAAATGCTCAAACAAGTCATGACTTGCATAAGATCATATAAACAAATACTCACAAAAGATTTTCAAAATCAACTCTAAAAACCTGCTTATCACATCAATCTCCGCTAATAAAGACAAAACATAAATTTAAAAGATCAAAAGGATATTTCATACATTTAAGCACACTTGAACCCTTCCCAAGTATTTCAAAAGTATCTTCTTTTTTTTCCTTTTTCGTGAGTGCATTTCATGCTCCATCTCGCTTTCTCTCTTGCACGAGTGCGTTTTACGCTTCATCTCGCTTTCTCTCTCACACGAGTGCGTTTACACTCCTTCTCGTGCCTATACTTATGGGTGAGTGCGTTTTACGCTCCATCTCAACCCACCACATGATTCATCATTCTAACTCAGGAAGGTTTCATAATTTTTAAAATTTTCAATAACCCAAGATTTCCCCCAAATTTATGTTAATGCCTAAATTTTGCTTTGAATGATGGTCCAACATGATTTCTAGATTTTCAATGATATCTTTCACAAGCATTCAACCAAAATAAATTTTAAGTCACAACTAGCTAAATAGATGGATATGTGCTTTGAAGTTCAAAAAAGATCACAAACAGTGTAAAACCGACTCATAAGTCAAAATGTAAACTAAGCATGCTTCTCAACTTCACAAGAATTACAAAAAAAAAAAAAAAAATTAACCCATTTTTTTTCTTATCCTTGGCCATAATCAAATTCAAATCAAACCATTGCTCACTTATCCTAAAAACATACTAACTAACATGCAACATTAATAAACTAAAATAAATAACACAAAACAAGACTACACCCCTAAACTTAAACCAGACATTGCCCTCAATGGCTAAAATAAGAAAAAGTAAAGCAAAGGACTTCTCTGAGAAACGTGCTGATTGGCCAAGTCGGCGTCCTCCTTGTCTGCTAAGTCTAAAGAATAGACTATGCATATTGGAATGAGTAAGGCACTGCACTTAAATTGGACTTGAATAACCTCAAAACACATTATAAGCAAATTTATTAACTACTATGAAACCTAATAAAATAAATAAAAACTAAAAATAAAAATTAAACTTAGGTTGCCTCCCAAGAAGCGCTTGTTTTAAAGTCGTCAGCCTGACTTCTTCACTTTCTATTCAATTCCTCTACGAAAATTGAGGAACCCTCCATCCATTAATAACCATGTAATATTTGAGGGTTTTGCTGCAGTAGGGGCCCTTATATCAAGTTCACCTAGCTTGTTACTTTTGGATAAAATTTTATTTATAAACTTCAAATATCTAGGTTCTTGGCCCATTGTGTCTGTGAACGGAATGTTGGATTGAAGCTTTTCAAACATAATAGGATCAGCGGCTTTCCAAATGTATTCTAGCTCTAATGTCACATCGAGCTTTGCCTAAGACATGACTACCAATTGGGCATGAGATTGCAAAACCACCCGGATCCTTGAACTTTGGTGAAGAAAGTACATGGGGCACTAACAAAATCGGCTCATTAGCGTTGGAACTCAAGGCTAGATCTTCCTTGGCTGTATTAAATTAATTCCCCGGCAACGGCGCCAAAAACTTGTTTGCCTAAATCTATACTAGCAAAATACGCAAGTATCGCAGTCCACAAATAATAAAGTGATAAGAGAATGTCGAACCCACAGAGAATTATTTAATAATAATTACCAAATACTAATTCATAATCAAATTAATTTTATTTAAACAATTCGATAAAAGTTGTTGAATTTTGAAAATACAGTACTAAACTAACTAATCACTAACTACCAAGAATTGAATTCAGATAAAAAGGCTTAAGATTACAATTTCACTTATTGCTTCACTTAGATCAATACACTTCCTGTTAAATTATGCTAACTATTCCGGATTGTTAATCGAGAACTCATCAATATTTATGATCATCTCCTCACGTATCATAAACGAATCAACTTAAATCCACAAATGATAGAATTAAGGTGAACACCCTAGTTAACTAATTCACTATATCCCTATGTGAATTACAATTAAAAAAGATTTAAAGCTCAGGTTCTCTTTCATATTACATGCGGCGTAAAGGTATATCCATATCCTAAACACAAATCATGAATTCTATTACCATGCAGAAAACACAATCACATGCTATTATGATCATATCTAAATCTATACTTCATCTCCCGAATTCATATAGATTATCACGGTAATTGTTGATCAGACAATTAAGCAATTCATCACAAATCATAATAGACAATTCGATAATAATCAACAATAATTAACAAGGAAGCATATCAATAAAAGCTACGCAATAAGTTCCATTGTAATCTTAAAAAAAATTAGTTCATAATTAAATTAAAATTCATAATTCACAATTGCTAAAACATTTAAAAATACAAAATAAGAGGTAGAGAATAGAATAAAATAGAATCTGTAGACGCAATCCTTGAGTCTCTCTTTCAGCTCCTTAATTGAATCCTTTGTGCTCTTGCAATTGCTTCAAGCCTCCACCTCTTTCACCCAAACTAGGGTTAGCAAAAAGTAGCAAGGGCTCCTTATTATATGCCTCATATCATGTTTTTATAGGTTACAAGTCCAATTTCTAAGCTTAGGATCCTCTTTGGCTTAGAAATCCTTTTCTAAAAATAC
Source organism: Aralia elata (assembly GCA_034770075.1). Lineage (NCBI taxonomy): Eukaryota > Viridiplantae > Streptophyta > Magnoliopsida > Apiales > Araliaceae > Aralia > Aralia elata. The sequence goes on from CM068383.1 coordinate 74,230,452, forward strand.
TTCTCAAACTTTCTCGCTGGCCAATTCTGATCATAGGCGTACGTACGCTGGTTTTGTGAAGGATTTGTGCGTACGTATGTCGGTTTGGGACACCGTAATTACAAAAATCTCATTCTGTTGATTTTAAACGATTTTTTAATTCTTTTCTTTTTTAAAATGACTTATATGCCCCTCCAGCTCCATCTTACAATAAATAAACATAAAAACAAATAAAACAACCCTAAAAATTACTTAAAGATAACAATTATTAAGCCTAAAAATACCCGATTTGTAGGTATAAAACTCACTCATCAAGGCATGTAGAGACCTGTATTTTGAGTTTGACCCTTAGCAGTCTGACAAACGTAACATTTGCGAACAAAGTTACCCACGTCGCATTTCAACTGAGGCCAATAATACCGTTCGGCTACGCCACTGATGGTCTTGTCAAGTCCCTAGTGACCACTCAAACTCCCTCCATGTAACTCCCGAATCAGTTTCTCTTTCAAAGAACCCTGAGGAATACATAACTGATTTCCGCAGAACAGGTAGCCACTGGCCACATGAAACTCTCCTTCTGTTTGCTTACGATCATAATTTTCCCATACTTCGCTGAAATCTTCATCATCAGAGTACAGCTCTTTTAGAAACTCAAACCCAATAATTTCTTGCTGCATAGTGACCAACAAACTCGCACGCCGACTCAATGCGTCTGCCACCTTATTTAGGACACCGAATTTGTGATTCAAAACAAAAGGAAATTTCTGCAAATAGGTTGCCCACCGAGCATGCATATTACTTAAGCTTCTCTGACTGTTCAGGTACTTCAAAGCTTGATGATCATTGTACAGAATAAATTCACGCTAAATCAGATAGTGCTCCCAATATTTTAGAGCACAAACAATAGCATACAATTATTGGTCATAGGTACTCCATTTTCGTCGAGCATCACTAAGCTTTTCACTGAAAAATGCACAATTTTTCTTTGATGACCGCAAAAGATGTTTCAGCTGCTTCTCCCCATTGAGACTTTTCTTTCTTTAAACACTATGTGATGGGTGCCACAATGCTACTGAAATCTCTAATGAATCGACGATAAAATGTCGCCAATCCATGGAAACTCCTTACCTCCTTTACTGTCTTAGGAGTCGGCCATTCACATATGGCTCTCACTTTGTATTCGTCAACCAAAATTCCCTCTGAACTGACCACATACCCAAGGAATAATAATCGTTCTATCATCCAGTTGCACTTTTTAAAATTAATAAAAAGTTTATTTTGGAGGTCCGTTTGATATCCAAAAACTGCTCAACAATGGTCGGACAAGTAGGGAATGTTGGGCTTTCCTGCTGGATATCCTATTATACCGATTGCTTCTTTCTGTTCCTGTTGCCTGCTTTTCCTATTGCTTTCGATTGCGTGCTTTCCTTCGTTTGTGTCTGACTAGAGGAGATAGTTACCAGCGACGAGAGGGGAGTGAGACTAAGAAGACGTTCCCCTAGTGCTTCCATCAAGCGAAGCACTAGACTCACTATACAGGAGAACACCTAGAGGAACTATTCCTGCTTCAGTCCTCGTTGTAAGATTACTGAAGGAACGGCTTCCTTCAATCCATTTGATAGCCTCTCGTCTTCTTCTTTCGAGGAGGAGTTACCATTTCCGGAATATATAGATAGAGGGAATACTTCTTCGGTAGGTGCCTCATCTTCCTCTTCCAGGGACTGATGGTAGGGAGCCTGGTCTTGACTCTTCTGTGTGGTATTCATTCTCGTTCGGCTCTTGGAATCACATCCAGTAGTGGTTGGAACAGCTCGCAAAATCCAACCACTTCACTTCGATCATTAACCCTCCATAACCATCCATATATGACCAGAGGTAGGTCGGGGTGCCCCTAGTTGGTAGTGTGAGCTTTCAAACTAGTGAGTTATGTGGAGTAAAATAGTAGGAAATGGAGAAGGACATTGGTGGCAGTAGATCTCCCGTTGTTAGCTTTTACTTTTCTGTGCAACACCTCTAACACAACCCAAAGGTGCTTCATATGGGCTTCTTCACTCCGACTATAAATTAGTATGTCATCAAAATAAACAATAACATATTTTCCAATGAAAGGCTGTAATACCTGGTTCATAAGTCGCATAAAAGTACTAGGCACATTAGATAATCCGAAAGGCATAACCAACCAATCGTAGAGTCCATCCTTTGTCTTGAAAGCTGTTTTCCATTCATCACCAGGTTTTACCCGAATCTGATGATATCTACTTTGCAGATCTATTTTGGAGAACAACTTTGAACCCTCTAACATATCTAGCATGTCATCTAATCTCGGAATCGGAAAGTTGTATCTGACAGTTATCTTGTTAATTGCACGACTATCAACACACATCCTCCAACTGGCATCTTTTTTTGGAACCAGTAATGCGGGAATAGCACATGGACTCATGTTCTCCCGAATAAATTCCTTTTTCAGTAAATCCTCGTCATCTTCTCCCATCCCACGAAGTTCACTGATTTCCTGGTTGAGCACTCATTCGAATGATGGCCTGGTTAACCGCATCGGTAGCACTTAAAACCTCCGGTTTTAGCATATGGGTTTGGTGTTCGGGAAGTTTCTCTCGTAGGTGCGCCAGCTGCGTTCCCACATGGTTATTAGTGGAACCCGAACCCCTTTGGGACTGATCGGTAATAACTTTAGGCTGATTCCTTCCATCACTTGGTGATAATCGATTTATGTTCGCAACTGCATTGGATGTCTCCGCCATATCCTTCTTACAGGAGGACACCCGATTGTAGGTTTTCTCCATCAATTCTACTTTTAAGGCCATGTTATATGCTTCGTCCACTGTCCAAATGACTTGTAGTCCAATCTTGTCGCGAATGTTTGGTTTCAATCCTTCCAAATATCTGGACACCTTCTGCCCTTCAGTTTTGTTTAGGTTATTACGAACTGTCAGCCTAGTCCACTCTTCAGTATAATCTGTAACTGCCATGTTACCCTGCACACAATTTTGATAACTTCGAAAAATAAATTGTTCATAATCTGGGGGTAAGAATCTACTTATCATTAGTTGTTTCATCCTCCTCCAGGATCGTATAGGAGCTTTGCCTTGTCGTCGCTGATCCATCTGTAACTTCTCCCACCACACAGCAGCCCCGCTTCTCAACTTGTACGCTACCAGCTTGACTTTTCGATCTGTCGTGACCTCGGTTAACTCGAAGAACCTCAAAAATCCAATCCAAGAATTCTTCAATCTCTAGTTTACCATGGAACAGTGGTATGTCTTCTCGTATTCTATAGACTGATTTGGGTTTCGATTTTGTTGAGGATTTCTTTGGTTTCCTGCAAATTCCTCCTCAGAGTCTTCATCACTCAAACCTTCGAACTGAATACGTCTCTCCGCTCCAGGCTGATGTAATCCTCCAGGGTGGCCAAGGGCAAATTCTTCGGGTCCAACTCTGTTGCCACGGCCAGGGCCGTTAGGATTGGATTGTTGCACCAACAGTTGCTGCAATAAGGTTTCCACCCTTGCCATCGACTGTCACTGTTCATCAATCGCTGCCCATAATTATGCATCCCTACGACCAGCGTCGTCAAGGTTAGCTCTTCCATTTGCGTTGTTGACTATCGAATCAAGGCAAGTCGATATAAGATATAAGATGTCCCTTCATTCAACCCACAAGCCGGGTTTTATAACTAACAAACTTCCTTTCCAAATCATAATAGAATTTCTAGAATTATGGAAACCAAATCCTAAAGGATAGCAAACTTCCTAAATTAATGGTAACAAATCCTAACAAATAACAACTTTCTACTAATAAGTAAAAATATTACCATAAAACGAAACATAACTAAAAATAAGAATGTCAAATCCAAACTCCTGAACCCAAAGTCGAACCCGAAGAAGTATCCGCTATTCGACTCCCGACGTCGAAGCCTTCAATCATCCGAACTCCCGATCCTCCAAACCCGAAGACAAAACACGCCCGACCCCGAGAGACTACGCCCGTTTCTTTGAACATTCTTTTCCAATCTTCTATCTAGCTCTTCTTCGAAGTCCAACGTCATTTGTCCTGCATCACAGATGTTGGTACCTGCTATTTAATATCAACTAGTAGTACACCCGCACGAAGCGCGGTGACCTCATTAATGCCTTTTTCATTTCTTTTCAAACGGGCACATCCATCATATTTAAACCCTTTGGCTTTAATATATAAGATACAGGACACTTTACAATAATCATGCTCTCTCGCTGCGCAAGTACTAAATAGTTATTTTGTGCCCATGCGCTATGAGTCTCCAATTTACTCGGGGCTAATTGTTAACTACAATTATTAATCAAAAGTTATTTTATAAGAGAGTAAGAATGCATATTATTGGAAGTTGTTGCATTAAAAAGTATGACACTTATGAAAATTTTAATTTTGTAACATATTTTAATGCATACTTCTCACACAATTGTGTCCACCGCCATAAAAACCATTCAATTTGTATCGATGCATCAACATATTCAAAGATTGATCTTGGAAAACTGATCTTATTCGTTACAAATTTATCACTCCTTGGATGCTTACTAGTTCTATAGTTATTCAAGATCTGGTTGACTCTATAGCTTGGAGACAAAATGAAAAAATGTGAAGGACCAAAACTGAGGAATAGATTTTCCACTTTAGCTCTATATCTTTGACAAAAGGAATATTTTTTCCCAAATTTGTTTATTGATTTTCGTTTTGAGTGTTTCTTAGAATTTACCAGCTAGAGTTGGAAGAAATATTACATGCCTTCCTGTAATTTTCTCTCTCATTTAAGTCTTGATTGGTTAATTGGCTATTTACCGTTGCAGGTCTGACAACAGTAATTGGGTTGAAGTGCATTTCTTCTCCGGCAAAGGGTGGTGGAGAGCCCACATTCAAGGTGACATATTACGTCTCTGATGAACACAAGGAACTGGTTGAACTAGCAGCACGACACTGAGATCGTTAAAAGCCGATTGTGATGAGGAAACCTTACTGGATCTTTCATTTGCTATCCATATGCCTGTTCTTCGACTTGTTACAAAGAAATTGGAAACTACATTAGGTCATCAATGCTTCTTGATGTTGTACCAAAGTTAAGACTCTAAGTGTAGGTCCATGAACAGAAAATTAGTCTTTTGTGGGCCTCTGGAAACGATGATCGCTCTGTGGAAGAAATAGTGTTATAGTAGTTAGAATTTCCGTGTTCCTAAATGGGAAGAACAATTTCTTGTATTACTGCTGCTTGCTGGTTGAAGTGCTAATTTTGCCAGTTAGGTTTGACCTCTAGATTAACTTCTGATTTGTCTAGATTTCAATTTGTTCTAAACTTCATTTTGTTTCTTTCATTTTTATTTGCACAATTTCTTCTGCCAAAACTTGTTTGATCTGTTGCTATTCTCTTAATTATTTCACATTTTCACACGCAGCTAGCTCTAACGGTATTGATGTGATGTAAAAGGCTAAACAAATATTTTAGTCATTGTACTATGCACTTGGGTTTTGTTTCAATATAGTTAATGTACAATGTTTGTCATTGTCATTGCTTTGTCAAGTATATTCTCAGACGATTTAAATATACTACTAGTTTCCACGAAAACAGTTTCATTTTGAAGATAAATTATGAAATTCTTATCATTTTAGTTCATAAAATCGAAATTATGATGATGTATCTTAAAATTATTACTAACTACATAATTTGTTTTTTTTCAAATTTAAAATGAATACCTAAATTTTAAGATTTTACCAAAAATAAGACTATGGAATAAATGTAATATTAATCAAACATCTTTCCATTTTAAATTTTAAGTTTCTGGAATGACAAATGGTTTGAAAATTTGGTGCTTAAAAATTTCAAAGATTGTATCATTTGTCAGCCACGTACTAAAGGAAGCAAATTTATGAAGTTTATGTGGAATATTCACGAGAACCTTTCCATATGGAATAACCTGCTCAGTTTTTGTTGGCATTAATTCCAAGCTACGAAGTAAACCATAACTGATAACACTACTAATCATCCCAAAGTCGCTCATAATCAATGAGATGATTTGGGTAGACTAATGTAATGTCACTGCTCACAGCTTCCTCACAAATTCATTGTCAATAATTAAAAGAATGAAGTAAACTGAGTGGCAGATGCTATTTTATTCTCATGGACTAGAACAAAACTTGTGGCATCTTGTACATGTGCCTCTTTAAGTACATCTTCTCTACCTTTCATGGATGGATATAGTTGAATAAAACAAAAAAAAACAAAAAAAACCCACTTTTCTTTAAATTCTAAAAAAACAATATTTGGATAGTTCTGTCCATGAAATTTGCACTTGGCTTGTCACACCCCAGTTCAATTAACAAGGCTATCTTGTGTTCAAATATCTGACTACATGACGGGTTGTTTATATTTTATTTGGATAGAATAGTTGTTTATATTTATAATTATATACGAGTTGGACCAATTTTCATAGTTCTCTACACCAGCCACTGCAATGGGAAAGAAAAAAACAGATGAAAGTGGAGCAAATGCAAGGGCTAAAGATGCCCCAAAAGATGTGAAGAAGCTCTCAGTCTCTGCAATGCTTGCCAACATGAACCAGAAACCTGATAAAGCCAAGAAAGGATCTTCTTCCTCAAGCTCTACTTCAAGTAAACCCAAGTCGAAGTCAAGAGTAGCTCCAAAACTGTCATCTTATACTGATGACATAGATCTCCCTCCCTCTGATGATGAGGATAATGATTATGCCTCTGAAGAAGGGCTGCAAGAAAATGATGTTCATAAACAGCCAGCTTGACACCTGAGGACTGATGCAAAGCCTCTTGACATCACCAAGACTGACAAAGAGTTGAAGAAACGAGAAAAGAAGGACATGCTTGCTGCTTAAGCTGCTGAGCAGGCCAAACAGGTTGCTAGCTCTTAAGGATTATCGTGATGCTTTCACTGTTGTTATTGGTAGTCGAGCAGCTGTTCTTGAGGGTCAAGATGAAGCGGATGCTAATGTCAGAGATATTACAATGAATAATTTTTCTGTTTCAGCTCGAGGGTAAGAACTCTTAAAGAATACATCAATAAAAATATCACATGGGAAAAGGTACGGATTGGTTGGACCTAATGGTATGGGCAAGTCTACCCTATTAAAACTACTTGCATGGAGGAAGATTCCTGTACCAAGAAATATAGATGTACTTTTGGTTGAACAAGAGGTAGTTGGTGATGATAGAAGTGCTCTTGAAGCTGTCGTTTCAGCTAATGAAGAGCTCATCAAGCTCCGTGAAGAGGTTGCTGCTCTTTAAAATTCATCTTCTGCTGTTGAGGCTGATGAAGATGCATGATGACACCAACGGGCAACGGCTATGATGCTGGGGTGAAGCTTGCTGAGTTGTATGAAAAGTTGCAGCTGATGGGTTCAGATGCTGCTGAAGCTCAGGCATCAAAGATTCTTGCTAGGTTGGGTTCCACCAAAGATATGCAGGGTCGTCCTACTCGATCATTTAGTGGTGGCTGGAGGATGAGGATCTCATTGGCTAGGGCACTTTTTGTGCAGCCAGTTGTTGGATGAACCTACGGCTACCAACCATCTTGACCTTAATTAGGGCTGTTCTCTGGTTGGAGGAGTATTTGTGCCGATGGAAGAAAACCCTTGTTGTGGTCTCACATTATCGAGATTTCCTAAATTCAGTTTGTAATGAAATCATTCATCTCCATGATCTTAAACTCCACTTATAGTACCGGGGTAACGTAACTTTGACGAATTTGAGAGCGGATATGAGCAACGTCGCAAAGAAATGAACAAGAAGTTTGAGGTTTATGACAAGCAGGTGAAAGCTGGCAAGAGGACTGGGAGCCGGACTCAGCAGGAGAATTGAAGGTTAAGGATCGAGCTAAGTTTGTTGCTGCCAAGGAAGCTTCAAAGAACAAGGCAAAGGGCAGGGTTGATGAGGATGAGCCGCAGCCAAAGGCCCCTAAGAAGTGGAAAGATTACACTTGTGGAGTTCCACTTTCCTGAGCCCACTGAGTTGACACCACCACTTATGCAGCTAATTGAAGTCAGCTTCAGTTATCCAAATCGAGAGGATTTCAGACTCTCTAATGTTGATGTTGGTATTGATATGGGTACTCGTGTTGCTATTGTTGGGCCAAATGGAGCCGGGAAATCCACTTTGTTTAATCTTCTTGCCGGTGATTTGGTTCCAAGCGAGGGTGAAGTACGAAGGAGTCAAAAGCTGAGGGTTGGGAGATATTCGCAGCACTTAGTTGATTTTCTGACAATGGCGGAAACACCTGTTCAATATCTACTTCGTCTTCATCCAGATCAAGAGGGACTAAGTAAACAAGAGGCTGCAGTTCGTGCAAAGCTTGGAAAATTTGGACTTCCAAGCCATAACCACCTCACCCCAATTGCAAAATTAAAAACAAGTAATTTCATATATATATAATAAATGCGAAGAAACATAAACATAACGTTATTGCAAAGAAAATGAAGTAGCCTGAAAAAGGTAAGAAAAGAAAAGAAAGAAAAGAAATGACGATAGATAGAGAAGAGGGGAAGGAGGTTGGCCTCGGAAAACTAATATGTTTTGGTGGGATAAAGTAGCGTGCCGGCGTGCTCGACTTTATCTCACCAAAATATATTAGTGGTAAGGAAAAAAACAAAAAACTAGTACTGCTACTGGTTTTGGTATTGGCACTGGGTGAGCAACTGTCTCTTCTTCCTACAGTTGGGCATAATATGTATGCACTCATGACTCATCATAGTTAGCGGTCACGATCCATTTCCTCACCAGCATCAATATCGAAATTTTTTTATTTTTTTATTTTATTTTATTTTCTTTGCTTTTTCATCATTCAAACACAAGAATATGTGGACATACTTTATTTAAATTATGTATTAAGAAATGTTAGCTTGACAAATAAAAATTAGTATTTTTAATTTTTACAATGACACTTATATGATTATAGGACCTATTTATTGTTTTTCTAGAAAAAAATATTATTTTTACTTGCAAAAGCAACAATTTTTTGTCATATACTCTTTTCATTTTGTATTATAAGATCATTATTGACACTCTAAAGTCAATTTAAAATATTTTTAAATTTAAAATTGACATGATGTATTTAAATTTTGAAAACAATATATTTTTATAACTAGTAATATTTTTTAGGTTATTTATGATATTTATAATTGTATTAATATAAACTAAATGAATTAATCTCAATTTTGAGTTTTAAAATATTTGAAATTAACTTTCAAAAATTAATATTGATCTTATAATTAAAAACAGATGGTGTATATATATATACACACACACATACACACATAAAATAATTAAAAAGGAGTATTTGTTACAATTTATGATGGATACCCATCTAAACACAGATTATTAGGTATTTGATTACCGGTAATAGAAAATAGTCATACTGTGTCATTTCTGTTTGGTAAAAAATATGTGATTACCGATAGTTAATTACTATTGTGACTGTTTGATATGAAAATAAGATTACTGTGTATATTTTTTCTAATATTGATCTTTTATTAAAATATCTTTATACTAATTTTAGTTAAATGATTCATTCATATGATTATTGTTAAATGTAGTCAACAGTTATCAAATTACTATCAAACTAATTAATTTTGTAGCACTAAGTAATCGTATTAATATTTTTAATATGTATATAAAATAACAATTCATGATTTATTCAATTATTAAACACAAAATTTTCAAGTATGTCATTAATAATAAATTAAACTTATAATAATAAATAACAAACAACACCACACATTTTGTATGAACAATGAGTTATTTTAGTTAAACTAAACATGCCGACAAACAAAAAAAATCAAAAAATTTAAAAATGAATGTAAATTATGTGACTAATAAAGATATTTATGTCCCAATTATTAAATATAAAGGATATTTTTGTCTAAATAAAAATTTCAAGATAACTACTATGTGGTAATCTCATATTACTGCTTATTTTTTTGTCATTTGTTTATCAAGAATTTTGATACTTTACTGTGTATGTGATTATCGGAAATCTTGATTTTTTTACATATGCATTATTTAGAAAATAAGTTTGTTTCTTAGTTGTTGAAAAATAGAATAAAATAAAATGAAAGAAAAAGAGTGGACGGAAATTGTGAATATCCGAGACTACCCCAGACAAATATCGGAAACTCCAACTAGTCGTCCTGGTACAACTTTTTCCGACTAATTCGCAAATCTCAGCCTCCAATTTGTCATGTTTTTGCTAAAGTGTTCCTTATATTTTTTTTTTGGCACAACCATTCCTCCAATATGCATTAGTTGTGCAAAAGTGTTCCTTTACTATTTTTGGCCAATTTCCGTTAGTCAAACCGTTAGTCAAATGTTAAATATAAATATGTATATTATCATTTTCATTTAACTTGATCTAATTAATTAAATTATGAACTTGTATGATAAATAACATAAATGTTAAAAAAATAACAAATATTTATTTTATCAAAAAAATAAATTCATACCCTTTTTGTTAATTAAATTTCTCAAATATTAAAATTTTCGCAATATACATTCAAACATAATTTTTTCTAATTTAAAAGTGCAAATTAACACAAAAATATTATATTATATTTTTTTCTAAATATTAAAATTTACGTTAAACAAACTTAGAAAAAACTTGAACGAATCTTATAATTTATATAATATAAAAAAGTATTAAAAATTATATAATATAAGAAATTATAAAATATAAAAAAGTATTAAAAAACTTGTGACAGACAAAGATTTGTGTTTTTGTTTCTTAATTTGTTTTAGAAAAAAGGTTTTGATCAAATGGCGTTTGCCACTTCTCCCCTCTAGACATGCATTCCTCTTCCTGCTGCCTCAAGTAAGTACCTATTGCTTTTCTTTTTTCGTTTGTTGTTTAGCTTTGTTTATATTATATAATTTTTAATACTTTTTTATATTATATGAATTATAAGATTCGTTCCGTAACAAGTTTTTCTCTAAGTTTGTTTGACGTAAATTTTAATATTTAGAAAAAAATATAATATTCCCTCCGTCCCAAATTAATTGCATTTCTAGGACTTTTTAAAGTCAAATTGACTATTTTTAAAACTAATTTATTACTATTTTTGCTAACATATATGTAAAGATATTATAACCAAAAGAAAGTATATACAAATTATTACTAATTTCAATTTTTATAATTTTAGAAATATATTTATATATGTTTAATTATTAATTTTAAAAATAGTCAATTTGACTTTAAAAAGTCCTAGAAAAGCAATTAATTTGGGACGGAAGGAGTATAATATTTTTGTGTTAATTTGCACTTTTTATGAGTATTAAACTTTTAAATTAGAAAAAATTATATTTGAATGTATATTACGGAAATTTTAATATTTGAGAAATCTAATTAACAAAAAGTGTATGAATTTATTTTCTTGATAAAATAAATATTTGTAATTTTTTTAACATTTATGTTATTTATCGTACAAGTTCATAATTTAATTAATTAGATCAAGTTAAATGAAAATGATAATATACATATTTATATTTAACATTTGACTAACGGTTTGACTAACGGAAATTGGCCAAAAATAGTAAAGGAACACTTTTGCACAACTAATACATATTGGAGGAACGGTTGTGCCAAAAAAAATATATAAGGAACACTTTAACAAAAACATAACAAATTGGAGGGTCAGATTTGCTAATTAGTCGCTTTTTCCCAATCTTAAAGGCAGCCAGGCAGCCCACAAGTGGCGATCCATGATTTTCCCTCCGTCACAAAGTAGATAATTTATGGGTACAGTAATTCTAATTCCACCCATTTAAAATGAAAGCCATTTCAAATTCCCGGTGGAAATCCATGATTTTCCCTCCATTACAATCACTTAATCAACGTCTATTTTCTTCCAATTCTTCCTCTCTAATTGATGAATTCACCAGATTCTGCTACCAAAGAGACCTCCCCAAAACCATGAACGTTTTATATACTATGCAGAAACAGAACATATGGGCCGATGCCATCACCTATTCGGAGCTCATTAAGTGTTGCTTGGCTCGCGGCGCCATTCACGAGGTAAAACTCGTTCACAGTCATGTTTTCTCTGATGGGTACGAGCCCGAGACTTTTCTCATCAACGTTTTTCTGAATGTGTATGTAAAGTTTAATCTTTTACATGATGCTCAAGAACTGTTTGATAAAATGCCTGAAAGAAATGTTGTGTCCTGGACTACAATGATAGCTGCTTTCTCTAATGCTAAGGTTTATGGAAAGGCGCTGGAGTACTTGATTTTGATGCTTAGAGATGGGGTTAGCCCTAATATGTATACTTATTCGTCTGTTTTGAGAGCGTGTTGTCAGTTATCTAATCTAAGACAGATTCATTGTAGTATAATTAAGTCTGGGTTAGAGTCTGATGTGTTTGTTAGGAGTGCTTTGATAGATGTTTATTCGAAATGGGGTGAATTGGTGAATGCTAAGCGGGTTTTTTCTGAAATGCCAACAGTGGATTTGGTTGTTTGGAGCTCTATTATTGGTGGGTTTGCTCAGAATAATGAGGGTGGTGAAGCATTGAATTTATATAAAAGAATGAAGAGATCTGGGTTTGCGGCTGATCAGTCAGCTCTAACTAGCACTTTGAGAGCCTGCACGGGCTTGGCACTATTGGAAATTGGACAACAAATTCATGTTCATGTACTGAAATTCAATCAAGATTTAATCCTTAACAATGCACTCCTTGATATGTATTGCAAGTGTGGCAGTTTAGAAGATGCCAACTGTGTGTTCACTCGGATGTTGGATAAGGATGTGATCTCGTGGAGCACCATGATCATAGGCTTAGCACAAAATGGGTTTAGTCTCAAAGCCTTGGAGATGTTTGAGTCAATGGAAATGTCAAGGATTCGACCAAACTACATCACAATTCTTGGGGTTCTATTTGCTTGCAGCCATGCAGGACTGGTAGACAAGGGGTTTTATTACTTTCAGTCGATGCAGAAGCTTTTTGGCATTGAACCAGGAAGAGAGCACTATGGTTGCATGGTGGATCTTCTTGGAAGAGCAGGAAAGCTTGATGAGGCTGTTAAGCTAATCCTTGACATGAAATCTGAACCGGACGCAGTTACATGGAGAACTTTGCTCGGCTCCTGTAGGGTTCACCAAAACATGGATCTAGCAGTATACGCTGCCAAACGAATTCTCATCCTGGATCCGGATGATGCAGGAACGTACGTACTTTTATCCAATATTTATGCAAAGTCTCAGAGGTGGGATGATGTTACAGAAGTGAGGAGAATAATGAGGGAGAAAGGAGTTAAGAAGGAACCAGGATGTAGCTGGATTGAAGTGGATAAACAAATCCATACTTTTATATTAGGAGACAATTCACACCCACAAATAGATAATATAATCGAAGAACTGAATCAGTTGATTCGGAAATTAAAGCAAGTGGGTTATGTTCCCGACACAGATTTTGTCTTGCAAGATCTTGAAGGGGAACAGAAGGAAGACTCTCTCCTATACCATAGTGAGAAACTAGCAATTGTGTTTGGCATGATGTACTTGATAACGGGCAAGACAATTAGGATCAGGAAAAACCTCAGGATATGTGGCGACTGCCATGTCTTTACAAAATTATTGGCGAAGATTGAGGATCGTGACATTGTCATCAGGGATCCAATTCGTTACCATCATTTTCAAGATGGAATTTGCTCCTGTGGGGATTATTGGTAGCAAGGGATGAATATTTTTGTATCAACCTTTTTGCTGCACAAAGCTGGATGTAAACCTCCCTTACATTTGATCTCGGGAGCTCCAACTCTTGTAAAAAGTTGTTGGTGGATGACAACATGCAAATCTCCCAGACTCAGGCATCTTATGTGCAAAGTATGAGCTATATGAATTTTTTTTAAAACTATTTCTATAAATCAGATCAAGGATTATAAGAGGTCAATCTAAAAAGTAAATGTTAGTTCTTTATCTGAGTTTATGGATGACATTGCATGTCATAATTCTTCCAATTCATCCAAAGGCATGAAATTATTAATTGTGTTTAACTTCTCTTATTATATTATCTGGTTTGGTTGTTAATTACATGTTTTGATTAAATGAGGATATTGTCACGCCCTGAAAATTCACCTGCTAGCTTCTTTTAGCCAGGTCGGACTTCGTGCTAACTTGTACAACTTTTACATAATGCTATAGAAATTTTAACTTCTAAGAATCACAGTATAATGCGGAAAAGTGATAATATTATAAAATATCATTTGTTCAGTGTTACAACATTCACAGATAACTTGTTCTTATTACAAATAAGTCCTAAAAGACTTAAAAACAAATCTCCATTTATCTATCTGAGACTTGCAGTATTAGCAACCAGTTAGTTCCAAGGAAAGAGGGGGTTTTCTGTTAAAACGGCGCGCAATTAAATAACCTAACTCATTTCCTCGTCAGAACTTTCTAGACATTGCCAATAATGTTAATCTAGCATAGGTTAAATGACTTCTATATCTTCAACTTTCTTTGTACCGCCAGAATCGTCTGGTAATTCTTCCTTAGCTGTAATTTGTTTTAAGATGATTGCAAAAATGAGCATAAGAATGCCCAACAAGTCTAACAGATATATATATGAAAAGAGAATCACCTTTTCAAGATATATATACAGAATAAGCTGATACAAGATTTCAACGATTATCAATATAGTGAACTGAGTGGTTCCCCACCCACGAACTAATGAATTAGTTCTCCGTCTCATCAACACTGCTACAATTGTATCAACAGTGTATATCGCTTTTACGATACCTCTACACTGCGACAAATGTTACCTCAGTGAGTTAGATCGGTTTCCTAACACATCTTAAACTCATGCCCATACAAGAGAGTTGTTCAACTCAGATACTAACATGGTTTTCAATTGAAATTCAATAATCACCAACACGTTGCAGATAACAGATAACAAGCATGTCAATGCACGGGGTGCAAAAGAAACAATACTTGCATAACAATAAACTTCATAAATAAGACACGTTATTGCACAGAGTGCATTTCAACAAATAAGTAGACTTGCCTGAATATGGATAATATGTTAACGCTAATTTTTTCATTCCTCGCTCAATCTCTTGAAGTTAAGCGCTAGAACTTTTATCCTCCAAGCTTTTTCTTTCCTTTGATTATGCTAGGCTAATTAAGCATTTTAACGATTAAATCTTTTAAGTTTTATTTCGGGTATTATAACCGCTTATAAATAAGACTCCTTCTACTATACATGAAATAATTTCAGCATTATAACTGCTTATAAAATGAATATTCATCAACTATATTTAAAATAAATTGAGTATTATAACTGCTTCCAAAATGAATATTCATTTACTATGTTTGAAATAAATTGGGCATTATAACTGCTTATAAAATGAATATTCGACTATTGTATTTGAGATAATTTCAGCATTATAACTGCTTATAAAATGAATATTCTTATTAAATACTTGAAGAAAATCAGACATAGTAACTGCTTATAAAAGTATATTTTTAACTTTATAAGAGAAATAAATCGGACATTATAACTGCTTATAAATAGGACTTTTGTACTATATATATAAAATAATTTGGGCATTATAACTGCTTGTAAAAGTATATTTTTACTAAATATACAAAGAAGAAGAATAACTACTAGAGTATACCTCTTGTAGTTGCTAGCTTTACTTCCAACCGTGTAGCGCTTCAATGCTTAGAAAGTAATTCTTATCTCACAATATCTCTCAGAATATAAATATAGAGTATTTTTGCTCTTGAACTGTTTTTGAAATGGTAGGAAATAATAAAGAACTAAGCTTGCTATTTATAGGAAAACCAAGTTTCACTAATTGTATGTTAGGGGCTCGGCTTATTACACTTTTCACCCTAGTATATTCTGAAAATATTCTTCTAAGCTCCTCAATGAAAATATCTTC
Organism: Aralia elata; assembly: GCA_034770075.1. Lineage (NCBI taxonomy): Eukaryota > Viridiplantae > Streptophyta > Magnoliopsida > Apiales > Araliaceae > Aralia > Aralia elata. Next base: position 74,246,373 of record CM068383.1, read on the forward strand.
CAAACTCGACAATGCAGCTTCAATTGAAAATATCTTCTCAGCTCTTCAATGAAAATATCTTCTAAGCTTGACAATGCAGCTTGCAATTGAAAATATCTTCCAAGCTCCTTAATGAAAATATCTTCCAAGCTCCTTAATGAAAATATCTTTCAAGCTCGACAATGCAGCTTGCAATCTAAGCTCCTCAATGAAAATATCTTCCAAGCTTGACAATGCAGCTTGCAATTGAACCTATCTTCTAAGCTCCTTAATGAAAATATCTTCCAAGCTCGACAATGCAACTTGTTACCGTAAGCACGACAAATCACTTTGTCATTCTCAAGCACGACACAACAACTTCTCAAAAATAATTTGTCGAGATGCTTCTTGGTGAAATCGTGGAAAGCACGACAAATCATTTTGTCAATGTAAGCACGACTAAGCAGCTTGACCAAAAATTTTTATTTGACCTAATTTATCGTTTACATAATATAATCACAAAACACCTGTTTCGAAATATCATTTCGATCTTTATTAAACACATGTTACAAACTTCAAATCTCATTAGGGCTTAAGGTTTTAAACCTCTCGATACCTAATTTTAGGTCACTAAATTAACCTCTAATCATATACGATCGTATTTATAAGTCTCATAAATATTCGGGTATTACATTCACCCCTACTTCAAAGAATTTCGTCCTCGAAATTAACTTTATAAATAACTTTAGTCATTCAATATTATATTTATAAGTTTTATAAATATTCAGGATATTACAGATATCCCAAGAGGAATTAATGAATTTGTATAGTTTTTCAAAAATTCTGAATTCTGGTTTGTTTATAATGAAAGCCAACAATCTTTGGCTTTCTGTTTACAATGCAATTGGCCTTAATTCTGCCTTGCATCTTCACAGGTCCATTTCAAGTGTCTATCGAGGCATTACAACAGTTTCAAGTCGAGAGTCTAAACTCTTCTTAGTTGAAAATCGCAACATTGCACAGGTTATTGCCCTTTCATATTCTCTGTTAGCAAGTGGGTTAAGAAGATCATTTTTATCTTTTGCATATGTCTTTCTCTCATTCTTGGCGAGAGTTTTGGTTTAATGAAGCTTCAAGTAGCGTGAAATTATTAACGCTGCCTAAAATTTGTTTGGAGTTGCCTAATCTTCTGTGAGTCTAACAACAACAAAAAGTCTTTCTCAATTGACGAATCAGATAATTAGCCTTTTGTTCCTTTTATATAGGTTAGTAATTCAGAATTTTCATTGATTCGAATTTTAGTGACTATCCATATGCATTCATTTCTTTACTACATTATTTTTATGTGATTTACTGTTACTCAGTTGCAGTTAGAATAAAATGAAAAACTGATGTGATCTAAAAAGTTATGTGAATTAACATATTTGACAAGATTATATAATGTAGAATGAAGGCAATTATTCTACTTGTTATTGGTGATTTATTTTATCCCACAACCAAAATAGTTTAATCTGTTATAGAATTGTTGGACATTATTCTTTTTTATTGCTCTTGTGCTGACTCGAATTGCTCCTACATAGTGAACATTAGTTTTGCATATTAACTATATGATTTGGAAATTTGTTTTAAGAATCATCAGTTATGTTATGTACTGTGTTATTTACGTAACACAGTGTAATGACTGATCTATGTGATATGTGTTTGTATTGGGTATGGTTTTAACATAGATTTGTGATGACCACCTTATATGTCTTTAGGTAGAAAGAAAATTATTAGAGGGGTCTTGCATTTGATTCATAATGATCCATTTCTCTTACTCTTGCTCTCATCCCAAAAATCCCTAATATATGTTATTGAATCAATGTGTTTTATTTAATAAAATTGTGCATGATTATTATGATATGATATTGAATCAACTTATCTTTTTATTAATGTCCTTTTTACTAATCTTTACAATTGATTTTAACTTATAAGTCATTATCAACCGAACACTTTCATAATTTATTTTAACTTAATTTCTGACTTACAAGTCAAACTGATGCTGAATGCTTTTACTTATGTATAAGTCACAACTTAAAATAATTTATAAGTCAACTTATATTTTAACTTTAAGTCATTTTAAAATAATTTGCTACCGAACGGGCCCTGCATCCTAATCATATATATTTTGACAAACAAATTGAATCATATCCATTCATCTCCTAAGAGCCAATATCTAATCTCAGCAATCCATTAAGCTATATTCCGTTACATCTTCCCAAACCATAATCTTTAAATTACCTTATCCTTCATCATCCAATTAGAGACCAAGTCCACTCTTAAGGGAAGACTAATAGAAGTAATAATAGAAGAAAAAAAAAACAAACCATAAGTACTCCCCACTCCCAAGAATTAATAAAGAATACTCTATATATTTCAAAATATAAGAGTCACACGTATTGACTTTTTAAATTTGAATTCAAAATAAATATTAATTTAATATATAAGTATACTAAACTTTTTATTTAAAACTATTAACTACAAGATGTATTATTTTGAACTTTTAAATGAGTCGCTTTAATTTTAATTTTAAAAATAATTACTTTCAAAAATTTAAGAACATTCTAGATTTTTGAATTTAAAATATTACAAATCAACTTAAAAATAATTGATTTGAAATTTAGAATGGAGGGATTTTATGACATATATTTCTAAATAAACAGTTGAGTGGGCCAGAAGAACTGATAAAGATAGATTAATTAATTTAAGCATGAACCGGAATGCGGAAGTGGGATTAGGTTACTTTGTTTAGAAGTAATCAATTTTAGCCGTATATTATGTTATTGTTATTACGTAGGACCTTAGTATTTGTTTATTACTGATAATTTAGTTGGATTTGGTCGGTGAGGGCTTTGCGGTGGTCAAGGAAGTTGGTGGCGGTCAATACTCAAGACTTTGGATTAAAAAATGCAATAGGTACGGAACAGAGGAGGAAACAAAATGAAGAGTAAAATAATTTATTCTATTTCGACTGAAATGAATCATTTTATATTTTCTCTTAATAAATAAAATTTATAAATTTGAAAAGAATAAGAATGGTTTATTCTATTACCATGGAATAATCAAATACATTTTTTTTTAATTCCAAAATAATGAGTCATTTAATTCTTATCTTTATTCCTCTTATTCAAACGCAGCAGTCAGCACCCTCCATCTCGTTTTATTTTTTTTAATTATCCTTTAGGAGAAAACACAAAAATTAAAAAATATAATTTTATTTTGTTGATCGATTTAAATAAGTATAAAATTTTAATATTATTCTTTAAAATTAATAGAAAAGAATGAAAAATAAACAAATCTATCTATTTATTTATACTTTTATACTATAATTAAAGAGACAAGTTGATTCATTATCCTTCTTCTTCTTCTTTTTTTTCGATACTTTCATACGTTAAGAGAGGTCGAACAAAAAAAGAATTAGTAATATAACTTTAAATGTAAACAAAAATTAGTAATATAATTTTACAAGTAAACAATCAAAATAAGATCATTTTACCTAATATTAATTTATTACTTTTATAAATATATATATATATATATATATATAAATGCAAGTTTAAGTAAAATATATTACTACTTCGATAATATAGTTTGAGATGAAATAAAATTTTCACAAAAATCATCTACCTAACTTCTATTTGTCACTGTTATTAAAAATATAAACATAAATATACTTTCGAATATAAGCAAGATTTTTTTATTATTTAGATAATATAATTCTAGAAGTAAACTATTTTCTTAAGATTAACCGATCATATGATTCAATTTGTAATAAAAGATAAAATTTATTTAATCTATGCAATAAGAATTTAAAAAATTAAAATTAATATTATAATTTTAAAACAAGACCCTTTGTTCGGCAATAACATTAGTAATATAATATACAAGGCAACAATTAGAAGATCATCTTACCTAATATTAATTTGTTGTCACTATTTAATAAAATTTTATTACTACTTAAATTATATAGTTTGAGAAGAAAATATTTTTTTCACATAGTTCGTCTAATCAAACCTTAATTTGTTATTACTATTAAAATATAAGGATAACTATATTTCAAGCATAAGTAAAATTTGATTATTACTTAGATGAGAAAACTATTTTCTTATAGTATCATTTTAGCTAATAAATCTGATAATATATTTATAAAAAAAATACAATAAAATATCAATAATATTATAATCTAAAAAAAGAACTCGTGTTTTGTACGGGATACACATGCTAGTTAATGTTTAATATAAGAATAATATGATAAATTAAGTTATTAATATTTTCTTGAAATTTATAAACGATAAATAAAAAGAAACAATTTTTTACTTTCTAAAAAAATAAAAATAAAAAACACGGAGGGATTAATATTCTGGAGTGAGGAGTGGGCTTTATTTTCAGGACAACGTATAACAACTAACAAATAGTAATGTCTTTAAATTTTAAATTAATTGGAACCATCTTTTGCAATATTCTTTTTTCTATTTTTCTCTTTCCTTCCACTTTATTTTGTTGAATTCCCAAGATTGTACTCCTCCGTTCCAAATTATCTGTCGTTTTAAGGTAATTCACACGAATTAAGAAATCTAATTAACACTCTAATTAATGTTACAATTGGTCCAAAATACTAATAACATCCTTTTATATATTTTAGTCTATCCGATCTTGAAAATATGAAAGAAAATGGATGTGGATTATTTCGTAATACTGAGTACTTTGAAAAAATAAAAAGTCGTATTGAAATCGGTCTTAAAAATAAAAATAATAATAAATGTCAACTATTTTATTGTGATAATTTGAGAATGTAGTCATTAATTTCTTCTAAAAATCTATAAACCTCATAACGACAAATAATTAAGAAGAACAGTAACTAAACCATATTTTTAGTAGCATAATCTTTCCTTTCAATATTATTAAAATAATAAATAAATAAATAAATAGCATCCAAATGTCTTCCGTTTTGATAAGAAATGCTTGCGATGCTATCAAAATCATTATCTAAGGTCACTTCTAATATTTATTGACTTGGATCTTCAGTTAACAATTCAATCAAGATTACTTTTAATAAACTATTCAACTAGTTAGCAAAGAACGTGTGAAAATTTGAAGCCATGCAAATTTTCTTATAATTTACAAATTTTAAGAAACAAAGGGGAAAATAATTGACATTTTCCTTCACATGCATGTGAAAGATTCCAGCCAATAATTTAACCAACATATTAAGAGATAACAGTTTTGTAAAAAATTTAAATTTGAACACAATTGAGAAAATTAGTACTTTTGAGGTAAAAATGAATCTTCTGAAACTTTGGGGTACACTTTGCACTTAGCTCTGAAGAATATTATACCAACAATTGTGACAATTTTCTACCCATTTCAGACTGACCAATGTGCAACCCAAAGAGAGGAAGAGATAAAATCTATCCTACAGAAAATATAATCACATTATACTTTACTACACACATAACTAATAACTCCTTTCAGCTGTCATGGCTAAAATTCCTTCCAGTCAAACAGTACTACTTTCGTATGATGTAAAAATCTAGTGTTTTATGGTGCTAAATTTGAGTTCACAAACTACCTTACCGTAAGAATATTAAGGCCATGTTTGTTTGCAAGGATTATAATCCCATGGATTATAATCCCAAGACTATTAATCCTAGGATTAAATAGTCCTAATCACATGTTTGTTTTTCATGGGATTATTCATGGAATAACTTAAAATAATCTCATGTTATGTTTTAATCCTTCATGATGGGATTATAATACCTAGCAATAATCCCTCATCTTAAGCTATTTTATAATCCTTGGACTAATAGTCCCAAGCTCAAATTTAAAAACAAACAAGACATTTGGGATTAATAGTCTTATCCCAAGTGTAATACTTGCAAACAAACATAGCCTAAGTGTAATCTCATGCACTATGCACCAGTCACCAATTTACTTATCCTTGCATTATGAAGAAAAAAACTGATAAATCAACAGAAGTCGGTGCAAAACTAACAAGAATTTATCTGAATCTACAATGGATAAGTGAAATGCCAGTAACTGTCATAATAATAAACTTACCAAGACAAACAAATCATTCACAGGAAGTAAGATGAACAAATTACAAAAGGACAAGAAATACATTAATATCTCCATATAGATACTTCAGCTCAAAAAGTCCTCAAAAATCATACCATCAAGCCTGCCAAATTGGAAAAATAAATATTGAATCAGGGCTATCTTCAAAAGGAAATGAAGCCATCAAAGACTGTGTTGCAAAGCAATCAAGTATATCCTACTACCTTGTTAGCAATATTGTTGGAGAGCCAGTCCAGCCCCTCGTACAGCCCCTCCCCAGAGGTGGCACATGTGCTCTGAATATACCTGCAACAGATGGCGGGAACAATTTTCATGATTTGATAAAGCGCAAACATGGGCACCACACGCAAAATGAACAAACAAAATATAGACGATTAGATAGATCAACTGAAAGACCCGGGAGGGGGGGGGCAGAGAGAGAGATACCAGTGGCGTTGCCTGAGGGAGTGAAGACCTAGCTTGTCGGTTATCTCAGCAGCATTCATAGCATTTGGAAGATCTTGTTTGTTGGCAAAAACAAGCAGCACAGCATCCCTCAACTCATCCTATTCATGCATACAAGCAAAATAGTTATTGAAAAGATAATTTACCCAGAAAACTTGAGGCAAAATAATGAACATTGCATCTCAAGCAAACAATTTTAAACTCAAGGTTAGAGTCCGCATATTGATTTTTATATAGATGCAACAGGATTAAGAATGTGCCTATGATGATAAATATGCAATTATTGATTTATCATGTTGATGCAACCTATAAATAAACAAAATCAGGTGCATTAAGTAAGTAATGCGAATTTCAACAATTACCAGGTTCTAGTTGGCAGTAATTTTTTCAAAAATCATCTCTTCAAATCCGATAAGGGGCTTTGGCTTTTTTCATAATACTAAAGACATAGTATTCATATTTGAAGTGAGAATATATATATTTTTAATAGAACAAAGTTAACAATAACCAACTGTATAATATCTTCCTTTCTCTAGTTCTTAGACAAAAATATCAAGTTAAAGTTAATGTGGTTATTATGTATTTATGTGTTCCTTTTCATTCCAGATAAGGGACTTTTACCAATGAAAAAGTTGGAGAAAAAAACTGAACTCTTCACTTTCAAAAATATAAGATCACTAGTCGTACTATTTTTACAAAGCCAAGTGATCTTGTATTTTAGAACTGAGATAGCATTAAGTTTGCATTACCTCATTCAACATCCTGTGCAGCTCATCCCTAGCCTCAACCACACGATCCCTATCATTGCTATCAACCACAAATATAAGCCCCTGAGTATTCTGGAAGTAGTGTCTCCACAAGGGTCGAATCTGCATATGCACCACACAGTAAGTTTATAAGATAAGATCATAAGAGTTTCCCAAAAAGACCTTCAGAACAGCACAAAAAAATCTTCACACATTATTCTAATACCCATTTGTATCTTGAAATTTCCTTATAAAATTACGTACAACAATTAAATCTCAAATGACTACACATAAAAGCCCACATGTGGTCTGGGAAAAGATCAGCCTACACAATATACGAGTTAATCATTTAAAAGTCAAACTCCAGAAAAAGAAAAACATATTTTCTACCTTGTCTTGACCACCAACATCCCAAACGGTGAAGCTAATGTTCTTATATTCCACAGTCTCCACATTAAATCCTGTGCAAAGAAACAAATGAGTTTCATTTGCCAAACTTAAATAATATGTGTTCACTATGTAGTAATTACTGGTAACAGTGGTTTTGAAGTGGATATAATTAACTCAAAGTTGAAAAGAGAAGCAGAAGGAGAAATAGCTTTGGAAATAAGCCAAACTGAATAGAAATGAAACTAACTATTGTACTTTCTTATGCAAAATGTAATTTTCGAACTCCCATTAATAATAGCAACCCTGAAAACAACAGTCCTATTTACATCCACATTCAGTTTTACAACATTTACTTCGTTCTTCAATTCCTTGTGTTTCATGCAGGGCTACCAGAGAACGCTATCTGCCTTGCAATTTGTGAACCGGGAACTATCATTCCGCATTCCGAATCGTGGTACGGGAATGTAGATACCTTTTGTATTTCGCCAAGATGTAACGTTCCCCGTATCCGATTTTGTTCCGCATATGTGCAGATATGTGGGTGTTTTTGTTTTAGAGAAAAAAGAGAAGGTTTGGGGTGAGGGATATTTATAGAATCTAGACAACCTTTCAAGGAGCATTGAAACATGTTAGAGAAAGTGCAGCTTACATTCAAGTTTTCCACATGAGAATTTGCAGGATAAGATGAGAAAAAAGTTCAAAAAACAAATGATCCAAAATAGATCGCGAAAAAAAAACATACCAATTGTAGGAATGGTGGTAACAATCTCTCCCAGTTTAAGCTTGTACAATATGGTGGTCTTACCAGCAGCATCAAGACCCACCATAAGTATACGCATCTCCTTCTTCGCAAACAACCGACTAAAGAGCTTGGTAAAAGACAAACCCATCTTTCAAGTCTGTTGAGCCAGTAATACAAGTCAATTCCCATAATATAGAATTATTATTTCTTGTATTAATTGAGTTAAATTTTCCTTAATTCAAAAATGAAATGCAAAAACTGGAAGAAATTACGCAATAATATGCAAAAGTACTCTAGAACTTACAAAAAAAATATTGGAATGAGCTTAATATTTTTTCAAAAAAGGAGAACTTTCAGTTGGGATGCAATCAAGGATAAACTCATACAGCCTCCTGGACCAAATTAAATCTCATCGCATTACTTCTTAAATATGGTGAAATCAGGTAGAGATAAGGAAAAAAAAGGTATTACATCCCAAAACCTTATCTTTTTCAAAATCCGAAATGAAGATGAATAAAGATGTAAAACCCAGTGATTAAACCGATTAAATCTACTCCATAAGAAACAATCCAGCAAAAGCTAACATTAGAAAATTTAATAACCATCATTCCGACTTCCGAGAAATGTAGACATCAAACAAATTGTAAAAGAGAACATTTACATATAAAAATCCATATCTAGCACAGAAAATACCAAAAATTACGAACACCTTGAACACAAATCCTTCACCAAATAGCTGGACTGATTACACACTCATCTTAATAACAATTCAACAGATTAAAGAACGAAAATGGATCTAAATTCAGATAAATAATGAAAGAACGAGTCAGATCTAATCTAAACCTAAATACAGATTTAGAAACACATACTTACAAATAGAGATATAAATTCAAATATGTATAACATGTGTTCAAAACTATGAATTCTTACATGATGATCTACAGATAGCTATGAGAATTTGGACGAAGAGAGAAGGGGCAGATCTTTGGAGACTGCCCTTATACAAAAGTTCCCAGGTACCGAGGAATATGAATTCTTTATTTATATTCTCTTTCAGTCCATAATTTGAGATTCAAATCCTAACTGAATTAAAATATTTTGATACATTTTGATTTTTTTTCACTCCTATTTTATTTTTTTTCATTTTTTTTTTGTGAATTTGTGAAATTTTAAGGTTGAAAATATTATGAAATTCTTAAATTTTAGTAGAGACAATAAAATTCTTAAATTTTAGTAGAAACAATAAAATTTTAAACTTTAGTACAAGTAATTAAATTGTTAAATTAATCAAAAAATACTACTAATTGTAATATTTGTTATTTTTAAAATTTAATCAAATTTTTTTCTCAATAAAAAAAATAAAAATTTAAACAAATTCGTATCATAATGTCAAAATATATCTCTATTTTGAAACAGAGATAATACTATAAAAATATTAAAACTCACACTAATTTTATTAGGGATGATACATTTAGAAAATTAAATTTTCACGTGATGTTTTTATATGAATAGTGATGTCACAATCATTTAAAATGTGAGACTCGTGTACAAATAATTAAAAATGAGGCTAAGTACAAAATGTCCTTGATACACTTTTTGTTAATGGAATTCAAAAAAAAAAGGAGGATTGTGTGATTGAACCTGATGCGTTGCATACAAATGAAATTGTTCACTACTTTTCTTAAAATGTTGTTGTTAAATATACAAGTTTAATAGCTCGTGCGAAACACAAATTAATTTATATTACTTTTTTCACAAGTATTTAATAATTTTTTATTAATATATAAAACTTGCTTTTCTTCCTTCTTTGCCTCATCTCTAACAAACTTTTTTGAGAAATGCACTTCAAAGGGAGGGAAGCTAGGTTTTCCATGTTTGTATGGCCAAGCAGATAAGAGAGCGAAGTGAGACGGATTATCATTAGGGATTTCTCTCTCATTTAATAAAAGTCTGGAGGCTCCCGCTTTTTCTAAAATAAAAGAGGGACTCCCAAAGAAAAGCACTTTGAATTGTTGATTAATTGCCCCGAGCTTTTGTTCTTAACTATTTGATTTCGGACAATTGCCAGTTAGTTATCTTATTTCGCAGAAGTATGGGACTCTTGCGGAAAATCGAGGCAGATTATCTAGAATTTGCTTAAAGGGGCACCCAAACCCCGATAAGAAGAAAAAATCTACTATAAGGAACCCAATTAATTACAAATAGACCAACTTTCATCGACATATAAAGAATCAAACTCTTACTTGAAGGGGGGAGGATCGAACCGTTCAATAGAATTTTGAATATATGTTGAGGATAATTTAAATCAGCATCATATTTACAATTGTATAATACATTAAACAAAAATAGATAAATTAAGAGTCATGAATGAACACTTAATATTCTAGCACAATTAAAGGGAATTTAAGTATTTTTATTACTTAATGATTGAAAATTATAAATTAATTGCAAGAAGGAACTTTGAAATTACGTATAACTTTTAGTATTTCAAGAAGAAATTTTCCATACTATTCCATGATTCAAAGAAAATTAATTATAATTATTAACTTATGACCACCTAAGTTAACTCATTAATTAGTTGTCAATTAAAATGTGTTAATTAGGATGGTCATGAGATATGATTATTGGTCGAATTTTATATATAGGTATAGATATTTATGTCATTTGGTGACCCTAGGTGTGACGCCCCCACATTCATGTACATTAAACACAGTATATAGTGTTCACCGTACTACTTCATCCACACACATTTATCTAATAATCTTAAAGACATGAATGTAATTACTATATTATTACAATATGTCACTGTCTAATCTCAACTTCTAAGACCTTTCCATTCTTCAAAATATAATATTATCTAGAATATTACATCAGTACTAATACTATTACATAATACAAAATATCTTTTATTCATTTACTTTTTCTTTTCCTTTATCTTTCCTGGAACCTTCGGCCTGCTCGGACTTAGCTAGAAACATTTAATTTTAAGCAAGTGCGAGCATTCAATTTGCTCAACAAGTATAAACAGTTGAATAAACAACAACATTATGAATACAATCATCTTTCTCTGAAATCTTCAACAATTGAACAATAATTGTGAAGCAGTTCGAATAAATAGGAATAACCATTTCCTTTACTTTAAACATCTTAACATTCATGCTGAGAGGTCATTAATACCGAGAACTTTTCTTTTCATAAAGGTTAAACAGTAATTCAACTGTAACCTGACATTCTTCGAGCACATTAGGGGATTAGCCTATTGTGCTCCATATTGTGCATAACATTACATTCTTGAACGACTATATGTGTTTATTTAGGCACTTTGCGGCCTGTCGAAATTTTTGACTAAAATACCTCCAATATTAGGGTTGTTCATCTCAAACTTACATCAGAGTCCACACCAAAATAATTTTGTGCCTCGCCCAGATATCGCACAGCGCTGCGGCGCTGACTCACTGTGAGTCCAGCGCTGCCCCCTGTCGAGCCAACTTTTAGCCTACACATGCAATCCAACTTTTGATTGATTTCAACGCCCATATTTTGACGCTTCATAACTCGTTCATCCAAAGTCGAAATGAGTTCGTTTTTGAGCCTACGACTCATTAATTCAACACTTTAACAAAACCATATAAAAACACAATTTTTCGGAAGCATTAACTAGCCAAAACAATGGCCTGAAAGGTCACACATGACCTAGGGGTTCTACCATGGTGTTCCTTATTAGAAAATTTGTCATAAATCCATTTTAATAGATTTTTACTCTGTTCCACTTGGGCTATCTACGCAACTCAAAAGAGCACGAACTCATTTTTTTGGAACTTAAAAATGACTTATACATAACAAGTTACGATAAATCAAAAAACAGTAAATAAACAAGTTTTTCATTTTTCTTTTTTAGGTTCTTTACTTTAGTTTTTCTTTCACTTTTCATGCATATTACCGATGCCTTAGCACATAAACCACCATTAACACCACCTTATACTTTCGGATCGTTCATGATCCTCAACAAATAATAACAACCACAACCAACCAAGCATAAAAATATAAAGCTTAACATAACATATAATAATATCCATACAACTTCATTTTATTAGATAATATTCAAAATCCTAATTACAAGGATAAGAATATACACAATCGTTACACTAGGCGTGCAACTTGGGCTGGTTGGATGGGTTTAGGGGTCATCCGAGTCCCAACCCACATAAATTTTGTTAGGTCTGGGTTGGGCGGGTTTGAGCAGACAACAATTAAAATATAACTAAAATTATAATAAACTTAGTTTGTCAAAAAATAATAGTTGGTAATCATAAATTGTTGAAAGATGACAACTTATTAACTGATTTAATAAGTACTTTTGAAAAAATAGGAAGAACATAATAATGGATGAGACAAGTTTTAAATTTCTCTCTTTTTATTTTTTTTAAACAAAAAAAGAAATATAAAAAAAGGTTCTTACTATTTGTTTCTTAGACAAGGTAACCTCTTTTTTTATAATAATAATAATAATAAATAAATAAATAAAACGTAATGAAAATATAAGAGATGTTAAAAGTATATTGATAAATTATAAATAATTTTAAAATATAATACACCTAATCTATTTATATATGTCAATATGTATAGTGTGTGTGTGTGTGTGTATATATATATATATATATATATATATATATATATATATATAATTTGGGCGGGCTTGGGCAGACTCGGGTTTCGTGGGTTTATAAAAGTATAAAGGGAGAATTACATTTACTAGTACATTTATAAAAAATATTACAATAAAAGTGCATACATAAAATATTTACAAAATTAATGCATCTTCAATTTTTAATTTATAAATTAGTGCATTGTTATTCCTTTAATTTAGTTAGGTGATTTAATGGGTAGTTAGTTACAAATTTCAAAATTCAAAATTTCAAATTCCTTTATTCAAATTTTGAATTGAAATTTTAAATTTACTATCACTTTTCTTGCGCCACTTTTTCCGGGCGTGGATATGGAGCAACAGTGGGGTGAATATGGAGTACCACTATATATATACACTCTATAATTAATTAATGTTATATAAATATATATATATATATATATATATATATACACACACACACACTATACACATGTATATATAAATTAATTAATGTTTTACCTAAATTACTTTTTAAAAATAAAATTATTTTTGAATATGGTGCACTTGGTAGTCAAACTTTTATTCAAAAGTAATCATTTTAGTTTTTGTGGGTAAAAAAACTATTTTTAATATGTTGCAGTTACTTATAAATAACCTTTTCTAAATAAAATTATTTTCAATATGGTGCAGTTGGTAGCAAAACTTTTATACAAAAGTAACCATTTTAGTTTTTGTGGGTAACAAAAAAAAACTATTTTAAATATGGTTTTATTGGTTATCAATTTTTTTCGTACTGCAATTGGTAGTCAAACCTTCGTACAAAGGTAACCAATTCAGTTTTATTGGGTTACGAATTAATGATAAAAAATCTATTTTTTATACTGCATTTGATAGCTAAACATTCATACAAAGTTAACCAATTTAGTTTTATTGGGTTACCAATTAATTATAACAAATCTATTATAGAATTTTTTTTTTCTATAGTACAGTTGATAACCAAACATTCATACAAAAGTAACCAAATCAGTTTTATTGGGTTACCAATTAATTATAATAAATCTATTCATAACTTTTTTTCATACTGTATTTGGTAGCTAAACATTCATACAAAGGTAACCAGTTCAGTTTTATTGGGTTACCAATTAATTATAACAAATCTATTATAGAATTTTTTTGTTCTATAGTATAGTTGGTAACCAAACCTTCATACAAAGGTAACCAAATCTGTTTTATTGGGTTACCAATTAATTATAAAAAATCTATTATAATTTTTTTCCATAGTACAGTTGGTAACTAAACATTCATACAAAAGTAACAAATTCAGTTTTATTGGGTTATTAATTAAGTATAACAACTCTATTATAGAATTTTTTTTTCTATAATATAGTTGGTAACCAAACCTTCATACAAAAGTAACCAAAACAGTAATTTTGGGTTACCAATTAATTATAACAAATCTATTATAATTTTTTTTTCCATATTATAGTTGGTAGCTAAACATTCATACATTGTACTATGGGGAATATCAGAATCGAGATCCTGGAGCTAGCACTAGTAAAAGAGTAAACTAGAAAGGATATAGGGTCATGAATTTTTCTGAAGCTGAAAAATTCAATGTAAGAAATTTAATCCAGGGTGAAACATGGATACCTTCAACAAACATCCCATTTTTACCTGATCTTTTATACTAAAATTGTTATCTTAATAGTTAACATGTAATGAGAGGTATGCACCTTGTAATCTTGAAGTATCATTTTAGCAGTATAGAAAAGATTAAAACAGACAATATATAGAGAAAAACAAGTCTCAAACTTATGATATAAACATCCAACAAACATAGTTAGATATTTAGAAATACAAAACTAAAGCATATTTACAAAAAAGGGTAAAAAAAAGAAAAAAGAAGAGTAAAATAAAAATCACTAACTAATAGTTAGTGTTAGTGAAGTACTGGTGTTAGTCTAATGGGTAACACTTTTCATCTTCTTCTTTTTAGTGAAAATCTTGGAGATCTTCCCCACTATCTTCTTGACAAATTTTCCCACTGATCTTAAACCTCTTGTAAACCTCTTCTCTTTATCGTTATTTTTCGAATTCATGTCTGCAACATAGTCGCCAACATCATCATCGTCGTCGTCGGAATCCGAAGACACATTGTAAATTCTGCCATTGCTACACAACAGTATGGGAGTGCAACGAAATATAGAGAATTTTTTCTTTTTGGGTTTTGCTAGTAAATGTGGAGGGGGATGAAATGTTTCATATTCTTCAGCATTAATATTGATATCTTCGTAATCTGCCCCACACATTGCCAAAGCTTCAAGGAGAGAGAGAGTAGAGAGGGAAGGATGCTGGAAATAATGGTGAGAGAAAGTAGAGAAAGGAGGAGAATGCCGAAAATAAATAGTGGGTGCCATTAAATAGAGGAGAGTAAATAGGATGGTTATTGTTCTCCTTGATTTAAGGGATAATGATTTAATATGTTTATTATTCTTGCACTCTTTTTGTAATTATTTTGTTAGTGTATGTAATTATTTTGTTAGTGCACTATTCTTGTAATTTTTTACTAATTGTTGTATAATTATGTAAAGAGCCCAAGTACAAATCCAAGCTCACCCAAATTAAATATTGGGGGCGGGCCATGGGTTGGGCGGATTTTTAAAAATATAAAAAAATATTACCCAAATACCATAAAATCGTGGGATGGGTTCAGGTTACTCGTGGGTTGTCCAACCCAAGTTGCACCCCTAGCTGACCCTTGTTATTTTTCCATAAATTCTCGATAGAAACTAAAAAAGAGATATCAAATTAATTATTTTACTTCGAGTTCCTTTATTTAATCATTTTCCTTCTTCTTGTTGCATATATATATATATATATATATATATCAATTTCCGAAATTTAATATACCAATACTCTTTCTATCTCTAAAACTCACAACAATCTGTTTAAAAATTCGAATTGACTCATAATTAGAACTAGCTTCCGGTGGCAAAATTTTATAAGAATTTTATAAAATTTGGAGGACTAAATAGAAATAAAAAGACAAAATAGCAATATAGTTAAAATTGTAAGGGCAAAAGAAAAAAGTAAAGAGGGACCCAACTTCACCAAATCTTCACGTAGGCTTTTATAATATAAATATGCTAATGCGCGACATATTTAGTTATTAGTCCAGCAGGCTAAACTCGACTCGAGTCAAGTTATTCGTATAAATACTAGTTGCCAAGCTTTAAATATAACATCAAGCATTTTTTTTAAATTTAAATTTAAAAAAAATCAAATTCAAAATTAATATGAGTTTATTTAATTTTAGTTGTAATCACCATGAATCATAAAATATATAAAGGTATAATTAATTATAATTTTATTTTTAAATTGTCAATTTTAAATTTTAAAATATAATTTTATAATGGAGTGCGTATTATATTTTAGAAAAAAATAAATTTCTAATTCATCACCTAGCTTAATGGTTTGAATTAAAACTTGGTCCAAAAGATATGCACTGTTTTTTTTCCCTAATCGACCTCCTCCAAAAACAACCCCACACATGACAACAACACTACACACAAAAACGGCTCCGAGTCAATCCTAACTCGACACAACACAACTTAATTACATTTATCGGTTCCATTACTTTTTAGACTATTTATATTGTCAAATCAAAAATGATATTATTAGAATAAATATACATTCAATTATATTTTTATAATTTTTTTAATAGAATTGTTAACGATCGAGCTGCTCTCAAGTTCGATCAGTCTCGACTTGACTAAGCCTGACTTGAGCTCATTAAACAAGTCGAGCTCAAATAAAATACCTTTGAACATGAACAATGGGGTGTTTGGTTCGAACAAACCTCGTTTAAACTCAACATTTTTAGGCCCGACTCATTTAAGATTTAACTAAGTATAAGAAATGGCTCATTTAAGATTTAGTTAATTGTTATTTCTTATTTTAAGGTTAAATACACTTTTTCCCACTATACTCGACCTTGGTTTATAAATGCATCATTGGACTGAATTTTTTATCATTCAACTAATAATTAAATACCAAATTTTAAAAAAACCATCTATTCTGTTAAAAACTTAACAGAAAGTCTACATGGCACCACATGGACATGCTTACGTGGAATATAAGGCCCACCTTAGGTAAAATAATAATAATAATAATAACAACAAAATAAATTTAGTTTAATTTTGATGTGATAAAAATATGTAACTGCAAGTGCACAGTGTCAAATTGAAGAACTGGCAAGTACAGGTCGAACCCACAGAGACTAGATTAACTTCAATGTATCCTTAATATCTATTTTAGGCGAATTAGAAATAATTATGGTGGAGATGATTAATTAACTAAATAATGCAAATTAAAAATTAATAAAATCTAGTAATGAGAAAAACTACCTAGGAATCCGAATCCACTAAATACTAACATAATAAATAATTTCTTATTGTCCAAATTAATTCTCAAATTATTTTCCCTTCCCTTTAAAAATAATGATTAATATAATTAATATGGGCAAGCATAAGTTATGAAAAATTCATAGATTAACTATAACTTATCAAAACCTCGCAATCAATATAAGAATCATATGCAATTAATGCGAAGGAAAATATGAAGGCGAAAATAATTAGGCACTAATTCCGGAACGGAAAGAAATTAATTAATATGTAATACCTAGTTTCATCATCATCCTAGATATTAGAAATTTAGCTAGCCATGAAAATTAAAAACCAACAAATTCAAAATTAAAACTACTAATAATAATTGCATGAAATAAGAACAATAATTAAAAAGAGAACTTCTATTAAAATAAAAGAAAGTTACAAATACTCCCTGATACTAGTACCACACATGAACGGAATAAGATGAAAAACAAAGCTCTCAATTGCTAAATAACTCTCTCCCTTCTACACCAGCGAAAAACTAAGGAAAAGAAAATAACAAGTGATGCCCTCCTCTCTAAAACAAGAGACCTATTTATAGGGAAAATAAATTTGTGCCCTAATTTAGATTCATTGAACTTGGCCACTTTTGTTTCCTTTTTATTCTCCTCTTTCCTTCTGAACTTCAATCTCTACATAGTAATCTCCCAAGAGTCCTTTTTCATCTTTAAAAGCTGCAACAATTATCTTTTACTTGTTCACCAAGATAAATAAGATAAATCCTACAAAATAAAATAAAATGCATTAATTAAATAAAATAAACATATAAAATAATAAATATGGGAATAATAAAATGTATAAAAAATGTGTCTATCAAATACCCCCATACCTATCTTTTGCTCGTCCTCGAGTAAAATAAAAAGAAAATAAAAGAAAAACAAAAACTATACTACCCCATTTTCGTAGGAAAACACGATTGCACTTAGCATGTGCAACAAGCCTTTAAACCCCAAGGTTACCCCAAGTGGACGAGTTGTGTCTCGTGAGGGTTTGCAGTGAATATACCCACAAAATTCAAAATTCAAAATAAAATATTTTTGGGTTCAACAAATTATGAAATCGAAAGAAAACTTCTAAGTATACATGGGCAATATACATAAGCAAGATCAAATTCAAAATCACACTTTCACCTTATCAAAAATACTCAATCTTCATTCTAGACACCATCCTTCATAAAATTAATTCCATATGATGCATGCATTGTGTATGTGATGTAACTCTTAGTAGGGATTATTACCATGAAAATCAAACAATTTCATTTTTCTTTTTCTTTTCCTTTTTTTTTCCATTCCTTTTTTCTTTCTTTTTTTTTCTTTTGAATTTTTCCCCTTGACTTGTGCAATGTCTCATTTTCTTAGGCTTTTCAGAGTTACCCATGTAGCGAGTGTTGGACCAATGACTCCCAAACCAGTTGGCTTTAGGGCACTAGGTGTAGAGACACCCCTAAGGGCTTACTAACTCGAGTAACAAAGGCCACAAAACTAGACTAGTCAAGCTGCTTTTATCCATCATACTTTTCAGCGTGAATATCGATGCTTCCTGAGGCTTGGATACCCAGTTATTTCGTTCAATGGACATTGAAGCAGTTTATTTTTTTTTTTTCAACTTTTTCAACTTTCCTTTTCTCAATTTTTTCCTTTTTTTTTTTTTTTTTTTTTTTTTTTTTGAAATTGCTCAAATCATAGTTTATACCCCACAACTAAGAGTTAGTGCGAACGTGAAGTGCAAAAATGCTTAGGAACTCAATTTTATTCCAGATGGTGCATCGAACTAAGATTTTGTATCTCATCAAAGGTTCAAGAGTTCTTAATCTTTTAATCTTACTCATGAGTTTTGCTCCACAGAAACTTATTAGAATTAATTCAATCCATAAAAAGTCAAAAAAAAAATTTTCAATTTTTTCAATTTTTTGTTTTTTTTTAAGAATTAATTTCCTAAAAAGAAAGGAAAAAAAAATAAATACCGAAAAAAAAAATCTAATAATAAAAATGTCAAACTCCCCCCATACCTAAATCATGCATTGTCCTCAATGTATGCAAAGGAACAAAGAGAACAAAGAAATGAAAGAATTGTACCTTGTACGGGGGAGCAGAAATCGGATGACAATACTGTACAAAAATAAAAAAAAATAAAAAAATATACAAACAACTTACAAATACAAGTACAATGCCAGTCATTTGGACTAATGTGGGTCAACAAGATACACCACCTCCTCTGGTTCGTTTGGCATTTCTAAAAAGGGTTTAAGTCGTTGACCATTCACTTTAAAAATTTCACCACTCTGTGGATTTTCAACATCGACTGCCCCATGAGAGTAAACTACCTTGACTACAAAAGGTCCATCCCATCTAGAACGCAATTTGCCAGGAAATAGATGTAGCCTAGAATTATACAAGAGAACTTTTTGACCAGGTGCAAAGGATTTTCTCAAAATTGATTTATCATGAAACACTTTTGTTCTTTCCTTGTAAATTTTAGCATTTTCATAAGCATCATTCCTAATCTCATCTAACTCAGCTAATTGCAATTGTCTATGATTCCCACTAGTGGACATATCAAAATTCAACTGTTTTATTGCCCATAAAGCGCGATGTTCAAGTTCAACAGGTAAGTGACAAGCTTTTCCAAACACAAGCCTATACGGTGACATTCCTAAATTAGTCTTAAAGGCAGTACGGTAAGCCCACAATGCATCGGACAATTTAAGAGACCAGTCTTTTCTATTGGAACTCACCGTTTTTTCTAGGATTTGTTTTATTTGCCTATTTGAGACTTCTACTTGACCACTTGTTTGAGGGTGATATGGTGTTGCAAGCTTGTGGGTGATGGAATACTTTTTCAGCAAGGATTCAAAAGGCTGATTGCGAAAATGTTTTCCTTGATCGCTGATTATGGCCCTAGGGGTACCAAAGCGAGAGAAAATGTTCTCTTTTAGAAATTGGACAACAACCTTGTTGTCATTGGTCTTGCTTGGAATAGCTTCTACCCACTTAGACACGTAATCCACCGCAAGTAAAATGTACAAATTTCCAAAAGAATTTGGAAACGGACCCATAAAATCTATTCCCCACACATCAAACAATTCAATGACTAGAATAGGTTGCATTGGCATCATATTTCTCCTAGTGATCCTTCCTAATAGTTGACACCTATTGCAACTGGCACAAAATTCGTTGGCATCCTTGAATAGACTAGGCCAATAGAAACCACACTGGAGGACCTTGGCGGCCGTCTTTTTGCCTCCAAAATGTCCTCCACAAGCTTAGTCATGACAAAATGACAGAACACTCCTAAACTCATGGTCGGGTACACACCTCCTAATGATTTGATCAGGGCAATATTTAAACAAATAGGGGTCGTCCCAATAAAAGTGTTTGACTTGTGAAAGAAATTTGTACCGGTCTTGTTTGGACCAATGGGAAGGAATCTCACTAGTAACTAGGTAATTCACAATATCAGCAAACTAAGGTGTAGCAGATGTGGAGAAAAGCTGCTCATCTGGGAAAGATTCATGTAAGGGCAGGTCAGAGTTGGACTCCACAACTAAACGGGACAAATGATCAGCTACCACATTTTCGGACCCTTTTTTGTCCCTTATCTCTAGGTCAAATTCTTGGAGCAATAAGACCCAACGAATTAAACGGGCTTTTGAATCTTTCTTGGAGAGCAGATGTCTGAGAGCAGCGTGGTCAGTGTACACAATGATTTTAGACCCAATAAGATAAGATCGAAACTTTTCGAGGGCAAAAACTACAGCTAGGAGTTCTTTTTCAGTAGTTGAATAATTCAATTGTGCATCATTCAAAGTCCTACTAGCATAGTATATGACATGGGGAATCTTATTAATTCTTTGTCCTAGAACAGCACCAACTGCATAGTCAGATGCATCACACATTAACTCAAATGGTTGACTCCAATCAGGTGATTTGATGATAGGAGCTGAAGTTAACTCCTTTTTGAGTTGTTCAAAGGATTGGAGACATTTTTCATTAAATTCAAATTTTTCATCTTTACCAAGAAGATTGGTCATGGGTCTTGCTTTCTTACTGAAATCTTTTAATGAATCGCCTATAAAAGCCTGCATGTCCTAGGAACGAACGAATTTCTTTGACTGTCCTAGGTGGTGGAAGATTGGCAATTAGGTCGATTTTGGCTTTGTCTACTTCAATTCCTTTTCAGATATGATATGACCAAGAACAATTCCTTGTTTTACCCATGAAATGACATTTTTCCCAATTTAGAATTAAGTTTTGTTTCCTTACATCTCCTTAGAACTAAGTCAAGGTGGTGAAGGCACTCATGAAATGTAGATCCAAATATGGAAAAATCATCTATGAAAATTTCTAGGAATTTTTCCACCATGTCAGAAAATATGCTCATCATACATCTTTGAAAGGTGGCAGGGCCACTACAAAGTCCAAAGGGTAGGCGACGATATGCAAAGGTTTCCATAAGGACAAGTGAATGTGGTCTTTTCTTGGTCTTCTAGGGCTATGGGAATTTGAAAATAACCCGAGTATCCATCAAGGAAACAATAATAAGCATGACCAGCTAACCTTTCCAGAATTTGGTCTATGAATGGTAAAGGAAAATGATCCTTTCTTGTGGCAGCATTGAGTTTTCTATAGTCTATGCAAACCCTCCAACCAGATTGGACACGAGTGGGAACTAACTCACCGGCTTCATTTTTGAACCACAGTTAAGCCAGACTTTTAGGCACCACCTGAACAGGACTTACCCAAGGGCTATCAGAAATGGGATAGATGATCCCATTATCTAGACACTTAAGAATTTCCTTCTTAACAACCTCTTTTAGAACTGGGTTCAACCGCCTTTGTGGGTCTCTCACTGGTTTAGCATCATCTATTAAGTGGATCCTATGCTGGACAATGGTTGGACTAATCCCCTTAATATCTGTTATGCTCCATCCTATGGCTTCCTTATTTTCTCTAAGGATGGTCAATAACTCTTCCTCCTGTGTGTTCGTTAAATCAGAAGCAATGATTACAGGAAGAGTTTTGGAGGGACCTAGATAGGCATATTTAAGATTATCTGGAAGAGGTTTGAGTTCTAACTCTGGTGGACTCTTTTCAAGAGGTTCTGAGGAGTGTAAGATTGGTCAGTCACGGGTTCCCATTCAAAGTGAGACATTGACGTGGATGACTCTAACATTTCATTCACCTCATTTACATATACTGTTTCATCCCAATTTTGACCAAAATAATTTAGACAAAAATTTAGAATTTCATCTTCTTCCATAAGTTCATTTTCAGACATTTCATTAATCATGTTCACTTCAACGGGCTGGTCAGAAAAATCACTAGGTTGCTTTCCCACATTAAACACATTTAAATCAATTGTCATGTTCCCAAATGTCAATTTCATTAGTCCCATTTCTACAATTGATTAATGCATTAGAGGTTGCTAGAAATGGTCTACCTAAAATGACAGGAATCTGACCCTTCGGATTGGCAACAGGCTGAGTTTCAAGGACAACAAAGTCAACAGGGAAGACAAAATCGCCAACCTTAATGAGTACATCCTCAACTATTCCCTTTGGCACTTTAACGGAACGGTCAGCTAGCTGGAGTGTGACACTTGTCTTTTTCAAGTCCCCTAAACCCAAGGTTTGGTACACAGAAAATGGTAAAAGGTTCACACTAGCTCCTAAATCAAGCAAAGCTTTTTCAATTAAGGTGTCACCTATGATGCATGAAATAGTAGGACAACCGAGGTCCTTATACTTCACAGGGACTTGACATGACAAGATAGAACTAACATGGGCTGTTAGGAAAGCTTTCTTAGGAACATGAGTGGTTCTTTTGTGTGTGCACAAATCTTTTAGACATTTAGCATATGAGGGAACTTGTTGAATGGCATCTAGAAGGGGAATATTAATTTTCACTTGTTTGAACACTTCTAGAATTTTGTCCAACTGGGTTGACTGCTTGTTTGAAATAAGTCTTTGAGGGAATGGGGCTTTTGGTTTAAAGACCTTTTCAGCTAACTCAGAAGATGTGGTTTGATCATTTTTGGACACATGCTTATTGGATGGGTCTACTGACTCAGAGTTTGTGGAGTTTGTGGGCTTTTCAGGCTGGGCTGACGTTGAAGATGGATTGTTAGATTCAACAGTTAAAATTTTTTTCTTCTTCATTATCAATGCCAGCATGATTGTTAAAATAATTTCCAGACCTTAAAGAGATTACAGAATTCACATGATTGACTTGGTTGCTTTCAAGTGAATTAGCATGATAAGGTTTTTGATTAGGGGCTGAAAATTTCGGATTGGTCTCGGGTTTGACTAGGAAGTTTACCCTTCTCTCTTTCACTAACTGTAGTGGCCAATTGACTCATTTGGATCTCTAGACGAGATAAGGCTTGGTTAGTGTTTTTCATTAACGTCTCTAAAGTGCTAAGTCTCTTCTCACTCTCATTTGAAAAATTTGAAAAACCTGGTGGATATGGAGTTGCTGGATTTGAATTTTGGTACGGACCAGGATTCGACTTTTTGGTAAGGTTGAAAAGATTGATTTAGAGACTGACTGACCTGATTTGAAGAGTTATTTGGGTAGGGTCCTTGGTTCCATGCAAAATTAGGATGATTTCTCCAACCTGGATTATAAGTGGGTGCAAATGGGTCATTCCTAGGTCTTTGAAACATTGCATTGACTTGTTCATATTCTTCAGGTTGGGCCATTATTCTAGGACATTCCTCTATCACATGACTTGGTGAATTACACCTTAGACACAAAGGTGTTGATGTTGAGACGTGATTCACAGGTGATGGTCCCCTAATTTCTAAAGCTTCGAGTCTTTTAAGTACACCAGCCAACTTAGCTTCGTGGCAATTGAATTGTCAATTGTATGAATACCCCTAGATGAGCAAGGTTTATCGGTCTCTCGGGTGGTTTCCCATTGCATGGTTTTTTTCTGCTAAGTCCTCTAAAAACCCCCAAGCTTTTTCCTCATCATTATTCAGAAAATCCCCTTGACACATTGACACTAACATTGTTTTAGTGGGATAGTCTAAACCTTTCGTAGGCAATTTGACACAATCTCCATTTCTCAATTCCATGTGTGGGCACTGGGATAACAAATTTTAAATCTATCAAAATATTTCCAAATGACTCTTTTTCAAGTTGACAAAATTGATGAATTGAAGTCCTAATTTTTGCAGTTTTATGATTTGGAAAATATTTTTTTAGGAATGTAACAACAAATCCCTCCCAAGTTGATATGGAATTATTCGGCAGGCTATATAACCACTTTTTTAGCATTATCTTTAAAGCGAAAGTGATAAATCTTAGCCTAATTGAGTCATCAGACAATTGTTGAATTTTCATTAAAGCACAAACTTCCTCAAATTCCTGAATGAATAAATATGGATCTTCTATACCAGTGAACCTAGGTAACATGTTTATAAAATGCGGTTTAAGTTCAAAATTATTACCCGTTACTGGTGGTAGACTGATGCATGAAGGTTGGGCAGAACGGGAAGGATAACATCGATCCCTTAAAGAAACGGTTTGTGCGACCTCCATTTTTCTTAAAGTAAGATCTTTTAAAGTGGGCTCCAAAAAATCAGGTGTTCTCACTAATCGGGATGTTTTGTCCCTAATCCACACTTTTTGCATACACTACTCAGCAAATAAGCAAATAAACAGATAAGCACACAAAAACAAATAAGAGAAAATAATAATAAATAAGAAAAAAATAAAAAAAATTTATTTCTAAGGTCAACCTAAATAAAATCTAGACAGCTCCTAACTGTTCCAAGTTACACCTCAAGGTCCACCAAATTTGAAATTAATCACGCTACTAGCCAGGTAAGTGTAAGAACGGTGGGAGTCTCTCCGTGGGTACGGTGACTAATTAAATAACCACACGTTCTTTAGGCGTTTGCCTTTTGAACCACTTGCCTAGACACCAGTAGTTTGATTAATTAAAAATTCAGCATCCTCTTGGAGTTTCTTGTCCTAATTGAGCTCGAGAGTCCTATGGGCTAACGTCTACTTGATTTTATTAGGTCAAGGTTATGCAAAATGCAAGTTGGGTTGTTTGTGGGCCAAGGAAGGGTGATGAAATCCCCACCTTATCTTGTTACAGGTTTTTGCCCTTAATGTTAGATTAAAGATGAAAATGAACAAATAAAATTAAAAAGAAACGGTAAACAAATAAAATGTCCTAAAACTATGTGGATTACGGAGTAAAGAAAAATTTGACGTACCTCAATCCTCCAGCAATCACCACAGTCTATATTTAACAAAATAAAAATAAAAAAAATAAAATTAAAACCTAAACAGGATGTGCTCTACGTGAGTGAATGCATGAATGCGGCAATTAGTTTTCTAACTAATAATAAAAACTAAAAATAAAATAAAACTAAGCTACTATTTTTTTTTTGTTTTTTTTTAAAAAAAATAAAATAAAATAAAATATGGAGATACGAAGTACCAGAAAAAGCGCAGCAACACAATTTTTATCTTTCCGCTTCTTCGTTCCGCTTCGATAATCCTGAAAAATAAAAAAATGAATTAAAAACTAATTCGAATAAATAAAAATTAAGGAATAAAAAAAAATTAATTCTAGTCCCCGGCAACGGCGCCAAAAACTTGATGTGATAAAAATATGTAACTGCAAGTGCACAGTGTCAAATTGAAGAACTGGCAAGTACAGGTCGAACCCACAGAGACTAGATTAACTTCAATGTATCCTTAATATCTATTTTAGGCGAATTAGAAATAATTATGGTGGAGATGATTAATTAACTAAATAATGCAAATTAAAAATTAATAAAATCTAGTAATGAGAAAAACTACCTAGGAATCCGAATCCACTAAATACTAACATAATAAATAATTTC
Organism: Aralia elata; assembly: GCA_034770075.1. NCBI lineage: Eukaryota > Viridiplantae > Streptophyta > Magnoliopsida > Apiales > Araliaceae > Aralia > Aralia elata. The sequence goes on from CM068383.1 coordinate 74,272,708, forward strand.
TTATTGTCCAAATTAATTCTCAAATTATTTTCCCTTCCCTTTAAAAATAATGATTAATATAATTAATATGGGCAAGCATAAGTTATGAAAAATTCATAGATTAACTATAACTTATCAAAACCTCGCAATCAATATAAGAATCATATGCAATTAATGCGAAGGAAAATATGAAGGCGAAAATAATTAGGCACTAATTCCGGAACGGAAAGAAATTAATTAATATGTAATACCTAGTTTCATCATCATCCTAGATATTAGAAATTTAGCTAGCCATGAAAATTAAAACCAACAAATTCAAAATTAAAACTACTAATAATAATTGCATGAAATAAGAACAATAATTAAAAAGAGAACTTCTATTAAAATAAAAGAAAGTTACAAATACTCCCTGATACTAGTACCACACATGAACGGAATAAGATGAAAAACAAAGCTCTCAATTGCTAAATAACTCTCTCCCTTCTACACCAGCGAAAAACTAAGGAAAAGAAAATAACAAGTGATGAAATTAATTAATATGTAATACCTAGTTTCATCATCATCCTAGATATTAGAAATTTAGCTAGCCATGAAAATTAAAACCAACAAATTCAAAATTAAAACTACTAATAATAATTGCATGAAATAAGAACAATAATTAAAAAGAGAACTTCTATTAAAATAAAAGAAAGTTACAAATACTCCCTGATACTAGTACCACACATGAACGGAATAAGATGAAAAACAAAGCTCTCAATTGCTAAATAACTCTCTCCCTTCTACACCAGCGAAAAACTAAGGAAAAGAAAATAACAAGTGATGCCCTCCTCTCTAAAACAAGAGACCTATTTATAGGGAAAATAAATTTGTGCCCTAATTTAGATTCATTGAACTTGGCCACTTTTGTTTCCTTTTTATTCTCCTCTTTCCTTCTGAACTTCAATCTCTACATAGTAATCTCCCAAGAGTCCTTTTTCATCTTTAAAAGCTGCAACAATTATCTTTTACTTGTTCACCAAGATAAATAAGATAAATCCTACAAAATAAAATAAAATGCATTAATTAAATAAAATAAACATATAAAATAATAAATATGGGAATAATAAAATGTATAAAAAATGTGTCTATCAAATTTTTTCATAAATATCTTTTAAACTCTTCTTCCTTCCTTCATCTTCACCTCAACCTCCACCGCCATCGCCAACACCACCCATCATCTTTAATTTTGTCCAAAATCAATTCTAACTAGACCCAAACATGTGCTAATTATTGTTCTAAAATCTTCAATTTTTAGATTCTTAAAATAAGCAAATAAATAAAAAATAGATTCCTGCCCTTACGATCTGATCCGATTGACGCGAAGATTGATCGATTCCAACTTTCATAACCACCACGAAAACTCCATCATTAGCCATAATCACCATCATCATCTATAACCACCACCATTAATAACCCAAAATTTTACACCACAACATCTACTAAAGTAAGGAAATCCAATAAGGATAGAAATTCAAATAACCCACCTTCATAAGGGAGATGAATTACAAATCAATGTTAGATCTAGAGTGAAGAAGGTTCTTCTTTCATTTTTTTAGATCTGCAAATTTTTTAAGTAAATGGATTCATTTAATGCTTGGAATCGTGAAACCCAATTTATAAAACCCTTTTCAAAATATATATATATATATATATATATATATATATATATATATATATATATAGAGTGAGAGAAATATGGAAGAATGAAATTTATAATCTTTGATGTAATAACCCATATTTTTGTTAATAATTAAATATTAATTAATTTTATTTTATAAAAGTGTAATTGAATTGGAAAAAGGTAAGTTACTATTTTTTTTCCATCTTTGTTTCGTTTGGAAAGTTAAATTCTTTTAGTAGATAATTAAATAATTGATTAAATTAAATTAAAGAGTATTAAGGTTTTGGTAACTCCTATATTGTTTCCTATTTATATAAAGAGTGGAGATGTAAATCTAATCATATTCTAATTTGGTTAGTTGAATTCCCGAGTAGAGTACTTATACGCACTGTAGCCCATTAGAAAAAACATAATTAATTAATCCGATCTCGAAATTGAGTGAATCCAAAGCCTGTTTATTCAGTTTTTTGTCCTCTATAATTTAAAGAGGAAGAGAAGTTATTTGACATCATCTTCATTCCTTAAATTATTAAAAATCATAATTTGCCCCAATTTCGGTCACTATTTTCAACCCTAATTTTGAAAATTCGTAACTCAATCATATTTATTCTGAATCGAGTGATTCTTGAGCCTATTTCGTGTATCTTTTCGAGAGATATAATTTTCTTGAAGATATGAAGAGATTTTGAAAACTCTAGAAGACTGGGAAGTCAGATTCTTTATTGTCACGTATTGAAGAAATGCGAACAAGGAAGGTAAATATTATTTCGTATTTTGAATTTTAAGTTTAGTTATGAGGGATTTTAAATTATAGATTGTTTTTAAATAAAGTAGAGACATTGAATTAGAACTCATGATAATCGGAAAGATGAGATAAATTTATATAAAAGGAATATAATTTGATTGAATGTAAACGTTAAAATCCAAAAATCAGTTTTTATATTTTAAGGTATATTATGTGGGTTATATCTCTTAATCCGACCGTTGGATCGTTATAATTTTTGGATATTATACAAGTTGAGAATATATTCACCAATTTTGAACCGTTAAAGATTAACGTATGATTTGTTATGAATTTTAAGAAGTGGCTGGTCTAGAATTTTTGTAACAGAATTTTCAATAATAAGTTCTAATATTTAAAATTGTATAACTTAATGATTCTTGAGGCTAAATTGGAGTATTTGAAGTCTAGTTTCTGTTAAAATTAATTAATTAGACAAATAAGTTTTAATTAATGATGATAAGACCAGAATAGTGGACTGACATCTTAAGAATAATTTGTCATATTAAGGTTTTAAGATTTCTTAAGTTTTTTTATTGACTTTAAGTTTTGGAATATTAATAGTGATCTAAGGCGATAATTAAAAATACCTTGAATGGATTATGAATTATTATGAAATTATTAGTTTGAATTATATTTAATTCGCGATGAAAATGTTTATATGATGAATAACATTTCGTATTTGATATCGTTGACATTTGAGGGTAAGATTTTGTGGAGTATGCTATAAGTGATTTTGAGTATCAAGTACAGATTTCGTACTCCACTCATCTGATCATTGATTTTATATATCTCGCCATTCGTTATCTTTTTCTTATATTTTCGTTGGCACTCTTGAATAAAAATTTGATCTTTGGTACCTTGATTTTATTCTGTAATTTGAACTCTTTTCCTTCTATTATAATTTGAACGTATTCCATATTTCTTCAGCGATACTATCATTATGTTGATTTGTTTGTACTGCTAGTCGTTCAGAATTTAGGTACTCGCTTAATTGTTTCGTTTCTAATCAAATCATTTTTTTTGCTTCGGTTTGGTCTAGATGTTTCGAACTTAATATTTTGTAATTTTTTGAATTTGTTCTTCAAGCGTAGAACTTTATTGATCTTTATAGAGTGGTACATGTTGTTACATTACTTTGGAGGTATTTTGTCTATAATTTAATTTGGTTCAACATGTACGTTTAGAATCCTTTTATTGGTATTATGTCGCATGTGTTGTGACATTATATCTTTGTAGAATAAGCGATAAGGTATACCTGAGCTATAACCACATGTGGGGGTACTACAGACATGTTCTCTTAGCATCGATGCATGACACTTTTCCGTAGCGGTGTGATCAGTCCACGACGTATCCTTTTGTTTTGTATGCTCTGGTATGAGCTTTGGTCATTTGATATGTTTGTTCGAAATGCGCATGGGTCGGGCCTAGTTTCTATTATATTTTGCGGATTGGTGATGTTTGTGTTAGACACACCTTCCGATTTGCATGTATTTGGATTCACGGTCCAATGTGTGATTTGCCTGTGTGACATTATTTTGACTTGTTTGTGTGGCAAGGTATATTTGTATTTTGTTTTGAACTCGGTATGAAATAACCACTTAGCCACTTTAATTCAGCCTTCTATTTTTTTCGTTAATTATGTTGATTTAGATATATTCTATTCAAATTTTGGAGATTATATTTTCGTCGGTATTTATTTTTGAGGCCTTACTCAGTATTTTGTTTAGTTGATTCTGTATTTCAATTGTTCTTCTTTTGTATATCTTTATTCGTATTGGACATTTGGCTCATACTGTGTTTTTCTTCCAGCAGGTTTGCAGGGGCGGTTTAGGATTTTGTGTGAAGAGAGCTACCTTTGGCCAGCTAGGTTGATTTGATTTTAGATTTTGATAAATTGTGATTATTCTGTAGATCTTTGGAGAATTGTATTTAATTCAACATTTATGGATTATCAACTATTAATATTTTGAAGTTATTAGTGTTCTGTTTACTTATTTTGAAGTTTGTTGTGCTTTGCACGTAACCTTCTTTTCCTATTCAGAAAGTGGGTGTTATATTTGAAGTTAAAAGAAAAATGAGAGAGAGATCTGCGCGATGTTGAGAAAAGAAAAAAAAAGGGAGATATAAACAAGACGAAGAAGATCTGTCGAAAAAATTTGTGGTGATCATGGTGGTGAGGCGGGGAACAAGTGACAGTGGGTATGGTGGTGAAGTGGGGATATTTTTTGATGCTGGGTTTGGTGTTTTTTTCCCTTAGTGCTTTGTTTGTTTGTTTAATTTTTAATTGATTTGGTTGTTTTAGGAGTTTAACTGTTTAATTACTTTTTTACCTAAAAAAATTGTTTAATTACTTTAGTAGTTTTGTTTAATTTAATAAGTTATTTAAATAGAAAGAAAATTACATATTTATGTGTAATTTACATAATTTGTTTAAAATTGTACCATATTGAAAAAAAAAAGATATTAATATATTATTTTTTTGTATGCTATAATACCAAAGTTTTAACATACCAAACAAATATTAGGATAAATTAAAATAAATTATTTTTATTGTACTTTTATTTTGAATGAATTATTTTATTTTATTTATTTGATTTTGATTAATTTAGCATTAAATTTATACAAGTTTCCATCTTGGCATGCCACGAAGAAAAATGTTTGACATATAGGTTTTCTTTTTCTCACGTGGTGACTCATGTAATTTTTCTGTCAAAAGTCAAGCAAGTTGGACGTTTTATGATTATTTTTTAATTCAGTGAGTAGAATGATATAATTTTCAGTCTAATGATGTATTTGTAAATCGATGTCAAGTATAATAGAAAAAAATGTATTTAACCCTCTTATTTTATAATAAAAAAGTTATGCCGAGTAAGGCTTAAACTCGATGCTTACTCAAGCTCACTCAAGCTCGAGTTCGACTCATTTACTAAGCAGATTAAATTCGTTTATCAATTCTCAAACTCGTTTAAAATTCAACAACAATTGTTTAACTTTTAAACGGGTTCGATAAGTAAAATTCCGACTCGACTCGGTTCGGCTCGACTTGACTCGGTTACAGTTTTAACTACACTTAACACTTTATACAATATTTATTGATTCAACAAAAAATTTTTTGCTCTATCAATCACCATTTTTTAAAACGTTAACAAAATTTTCAAAATGAGACAATTAACACATTTTTCGGTTGCCTTAACTATTCAAAACGTTTAAAAAATAAAAAACGACACAACCAATTTGAGACAAGGGTCAGGCTGATTACAAAATTCATGGGGAGGGAGAAGGGGATCCCACGGAATGCGTCAAAGCTAGTCATTCCTATAAATCAGCTATAAACATGGCACTAGAAAATATGACCAAAAACAAAACCAGAGTATTTTCCCTTTCAATGGCTTCTTCTTCTTCCCACTCTTTCTTCCCCATTCTCCTCCTCTCTGTATTTCTTCTCTCTCCTCCTCCCCGCCAATTGCAAGCTCTCCCCCAATCCCAATGCAAAATCCCGCCCGTCATTTTCAATTTCGGAGATTCAAATTCCGACACCGGCGGCCTCGCCGCCGGACTGGGTTACAACATCAACTCGCCCTACGGGCGCACCTTCTTCCGTAGATCCACCGGCCGGGTTTCCGACGGACGCCTCATCGTCGATTTCCTATGTTAGTAATACAACTTTATTACATTTTCTGTAACCTTTTTGTTTTTCTTCATTAATGTCGTAGCAACCAATGTGCTTAAAACTTAATTATGTAGGAAGAAATTTTGAATCAAAGTAGTATTTAATCCAGCTGTGGTAATTTAGCCATCATTTCCCACACATTAATATGCAGAATTTATGTACTAAAAGCATAAATTCTCTCTCTGTATATATATATATATATATGGCAACTTTTCATATGTATATATTAATATATGTCACTGTGGGAAACTTAAACTATGGATATATTTGGCAGAAATGTTGCAATATTTTAGCATAGTAGAGGTGGAAAGAGATTCCTTTTTTGCCCTTTAATAAAGAGGTTCAAGCATATTCCATGTTACCCTGTAGTTTGTGACTTTGTGTTGTTAAAAGTTATCTCCGAGTAATATTATTGGAAGAAAGTCTGTTAATGTTATTGTATCGGATTTCTTGTTATTAATTAATAGTAAAAATCACATGTTATTTATCATATAGTTTGTACAAATGATGTAGCATTAATTTATCTCCTAATAAATGAAGTTGTTTTTGGTAATAACAACACTCTTCTTATTTTGGTTTGTATTAGGTGGGCTAAGTGTAGTGACTTCCACTTTTACTTTGTTTTTTTTTGTAATTTTGTGAACCCCAAAAGTTGAATTATACTAGAATCTAGGTACAATAACTGTTTGATTTATTTTGCTGTAATATTTGTGGTTGTTGTTACTATTTTTCCCTCATAAACCTCACAAGAAAGCAACTAAGATTTTATTTGTATGGAAAAAAAAATAGATTTTTGGCGACTCAGCATCGTCACTTTTTGTTCTATTATCATTTTATATTGTTGATAATTTTATCACCTTATCAACAACATATATCAAGAAATTAAGAACTAAAACATGATAGAAAATATAGGAATGATCGAGTGTGCCAAATTGCAGGAATGATTGGCTGTGCCAAATTTGATCATGTTTTTTTTTTCTTCTTATATCTACGTAAAATTATTAGCTAACCTATTTATCTAATTACTGATGATATGGTCTATGGGCCTTGACCATATTAATAACCATAGCTTCATATGTATGTTGGAGACAACAGTATCCATATGGGCTGGTATTTTGTTGTTCTAGATAAGTGCACTGATATAGTGATATGGTCCCCAGTGGATCCAAACTTCCAAAGATGCAATGCAGTTGATGAATTCGAGGAAATAGTGAATTATTTTCTTTTGCAGGCCAAAGTGTGAACACTAGTTTTCTGAGCCCGTACTTGGAAGCATTGGGGTCCACCTTCTCAAATGGGGCAAACTTTGCAGTCGTGGGTTCAACTACCCTTCCTCGATCTGTACCCTTTGCACTGAATATTCAAATTAAGCAGTTCCTTCGTTTCAAGGCCCGGTCACTTGAACTTGTTACTGCAGGTAAAATTTTAGTTGAACTCTGTGTGTATGGTTTATGGTCTATTTGTTCATAATATAAGCATTTCAAATTGGGAAAACAAATACTATTTACAGTTATAAATTTAGATTTCCAGGGTAGAAGGGGTTTTCATTACCTGATATGTCTGGTTGCTAAAAAGTGCAAAGAAAGCATAGAGTTCACAAATGCATATTTCAAGTTAGATATTCTATACATATATATATATATATATATATATGCGCTGATTTTTTCATTGTCAAAGATGGAGTAAGAAGCATGCATATCTTGTAAATTATATGTTAGTTAGAACTTGCGCAATGACAGAATTTGCAAATATAAAGATTAGACTTTTAAAATTGATGTGAATTTGTTTGATTTTTCTCAATACAATGAAGAATATTATAAACTCACTGAAAAGTATTACTAATTATAAAATTTGTTGTTTTCAAAACTTAAATAAATGTGCATTAATTTTTAATTTTAGAATTTCTCATATTGATTTCAAAAAATCAAAAGGGGACTCTCTGTGTGGATCAGAGGGTAGTATATGATGCAAGAGGAAGCATGAAACTTGCATAAAGACTAGGTTATGTGTTGTTTGGTACTTTTAACTTGTGCTGTGTCAAAGCGACGGGACATCTAAACATTTTCATTGGCAACCAAATATAAATAAGAATAATAAGGATTAATTTAGATGAAAGGAATTTATAGGCCTACGCAGCTTTTACCTTGACATTTCACACACAATTAGTTTCCTTGTAAAGGGATATACTTAGCTTGCGATAGTTTTCCGATGCCTTCTTTGCCTCTCTCTCTCTCTCTCTCCTTGCATGATATAGATATGAGTATGCAGAAGAATTGACTAGACTCTTGAACTTGTATTTAGGTTCACGAAATATGATCAATGATGAGGGTTTCCGAGGTGCGCTTTATATGATTGATATAGGGCAAAATGACCTGGCCGATTCATTTTCTATGAACCTATCTTATCCGGAAGTTATGAAAAAGATTCCGTCTGTAATTAAGGAAATCGAGATTGCCATGAAGGTAAGTCTTTAAAATTGTCGTAACATATTGAAGGAAGACAATGTTTAAGGACCATTCATGGAACTCTTATCAGCTTTGCTTCTTTTCTTTTCTCACTTGCCCTTTTATAACACTGAACACCCTCATCTGTTGCTTGGTTTCACCAACAAATATTTTCCTGCCTAATAATTATAATGTTGTCCGACTAATAATACTTCTTATATGCAAGTTAATCTGTTAAATTTTTCCATAACCATGTTTCTCATTCTCTGTCATACGTAGACTATATATGATCAAGGTGGCAGGAAATTCTGGATCCACAACACTGGTCCACTGGGATGTCTCCCTCAAAAACTTTCCTTGTCTCAGAGAACTTATAAAGATCTTGATCAACATGCATGCCTTTCGAGACACAATGCCGCTGCAAGCTTGTTTAATGAAGGACTACGCAATCTATGCCAAGAAATGAGATCTATATTGAAGGGTGCTACTATTGTTTATGTAGATATTTATGCCATCAAGTATGATCTGATTGCCAACTCTAACAAATACGGTAAGCTTATCAGGCCTTTTCTTTTCTTTCTAAATTGATATGCTGCCATAATGATTAATAGAACTAGTGAATATAAAATAGCTAGTGTTTATAATATATGACAGCATCCCCAGACACTAAACAATTTCCTGGACGTGTTATGAGTTTTGTTGCTTGTGCATCATCATTTGTTGGTGACTTCTCTATCAGAACAATACCATACCTGGGCCATATCTTTTAACACGCTTTTTTTTTTAATTGTTTTTCCCTGTTTTATTCAAGTGCTTGACAATTCTCCTTCAAAATATTGAATACTCAAATTAAGATACTCTGTTTCTGGTTTAGTCATTGTAATGATCTTCATGTACTGCAAGTTGATGAATGCTTCAATATTTTTTGTCTCTTTCAGAAACATTTACCAAATGCACTAAAGATTTTTTTCGCATTGAAGTTATCTGAACTTGATGAAATATTCCACCTACTCGAGAAAGTTTTCTGAGAACACCAAGAAAGCTTGTCACATTTTTGTTATGCTCTTTAGCTAAATTACTTTAACAGATCCATTCTTATTTTTTCCCCCCTCTTTTTGTTGCTAAATTTAACCAATACATTCGCCTTGCAGGCTTCTTAAATCCATTGATGGCATGTTGTGGCTTTGGAGGACCTCCAAACAATTACAACATCCAGGTGACATGTGGTGAGACTGGTTCTCAGGTCTGCAATGAAGGCTCTAAATCCATTAGTTGGGACGGAATTCATTACAGTGAAGCAGCAAACACCATTGTAGCCTCAAAAATACTTTCTACTGTTTATTCTACACCCCGTATTGCCTTTGATTTCTTTTGCCATTGATGGTGATCATTAATTTAATATGCAAAGGGGTGTTGTCTGTTGTTGTAGAAAGCATGATGAAATATCTATATAATGCTTCGTCTCGGATTTGTTTGTTGCAAGTTGCAAGGTACTGCATTTGGTTGGAGAAATCAGTAGCTGAACTACACTCCAACTTGAGAAATTTATAGCTTAGTATACTGCCTCTAGGGCTCTTTCCCAAAATGAAAGAGTCACCTTTGACTCTTTTAACTTTTTAGGCATCTTGAGGTTTCCATTGACTTGTTTAAATGTCTTTTCAATCCAAGGGGTTGGTCTAGTAGTCAAGGAGGTTTGTTCTCTTCATTGACTTCTCGGGTTCAAACCTTGAGGCTAAACATTTAGGAGAAAAGTTTTTGAATGCACCAGGCCGATGTGAGGGTGTGTCTTTAAAATTGCCTGGAAAGAAATATTTTTACCGTTCAATAAAAAAAAAATCTCTATTTTCATTCGTATAGTTTGGAAAACTATATTTTCAAATATTTATTCTCACATGAATAGGTGGTCTCACATTTAAGGGAGCCATGTGAAAATGTCATAATATTTTTATGTGCAAACGCCAATTTTTCATAGTTTTTTTTATATGGGATTAAATTTTTTATGTACCAATTTTTTTTTAAAAGACATTTTCAAAATAAGAGTGTATTTATAAATTAAGGCACAAAATATAATTAGACTAAATTATAAAATGAACTCTAATTTTGGAAGTCACGAAGTATTAAGAGATTGACAAGTATGAATTCCTTGGCAGAACTAAGGTTAATTTTTTAATTTGTTTTCTAATCATTTATATTTCTTTAATTTCATACATGTATTGTTTTTGTATAAAAAAAAATCATTTTAGTACGTGATTTTTATTGAAGTTATATAAAATTGACAAATGTCCAACTCTATGATAAAATGACCAAATCAGCCAAGAAAGAATAATATTATCTTAGTTTTATTTTTTGCTCAAACTTATGGATAAAATCCGGTTTAAAATATATGATCAAATGACTATTAATCTTTCTGAAAATATTTAATTTTTTTATATAATTATAATGTCTAAAATAAAATACAAAATTTAAATTTAAAAATTTATTATTTTTTTTCTTATAATTTGGAAGGTTGAGTTACGTATGTATAGGTTGTTTAGCCGTTTTAGTAGATATATGTATGCAAAAATAGTAAGGAATCAAAACAGGCCCCCACAGATGTAGTAGATGTTTATGTTATCTCGTAATCAATAAATAAAGAACAGTGCAATTATGATTTATGACGTCAGATGTACTTGTCCCTTTTTGGAAATGACCCACCAGTATTAATGTAATTTCACTCCATTCTCATTATTTGTCTCTAATATAAACACAATCAATCTCTCTCATCTGCCAGTTTTTTTTAGTCTTACATTGTACAGATAAGAATGGTAGTTGGACCATTTCCTTTTTTTCTTTATTGACGATTTCAGGTTAGGGAAAAAGCTCTTTTCTTTGTTATTATTAATAACTGTGCATGTTTTTAGAATTATTGGGATTACAGGTCCTAATTTTGTGTGTAGATTTCTGGGTTTTTGATTTTCAGTCACCTATGTCGCTGATCAGTCTTTTGACTTGTTTATCAGTGGTTGATTTCATCTGGGTTTGTGTTATAGTTTGACTGTTGATGGGCTTTAGTTAATATGACTGATAATTTGGTGTTTTTTGCTTCGAATTTAGTGATTGTAAGGATTTATTCCATTATGATTTTTTTTTCTCATATGGGTTTGTGTTGGTTTTGATTGCTTATGTGTTTGACTTTACTTAACTGATAATTTGGTGTTATTGGCTTCTAATTTTGTGATTGTAAGGAATTATTCCATTATGATTTTTTCCCCATCTGGGTTTGTGTTGGTTTTGATTATTTATGGGTTTGACTCTACTCTACTGATATTTTGGTGTTATTGGCTTTTGATTTAGTGATTAACAAAGGGTTTTAGTCCATTATATTGTTTCAGTCTTGACTGTTGATTGGTTTGACTCTTTCAACACTGATGAATCCATGTTTTTGGATTTTAATATACTGATCATCAAAGGGTTTAATCCATATTGTTACCTTGTTGATTGTAGCTAATCAGACTTTTATGTTGGTTTTATTCTTGACTGGTTTTTGATTAGGATCTTTATTTCTCCCTTGCATATGTTTCAGCTCATGGATTACACTGCATATGCACCCCAAATTGTTGGATTTTTTTGTCAGGTTCTTAGTCTCTTCATCTTGTTCGGATTCTTACAAACAGTAGACTTGTGTGTCATGCAAAGTTCTCAGCAGTTGTCAACAAGATTATCAGTAGGCTTATCCGATGAAATTATTATCAACAAATGTTGTGTTACTTGTCAAATGCTTCATTTGGGTCATTAAATATGTACTTAGAGTGGATCATTCCAGTAACCAATAAACAGTTTATGAACTATGAGATAGAGTTGTATAATACTAGGTTTTGCATGGTCCTACATATCGTGCTTCTCTTGTTCTGTGATGGTTTTCTGATGCAGGTAAAATTGATGGTTTTCTGATGCAGGTAAAAATTTGTGCTTTAACATTCTTGGATTCACCTGAGCTTTTGGTAAATGGGGTCAGAAGGGCCTCCCGCAGTAACAGTTCATGTGACAGGGTTTAAGAAATTTCATGGAGTTTCAGAGAATCCAACCGAGACAATTGTCGGTAATCTAAAAGAATATGTGAAGAAAAAAGGTTTACCTAAAGGGTTGACCCTTGGGAATTGCAGTATTCTAGAGACTGCTGGTCAGGGAGCACTTGTTCCCTTGTACCAGGAATTACAATCTGCTGTGAGCAGAAAGGACTCGGAATCACCAAATGGTGGCAGAGTTATTTGGGTCAGTCGCTCACATCTCTGTTATATCATCATTGCAAATTTTAGAATTATCCGATATTATCATTTTCCCAGTGTACCTATTCGATTTAAGAAAACGTTTGGGTGACAATTAATTCATTTTGAGACCATTTTTTTTTTTGTGTGGTTAGAATAGAAAGATAATAGGCCTGTTTCCTAGATGTTTTTGTGGAAACAATATCCTGAAAAAGATATTGGAGAACCCAAATTCGTCATTTGGAAAAAGAATATTGTAAATTTAATCATGACTACGCTTTTCTTTCTTGGAAACTGAAAGTTTTTCTTTTAACATGTACAGTGTATACAGGGACCTTAGTCCCTTCATTAATTCATTCACTCTCTCAGTTACATTACTGGCAAATGAGAGATATTAAACAGGTTTGTTAATTAAACAAGAGTTGCTGGCTTAGATGGGAAACTGAACCTATGGTCTAGTCTTGTAAAAAATGAAATAAAATAATCCAAGAGTTAATTACCTTAAATAAGCAGGATTTTAAAAAGGATAAAGAAGAAAAACAGGGAAAAGTAATCCCGAGGGGTGGGAGAAATGTCAGATTTTGAGGAATTACCTCAAGGTAATTAGTTCCTATCCCCATATTTGGCCCAAAATTACCTATAAAAAAATAGAAAAAAAAAACAGAAAAAGCATTGCACATAATAATTTTTTGAACAAGTCTATTCTTAGACCATGTTTGTTTGCAAGGATTATAATTCCGGGACTATATTTCCCTGGATTATAATCCGCCAGTAGTCCTAAGATTAAATAGTCCTAATCACATGTTTGTTTAGAATGAGATTATTCATATGATAACTTAAAATAATCTCATGTTATGTTTGTTTTCTCGAGATTATTTAAAGGATTGGCTAAAAACTTATCGTTTGGACTATTATACCCTTACTAGTAATAACAAAAAAATCATATTCTCAGTAGTGTGAGTATAGATGGATAGAATAAGATACACGGTCAGTTTAAAAAAAGATAAAGGTTAAATTCGTTCACAATTTTTTAATTCCCAAAGGTAGGGATTATAATACCTGGTTGAACATGGTATTAAATAATCTCCGTTTCCAAGTTATTTTATTATCGTTGGACTAATAGTCCCAAGTCCAATTTTTAAAACAAACAATTGACTTAGGATTAATAGTCCAATCCTAAGTGTTATCCTTACAAACAAACATGACCTCAGAGGCATATTGTTTACGTACTAATATTTTGTTTATGTGAATGAGAGAAGGCATCATGATTGATCTTTTTGCTAGTTTCCCTGTATGTACATGGCTATCTGCATAAAATGGAAATCTGCAACTACAAAATAGTCTCGATTACTTTAGAGAGTAGAACGTTTGGACTTTGTCACGTGAGCACCGAAAACTTTATATACAAACTATATTGACCATGATGAAGATAATGCGATATGAAGATATTATTTTTTATAACTGCCATAATACCAAAACATCATTAAAGTTATATTAAATCCGTCACCTGAAGCCTAGTACAATGCAGATCTTGAATAATATGCTAAAATGTGTAATTTTTTCCTGGATTGTGCCTTTTTGTAATATTTTATTTGTTTTAAATGTTATCACCAAACCTTCGTAATTTTCTGGCCAGATTACCAATCATGTACAGTGTGACATCATATGTCTACAAATTTCTGGTTTTTAAGATTAAAAAGTTGTAGGTCCATTTATGGTGCAGCTAGACCTTTTGTTTCGATATTCATGTATAATGTTTGCCTTTTAATATAAAACATATCTCAGGTACACTTCGGTGTTAATAGTGGTGCAACAAGGTTTGCTATTGAGAATCAAGCATTCAATGAAGCCACTTTTCGTTGCGCTGATGAGATGGGATGGAAGCCTCAGGTAAGATATAGCTTTTCAGGATTTTTACAGCCCAAATTTCTACTTCAAATGGGTTATGATTTTATTAATCACACTTCTTATTCTTTGCAGAAAGTTCCTATTATTCCAGCAGATGGTGGGATTTCACGAAAACGAGAGGTAAAACTGTAGAAGTTAGATTGTCATGTTTTTCCTTCGTATACGTTTATATCTTTATGTAAGCTGTGCTCTCATGGAATTTATTTGTACAATGGGATTATATAATTTGTTCAGCAATAACTTGGGGTTAGAGTGGGAAAGAAAATAAAATGAATGAAAAAGAAGCAGTTGTAAATTGTAAATATTAGTCATCTATTTTTTGTGTGAATAAGGATGTACATATGTTCACAAATCATTGGTTGGATCAGATATCTGATGTTGTAATCTCTTCCACTCAATTTGGCCCCATTAGCAAATTAAAATATATTTGTTCTCTGTTGTAACTTGTAAGAGTTGAGTAAAATAGAATAAGTTAATCTCACCCATTCATCTCTTTTTCTCCAATTTCTTCCATATTAGGCTGAAAGATTTATTTTTTCAAGTGGTAGGTATTTGCAGAATATTGAGCTCTTTATACGAGTCATAGAAACTTTGACGTCCCATTTATGACCTTGAGTCCTCCCTAGAGATGCAAATGAGTCTCTCAAATTTTTTCCTCCTGGCATGTCCATGACAAATGTCGACTAGCTCTGCTTAGGTGCTTCTATGTCTTGATTAATTGATCACCTGTCTAGGATAGTAATCAAAATAGTGACTGGAAGCAAATTCATTTTCTCCTCTCTTAAATTGTAGGCTTTATTTACAATTTTTCCATTTCCAAAGCTCTAACTTAGCATTTATTACTTGTTCTTTTTATGGACAACTGCCTGCTACTAAGCCTCCATTGTCGTACCCTTTTACTTTCTTCTGTTACTATCAAAAGAATTTATGGATTTACTATGCATATCAATTAAATTAACAAATTTTATAATTTTGAGTCATCAACAAATTGTTTATTGTTTTTACCATAATTTTCTCTTTCTGCAAAATGCAAAAATAAACAAATATAACCTCAAAAATGTCAAGCAATTTAAGATTAGTTGGAATAAACTCTCTTAAATATTGGAATCATGCCCTTCTCTAGTTTTATCTATTAGCTGTGTTTTATAAATCATAGTGTACGTGAACAAATATGTTTATGCATATGGTGCTGGAAAACAGATTTGCCTTGACCTTGATTCAACATAGTCTATTTCTTTCTTTAACATAATTCACTTTCCTGTTTATACTGTATCAGACTTCTCTTCCTGCTGAGGAGATTACTAAGTCCTTAGCAAAGATGGGTTATAAGGTGCTGACCTCTGATGACGCTGGTCGGTTTGTTTGCAACTATGTCTACTATCATTCCTTGCGTTTCGCAGAGCAGAATGGGATTTTATCGCTCTTTGTCCACGTGCCCTCCTTCTTAACTATAGACGAGGAGACCCAAATGCAATTTGCTGCTTCCTTGTTGGAGGTACTTGCCTCTTTAAATTAGTTGTCCACTGTATGCAGTTTGCTGCTTCCTTGTTCGAGGTACTTGCCTCTTTTAAGTAGTCTTCTGTATGCAATGTGTTGCTTCCTTTTTGAAGGTACTTGCTTCATTAAAGTATTCTTCCAATGTATGCAATTTGCTTCCTTATTTAAAGGTGTCTTCGTAATTGGTCCTTATTGGATGTATCTTCGTAACTTTATGTGTGGGAGTGAATTTGACTGTACTTGTTATCAGCCATTATGTGATAGTGATGAGTGCGTTTCTGGTGCTTGAATAAACAGTTGTATAAATGTGAAAATTTGATTGATAAATGTGATTATGGCACATAGATTATGTATCATGTTGAAGGTCAAAACATCTATTTTGATGTTCATTGATGCCTCAATAAATTTTATTCTCAGTTGACCTTCATAACTGCAAAATCTCCTATGTTTTGGTTATATTGATCTTTTATCTGCCCTTGTCATAACTCGTGTTTTCTATACTGGCATTTCCATTTGAATTTGACTCTTTGCATTGAAATAGAGAGAAACAAAATTATAATCTTCTGTCTAGTTATTCCTCCTCGCTGCAGCCTTTAGCATTTCCACCACCGGGTGAGGGGTGACCAGGGTGATTCATTTGTTTATCTGGTCTGAGTAATATTTCATGATGCAACTGTGTAAGGATGCTTCCATATTCAAAAGATTCAAGTTAATAGCCAAGTATATAATTACTCGTCAAAAAATAAATAAATAGTAATAAGAGTTTCAATGCTGTGAGATACTATTATCAGTCTCAAGTATCGTTTTGCAGTAACCTGTTCTTTCACCGTTCTCTCTGAGGTTTGCTACGATGTTAATGCTACGTTTGAATTGCAGGAATCAAGGTGAGAATGGAATAAGAAAAGTATATTTGGTTGTTTCATTGGAATAGAATGAACTATTCTTATTCTTGCTAAATTTGTTAATTTTATTCTTTAGGGGCAAGGGTATGAAATGATTCATTCCAATTAAAAATGAAATGAACCATACTACTCTCCATTATATTTTTTATTTATTTGGTTTATTCATTAATTTTATTCCTTCAATCCCGACGCAAGAATAATTGCCAAAAGAGTCCCGGTAGTTCAGTTTAGCTTCCACTCATTTTCTTTCAGACGCGTTGAAGAAAGGGCTGTGTGCTTGAACACATGCCCTGTGAACATAATCGCGCTTGAACACTCGCGCCCTGTGAACATAATCGAGCTACACCTTCTAATAATTGTCATCAAAATAAGAACCCAAATATCTAATTTCATAACCCCCCCCCCCCCCCCCCCCCCCCCCACCCCCTAAAGCTACTAGAAATTCTGAGAGGCACAAGTTTGAGGGAAATAATAGTTTAGCACCTTATCCAACTACAAAGTATGACATCCATTTTGAGACCTAAACTTCTAATTGGCATTCTGTCAAGTTAGTTAAATCCTTTACACCTGCATTCTTTTGCTTAATTCAAGACTTGTAACAGAATAAGTGCCTCTGCACTAGCTGGAGAAGTAGGAGCTGAGAGGAAAATATATGCTCAGTGGGACCCTGCAAAGAAAAAAAACCCACCACCCCCACCCTCACCACCACCACCACCACCACCATCCTTCTTGAAGTCAAAGCAAACCTTTTATGTTACTTGCAGCTTCTCTAAAACTGGTTATTTAGAACTTGAATGATGCATCACTGAGATAAATACTTGGAATACCATTAGCATTTAGCAGTAGTAATATATCCTGAAGAAGTCATCATCTGAAAATGCATATTTAACAAAAAATATTACGTTTAGCGACACAATATTTTTTTTATGTGACACTAATATTTAGCGACACAATAATAATATTAAGAAAGTATGTTTTTTTTTTTGTTTTTTTATATATTTTATTTTTATACTTTTCTTTTTCCAAGATGAGCTAGAGGGTATTTGTCAAAACATATTTTGCTGTTTTTTATAACAGTTAATATTGCTAATTGCATATCCCTTGAAAGCTCAAAAACCTAGCTAGCAGCTGGACCAAATTAACAGCCCTCTAAGATGGGGATGATGATGGTCCCCTTCATCCTATCCCCCCAACTTTAATACCATAGAGACTTTAATACCGTCTCCATCTGGACAAGTGTTAACTTTTTCAATAAAATGAAGGAGAAAGTAAACTTGTTTTATTCGAAAAAAGGAAGTAAATTTAGATAGCAAGTTTTGTTTATAGTGCATCTTGAAGCAACAGTGGTTTTGTTATTTCTTTCAAATTACCATTCCAACGAGTTGGAAATGATTGGGAAATATTCGAATGAATATTCCAATGCCGGAAAAAAAAATACTATATGCAAAAATTGGACAAAAATATTACATTTTAGGGACTAATAATATTCGTCATAAATAATTGTGACACAGTGTTACGAATTATCTTTGTATCTTTATATATGTACCGAGAGAGATTAAGAAAAATGTGTAACGGAGGGAATTTTGATCCATCAAAATTATATAGTTAAATGGACTCTTTTCTCGAATGACAATAAGTTGTACCGATCTTTATTCCAGACAGTTCAAATGGGTAGTCTATTTGGGCAATATATAAAAACAAGTTATATTTTATATAGTAGAGAATTGAATTTGTATAATACTTTATACTTGTATAATAAAATTTATCAGAGATCTGAAACTGCCTATATAAAATACAACTTATTTATATAGACTATCAAAAACTGTGGATTTACAAGGACCTACGATCTAGATCCATGTTGCACATGTTGGTAAAGGAAGAAATTAAGGAAGTTTTGGCTTTCTCCAAGTGGGAAAGAAAATTGAAATGCCAAGAGTGAGTGGGTAGGGGAGGGCTATGAATTTCCTAAACACGCGAGAGGGAGGACCAAAAGGCTATACTAATAATTCATGACATGGGATTGGAGGGGTGATGATATGCTAACAATAGTTGACTGGGTTACCTTCAATATCTCCATAACTCTCACCATACACGATCCACCCAATTTCCTCCCACCCTTTCTCTACCCAAAAACACACGTTTATAATATTTCTTTCGTTTCGAATTATAAGATCATTATTAACACTAATTTTCTCTCGCCCTTTCTCTACTTAAAAACATATGTTTATAATATTCCTTTCGTTTCGAATTATAAAATTATTATTAATTTTAAAAGTTAATTTGATATATTTTAAAATTCAAAATTAAAATGATTTATTAAAGATTATAAAAAAATAAATTTTAAAATGATTAGAACTTTTGAGCTGGTTTGCGATATTTATCATTGTATTGACTAAAATTAAAGGAATTCGTGTCAATTTTGAATTAAAATATTTATAATTGACTTTAAAAAGTCAATAATAATCTTATATTTTAGAACGGAAAGAGACAAAGTATATTTTATTTCCTCCGACCCAAACTACTTTTTTTTTTTTTTTTGGATTTATTGCATATGCAAAATTTAAGAGTAAAATATATGATGTTCAAAAGATTTTTAATTCGGATTATTTGAAAGTGGTGTGTTGTAGAATATAATATACTGTATGTTTGGATTTATTGCATATGCAAAATTTAAGAGTAAAATATATATATGATGTTCAAAAGATTTTTTATTCGGATTATTTGACAGTGGTGTGTTGTAGAATATAATATAGTGTATGTATGCATTTTCAGACGATTCGAGTGAAATTTTTTATGAGTACTCTATTATTTCTCCAAATTCAAGAGTAGTCTAAAATTTAGTTAAAGTTTCAAATATTCAACTTGGATATTGAACTCGCTCCGATTTAATGAATACATGTTATTTGACTGATGGGGCCAAGAACTAAATTATAATAATAATAAAAAAAATATAAACTTAAATAATAAATAAATTATTAAACCAATTATAAAAATACCCGTTACGGTACCTATTATCTAAAGAGGAATCCTTCTAGTAGTATCAACCATTTACCTCACTTTTCTCTACATTACATCAAGTGGTCATGCTAGAGACATAAATTTTTTAGCCAAGTTTCAACTGTTTGTAAGTAAGGCTATTGATAATGTTCGATGTAAATATGCATTTAGCGATATTTCTACTCTTGTTTCTGTATGCAACACAAATATTATTTTTAGAGACGGTCTAGCGGTACAATTATTTGCGACAACATTATTGTATTGCTGAAAGTATTTTTTTTTTCAATAACAAAATTATTTCGACAAAAATATTATTGTGTCGCTAAATGTAATATTCCTTGAGGAGTACAAGATGCTCTAAGTCCATTTCTTCACTTTTTCCTTCATAACTCTTTATGTTCTTTGTAAAAATGAAAACATGACAGCCTAACTGAATTCGGAGGTCCTTTTTTAAAGAAAACACCAACTGCATAGCAATATTTGAAACCCATCAAATATACATCATACACTCGAACCATTTCCTGCAATAACTACTTTCTAGCATGAATGCACAGTTTGTCTATATTTGTAAACAACTATTCTAGGTGGACATGAGTGTATTTGAATTTTATCTATTTATATTTTGACCTACTATTTAGAGTAAAAATATAAATAGATAAAATTTAAATACACTCATGTCGAATTTTTATGTCTACATAGAATTTTTGATTTGTAAATCCAATCATGTTCACAAAACGATCAATTTAATACACCTTTATGCAATATATATATATATATATATATATATATATATATATATATATATATGTGCACACATTTAAAAAGAAATGAGGTTCTATTAATAGTGCACCCACGTTAAGTTATGGTTCCTGCATTTGCTACGGTTAATTTTGGTTGTTGATAATGTCAAAACAATATTTATCTTGTCAGAACATATATGCGTTAATTAAAGGTGTGCATGGTGTGGTTACAAGGTATAATCGTAATCAAACCGTATAGTGCGATTAATATTATAGAAGTGTCGTAACCGCGGTTAACCAAACCGTTCAGTTACTAACGACTTCAGTTAATATTTTGCGGTTACGATCATTTTTTTTTTAATATACTATTCAAAGAATGAAAGAAGTAAATAAGCAAACTAATAATAAAATAAATTTAAAAGTTCAAACCACAATTATTACCCACTATTAATATTGCTACTAATACATCTATGAAATTATTAAAATTTAGAAACAACATTATGCTATTAAAAAAAGGTTATGAATACTCCCCACAAATTTGTTATACATGTATGATATGAACATGTAGAAGAAAAATTATACAAATAACTAAAAAGCTAACAACACGTAGACAATTAATTTATTCATGAACGCACTTTCTATTATTAAGTTTGTAATCGTATATTAGAGTTTTATCATACATATGTGTGTGTATGTGCGTACACACACACACATATATATCGGTGCGGTTAATTTGGTGCGGTTTTTCGCTAGTAACCGTTGTTGTAATCAAATGTGCAATTAGGTTTTTTTCGATTTCGGTTTATTAAATTTTCTATTTGTTACGGTTTTTTTGCGGTTTGGTTTTTCCGTTTCCCATTTATTTTTTTCCTCACCCTTAGTATTAACGACATTTTTACACTTGTTTTAACAACACTTTGTACTTTTAACAATACTTATTACTCTAAGTGCATAATTATTGTTCTGACATTATCAAATGACCTTAATTTTACATCAAATAAAGATGAAAACATCTCACATCTCACCCTCCAACCCCACACCCACCCCACGCCGACCCACCCCTGATGAGAGAGGGGGCGGGGGGAGATTGTCATGCTATTATGATTTTTACACCACAGTGAAACATGCTATGCGTATGAAGTACTAACCCGTCTCTAAACGAGAGTTCTATTTTAAATGCTTTTTATGTCCTAATTAAAACGAGATCCCCTTTACTAAGATGAGATTAAAAGTGATACGATGTTACCAATGAAAATAAGACTAACAAGCGAAACTTAATTGGTAGTACTATTTCCTCTATCAAACACCAACACAATGCAAACTTGTTGACAAAAGTAAAAGCACAATATTACACACATTAGTTTTCCCATGCACTTCCTATCTGGTATTTATGGAACTGAGCTTAGCTTCACCATTTTTTTTTGTCACAACTTCTATAGCTTTTAATTCTATATATAATAAATACACCACATACATGCATACTACAATTTATGTATATATGTTCATATATCATCAACAAAGATAAGCCTCATTATTATCCGGTAACGACTGAGGATTTCCATCCAACAAGCACAAAAACGGTGGAATTGTTAGCGTTTTCAAGTCCCCATAGGCATTCCAACAAAAAGGGTCCAACATTGTCTGCCCCTGAGCAGGAAGCAATTCCACATCGTAAATACTGAGATTGGTGCATGGTATGCTGTTGCTGCATGCCAAATGCATTGGAGGACTTTTTACATCGTAAGTACCCTTTATGCCTGCATATACTATATCAGTAATCAACACTGCAGAAGTTTGGTTGATGCATCCCTTTGTTTCGCAGTAGTATTGGTCGATAATTATAGGGTTTCGGACTGTGTCCATGTGGATGTTGTTGAAACTGACTTTAGACACTGCCCCTGAGCCACCTTGCCATGTTTTGATTCGAACCCCATTAGCCGAGTGCTTGATGATTGAATCACTTACTGTGATGTTTGATACACAGGCTCGGGAATTCCGACTCCCGAGGCTACCAATGCTGCGCGCACCAAGAAAATTTTCTGAGGATAAAATTCTTACCAGAGAAAATGAGTGGTTAAAAAAATATAGTAATTAAAGATATGAAACAGAGGTGGACAGAATTTTACCTTATGCCATGGCTAGGACCACATGTTATGTTCCTTATATCTACATCATAACAACCAGCTCCAATAGATACACAATCATCACCTACATGAATGAAATGTTAATGGTGAGTTGAGAGATATTATAGAAAAGAAAAATGGAATTTTTTGAGAGCGTGAGGAATTTACCATTCGAAACGATAGAGTTGTATATCTTCACATTGTTCGTGTTCTCTATGTGAATTCCGTCGGTGTTAGGACTTTGAGCTGGCGATTTTATGTAAAGGGAATCTACATGAACATCTTGGCACCTGTCGAACCTGAAATGGAATTGGGGACTGTTCTTGATTTTAAGTCCTTTCACTGTCAAATTGGAGCTCAGAAAGAACCTCAAAGCCTATAAGGATGAAGGATTTCAAGAAACATTTAGTGTCACTAAAAAGTTAGATTTTAGAATAGTAAATACTATCAAGTACAAAATTGATAGCACTTACAACAGGGCTATCACAAGGGCCAGGCAGAGTTGTTCCATTTACTCCCTGTGAATTGACATAAAAAACATGAGAGGCAAGTAAAAAAACATAAAGGGAGGGATATAAGAAAAGAGTTTTAAGTTTCACGGATTATCACACATCTCTAATGAAATACTTATATTGGACAAAATAATCCTTATTTTAATGCAGTGTCATGATTCTACCACTGCTCTTGTATAAGATGTTAGTATATCAAATTTAAACTCATTAGAAAAAGGGAAAAGAGAGAAACGTCATACTTTGTGAGGTTTGCAAGGAAGATCCCACCATTTCTCTCCTCTTCCATCTATTACTCCACCACCTTGCACTGACATTCCATTGATTCTATAGAAAACCAGCCATTGTCTTCTGCTATTATTTTTCGGCCAAGAATCAGGTCCATCCGGTGGAATCACAGTTCCCTCAATCTTAAAATCAAGCAAAAAACTACTCAAAATCAAAACCCATATCTTCATTTTCAAAAAAAATTAACTCAGAGAGCTCGAAAAAAGGAATATCTGCATTACCTGGAATATAAGGCCACTTTTACAAGGCCCTGTGAAAATTGTAGACTGTATCATGAATGTGTAATGACTAGGAACAAATATAGTTGCTGATTCATTTTGGCAAGCAGCATCCCAAGCCATCTTGAATGCTTGTGTATCGTCTGTGACACCGTCCCCAACAGCTCCAAAAGATAGTACACTAAAAATGGCAGCAGAACGCGACGTGGACTCAAGAAAAGCAGCCTTGGGTGCAGGAGATGGTGGTAATGAGACTTGGCCCATGGGTGCAGGAGAAGGTGGTATGGAGACTTGGGACTGGGACAATTTTCGAAAATGTGGCACTTGTAAAAAGTCAAGAAGCCTGCAATGAACTGGGGTTTTGGAAAAGAACAAGGAGAAAATGATGAATACCATGATAAAAACCCGAAAGAATTCCATGGTTGTAAATGATTATAGTTTTTCTGGTAGATGATCAAATAGGCCTTATAGCAAACAATGTGCCAAAAAAGACAAAAATCAAGCTACTTATGAAGATAAAGCGACTATCCTAGGGGATGTCTTTATACTAGGTTGTGGGGATCATCAAATAAAAATTAAAAAAACAAAAAACAAAACCAAACTCGGACTTAAATTCAGAGGTTTTGTCACTACTATTGGCTAGAAATCTTTAGGGTATATAGAGTGAAGGCGCCCACGATCCGGGAAGTTGAAAGAACCCAAGACTTTAAGCTGCGGTTGTGACCACTTGTGGAGCACTAAAACAAGTTGCTAAGAGTTCACAAGTAGGAGAGTTCAGAGCTGGGAGTTCACAAGTTAGGATCAACTGAGTGTTTGAGGTCACTTATATACAAGGAATAAAATCTTAGTGGAAGATACTTTTGAGGGTCGGCCTGCATTTTCCATTATTATATGGGATGAAAACCGACCAATGCCATTAAGAGAATGGCTTTTCTGGTAAGGGGTTTGGGTTTTAGAGTCTGCTTATGAATATCCAGAACAAGAAAAAAGGTGTGGGGACTAGAAAGTAGCAGTAAAGAAGCAAGAGGGGGGAAATCAAAATTTTCATTTTAATGTTTGGTTTTGATTAGTTTGAAAAAAATGGAACAATTTCAGTTAAGTTTCATTTGTTTTTGTTATATTTTGATTGGCTTTTAGTAATTTTGGTTAAGTTTCTGATAATTTCGGTTATGTTGAAAACAGAAAAAAGTTTCGGAATTTTTGACAGTTTCACTTGGAAACTTTAGTCCATTGTGCCAACTTGTAAGTTGTATGCAAGTGAAAATATTTAGAGCCTGTATTTCTTAGAAAGAATTGAACTAAACTCAACTGATGTTTGAAAAAAAATTTAACTAAAATGTCTGTTTGGAAAAGTTAGAGATGAAGAAGAAAATTAATGCAGGATCATAATCTAGTAAAAGATGAGAATGTCCTATGCGATTTGATAAATGACAACTCAGTAGTTCTTGGCTAAGGCAGAGTGAAATTAGAAAGGAGTTTCTAATTTGCATTATTATGAATTGGGCATTTGAGAATCGAAATGCATATAATTAAATAAATTAAAATAAGACTTGATAGTAATTCCACGTCTTATATTTAATTGGGACATTGTATGATAGAAGGATTAAATTGTACAGTAACTATTCACTGAAATGTTCTTTTGTGATTAATGTTGAAATTTATATTATCTAGAAAGTCGTTGATCGCTAAGAGGGCTTACCCTTATTATAGAATAAATGTTATTTATTTAAATGAATTAAATAGTTTTATTTATTTATTTAAATAAGTTTAGAATTGTTTTAATTGATTTATTCACAACCGGTTTAATATGGAGAACTTAAAGGGTCACACCGTAAAAGAAAAATATTTATTTAAGAAGTAAATGACATAATTGTAATAATAAGTTAAGTGTATTTAATTTAATCTATAGATATAGAATAAATTAAATAGCTTAATATTTATTATTTAATATTTTGAAAATATTAAATTAATAAGAGGAGTCTTATTATTATTACTATTATTTAATTCCTAAAAGGGTTTGAGAATTAATTAATAGAAGTACTCTCATAAATTTTTAATTGGATTAGGAGTTTAATTAAAATTGAAACACTAACCCTAAATAGTTTAGGAGGGTTCCCTATATCTATAAATAAGTGGACTCTTATCATAGCATTTTGGAATATTTAGCAACAAAAAAAAAAAAAAATTGGAATGGTAACAATATCCAAACAGAATAGTAAAAACATGTTCTTTCAGTTACTTCCACTTTCTCTGGTCCCAATGTAGTTAGTTGATAAATGAGAATTGCTGCTGAAGTAGTACTAGTCATGGAATTTGTTATGGTACAAGTGCAATGTCGACGCCGGGTTTTCGCTTTCTCTATTCCTTTTCCAATTTTAGCCTTTTGGTTTAGATGATTTTTTGGAAAAGGTCGGCATTGAGGTCGACGGGGTTTTGAAAGATCGTTTTTATGATGAGCCAATTAACCAGAGTCGCCAGTTGGTATATTTGAAATGGATGTACCAACTCATCCGAGTTTTCGTTTTTTATAAATCGCTGGCTCATGTGTGACTCCGAATTAATTGGTCTGCGAATCGAGATTCATCGAGTTCGGGGGCTTGTTTAAGTGAGGGGAAGGTGTTAGGCACCCCTCGACTTCCGTGAAACACGGTTACCGCAATCTTGATGCTTTCCTATCCTTTAATTCATGAATGTGTGTGTGTAGGTGTGCGTGTGTGTGTGTATGTGTGCCTATGTAAATGTTGTGGTGAGTTTGTATGAAAGAGTCATTTGGATTTTTAGGGAAAACCGTGTTTTAATTTGAGAACGCTTCGGAATGTCTTTTCGATATACACGAGAAGGCTTTATTTCTTTATGAGAAAGGTTTGATTTTAATTGTCCAAAACTATGAGATTTTCATTAAGTGTCGTTCTGGCAAAACAAGAGTTTTAAACCTTCGTCTAAATAGGAATCGAGATCTATACGTTGCTTTCATAAAATGATGGGCAATTTCTAGAATCTCTTTAACCCTATGCACAACGGTTTAATAAAACGCCATTTATTTATAAAAATCATTTTTTGTGATGTTGGAAAACGATTTTCCTTTGCCTTCTCGTCAAATAGGAATCGACATTCATTAGCATTTCTCCAGTTTTAACCTCGTGATTCTAATGTCCTAGTTTGATTGATTTTATGAAAATCTTATCATTTAGCTTTGAAATCAATTTCGTGTCATAAATCAAATCGAGCATAAAACACGCGTCGGGGCTATTCATGGGCATGTAAGCCATCAAAATATCCCCGAACGCCAACAATCACCAATTTCACTATTTCGGGGCCTTAAACACGATTTTCGCCTTAGCGTCGTTTTAAGGCCCAACGATTACATATTTACAAAGAGGCTACATCCTACCCGCTACATACATCAAGACATGTCCATCATCGGATTTGGACCACGGGGTCGCTTTCCTAGGCTCACAACCAAATTTACACACACCCACAATCGAATATTACAAGAATTAACCAATACGGATAATCTACCAATATCAAGACATCCCAAAATAGAGATCTAAAAGAATCTATGTCAATATAACACAAAAAAACAAACAAGGAATCAACAAATAAATATCATCGGGTTATTAGGAAGAATTTTGTTCCAAATGGAACCCTCGCTAATACCCCCTAATTTATCATTCCATAATCATATGAAAACTTCATTTGATTTGACCAAAAGATGTGATAGAAATTGCAAAATTGAAGAGATTTTTCACCTTGCAAATGAGGTCAAAATGGATCTAAATTTGTGTATTTGAATAGAAGAAAAAGTATTATGTGATACAATCAAATCACAAGAATAATATTCCTCTCTTTTTTTCTCACTTTCTCTCCTATTTTTTGTAGCAAAATCTCACTATTTTCTCTCTATTTCCGTGCTTGGTGCTGCTGCAGAAATTCTTCTTCTTCCAAAATTGCTGAACCTCCTGTATGCTGCCTGAAGCTGGCTTAAATAGGCTGGCCAGCTGGCACGCCTCCCATCGCACTCAGCTGGTAGTGCTGATTTCCTGGTTTCCGTGCTGGCGCACCCACTTGGCCGCAGATCTATCCGCGGCTGGCGGGCTTGACTTTCTCGATTTTTGTGCCACGCCTCGATTTTCGTGCCGCAACGTCGGTTTTTGCTGACATGCTCGTGTTCTGCGGTCCGGGAATTTCCGGGAGACGTGCCACCTCATTCGGAAGTGCCTGCTTCGGACGGCTCTGCTGTCACGTCGACTAGGGCTGCCCAAAACATTGCGGCGGTGCCGGGTGTTCGCCCTTGTGCCCGCTCCTTTGCTTCCGCAAGCCGGTTCAATTGACGATTTCGCCCTCCTGTCAAGGTTAGTAGAAGGAAACGCAAAATTTGGGTGTCTACAGCTGCCCCTCTTTATCATGTTTATGAAATGATAAATGAAATGAACAGGATAAAGAATAGACACTCGATGCATGAATGACAGTGTGTAAGAATGACAGTGCACACATGATGCCTCACACATATAGCTTATGATGCAACATAAGATGCAATGCATGCAAGGCATTCGTAAGAGTGTCAATGTATCAACCCCTTGACCGTGTTCGTTAGTCCTTGGGTTTACTTCTTCAATCTATCGTCTCGTTCGGGGCCGGGTATCGTCGCCGGTCACCCATCGCGTAACCCCCGGTTATCGTCGCCGGTTGGTTATCTTGTCGGAGCCGGTTATCGTCGCCGGTCATCCATCTCGTGATCGCCGGTTATCGTCGCCGGTCGATCGTCATGTCGGGGCCGGGTATCGTCGCCGGTCACCCATCTCGTAACCTCCGGTTATCGTCGCCGGTCGGTTATCTTGTCGGAGCCGGTTATCGTCGCCGGTCATCCATCTCGTGATCGCCGGTTATCGTCGCCGGTCGATCGTCATGTCGGGGCCGGGTATCGTCGCCGGTCACCCATCTCGTAACCCCCGGTTATCGTCGCCGGTTGGTTATCTGTCGGAGCCGGTTATCGTCGCCGGACATCCATCTCGTGATCGCCGGTTATCGTCGCCGATCGATCGTCATGTCGGGGCCGGGTATCGTCGCCGGTCACCCATCACGTAACCCCCGGTTATCGTCGCCGGTTGGTTATCTGTCGGAGCCGGTTATCGTCGCCGGACATCCATCTCGTGATCGCCGGTTATCGTCGCCGGTCGATCGTCATGTCGGGGCCGGATATCGTCGCCGGTCACCCATCACGTAACCCCCGGTTATCGTCGCCGGTTGGTTATCTGTCGGAGCCGGTTATCGTCGCCGGACATCCATCTCGTGATCGCCGGTTATCGTCGCCGGTCGATCGTCATGTCGGGGCCGGGTATCGTCGCCGGTCACCCATCTCGTAACCCCCGGTTATCGTCGCCGGTTGGTTATCTGTCGGAGCCGGTTATCGTCGCCGGACATCCATCTCGTGATCGCCGGTTATCGTCGCCGGTCGATCGTCATGTCGGGGCCGGGTATCGTCGCCGGTCACCCATCTCGTAACCTTTTCACTTCAACACGTCAAATGGCTGCAAGGGAGCAAGGTGGGACCCACCAGGGCCAGCCGCAGATGGATCTGCGGCCAGCCGCAGATACATCTGCGGCCATGATCGGGCCTTAAAACCAACGCGGCTCCTCCAGATCTGTCACTTTCAACTTGTAATCCAAAGAGATTCTCTCAATTTTTCTTGTTCGCGAGGGCTTTTTTGTCGATTTTTCAACTTTCCTGCAAAAACTGTTCCGGTAGGATCGATCTACGCGCTACAGGTAACACTTTGACCGGTCACTTTTCAATTTCGTCAATGTTTTGCTATACATTTGACTATTTACACGTTTTAGGGATAAAATGTATGCTTTACAATGTTTATGCAATGTACCATCATATATACATGCTATGTATCAACTATGCGAGTCCTATTTTATGTTCATGAGGCGGTCCCACATATTGTTACTCTTTTTCTGCAAGAGAAACATGCATTACATGAGGCAATTACATATATGAATGCAATTTAGATCCGTTTGAGACTTTGATTGATGGAAAACATGTTTGGCTTAGGCCTGGGATGTCCATTTTACAAACGGAACTCTGCCGATTTTTTTTTTTTTTTTTTTTTTTTTTTTAACATGCATCATGTTGCATTAATCATATGATGAGGCTAGAAATTTAGAATGTTCATTACATAATTTTTAAAAGGAAACTTACCTTCTTTCTCGCCCGTTCTATTCCAGCTATGGATCGCGATACGCCCAGTAGCTCCTCCGTCTCTCGGACTTCGGGTGTTCGCCGTCGGAGGGCTGCGCCCACTCCTGTTCCTCCTCGGACCCGTCAGGCTCGTCGTTTGACGGAGGCTGTTATTCGTCCTGGTCATCCGGACGTTGAGGAGGCTGTCCCTCCGGAGGTCGCGGCAGAGGGGCCATCCTCCAGCACACCGGCTCCATCTACTCATCAGGCTCCTTCTGGCGCCTCTGTGCAGATACCCGATCTTTTGGGTCGGGATCTCAGTCGTCACCCTTCAGCATCTCTCGTGGCTAACGAGGTATATTTCAGCTCTATTCTGATTTCACTCTCAATTTCTCCATTCTCCCTTTATCCGGATTGACCCCTTGGTGATTGCCCCAGGTACCCGAGTTTACCCAGCCGAGGGGTAACTGGTTCAACATCTACTCCCTTTACGCGGCCCTGCACAGTGATTATCGGGCGATGGTGGATTCTTGGGGCTTCCGACATTTCTTCACTATCATCCCCCGCCAGTGCCCCTGGGGTTACATGAGGGCCTTATCCGAGCGATGGTTCCACCAGACGCAATCTCTTCATCTCCTCGACTGCGAGGTCGTGTTGACCCTATGGGACTGGAGGTACATTACTGGCATTGAGTTTACCGGGTCCCGCGTCCCCTTGGATCTTGATATCACTCCTGTGGAGGTTCGAGCTTTGCTGGGCTTCGCTGCTGAGGACCGGGTCTTTAAGGCCCGCAGTATCCGATCTGGTGCCTTGGCTGTTGATGCAGTCGGGGGTCTCTATGCGATGCCCATTCCAGCGGATCAGGGTACCCGCGACATTCTACTCCGCCGCTTGTTCCTGACGATCATGAGGGGTTGTTTCCTAGGGAACAACTCCTCCACCATTCATTTCAGCGTCGTGGGAGCGGTTAGAGACGTGGATCGCATCAGTGACTATGACTGGGGGTCATTCACCTTTGCCTATTTCCTCCACGGCATGCGCCTACGCTCGGAGGGACAGACTGATGCCTGGCTCGGTTTCTACCACTTTCTGCTGGTGAGTCCCTTCCTCCTCTCTATTACTGTATTTCTTTTCCTTTCATCCTTTTCTGTATTTGATAGTGACTCATGCCTTGCCTTGTTTCTATTCACAGTTCTGGGCTTACGAGCGGCTGCCATGTCTGAGGCCTCTCACTACTCTGGGCCCGGACACCTATCCTCGGGGTCGGCGATGGCATCACAGTACTCTGGAGGAGGTCCCTGTGTCGGGCAGCTTTGCACATTGTCGTATTCAGCTGGAGTTGATCACGGCTGCCGACGTCGTCTGGATTCCCTACCTCTCCGAGCATTTGACTGTGGGGTTTGCTGACGGGCATCCTTCCGGCCCGGAGTTCGAGCTTTCCACCCGTCGCCTCACTTTGCAGAGTGTTGGAGGCTGGGTGATGTATCTGGGAGAGCGCGCATTCAGATGTGTCACTGGAGAGATCCGCATCCCGCACTCCCTTTCTTTCACTACTTTCTGGCCGCTGGATTCTCAGCCTTCAGAGATCATGCTTGCCGGGGAGGACGGTCGGATGCTTTCCACGGGTCCCACTACGAGTGATGCATTCCGTACATGGTGGGTGCCCCGTACCATCGGTCCTCAGACTCGGGCCACTTTCTTTCTTGGAGATATGGTTCCAGGCTCGGTGACGATGACCGATTGGGCTGCCTGTGTCCGGACTCCTACCCATGCTGAGCAGATCGCCTCATTGACCCGTCAGGTAGATCAGTTATCGCTGTTTATTCGGGGGTTGGGCCGGGCCCCGGAGGAGGCTTACACCTACGATCCTGACGGTGCAGGTTATGATGCAGGCCCGAGTTCATCTGATGCCACAGCGCATCCCTACATCCCTGATATGAACTTTGGTCCTCCGAGCTCGACGACTCCAGGGGATCAGTTCGAGGATCCTGCTTTCATAGATGATACTGATTTTATTTAGACCAGGATAGGATAGGGCCTTTTGTATCGGCACCTGCTTAGATTTCTTTTTCATTTATGCACTATGTACTGAACTCATTTATTTATTTATGCACAGTTTTCTTTTTCATTTTTATGTGATTCACCTGCTTTATTATTAACTGTATGATGCATGCTTTTTATTTATGGGTAGAGGATGACCCCTGTACAGTCTTTTTTGATACTATTTTTTCACAGATGTCGTCCTCAGATGCCGTGGTTCGTTTGGATTCCACTCCTCCCACAGGGTTGGTTGGCAGCCTCTTCCGCTGGTTGGACAGTCTACTGCCAGCAGATAGGGTCATCGTAGATGGTCTTTTGGGACATTCTTGGTCCTTATTAACCTTCCGGGTGCCAGCGGGCTTTGTGGATGGTCTTCTGAGCTATTGGGCCCCTGCCCGTCAGGTGTTTAGGTTTGGGACAGTAGAGCTGACCCCCACCCTTGAGGAGTATGCTCGCTTCACCGGCTTGCCGTTGGATGGTCCCTGTGCTAGGGTTACCGTTGGTTCCATGCGCCGTCAATTCTTGACTTTCACTGGTTTGCGAAGGGCTGTCCTGTTGCCGGTGATCACATCAAACCATATGGTTCCCCTTCAGTTCTTGATTGACCGATTTGGCTCACCTGACAGTTTCCGTCTTTTCCTCGGTGATTTTTCCGTGTCCGAGGAGCGCTGGGACGCCTTGAGAGTGGACGTTCTGATGGCCTGTGTCATCTCAATTCTGTACTTGCCTGCAGGGTCCGATCATTTGGACATGCGGATTGTTGCGGCCGTTAGGGCCCTTCAGGAGGATCACACCATTCTCCCCATGATATTGGCGGATACCTATATGTCGGCCACATATTGCCAGTCCTTCCGAGGGAGATTCTTCAGAGGGAGTTCGACCTTATTGTATATGTGGTTCATGAGTCATCTTAGTCCCATCGGCCATTTCCGTCGCCAAGGGTTTTGCTTCAGTCACAACATAGCCGCGCAGTTTTCGTTTCGTCCCGTGAGCTGTACTGATGTGACCTCCTGGATATCCTTTTTGTCTGTCATTGAGGACCCCTTTCATCTATTGGTTTACTCGGGCTATTGCTCCTTCATGAGCTTCTTGACTCATGTGCCTGGTATGGATTTCATTCCCATTGCTGGGTTAAGGGGCGTGACGACCTATCATCCTCTGGCGGTTATGGGGCAGTTTGATCAGACACAGGATTTACACCCCTTCGCGGGTGCAGCCGCATACCGATTCCTTATATCATCCTGTACAGAGAGGGATCTATTGCAGGTATACGAGCTTTGGGATCGCAGGATCTTTGCCGAATATAGTGCGAGCTGTCACATCCAGACATTTGCCTACGTACAGTGGTTGCGTGGAGACCTGGATTCGGCTAGTTTGAGTCGGACTGGGCCTTTGATGTCTCTGGAGTGATTTTCGCAGAAGATACCACAGACCATTCCATTTCAGCCGATTCTGCCCCGAGTCGGGTCGCTGAGGATTCTCGACTCCGCCTGGCCCTGATTACTACTGAAGCCGAGAGGGATGCCGCCCTTGCCGAGAGAGATGAGGCCATTCGGGCTAGAGATGCTGCCATTGCTGATAGGGAGACCATTGTATTTCAGACCAGGGCAGTGGTAGATGCTCATTTTGGGACTATCAGCCGAGCTACTGCTTTACTGGATCGTATTGATATGATGGGGCAGCAGATTGCAGGAGATGCTGATGCTTCAGATCTATCCACCACCCTGTCCATCTTGCTTCGGCTAGTTTCAGATTTGTAGATTATTTTATTTCCTGCATAGACTATGTTGGTTTCATCAGTTATTGAAAGAGAAATCTTGTAATAAAACGACTTATATATATAGACATGCATTTGAATTTAGTCATTTTCCCCCTTTTGTCGTATCATTGCCACCCATTGGATCATCATTTTATCCAACTGACCATGATTTTGACATTTCGCCTTCTTTCTTTCCTCAAGACTTGATGGAGATTTGACAGATATTGCCGCACAACCTTTTGATTTCGTCGGATTGAACCTCAGATTTTGGATAACTGTTTGGGTTGGATCAGGGTATGTATTCTGGGATGAAACTGGTTAGGCATAGTTGGTTTCGGGAAGGTTTTGAGGGTGTAGGAAGGTTTTATCTGGCTATCGAAAATTGGTTTTGGTTAGGAAAGGATTGTTTTTTAAAGGATCGGACCGCGCCATGATGGCTGCCTACGTACCCCCTCAAGTTGGGAGATCAGGTCCTACGTAGTTCGCTCTCAAAGGAAAAACAGAACTGATGATTTAAGCGTAGAACCGCTTCACCGAGTCAGAATTGAGGGGTTGTGGAAATACCTCACCATCCATTTCTTGCAATATGAGGGCTCCTCCGGATAGCACTTTCTTGATCACAAATGGCCCTTCCCAGTTCGGGGCAAACTTCCCCTTGGCCTCGTCTTGACAAGGCATGACTCTTTTCAACACCAAATCATTTTCCTTGAACTTCCGAAGTCTTATCTTTTTATCGTACGATCGAGAGATCCTCTGTTGATATAGCTGACCATGCCAAACGGCAGCCACTCTCCTTTCATCAATCAGGGCCAATTGGTCGTATCGACTTTGCATCCAATCCTCCTCGCTTATCTGAGCATCGATCACTATTCTGAGGGACGCCATCTCAACTTCAACTGGCAGGACAGCCTCCATTCCATATACCAAGGCGTATGGGGTTGCCCCTGTGGAAGTACGCGTTGACGTTCGGTAGGCTAACAAGGTGAGGGGTAACAAATCCGGCCATCCCCGATGATTAGCAGACATTTTTGCCATGATCTTCTTGATGTTTTTATTTGCAGCCTCCACTGCCCCATTCATCTTAGGACGGTAAATGACGGAATTGAGATGCTTGATCTTGAACTGGTCACACAGTTCCTTCATGAGGGCGTTGTTTAAATTCTTGGCATTGTCGGAGACCACAACCTCAGGTTGCCCATATCGGCAAATGACATTATTCCTGATGAAGTTGACGATGACCTCCTGAGTGACTTTGGGGAAAGAGGCTGCTTCTACCCATTTGGTGAAATAATCGATCATGACGAAGATGAATCGGTGCCCGTTGCTTGCTTTGGGCTCTATTGGTCCGATTACATCCATTCCCCACATTGAAAATGGCCAGGGGGAGGTCATACAGTGCAGTTCATTGGGAGGTGTATGGATCACATTACCGTGCGCCTGACATTGATAACATCGCTTGACATGATCATCGCAATCGGCCCTCAGTGTTAACCAATAATGCCCTGTCCTCAAGATCTTTTTGGCCAACATCGGTCCACTCATGTGTGGCCCACACACCCCGCCATGGATTTCATTCATAATCCTTTGGGATTGCGTTTCGTCTACGCATTGCAACAGTCCCAACCCGGCATCCCTTTTGTAAAGCGAATCGCCACTCAGGTAAAACTTCATCGCCATCTTTTGAATTCTCATCCTTTCAGTCCGATTTGCCTGATCGGGAAGGGATCTGTCTCTCAAATATTCCCTTATGTCGTGATACCAGGGCTGCCTTGTCAACACCACCTCGTTTGATAACACTGCCACATTTTCCTCATATGCCGGGGCATTCTGTACGGTGATCTCAATCTGTGGACTGCCCCTACTCTTGATCACGTGGATTAAGGAAGCCAAAGTCGCCAATGCATCGGCAAAATCATTTCGTCCCCGAGGAATATGGCGGAAGGCGATATCTTCGAATTCTTGCATAAGCTGGGTGACACAACGATGGTATGGAAGTAACCGAAGCTCCTTAGTGTTGTATACCCCGATTGCTTGTCTGATTACCAATTCTGAATCCCCAAACACCGCTAGTCTTTTTACTCCCATGTCACGGGCCAATCGGAGTCCCAAGATACACCCCTCGTATTCAGCGGTGTTGTTCGAATTGCTGAAACGAAGTTTAGTGGCCACGGGGTATTGTTCTCCGGTGATAGAGACTAGGACCGCTCCGGCTCCTGCCCCCCCGGCATTCATGGCACCATCAAAATACAATTTCCAAAATTGTCCCTCGTCATCACATTTTTCGCGCGATACCCAAAATATATCCTCGCCCGGGAGAGGAGTTTCTAACGGCTCCATCCCTCCTGCCGGGGCTTCTGCCAACTGATCTGCAATTCCCTGCCCTTTCATGGCCTTCTGGGTCACGTACACCATGTCAAACTGTTGTAAAATTAACTGCCATCTTGATAGTCGACAATTCAGCATGGGCCTTTCGAAAATATATTTCAGGGGATCCATTCTTGATATCAGGTACGTTGTATGCCCATGGAGGTAGTGCTGTAATCTCCCTGCAGCCCAGGCCAGAGCACAACAGGTCTTCTCGATGGGAGTGTAATTCTGCTCACATTGGCTAAATCTTTTGCTGAGGTAATAGATGGCCTGCTCTTTACCCGCCTCATTTTTCTGTCCCAACATACATCCCATCGCGATGGCATTTACCGATATATACATAAACAGAGGGATCCCATCCTTCGGGGGTACCAGCACTGGTGCCTCCGTCAATTGTTTCTTAATGGTCTGAAACGCCCTCTGACATTGCTCATTCCATTCTTGGGACACCCCTTTTCTTAACAGTTTAAAAATCGGTTCACATGTAGTCGTCAAGTGGGATATAAAATGGCTGATGAAGTTTATTCTCCCCAGGAATCCTCTTATCTCCTTCTCTGTGTGGGGTGCCGGCATATCCACAATGGCCTTAATCTTTGCTGGATCCAACTCAATGCCCCGATCACTAACCAGGAAACCCAAGAGCTTGCCCGACTGTACTCCGAAAGCGCACTTGGCTAGATTGAGTTTCAAATTATACTTTCTGAGCCGATCGAATAGCTTTTTGAGATGAGTTATATGATCGGACTCTACCTTCGATTTCACAATAATGTCATCCACGTAGACCTCTATCTCCTTGTGCATCATATCGTGGAACAAGGCCATCATGGCTCTCTGATAAGTAGCCCCTGCATTTGTGAGACCGAAAGCCAGTCGTCTATAGCAGAAAGTGCCCCAAGGGGTGATGAATGCGGTCTTTTCCCGGTCTTCTTCCGCCACCATTATCTGATGATATCCCGCAAAGCAATCCACAAAGGAATACATTTCGTACTGGGCCGTGTTATCTACCAGGATGTGTATGAAAGGCACCGGGAAGTTATCCTTGAGACTGGCCTTGTTTAGATCTCTGTAGTCTACACACACCCTCACCTTTCCTCCAGGTTTAGCCACTGGGACCACATTGGATAGCCATTCCGGGTAAGTGGACACCATAATGATTCCCGCCCTGAACTGTTTGATGATCTCTTCCTTCACTTTTAAGCTCCACTCAGGTTTCAACTTTCTTAGTTTCTGCTTGACAGGCCTGAAACCCTCCTTGATAGGTAACCGGTGCACCACAATGTCGGTGGACAATCCGATCATATCCTCGTGCGACCAGGCAAAGACATCCTCATATTGGCTTAGTAACTCAATTATTTCTGTTTTTTGGCTGGGGGTAAGGTCTGTCCCTATCTTGAGTTCTTTTGGATTGTCAGGGGTTCCGATATCTATAGTGATGGTTTGGTCCAAATTGGGTTTGGGTTTATCTTCGACCCATCCTTTGATCTCATCAGGTGCGTCGTCGTAATCTGTCTCGTCTTGCTCAATGCCCATTAAATCGAAATCCAGCTCAATGTCAAAATCATAATCATCATTCAAATTTGAAAGACCATTTGTTAGGCAGGGATTACTCAAATGGGTACACCTGACATGAAACAAAATACTTGTCATATATAAATAATTTTTTACGACGATCGCAATTTCAAATAACACGAAGAAACGACACAATTATGCAGAATTAAAACAACAACAAAATAAAACTTCTTCATTCCCCCATCCTCTAGGGTTAACCACCCTGACGTCGAGCTTTACCCTTGTTTGGATATCACTGGTTTCTGGGTCCAATTATCGATGGTCAGGTCAGATGAAATGCGCTGGATAAAGGAGGGCCTCACATCGGACACCTCCCCGATGATTACGGATACGTCGCCTGAATCCCTCTCTATATCTTCTCCAGGAATAATCAGCCCTGCCCAATCAATGACAGGCACAACTTGTTGGGCTGCCGATGGTGTGATAACATTCGTCCCCTCCTTACTGCTTGTTGATTGTCCGGGGATATAGCATTTGGTTTCAAACTCTTTTGCGACCTCCCGCAGGAAACTTTCCCTCCGGGCCGACTCATTACATGTGGGGGTTGACTCTTCATTCCCTGCCCCAATCACAGGTCCGCTGATCCCCTGCTTATTGTCGACTTTGGTCACTGGACTGCCAACTAGTCGAATCGGAGTTGCACCCTGACGGTGTCCCCGTACTGCGCCCACATGGTATCCCAATCCTGCTTTGCCTATCTGCTGTGGTAGGTGGATGGGCTCGGTGATTCCCTGACTGCTTTTCCCTAGTCCCTGTCCAGGTTGGAAGTTCATTTTAATCATTTCCTTTGCCACAAAGGTGAGTTCCGGAGAGACCCTTGGTTTCACAGCTGGAGCTCCCAGGCATCTATAATGGGGAGTGCTAATCTCTAGTGCTTGAAAGCTGGCAGGCGCCGCTGACTCATCCATATTGATTACTGGTAGGCCATTCCTGGGAGGAGAAGGGTCATCACATTCGGCTGAGATTGTTACCAGATTCCCATCGGTGATCAACTTGATTTGTTGGTGGAGCGTGGAAGGAACTGCCCCGGCCATGTGTATCCACGGCCTCCCTAACAGCAGGTTGTAGCTTGCCGTGATATCTAAGACTTGGAAGGAGATATCAAAAGTACAGGGCCCTATCTCCACTGGCAATTCTATCTCTCCGATGGTGTCCCTCCGGGATCCGTCAAAAGCCCGAACCACCACATGACTGGCCCGCAGGCGCTTGGGACTGACGTTCATTTTCTTCAGCGTACTGAGAGGACAAATATTCAATGCCGATCCCCCGTCGATCAGCACCCCATTCATGACATATCCTGAGGAGATTACCGCGATGTGTAGCGGTTTTCGGTGCCCCCTTCCCTCTTTGGGAATGTCTTCATCCGTAAAGGATATTGCATCGGTTTCCAATAAGTGGCCTACCAGTCGGCCGAAACCCTCCTCACTAATTTCTTTGGGCACAAATGCCTCCTCCAGAACCTTCATCAGGGCTTTGCAATGCTCACTGGATGACAACACCAAGTCCATGACTGATGTTAGGGTTGATTCCTCATTTAAAATCTGGATCCCCCTCATTTCTGGGTGATCCATCATTTTCAAAAACTCTATGGCCCTTTCCTCGGAAACCTCTTCATTTTTCCTCTTTTGGCTCTCAAGAACTCGCCCGGGAAGATATAAGGGATTCCCCTTGGTCGTCACGGAAGCACAACTGGCCGCTTCCTCTGGTATTCCCCCGTAATTTCAGGGTACAGTCTTCAGACTACTGATAGGGAGTTGGGACCTTGTTGCAAGGATGATGGGCCTCGGGGCTGTCAGCTTGACAGGTCCCTCTATGTTATTCGTACTTACCCCTATCAACCTGATGGGCGCTACCCGTGCATCCCCATGATCATGTATCACGTTGATCATCTCCTCAATTTCCTGCACATAGTTCAACCTTGGCGGCCCCCCAGCCTCACTTGCCTCCGTCACATTGACTCCCCCCCCATCATGTCTTGGCAGGGGATTTGCCTTAACATTCGGGGAGTCCGGTTGCTCCACCACAATTTCCCCGTTGTCGATCATGTTCTGAATTATATGTTTCAATGTCCAACAATCTTGTGTATCATGACCCGGGGAACCCGAGTGATAGGCGCACCGTTTGCTTGGATCAAATCTCCTTCCCTTCGGGTCACTTGGGGGAGCCAAATTGATTATCTTCTTTTGGGCTACTAATACCGCTAATACCCGTTCAAGCGGCTCCCCGAGCGGGGTGAATACTCGGTTTTGCGAGGCCTCATATCTTCTTCGCCCCTCTGCTCTTTGATCTGTGAAATTGGGCGGTCGGGATGGCCCTCCCCTCTGTGCCTGTACCGGAAGATGGCTTTCTGCTTTTCTGGATGACCCTTGTAGGATGAGGGAGACATCCTCTTCCTTCTTCTTTTGGACCCTCCGGGAAGTGCTGCCATAGTTTCCATTCTGTATTTGCTCGGCAGCAGTTTCTAAAGCAGTAAGATCCCGGATTTTACCCGACTTCAACCCCATGTCTACCATCTCTCCATGTTTAATCATTTCAGCAAAGGGTCTTCCAATCCCCGAGATGACCCGCTCATAATACGGCGCCTCCTGAATGTCTACAAAGGTCATTACCATCTCTGATTCGCTCATCGGGGGGGGTTACCTGTGCGGCCATGCCCCTCCACCGTTGTGCATATTCCCTGAAGGATTCCCTAGGCTGTTTCTTAACCTTTGTCATTTGGTACCTGTCAGGAGCCATCTGGGCCTGAAAGCTGTATTGGGTTAAGAAGGTATGGGCCAATTCCTCCCAGTTGTGGATTCGGGCGTTGTCGAGGCGGGCATACCAGATTCTTGCCTCCCCTGTTAAGCTTTTCTGGAATAGTTGCATTCTTAACCCCTCATCTTCGACATAAGCCCCGAGTTCTCCAATGTATATTTTCAAGTGTGTATAGGGGTCTCCCTTTCCATTGTACTTTTCGAACTCGGGAACTTTGAATTTTTCTGGATATCTGGCTCCGGGGAAAACACATAGATCTGAGTAATTAACCCTGCCCAGGGAGCCTATGCCCTTTAGAGATTGGATGGTCTCCTCCATGTGTTTCATTTTTCTCCGAAGGTCATCATTGTCCCCTTCTTCTGGGATAGTAATCACTGTCCTGCTAGGTATGGGAACGGCCTTTGGGATGACTGGCTCGTCCTTGAGTCGGGGTTGGTCCTCTTTAAGCAAGTTTGTACCATTTTTAGGAGGATTCTGATCATCCCCTGGTGGTGGAATATTATGCGATCCCTGGTTTACCGGATCCTGTCTGATTAAGAACTGTTCCTTTAGCATTGTGGCCATTTCCATCATCTGTTTTTTGAAGTCATCAAACTCTTCCCGAGATATGGAACTATGATTAGGAATATCAGCCATTTCAGATGTAGAATTTTGGGCTTTCCTAGACTGCGAACGGGTTTGAGGAGCAATCCTGCGAAACGATGGTTCGAAGTTTAGTCTTGGGGAAATGAAAGAATGGATGCATGCTAAAACCGTAACTTTTTGTGTGTTTTTGGGTTTTTTAATCTTTTTCTGCAAAACAACTCGTTAGCGGTTCTTTATTCAAATAATACATGCTAGATATGATTTATGCTTCCCGTGTCGTTCCCTGCAAAACACAGAGGTTAGTATTTTCTTTTGACATAAAGGGGAAGCATATATGAATATGTTGCAATGGAATTATGGCATTTATGCGCAGAAACGTAAAAGGGCATGAAGAGACTTATCCTGCGTTGGGTTAATCAGAGGCTGACCTATCCTAGGGTTACTCTCACGGGCTTTTCGGCATGAAGGTTCCCAAATCTTCGCAATCTACTCGTTTGAGCCCTTTCGATTGGAGCGGATTTGAGTGGTGCGTTTCCTGAGCCATCTCCGGGGAGCAGCCCCATCGAGTCCAGTAATAAGCAACCGACGGGTTCGCCTCAGGAGGAGGTACAATCTCAACATACATTCACATTCATCGTCCTCACCGTATGTAAATGATTACTTTAAGGTAAATCAACTCCATTCAATCATTCATTCATTGGACAAAAGCACACATTCACACAACAATAAGTAAAATAGGTCAAAATGTTGCACGCACATACATATTCATAAATTTTTTAAGGATAGGATAGCATCAAGATTTGAAAGCGGCTTAAGCCCTCTAATGTTCCCCAGCAGAGTCGCCAGCTGTCGACGCCAGGTTTTCGCTTTCTCTATTCCTTTTCCAATTTTAGCCTTTTGGTTTAGATGATTTTTTGGAAAAGGTCGGCATTGATGTCGACGGGGTTTTGAAAGATCGTTTTTTATGATGAGCCAATTAACCAGAGTCGCCAGTTGGTATATTTGAAATGGATGTACCAACTCATCCGAGTTTTCGTTTTTTATAAATCGCTGGCTCATGTGTGACTCCGAATTAATTGGTCTGCGAATCGAGATTCATCGAGTTCGGGGGCTTGTTTAAGTGAGGGGAAGGTGTTAGGCACCCCTCGACTTCCGTGAAACACGGTTACCGCAATCTTGATGCTTTCCTATCCTTTAATTCATGAATGTGTGTGTGTAGGTGTGCGTGTGTGTGTGTATGTGTGCCTATGTAAATGTTGTGGTGAGTTTGTATGAAAGAGTCATTTGGATTTTTAGGGAAAACCGTGTTTTAATTTGAGAACGCTTCGGAATGTCTTTTCGATATACACGAGAAGGCTTTATTTCTTTATGAGAAAGGTTTGATTTTAATTGTCCAAAACTATGAGATTTTCATTAAGTGTCGTTCTGGCAAAACAAGAGTTTTAAACCTTCGTCTAAATAGGAATCGAGATCTATACGTTGCTTTCATAAAATGATGGGCAATTTCTAGAATCTCTTTAACCCTATGCACAACGGTTTAATAAAACGCCATTTATTTATAAAATCATTTTTTGTGATGTTGGAAAACGATTTTCCTTTGCCTTCTCGTCAAATAGGAATCGACATTCATTAGCATTTCTCCAGTTTTAACCTCGTGATTCTAATGTCCTAGTTTGATTGATTTTATGAAAATCTTATCATTTAGCTTTGAAATCAATTTCGTGTCATAAATCAAATCGAGCATAAACACGCGTCGGGGCTATTCATGGGCATGTAAGCCATCAAAATATCCCCGAACGCCAACAATCACCAATTTCACTATTTCGGGGCCTTAAACACGATTTTCGCCTTAGCGTCGTTTTAAGGCCCAACGATTACATATTTACAAAGAGGCTACATCCTACCCGCTACATACATCAAGACATGTCCATCATCGGATTTG
This sequence comes from Aralia elata, assembly GCA_034770075.1. Taxonomy (NCBI): domain Eukaryota; kingdom Viridiplantae; phylum Streptophyta; class Magnoliopsida; order Apiales; family Araliaceae; genus Aralia; species Aralia elata. The sequence continues at coordinate 74,315,868 of CM068383.1, forward strand.
GACCACGGGGTCGCTTTCCTAGGCTCACAACCAAATTTACACACACCCACAATCGAATATTACAAGAATTAACCAATACGGATAATCTACCAATATCAAGACATCCCAAAATAGAGATCTAAAAGAATCTATGTCAATATAACACAAAAAAACAAACAAGGAATCAACAAATAAATATCATCGGGTTATTAGGAAGAATTTTGTTCCAAATGGAACCCTCGCTAATACCCCCTAATTTATCATTCCATAATCATATGAAAACTTCATTTGATTTGACCAAAAGATGTGATAGAAATTGCAAAATTGAAGAGATTTTTCACCTTGCAAATGAGGTCAAAATGGATCTAAATTTGTGTATTTGAATAGAAGAAAAAGTATTATGTGATACAATCAAATCACAAGAATAATATTCCTCTCTTTTTTTCTCACTTTCTCTCCTATTTTTTGTAGCAAAATCTCACTATTTTCTCTCTATTTCCGTGCTTGGTGCTGCTGCAGAAATTCTTCTTCTTCCAAAATTGCTGAACCTCCTGTATGCTGCCTGAAGCTGGCTTAAATAGGCTGGCCAGAGCCAGCCGCAGATCTATCTGCGGCTGGCCGCAGATGGATCTGCGGCTGGCCAGCTGGCACGCCTCCCATCGCACTCAGCTGGTAGTGCTGATTTCCTGGTTTCCGTGCTGGCGCACCCACTTGGCCGCAGATCTATCCGCGGCTGGCGGGCTTGACTTTCTCGATTTTCGTGCCACGCCTCGATTTTCGTGCCGCAACGTCGGTTTTTGCTGACATGCTCGTGTTCTGCGGTCCGGGAATTTCCAGGAGACGTGCCACCTCATTCGGAAGTGCCTGCTTCGGACGGCTCTGCTGTCACGTCGACTAGGGCTGCCCAAAACATTGCGGCGGTGCCGGGTGTTCGCCCTTGTGCCCGCTCCTTTGCTTCCGCAAGCCGGTTCAATTGACGATTTCGCCCTCCTGTCAAGGTTAGTAGATTTGGGTGTCTACATGCAATAGCAAGTAGGTTTAGTATTAGAGTCTATAATTTTATTAGTACTTTTTGTTTGTCAACTTGAACTGATATTTTTAAGTTCTATGTTATATTTGAACAAGGAATGAGAAGTAATAGTAACTGGTAGTGAAATTTGGTCAAGTAAAAAAAGAGATTATAAACATAAGTTTCATTTTTAATTAAATGAGTCGTGTTATATATGCATAGTCGGAAAAATAAATAATAAATTATAAATATCGTCTTTTATTATTTGTATCTGATCGACTACAAGTCAATCTAGCCATATGAAACATATTATTATGATTTATTTAGCGCAACCAACAGGCATGTTAGAATTGAGTTTCCAATACTTAACTTTGGACAAAACAAATCAATGGGAATTTGAAAACTCACAATATCCAAATTTCCATCCGATCAGCTAATTCCAATTAAAGGCTGTTGATCAATGATCAGGTATATGTTCAAAATAAGTTTTTATTTTTATTTTTTTTTTTTTTAAGCCAAACAGAAATATCGTATATCAATTTGGGGGGTTTGTTTGCTTTAGTTTCCTATATTTTTCAGACACTTTGGAACTCGGTCAGCATTTGGGAATATCCTCAAGAAACAGAGATTACATCAACAGTACTCTTGTGGTTATTCAATCTTTCTTTGGCTTCTTTTTTCAGACACGTGGTCATGCTCACTTAGTTTATTTGCCTCTGAAAAAGGTTTGGTTTGTGCTGATAAAGATTCTCATTCCTGGGTATTATTATAGAAGTTATATATATATATATATATATAGAGAGAGAGAGAGAGAGAGAGAGAATGAACATATACATAGGATAATGTTTTGGGATGATAAACCACTGACACCACCTACTGCATTGCAGTCCAAAGAAAGTGGGGGTGGCAAGAAATACTAGTAGAATTCAATTTGCCTCCTCTTTTGTCTAGAGACTTCCACTTGTAGGCCCACCATTGGGTTATGGATTTCAAGATTGGCTTTCACTTGCGGTGAAAGGGAAATACAACTTCAAAGTGCCATTGGAGTGTAAAAGAATTTTGTATTCCATTACTTTTCCCTTCTTATTATGCATGATAAACACCACTTATTTTTTTGGAGTAATAATAAAACCTTAAATAATCACTTAAAGCTCCTTAGAATATGACAAGGGCTTTCTATTTCATTGTATTGAAAGGCCCGATGAATTGGATTTTTTTATTGGTCCAGGTTATTTTGGGACAAGCAATTTTATTAGGATAAAAATTGATTTTTTTTAAAAAGAACGAGTTTCAAGAGAATAAGCTGAAATTCATGCAGAGTATACCATGCAATACACAACACGAGATAAATCATATTAAAAACAAAGTTTTCGAATAAATCAATTCATTTGAGACTTTACAAATATTCTATAAATCATCTATTTCAGTTAAGTTATTATTTTGTCATGTCGAATAAAAATACAAGTTAAAAGCGAAATATTTTATCAAATCATTAATAACTTATCTCGTATCAACCCCTTTAACCATATGAGAGACTCTCGTATATTTGAGCCTATTAATTTAACCTCTTAAAATGTTTTCATATTCTTATACACGTGTCACTTCCAAGTTCCACCCCATTTTACATGAAACATAGCAACATAAACTTCTTCATTTTGTTCCATCTTTATAGTTTTGTTCATTTGAATTTCAGGACAGAAGTTACATAATTTATGTTCTCTCCTTGTGTAATTAATTATTTATGTTCTCTGTTTGAGAACAATAAAATCTTTTTAAGTAACTAAAAATCTGACAAAACAAACTCATAACGTGTGCACAAATTTAGTAGCACTAAGGTAACTTTGGACCTTTTATCATTTAAAAGCATCAAATCTAGTTTAAAAACATTAATATCTTCATATGAAGATAATAACTATTCCAATTAGACAACAATATATGCTCATGGTTTTACATAGTTTTACAACATGCTGCGGGTTACTAGTAAACATAATACCATTGAGATGACTTAGAATTTCACATACACGGCAAGACCAAAAATATTAAGCAAAAAGGAAAAGAAGGAAATGGCAGAAGAGAGAAAAAATTGGCTTCCTATTCAACACTTGCTGGTTTGTCATACTCTTCTTTCTGAATCACAACCCTATAAAGGGACATTGCTTTCTAGCGTGCTCCGGAATCAATTTCAACAAAGTCTCCACTGGCACCGCTTTCAATTCTGGGAGACAATAACAAGAAATAGTATCGACAAGTTTAAATAATTGTACGAGAGCCAAAGCAAGATGGTGGCAAAGGAAGGGTTCCAAGGACATCATACCGTGAGGCTTAAAGTTAAACAGTGGGGGAAGAAAACGTCCATTTGGCAGGCGCGTGTTTGAATCACGTAGCTCATCAAAAAATGAGTGACCTAATGCATCCAACTGCATGCATAGAATACACAATATACTTCAGTTTCAAGAAAATGAAATTGTTAACTGTCAATCGTAACATACTGTATCTAATATCGCCCATACGCACAACTAGGGACAATAAATATCCTTGATGAAACTTGGAAGTCTTGAACCACATGAAATTCTGTCAAGTTCTCCATTTACTAATGGGGTCTTAGGCTGATGATTAATACTAAAACTTTTAGAATCATGAATCATTAGGTTCGAGGTTCAATTTCACCATATTTGTGTGAGTGTATTATTACTCATAAAGTGTTAGTTTACCTGATGTTGTAATAAAAATTCTTGATTTTAATTCTAAAAATTATTTGGACTTGTATGGATATCCCTCCAAAATAACTTTCTTGTATCCTTCGTTTCTCTACTGGATTCCTAGAAAACAACTAACTAGTTATTTCTGAAGAGTTTTGTAACTTTGCCCAAATCTTTTAAGAAAGATGGTGACAAAAGATAAAACAAGCTTTCACACAATCTAAAATTAGTTTGTCATAATCTAAAAACTATTTGCATATATAATTGGAGCTCCTACAGGATCTTTGAGCAAGCCTTCACATCAAAATAATGCTTACAGCTATACCATCAATGGGATTTATTGAGATAATCTGGGCAATAATATGCTTTTGCTTTCTTTGTAATCTTTCCGTGAAAAAGGAGCAACCATGGAACTGGCCAATTTTAGGAATGTTGCCTATGTCCTTGTTCCATTTCCGTCGGATTCTTGAGAAACTCACCCAAGTTCTAGACCTGAATAATGGTACTTTTCTACTCAAAGGCCCGTGGTTTTCGAGCACGGACATTTTACTTACGAGTGACCCCGCGAATGTTCATCACATAATGAGCACAAACTTCTTGAATTATCCCAAAGGCTCTGAGTCCAAGAGGATTTTTGATGTGTTTGGAGAAAGGGTATTCAATTCTGACCTTGATGAGTGGAAAAGGATAGGAAATTGGCTCATGCTTTCTTCAACGACGAACGATTTCACAAGTTTAGCCCAAAGGTTACTCGAAACACTTCGGAGAAAGGTTTAATTCCGGTTCTTGAACATGTATCCAAGCAAGGCCTAATAGTTGACTTGCAAGATTTGTTTCTGAGGTTTATGTTTGATACAACCTGTATGGTGGTAACTGGCTATGACCCTGGATCACTCCGAACTGGGTTCCCTGAAGTTGCATTTTCGAGGTCCCTAGACGAAATTAGTCAAGCAATATATTTACGCCTTATTTTGCCAGAAAGGATTTGGAAACTACAAAGGGGGCTAGGGGTTGGGGAAGAAAAGAAATTGAGTAAAGCTCGGAAAACTTTAGATGAAATTGTGGAAAAGTATATTACAATAAAGCAACAACAGTTAAGTTTCTCCGATGATGATGATCAAGAGAGTTTCGATACATTGAAATGCTTTTTGACAAAAGATGAGATCGGTGGATCGATAGCTCACCCCTATGGTACAATTAGAGACACCATTATAGGTCTCACGTTCGCAGGGCGAGACACAACTAGTGTAGTTCTTACTTGGTTTTTCTGGCTGATTTCGGGGAACCCCTTTGTCGAATCCAAGATTAGAAAAGAATTGGAAGCAAATTTGCCAGTAAATGAAGAAGAAAAGTGTCGAGTAATGTTCAACAAAGAATTGTTAAATAAGCTGACTTATTTACATGGATCCCTGTGTGAGACATTGAGGATATATCCTCCAATTCCTTTTCAACGTCGAGCTGCTGTTCAAGGAGACATTCTTCCAAGTGGCCACAATGTTGGTCCCAATATGAATATCGTGATTTGTTCGTATGCGATGGGAAGGATGAAGTCCATATGGGGAGAAGATTGCCTCAAGTTCAAGCCAGAGCGATGGATAACTGAAAGGGGAGTGATAAAAGTTGAGCCATCAAACAAATTCCAGGTATTTAGTTCCTAGGATTTGTCCGGGAAGAGAGTTGGCTTTTACTAGAATGAAAGCTGTAGCAGCTACAATTATCCACAACTACCATGTTCAGGTAGTGAAATCTGAACCTGCGACTCCTGTTACTTCAATAATTCTTCACATGAAAGATGGGTTAAAGGTTAGGGTCACTAAGAGATAGCGTAAGGCTTGAGGTAGCATTATTTACTTCATTAGGCTGCACGTGTTACTTCCACTTTCTTTTACATACATAAATAAGGGCTACCATGTCTTCTAGCTAGCTTGATGTATGTCCTTTCAATTCTCTGTTGCTTAGTGGAAATTAAGGGGCTCTGTTTTTAGTACGTGCAAGTTAATTTTATTTTATTTTGATAGGAAAAATTGGCCCCAAGTATGGGGATTGAACAACACATTCCTTACAGAAGGTATAAACAACTCATTATATGAAGAAGAAAGACCCGTTTATAAACCATTTTTTGATGTTCAACACTATTAACTCCATTATTGACATTCCCGAGACCACCAGATCACATAAACTATAATGTCACCAAGTCTGAGGAAAGGCACACGGAAGAAAGAGAACTAAGTTAAGAAAAAGAAGTGGGAAAAAGTACAAGAGAATTGTTTATTTACTCACAGCTGTGCACCGTAAATTAGGAGAATATTGCAGTAACCTTGAAACAAGATCAACAGCTTCTGGAGGCATGTGTTTGTGGAAAATCTGATGAAGAAGATAATGTATAGTACATTAGCTACTAAAGCAGTTATGCACTTTTTCCAAAAGAAAAGTAGTTAAATCTTTTAGTTTACAATACCTTGTGCCATGGATGAGCTTTAATTTGAGGGAATTTGAACTCTGTATAGTTAGGGTTCATGCATTTTATTTCCTCCCTTGTTGGAGTACCCAAGACCTATTAAAAAAAATCAAATACGATGTGCTAAAGAAAGGATCAAAGCTTTCCTGCTAATAAAATGGTTTTTATATTTTCTAAATTACATTCACAGATTACTAACAAAAACTTATTTCACAAACTTCAGGTTAATCACATAACACCAAACCAACATAAGCCATAATCACAAATATGTTGACAGCACTTTATGTGCTAATAATCACATCCTTTACATACATGTCAACCATCAAGCTGATGGAAAATACCAACAGCAGCCCATAAGTGCCAGAAAGAGCACAAGGAAACTACTGCCTCTATCCAAAAGAAATTAATTAAAAAAAAAGAAGAAGTTATGGATTCCTGCAAGACACAATGAAAAAGCGAGAGTAAGAGACAGCAATTACCTTGATAATCTCAACAAGCTGGTCAACTCCACTGTCACCAGGAAACAAAGGCTAGAAAATGGAAACAGAAAACAGAAAAAGTAGCAAAATTCATAGTTCATATATTCAGAAGAAAAACTGACTTCGTATGCAGAAGCTAGATATGTCTACCTGTGCAAGAAGTAGCTCAGCAAGAACACAGCCAGCAGACCAGATGTCAATAGCCATAGTATACTCAGTTGCTCCAAATATAAGCTCCGGAGCTCTATAATACCTAGAGCAGATGTAAGAAATATTGGGTTCCCCTTTTACCTGCCAGAAAGTGAAAAAAATCAAATAATTCTAGTATTACAAACAAAACATATAAAAATAAAATCAGCAGCAAGGAGAGAGCAAAAGCAATAACTTACCAAAACTTTGGCACTCCCAAAGTCACATAGTTTGAGCTGGTGTGTATGAGGATTCACCTGCCAAAACAATAACATGCATGGACATTATTCATTGAAAATCAACTGCATTATAATGTTCAAATCACTTCTCAACATAAACTAAGAACATTGATAAGTTGGCACATACTATATGATTATATGTTAATGGCAGCAATAATTACCAAACAGCACCAATCCTACTTCTCAATTATTAAAGATATTTCTTTATAATATAAAAAAATCACCACATATTTCAGGTGCAGTATCACTGTGAAAGTGCCAGTATCAAATTCATTTGGATACAGAAACCCACATTCTACATAAAATATAACTGGAATGTGGTGACAATGGTATTTATATTTCAATGACATAGATATGCTAATAAAACAATAATTTATACTCCCTCTGTTCCAAAATTAGAGACAATTTCCTTTTTAGTCCGTTTCAAAATTAGATATACATTTCCATTTTAGGACACTTTAAAGTGACATGATGTTCCTAATTTGCCATTACTCTTTTACTATCATTTCAATATCAAACCACCACAGAAGAATTCCTAGCTAATACTAAGGCTATATTGAGAATATAAAATTACCCTTAAAAGTCGTCGTTTTATAAATGTATCTCTAATTTTGGAACGGAGGGAGTATAATTTATCATAAAGAGAAATAGAGGACAAGGAATCTTCAAAAATTACATGACGCTTAGAGATCACATAATTGGAACATGACAAAGTAGTGCTACTTGAAAGGAGAGCTCACTCTCATTGTTAAATAAATATTGAATTTTTCATATTGAAACATGCCACAGTTGCTACTCAAATTAGTCAAAATCATTTACCCCACACGTCTAACAAGTACATTGAACTCTTCACATACTATTAAGCTTTTTTTCTACTCATTTTTGATATCCTTTTTCCCCTTAAAAGGCCTAAGTAAGTCATTCTGAAACTACTGAAATTGTTTTCCACTAAGAGAGGAAATGAATTGAAAGGAAGAAATTGATTACTCAATTTGACGTTCTAAAGTAGGTTTCTATGTTAGGCACGTGCATTTCAATTTTCAACCATACGATGCTTAGGCATTAGAATGGCTCTACTAGTAACCTAGGTTTGAGGCAGTTACTCCAGTCTCCACATACCAGAAGGTATACCAATTCTTACCTAATAATTTCAAATTCAGATTTCTTCAACTAGTCGCAATTTATGTTCACAATTCATTAGCCTTATAACATGTGCATACTTAGGAACCAACCTAAACTGATTCTGAAAAACTGATTGCAATTAGGTTTATACAAGCCTAATTACTTGACCAACTTCGAGCAACCGTCCAACACACATTGGTCGAAAGAGGAAAGCACAATATTCCCTCCGTTCCAAATTATGAAATCATTAATGACTTTTGAAAGTCAATCTGAGATGATTTCAAACTCAAAATTGATATTGATTCATCCAAATATAATTAGTAGAAATTTTTAGATAATATACAATTTTCATCGGTGACTAAAAAAAAAAATCTAACTTAATTTTGAATTCGATAATGTTTCAAATTGACTTCAAAAAGTCAATAATGATCTTATATTTTGGAGCAGAGGGAGTATAACGTAAACATACCAAGAGATTTTGAGGCTTGATATCTCGGTGGCACACTCCAATACTGCGATGAATGTAAGACAAGGCCCTGAAAATCTGTCATATAGCAGCATGTTAGACCTGCACGTCGATAATTGACAAAATACAACTTTATTTCCAAGTAAGAAAGGAAAAACGTGTAAGATTAGTTCAATTAGTTACAAACCATGGATCATAATCCCAGAGTATTATTATTATCATCATTATTATTATTTTAATAAGTAATAATGTATTATTTAGAAAGGTATCAAAAAAAGATGTTGCAGTGCTGCCCAAGTGTTTGCAGAGAATACAAAAAGGAGGATAAAAACAAACCTACAACGGCGCCTAAACACCAAAGGACAACACAAATCAAACACCAAGGCCAAACTCTAATAAAAAAATCAATAAAAGGCACAACTGAGCAAAGGTACTCTTCATTTTGCCAAAAAATAACAAGCTCAAAAATAAACAAAAAATGAATAAGCACAATGGGTCTGTTATGCTACGTTTGTGAGTTTGGAGGGATGGGACGAGAAGGGAAAGTATAGGAGAGAAAGGGATGGGAATGGATTATAATTTTCCCTCGTCATGTTTGTGAGTTTTAGAAAGGAAGGAAAGGGATGGGATTTTAATTATATTTTCCTTGTTTGTAAGTTTAGAAGGAGGGAAGAGAAGGGAAAATATTTTTATTTTTAAACTACACTATTACTATATTACCCTTACATATTAATGTAATAAATGACATGATTTATTGTGAAAGGTTACTTTAATCTAACTTTTCCATCCTTTCCTATCATTTCAAATCCTCCCACTGTTGGGGGGAAAATTTTGAGGCAAAAATGAAATCAACTTTACCTTCAAATCCCTTCCCTTCCTCCCTAAAAAAAAAACCCACAAACATAAGATTTGGAGGGATTTTAATTATTTTCCTTTCCCTTCCCCCTAAAGAAAAAACTTACAAACACAGTATCAGGACACTTGCTATGGTCCTAAATAGCTTAGGGAAAGAAGATAGAAGTATTTAGGGTAGTTTCATGTTTGAAAAGAGGCAGAAGATGACAAAAAAGAGATACTAGGGAGAGATTAAAGGTGCCACAAAATGTGAGCAAGCAACCTGATTTCAATTCATAACATTCATGCTTACATTCTCTTGCATCTACACATTTATAGGGCTATATTCTACGAAGTAAAGACCATACTACCGGTCTACCCTCACAAACTAACTCATGAAGCCGCATGGAATGAGCTGCTCTCTAGAAACTACTACCACTACAACCAAATATTATTCACTACTATGCCACTCAGAAATGCTACTTGACAGGGTCGCTCTTTTCCTTAAAAAATATCTGTAGTTCCTCTCCACTCCAAATAACCCACCAAATGCAATGCGGCACCTTATTCCACATAGCTCTCCTTCTCTAAGGAACTGGAACACCCTTCCAGGCTTCTACAAAGAAGCAATAATAAATTCTGGCATCACAGAACATAAGTCCTATCCCTTAATAATACTTGCAAACAAATAATACCTTACTGGAAACAATAAATCTGACGATAATATCTTGTGCCAACATCAACATCTAGAATCAAGGATGAAACTACAAATTTTACTCAACCAAATAGTAGAACGAGGAAAGATAAGCAATAGAAAGAGAAAGAGGAAAGATAAGCAATAAAATGAGGCCCAATATGCCAGTATGGCTAACTAAGCCTATAATTTATGATATGCAGACTTCTCCCCTATGCCAAAGCTAAGTGCTATTTTCCCCTCTTTCACCTTTTCTTATGGAAAAAGGAGGGTTACGGGTATGGTGTCGTCTATGTTATTATCCCAAGCACTTCACTCCATCTGCCAAGAGTAATTCGGCACCTCAGATAGGTTAACCAAATATTTTGACCTCTAAGTCGATTGAACAACTAGCATAAGAAAGGATATAGATTGATAAATTATAAGTGAGTAATTCTAGCAATTGATATGAGACTGCACTTTCTGTGAACAATAAGGAGCTAAATTAACATCTACTTGCACATCTCAAGACACAAAAATAAGTCCGACAGAGAAAACATTATTACATTTAATTAAACATTCCTACATAATACAGACTAAAACTCAATGAATAACACCATACCTGATATGTATACAGCTTCACATAAATAAGCGGCATGCTTTGGTTCAACTTATAGTAGTGTTTGATTACTCGATGAACTGTTTCAGGAACAAACTCGAGAACAAGATTAAGATAACGTTCATCCTTTTCTGTTGTAGAAAAGAAGCAATGCTTCAAAGATACAACATTTGGGTGATCAAGCAGACGCATGGTTTGCAACTCTCGATTTTTGTATCTCTTGTCTTGAAGAACCTTCTTGATAGCCACCGATTCACCTGTCTCTAAGCATTTAGCCTGAGCAAACACAGAAAATCAGCATGAAACATCAAGGACATTAAAATATTGACCCCCGTCATTTAAATTGCTAAAACAACATGAAATATCACCTGGAAAACAACTCCAAATGATCCATGTCCTACAACACGCTCAGCCATGTAACTGATAGTCTGTTATTAATGGATAAATTTCAATAAGAAAAAAAAAACAACCAAATGAAATTATGAAAGAAATATAACTTCAAAGACAACCTAAATATAAGGCAGACCTCTGTTACATGAACATGAGGATGTCTATCCGACTCTATCAGGAGTCATACGGGCAATAGTGCCACTGCACCATACATGGTAAAACAACATATATATGTAATGTAACCAGTAGATTGAATAATGATAAGGCTGAACTCGGTCATTTTTTGCACCTAACAAGCTTATAATCTATCAAAATACATGCTCAGAAGGTTAGCAAAACTCATAACATTAGGGCAACAGATTTTTTACTGTTGAATAATGTTGCAATATTTAATCCATTCAGTTAAGCCTTTTCCAATCCTAAAACAGGAATAAGAGAACTTGAACATCAAATGAACAGCACAAGAAATACAAAATACACACCTTCTGGAAGCTTCCTCAAAGTGATTTCACGGAATACAGGAGCAAACCCCCCCCCCCCTTTCCTCTCTTCCTCCCCCCCCCCCCCCCCCCCCACCAGCCCCCCCCCCCCCCCCCACCTCACCCCGCGACAACTTCTTGTTCTTAAACTAACAAAAAATAGAGGGACTAAAATGACTATAAAGCATATTCAACTGCAAGCAAGAGATATTGTGGTCTCTACTTAGTTCTTTCCATGTTTCAATAATTGCACATCAAAAGCTTTTTGATAGGTTTTAAAAAAGGTACCCATTTTCAGAATATATAAAATTAAGAATGGGAAAGCATAATAAGTAACAATATATGAAACCAGAATGAAGATAACCAAACTGCTGCAGAGCAGTCAGCAAATATATAAACCTAAATAGATACTAATTTTAGATACTCAAACAGCAATGTAATATACACTGCACTAGATCTTAAAATTAGTCAAAAAGAAAAAAGAAGTGAATACCTGCTTTGGCTGGCCATTTTGACCACCAATAGTTGTAACTATTATATGACCTGTCTCTGTCCCATTGCCATCAACAACAGTTTCTTCCATTTCCTACAAAATCAAAACACCTTATATTTAACAGCAATTAACTAATCAAAAAAAAGCTATGAAAAATTTAAAAATAGCAGCCTTAAACTGTTGCTGCACATACTTTATCGTCCTTGATTTTCATGTCATTCATCTCCTCAGGCAATCTATCAACCCCAACATTTTGTCCACTGGCTTCTCTTAAACCAGAGGTAGGTGCTGCATCCACTGAAGCCATTTGCTAAGATAAAAATATCCTCCTTACTCTCTTAACCCAACAAGCAACTCATTTACCTGCTAATTGAACAACATGAAACCGATGGACTCACTACACAAAAACCAGATTAATATGCCAAATTTTCTTTCTTTCTTCTCTTAGGTCAACAGAAAAAAACTAATTTGAGCACATAAAAAGTCAGAAACTTGAGAGAGCAGCAATCCAGACCATAAATATACTAGCCAAGTTAAAATGCACTGAAACATAAATCGAACCAGCTACTCCAATTAATATCAGATGCAAAAGATGTGTCAATAGACCACATAATGTCCTAATAAAGTATTAGAATAATTACAATGACACGCATACGATAAAATATGAGGTAGGTGTACACCCACTGAAGCCCATTTGCTGAGGAAAAGTATCCTGCTTATTCACATAACCCAATAAACAAATAATTTACCAGAAGAACCAGCATAGTATTTAAGTGACTTCCATTTACACCCAAAAGAAATGATAGGTAAGTTGATTTCAAATTACAAGAAGAATTAAGTCTTTTTCTACCTTGAGGATGGTTTAAGGGAAAACAACAAAAATAATAAGTTATAAAATTACACCCAAAAAATTATAAAAAAGAAAAAGAAAAAAAAGAGGTTATATTCTGGTGCCTGCAAAAGAGGAATTTGTATAAAATTGCAATTAATTCTTAAAATCTGAAGTGTGGACATCCTCAATGAATTTGAATTTTTAAAATGTACAGTAGTTCTATTATGCTAGGGGTAGACATGGCAATACAGTAGTTCTATTATGCCAGGGGCAGACATGGCAATGGGACAAGTATTATACAAGGTGACCCCTCCCACCCTGTCCCCAAAATGCTCTACTACAACCCCTATAGGATTTCCACTTTTTCCCCCAAACCCGTCTCATTAGATTTGAGGTCGGCCAGGGACCTGTCAGGAATGAGCTTAATCATCTAGCCGTCAGAGAAGCTGACCACAGGCGTGGTTAAGGGTAACAACAATTAGGGAGCCTTGATAATTGCTTTCTACATCACTTTATATGGTATTCAACTTCAGAAAATATTACTTTTCTATTACTTCGAGTTCTTTCTGAGAACCTAGTTATAAATTATAACTTAGCATGGCAGTTTAACATTCATTATATGATGTATCACTGGCGCTATAATTTTTAATCCCAATTATACACATCATTTCTATCAACTGAACGTTCTATGGTTAAGTTTATGCTAAAAGGCCTCTCCACGTGAGCACCCTATCCAACGTTGAACTTTGGTGATAGAAATGAGAGGTTAACTCCTATAAACATTTGCTATTAATCCCTCCATCCTATATTTAGCATCCAAAATTGACACAACGGAGGACTATTAGAAAAATAGAAACGATCACAAGAATTGAATCTACGAAACTTTATAATCACACAAATTCACAAAGTAGTATAAAAACTGACTAAGCAGACACAATGTATTGATAAAATCTGAATAAGTAAGAGTTTGTTTCATAATAGAGACTATTTAAAATCCAATAAACTTAAAAATGAAGCACAAAACGTAAACGGGCCCAAAAGTAATTAAACCTACTAGGATAACCTAAATAATAAATAGAAAGATAATAATTGTTTAAAATTTACATACAATATAACTCAATCTTCACTGATCTTCCCCGTGTCATTCCCTTGGAGAAAATTCAACCAGGAATTTTAAAATGTACAAGTATCAAGCCCCAAGAGTTAAAACTTTGCAATCTCCTTTGGACAAATTTTGCACGACGTTGTTGCTCCAAGAAAATATTTGGAAATAATTCTGTTATAATCAACGCCTTCATATTAACCTCCACTTCCAACAAATGTTAGGAATGATGAAATCAAAATTTTCCAAGTTAGGAATATGAACAATCTCATGATCAATCTCAATTTCTATAGCATTTGCATCCTTATGTCATTTTGACTCCAAATTATGATCCTCCTCAACCACTAAGTTTGGTACGTCTTTGACTATAACCCCTTCTTCAACCTCCTCATTCGTGTCTTCCACATACTCTATTAGAAGGGACCGATCACATGGTTGAGAAGTAAGATTGATGACATTACAAGTTCCTTGAAAATTTTTCGTGCAAGCTAAGAAATTCTTGTAACACCTATTAACTTCATCAAATAGAAAATTAATATCCTTTTGGCGCTCTTCGTTTCTCAACTTCATACCGATGTTTCAACTTGTCAAGTCTATAATGTGTTTCCTCCAATTCCTCCAAAAAAATCATCATATTCAGGTAACAAGTTTTTACGATGACACGCATGAATTTCATAGTCCAACAAATCACATCTATCTCTAAGATAATAAAATTTGCCCTTCACTTGTGTAATCTCCGATTTTGTATCATAAAACATTTTAAATATCAAGACAAAACAAAATTCCCTTTTCCTTCTCTTTTTTTTTCTTCTAAAATTAATGTGAAACCACTAAAGACACAATGACTGGATAGTACTAAACGAGAACGTGTAGGACTAAACACGGACTTGTGATTACCTTGAAGTACAAAAGTGATTTTATGCCAAAAAATGATATTGAAACACAAACACCCAGAACATAACATGTTATACTGCTAATTTCGTTGGTACCTTATCGATGCAAAACTAGAACAAACTAATCAAAGATCTGCAGCAATGAATTTCTACGGTGTTTAACGTCGTTGATGGAGAATGAAGTGCTACAACAAGATGATTCCAACCGAACGTTGAAATTCCTTTCACTACAATAACAATTTTGTTTTATTATTATTATTAAAACAAAAAATTAAAAGATAAATTCGACTAGTTTTAGCTAGTCCCCATGATGAACGGATTGTTGCTTGCAATCCTCGACTAAGCAGCTTTAATCGACATCATTCTCCTTTCCATTGACATAAGAGTGGGTTGTCTATTGCTTGATTAGTAGAATTGTCCTCGTCGTGTGCTAATTCCCAGGCTCTGATACCAATTGACACAATGAAAGACTAATAGAAGAATAGAAACAATCACATGAATTGAATCTATGAAACTTTACAATCATACGAATTCACAAAGTAGGATAAAGCTAACCAAGCAGCCATAATGTATTGATAAAATCTGAATAAATAAGAGTTTTTTTTTAATAATAATAACCCTAAGAGACTATTTATATTACCTAAACCCTACAAATAAATAAAATCAAATAAATTTAAAAATTAAGCCTAAAACATAAACGGACCCAAAAGTAATTAAGCCTACTAGGATATCCTAAATAATAAATAAAATTACAATAATTTGTTAAAATTTCCATACATCCCAAAATATAACTCAAGCTTCACCGATAATCTTCCCCGAGTCAAAAATATAGACATGCCACTTGAGAAAATTCCATTTCATCATCTTCATATCAATATATCAGGCTTATAAGGTATACCAATAGTACCCCCACCCCCAAAAAAATAAAAATAAAATAAATCTGAATTTTGTGCTAATGTAACTCATGAGGGCAATAAAGCAGTTTGAAAATTTCAAGCATTTTCGGATTTTTCCAAAATTGGAAAGGTGGACAAATAATATGGGATAGACCATAGAGGGAAATACTAATGATTAATAACCAGAGCCAACAGTAAAATTGCTTGAACTGAAACCGCATAGACAAATAATCGTATACCCTGTTAGTAACACTAGGGTTTCAACAAATTTGGGATATCAAATACTGTGTTATTATTGGTTGACTATATATATTGTGAATGGTCATTTAATAAATTATATTAAAATATTCATGAAATTCATTTGAGCCCTAACATTACTCTATACCCCATAGCCATCGTTTCTTGAAAATATCCATTCTTTTTAAAACACAAGAATTGTCTGCTTAAACTGAACCTAATCAATACCATACACAGTCCTGATGACCTGGCCAATGATGTTTCACAGCCTCAACTTGACTGTTGCGACAACCAATAACCAGTAAATTACTAATTAGCAACCTTACCGACTATATTTTATATAGATATATAAGTTCCTCTGTTTATACCAAGTGCAGTTACTAATGTCCACTGATGCAGCTACTAGGCACAATAGTTTTCGTATAAAATGCTCTTTCTCGAGGTACTTCATCATTATTTACTGATTTGCAATAAGTGAGTATGAAGACTGAACCAACTTCGGAAAATCTAAGGAGACAAAACAAGCAAGCTGTGTTTAATTACACGACGTTTAGTGAATTTAATTTGAACAAAAGTAAGCCAGTGTTAGATTGGACTAGGAGGTTAAGGGAAAAGAGTTATAATCAATATGTATGAATAATGTATATTAAACCCATTCATTTACTAGTCCGAACTGTGTTCATCCTCTCTGTTTATGGTGTTTGAAAACAGAACCCAAAAGCCCGACAAAACAAACAAAACCACCAAATTCTAGATAAATCACCATTTATGAATAAATTCCCTGAATAGGCAAGCTTAACCGTTATCTATATTACAAATAAAAAAAAACAACATAAAGTCATAACGTTTATAATTATTGAACATTCTTATTTCAAATCAAAATTCCCATAATGTAATACATTCAATTACATGGCAAAAACTTTGAGAAATCCAAATTGGCAAAACGAATATACAGCATCGTAAAAAATCTAAATAAAGATCTACTGATCAGAAAAAGGCAATAAAATAAGAGATCAAAAGGGATAATTAAGTATGGAAACATAATCCAAATACAGAGCCCTAAAATTTAATTAAGTGTATACAACAATAGGGAAAAGTGGAAGATAAAACTGTACCGATTGAATTTGGGATCACGAAGAACGAAATTGTCATCTGAGCGAGTTGTGATAATTGATAGCGTAGATGACACTATGGACCCAAAGAGAAAACTCAAGACAGATTGATAAATACAGACGGAGAGAGAAACTAAAATTCCAATTATTTTATTTTAATTGTATTTATATTTCTAATTTTCAGTTTTTATTTTTCAAGTTTTCTTCTTATTTGTGTCATGTGTGGTGCATTAAATATATAATCGGTGGCACACGCATTGCGTACGTGAGATGAAATAAAAGTTTTATGAAATTTAAAATATTAAATAGAAAGATATAAAAATAAGTAAAATTAAAAAAATAAAATAATAATATAATTAAAATTGTAGGGACAAAAGAGTAAAAAAAATCGGCAACGTTACACAACTACACCGAAGTCTCACGGAGGCTTTATAATATAAATTTTTGGTATAATAAGTATAAGAGCAAAATGCATGTATTAAAAAGTAAAAAGATAAAAATCCTAGAAATAAGAAATAATTACTTTTAAGCACCATAATAATCAAAATGGCCAATAGTCTTTGTTGTATTTGTGCATATATTATGATATGTTTTGAAAGGGACTGTTAATCTCTCTTACTTTTAATAGTGAATTTTATTTTGTTTTCTTTCTAGAATTTTATTTTTAAATTACTATTTATATTGTGACATGTTAATGTATGGACAGTTGGACCACTTGGTTGAATTTTTCCACTAAATATTTATCATAAAATATTTTTATATTGTCAAATGCTAATGTGTTTGTGATGCACCAAAGAAAAAAACAAGAAAAAAAGAAAAAGTTTGTTATGAACCAAACTACACACACCAAACTTGACAATTACCTTCATAATAATTTCGTCTTCAAATTTGAGAATTGCCTAAAATTATATCATATACGTTAAGAATGTGGCTATAAGATCATAATCACACCACAACTATCATTCATATATCCAACATTTTGAAAATTTTTGTTGAAAATTAAATTAACATAAATAAATAAATAAAAGAATTAATCAATTGTGAAATTTTTTTTGTATACCTCGACTAAATCGTTTACATAATCTCTACCCTACAAAAACTAAATTTCATACCCTACAAAAACTAAATTTCGTTACCGAACGACCTTTGGCCCAGTGGTATGACCCAACACATAGTTTTCATGAGGTTGGGAGTTCAAGCATTGGCATTAGGGTGTGTGAGTTTAAAAAAAATTATTAATATAAAACTATCAAAAAAACAAAAACTGAATTTCGTTGGCAAAAATAAATAAATTAGAAATGAAAAGACACCTATAGAAAGACATGACTTGTTGTTTTCAAGGTATACTTGTAATTTTAGTCCTGTCTCATAAAGATTACATGCTAAATTAGGTGATATAAGATACCATATTGCATTAAGAGACGAAAATTTGAAACATCAAATAATCTAATCTAGAGTCTAAACTATGAACAGATAAATCTCAACCAAAAAAACTATAAATTTTACTGATCAAGCTTCTCAAATCAGTACGTCGCCATAAAACAGTCCGATACCAGAATTTGCACAACCCAACCCATCTCTAAGTGCAGGAAAATGTAGAAATTCAAAATTGACCAAACAACCAGCATATCAGCGCAGATTATGGAAGAAAGTAGTTGATGATACTGAAGCGGATACTGAAGCGGATAGCTAAAAGGCAGGTCCAAATATGTCCATTAGCCTCCACTTTGCGCAGAGAATTGAGGTACTCGGCCAAGTGGAATTACTAGATCCTTCATAACTTCATACTCTTCTGCACTTATTTGTGCACCATCCAACACCTATGCAGTCAGAAAACATCAAATATGGTGTTAAATATTTGCTTTACAAAATTTGAAAGAGATTTGAATATTGGGGATGTTGATTACAATAAACTAGAGAAGCAGAAAACAATAATCAATAGACCTTCACACAAATCAATTCTCTTTTTTGTAATCAATAGATAACAATAAATATTTGTAATCATCCATCTCAATATTTGGGCATCATCACAGAACATCTTTTAGTTTCAAGTTCTAAAACCAGCCATCTCTATTTATCATTTCTTGTCAACCCTAGTCGTAACTTTTTTCATATTTCTAGTTTCTTCTGCTGACCAACTTCTTTTCAAAGATGTCAAATGGCTACGAAACATTTTAACTACCAAACGATGGAAGTTTATAAGCTGGGAAAGTTCCATAAGCCCTAATATGCAGGACATATCTATCAATAGATGACTCTCTTCCTTCCAACAAATGACTTTATAAATAAGCTTATGACTCCAGCCTCCAGGCTAGATACAACAAAAACGTACATAATCTTCCATTACCATTAAATTTACATAAGATGTGTTCCCTATGTTCCAGTTAAAGAGCCCTTCTCCAAATATCCACAAAAAATACATAACCTTTGAAAACTGAGCTACCATCTCATATATTCCAAACTGGAGTTTTTATTTAAGTGAAATTATCAATAGAACTTCGAGGTTATATTTGTTTGCAATTATGTTGCATGAGATTGGAAAATCTAGTAATACCTTTACACACCTTTTTATCCTTGAATTAGTCCTAAGATGACAATCTCATGGAATATTTCTTTTGTTTCTAAAGTCATTTATGAGTGATTATATAATCCCAAGGGGATAGGTGCGATTAAATAGTACCCCCTTTTGATGTATCAAATGGTCTTAGAAGTAAAAATATAGTCCATAGATTGTCATGTACTAATTAATCCAAGGATAAAAAAGTGCTTAATGATTTTAAAGTAGTATAAATAGTCCAAATCTCATGCTTTATTATTGCAACGAACATATCTTAAAAGGAATTGGCTTTCCCTGTGCAGTTGACTTTAAAATGGACACTTTGGTTTTGAGACAGAGGGAGTATATATACTACATGTCCTCAAAGATAAAATTATAAAATATCATTTCCTTTTATGTTGAATAGCTTCATTAAGCTTGTGATACTGCAAAATGTCAACAGTTTCTGACCTGCTTCTACATATAAATATGCCATCCATCTGTGCGGGTGGCTGGGTTGGGAAAGGGTTTAGGAGTAGCCAGTAGTATAAATGCAAAGCAACTGTGTTGTTATTTATAGCAGCTAATTCCAGAGAGGTATTGAAAGAAATTTCATATGAAACAAAGTAGAAAGTTAAGATTTTGAGTTTTCCCACATTGGATATGCGAAAGTTGACATGATAACGATCCGTGACAGATATGTGAAATCGCAATAAAGCATGAGCATTATTAAGGATCTCACCTTGTGAAACAACCTTCTCCCACTTGTCATGTGTGGGGTGATTGAAGGGATCCGAGAAACAGAAAGAGCATCAATAAACAGAAGAACAATTACTTGCCACTGCTTTATTCTGAATGGAGGAAGTGGATCCATAAAGGACATTGTATCAAGCAAACAGGACTGTTAACACAACAAATCACCAATTTAAAATGATTTCAATAATAAATTTCAAATAGAAATCACGCACTGAATTCAATAACATGGAAAACATTATAAACCATTAAAACTCATATAAATGACACGATTAAAATAATTGAAGCAGAAGTACAGTGTACAGTTTGCCCAAGTCAAATAACTTCCAAAAACCCAAGAGGTATTAGGAAACTCTTCCAACCATTTCTTTTCCTAATCCTAAATTTATAGCTTATCATACAACTATGCTGTCAAATTAATTGAGCCAATGGAATGAGTAATGGTTAAACATGCTAAACTAAAGAAACATAAAACAACTGACTGTAAAAACATACAAACTTGGTCAATCAGCGTGGAGTGCTTAAACAAGAAAAGTGTACTTGAACACATTGAAAATATGCGCAAGATATAACATCCGTATTTGGTATGAAAGACTTAAATAATACAGAAAAATGGGAGAGAAGATAAGCCTTCTGAACAAAGGAACTAGATACAGGCATATGCACTATATAACTCTCGATGTTCAGCACTGGGCAATACAATTCAATATGATGCCTAAATTGCATTCCAAAATTAGAGATACATCTCTTAAACGACGACTTTTATAGATAAATTTATGTTTCTAAATGTACCCTCAGTATTAGCTAAAGTTTATTAGTGGTGGTGTGATGCTAGAAATAGCAGAAACAAAGTAATGGCAAAATTAGAGATATCATGTCACTTTATAGTCTTAAAACAGAAATGCAACTCTTTTTTTGGAACAGACTGAAAAGGAAAACTTGTCTCTAATTTTGGAACGGAGGGAGTAAAACTTATGAGTAAGACAAATTGTAAAGTGAAGTGCAGAAACACACCAGGCAGATCCAGGGGTAGTTTTTTATGGAACCAAAGCATGTCACATGCCAATTACAGAACCAAAACAAACCAGTATCTTATGTCTAATTAAAATTTGAAGCCTTTTGGCAAGTGTAAGAGTGTTCTTTTTCTTTGAGGGGGCCGGGAAAGGAGGCCTTCTGCAGTTTTTTAGCCCATGACATGGAGATGAGATAAACCAATTAAATAAATATAAGAAACAGAAGTGGTTTAACAATAATCGCCATTAAAGTGTGACAAGTTCAAAAGAGGTACCATTCCTTGCTCGAGAGTAGATATTGGTGTTGGCAGCCTAAGATCAGCTACAAGTCCTGGCAAAGCTCGAGCAAGACATCCAGCAAGAGTTTGCTTAATTTCAGAAGAGCGACCATCCATATGTAGAATTTTACGGGGGTACTCCCTTCCATTAACAGTTAGATACTCTTCATGGAAACTTTCATCCCGGCCATATATGTAAGCCAAAGAAGACGATGATATCCAGGCGAAGAGTGCCATAAACATTGTTGCAAATGGTGACAACTGAAAGACATAAAATGTGAAAGCTACTCCAACACAATTATTGAAGGGAAAATAAGTCAATAACTGAAGGTCGATATACTTACATTTAAACTAAACCCCTCTGGTGGATTATCATACCAAGAATCCTCGGAGTCAAAAAAATCAGAATGTGAAATCCCCTGTTTACTTGGCCACTTTATAAGAGCTGGTTCTATGTCCACATCCATCTCCTCCTGAGGATTCGCTTCAACCACATTAGGAGGTTGCGGCAATAAAATGATTCCAGCTTCAGAAACTGTATATTACATGTAACGAGAAATAGAAGAGAGAACATTATAGATAAAAACCTGAATAGGATCTCAAAACTGAACCATAGTTTCAAACATAAAGTTTGTAATGATGAACAATACCGGCATCGGGGACATCACAAACTCCAGATGCAACAGCTTCTGCTGCTTGGCTCAGTGCTAGTGCACAGGCTTCTGCTGATGCAAATCGCGATGAATTATCATCTTCTTTCAAGTTTGAATGGCTGAACCCCTTGACAGTATCTTCCAATTCACTAATTTCGCTAAGACTTCTATTGCCTGCAGTCTTCTCATCAGCCCACGTAACAGAGCGAGTTACTTTCTTTGAACTTGACGATTTTAGAGAAGGTCTGAGCACACTGGCATTAGATTGAACTGCTTTTCCGGCATAGGATCCCTTTTTGGCTTCTGTAGCATCCACACTAGGACAACTTTGGCGTCTGGAAAGGCCATTAGATACTTCTGATATATGAAGCTTGTCATTCATGTCGATTACAATCTTTTCTTCATTTAGTTCTTCAAGTTTACTTTTAGAACTGCTTGGGGAATGATCATATGGTGTGTCCAATGCGGTGAACTGATTATCCATTTCTTTAAAACTCACTTCTCTTTTTGATTCTTTAACTTTTGAACTGGAGCCATTCTCCGTTAGAGGTGACGGTAGTTTTGAAATGCTATACTCATCTTGAGTAATTATAGTACTCATGAAGTCAAACTCATTAAACATCATGTCTTTTTCCTTGTCTGGCTTGATATTGCTCGGTCTAGGCACTACCATGAACAATATTATTTTAAGCTCAGTCAGCAGAAAAGTATAAATTTTAATGAAACCAATAGATACTCCATTCAAATTGAACAAGAGCAATATCAACAACTTAAACTAATCTAATAAACTATATCGGCGCAAGTTAAGGAATGAGATAATTTATTTTAAAGACTTGTCTACCTTCTTTCCGATTTTTCGAATGTGAGGCTTTGGTATTATGATCTCTCCGCGGAACATAGCCTTCAATGGCATTCGATGGACCTATCCACTCCTCCATTGAAACTTCCCCGACTTTAATATCTTCTTTTTCCTGAATCTTCAACTCCGATAACCCTAAATCTCCGTTCCTCCCCAACTCATCCTCTTTAGGATCTACACTCATTTCTTCAAACAATCTCAGAATTTCATCAAGTTTTGATGGGTGAAGAACTGAACACCTTTCTTCCTGCAGACCCCCAGCAAATGCTCGACTATTAACAACACAACTGGTTGAACAGTACATGTATGTTTCATGAAGATCATAAACCTTATGCTCCTTCAACGAAATGCGGTATCGTCCCTTTCTTCCTGGTCGTTCAGAAGGCAAAGCATTGTTGCAAAGTGGGTAGCCACACATGTTTGCAATTGATCTCTCAGTGACAACATCTTGGTAGTCGCTCTGAGACATTAAGGATCCGGCAGCAAATAGTTGACCTTCATCATGGATGCCATTGAAGAGACAAAGTTGCAGCTTATGGATGGCTTCTTTGACAGGGACTAGTCCATCCTTGGCCATGTGAGAAGCTTTACTGACACGAAATATTAGATCTGCTGCAGAATTAGCATAAAATCTAGAATAAATTAAGTATTTTAGATAAGTAATTAGATAAGATAAACAAACTAGTGATAAAACTAGAGTTCAAATAGTAGAAATCCCCAATCTCCAAAGGTAGGAGGAATTTATAGAGGTATCCAAGAGAGCTTCCACTGTCCTCTGATTCTTGCTTCTTATTTATAAATGTAAAATAATCTTATGATGAGAAATATCTTATTGATACTATCCTGTATCCACTTTCAAAGCAATTCAAGAGGCATGAATTTCACGATGTGCCTTGCTGTAAAACACTATTGTTTTGCAATACTCTTTGTTTTCCTATTCTTTGTATTCCTAGAAGAAAAAAAAGAAGCGTAGATTCTAACTAGTAGTAACAAGTTTGGAGAATCCATATTTAAAAAAATATAACTTTCAAACCCGTACCATTCGCATGTTTTAAATTCTGCGCCAAAAGCATGTCGTTCCTACATGAAGATAGTGTTCTTTAATACTCTTTTTCTTCCTACAAGAATTTCCTTGTGGATGCTAAAATAGTATAAATAAATTCAAATAATATATATGAAAAAGTGTAATATTTAAACACAAGTCTTCGTCATGTCTAAAATTCTGTGCCAGAAAGACATTTATCAAAAAAATGGCGGAAGAGTGAATGATATTTCCAAGGATGCATTCAATATTGAGTTGATAAAACTCAAAAGTTGGATCATCTTAGTGGAGTCCAGGATATGCTAACACCAATCAGCTTTCGGAAAATGTGCATGCCATGTAGTCTTATCCTAACAGGACTCTCCAAATGCTTTTATTAACAACAAACCTACGATACATTATGTGTATGCATGCAAAATGAATTGAGCTTATAAAAATCGGTATAAAAATGCTAAATGCCTAAATGTTTAATATACTTCTCAAAATATGCGAGTATTATATGAGAATCTTAACAAGTTCAGAACAAATATGCTACTACAAATGCACAATGGTCATATTTCATATTTTTAAAAATACATATCATTATTGTATCTTGCTTTTTGACTTATTAACTTACAAGAGGATAAATTAGAGCATTACGATCTTTTAATTAAAAGATTATAATAGAAACTAAACAAGAAAATGTTAGGCTTTTCACATTCTTTTAATCAAACTCAAATACATATTTTCATAACTAAATGTAGTTAACTTAATGGTAAATAATTTATAGCATATTCATAAAGAATCAAACTTAACAGACCATATAAGTTTTCAATCACTATAGATATATCTATAACAAGAATAAGAGTACAGCCATAACGCACTTGTATAACACTTATAATTCTTCACCTTATTGATAAATTGGTGAGAAGGTTATGAAAATCACAGAAAAAAAAAGGTTTTATAATGGACTAACCCTTAAAAGCCAAAGAAGAGTACTTATACTTTTTAAGTGTACTTATCATCAAGGTTTGGTTTTGGACCAGATTATACTTTAAATGCTATGGAGCTGAGCTCCATGGCTATACAAATGAAGTTGGTTCCATTTCCAAGTCATTTTTTTCGATTCCTCTACCAATTCCTTGCAACGAGTTGGTCAAAGCTATTATAGTTTTGTGTTCAATATTTTTTAAATTTGGTAATTTATCAATACCATACGAATCACAATACTTGCATCAATTACTAAATACAAATTGATAGACAAACATAAATAAGACAATTTTGGCAACGTGCACTGCATATTATCTCTGCTGTTCACGTTATTACATATATCAAGAGGAAATCGAAATGAAAAAACTCATGTTTCTTGTTAAAGTTAGGGTTTGAGAGTGAAAGCTGTGAAAATACCTCAATTTGTGCAAAATTAATCTTCCACCTCGAGTACACAAAAATCTCTACTTTCGCTCTTTGAAATTCGAACTTTGGGAGTGAGTGAATTAGAATGGAGTTCCTCCAATAGGGAAGTGATAATCAATGGCAATTTACATGACCGACTTACAGACGCCAAATCCGGTTTGATTTGTAATTATTAATTATTAATAGGACTGGCTGTGAAGCCAACATGGCTCGGACCGCTCGGCTTACACATACTGAAAATCTTATTCATTTTATAAATAATTTGATATGATTTGTTTAATTCACAAAAGTAATAATTCTTTCCTTTCAAAATTAGAGATACAAACGATATTATATTAATTTTTAAATTAATATGAATTTATTTAATTTTGATTGATATAATTAAAATAATTGTATAGTATATAACAAAATTTATTAATTACAAAATTTATTTTATTTTAAAAATTTTATGAGTCATACCAATTTTTAATTTTAATATGTAGTCGTTTAATTTCAAAAGTTAAATTATATTTTTAATTTTAAATAATGGAGTATTTAATATCAGGTAAATAATATAGTAATTTGAAAATCTAAACGAATAAAATAAGCTAACACTTAACATTTTAAAAGTTATGCACTTACATGAATTTAAAAATATGAATAATTAAATATATTTTAAAGTTATGAAGTTAAGGGTTAAAGTTACGAAGTTACATATTAATGAAGTTTTGTTAAACATGAGGGACTGATTATGTAAATATGTAAATCTTTCTCCTTCCATCCTAACCCTTAATATTTTTGATGATGATGTTGTTTTTGTTGGCCATATAGTGGGTTTTACTCTTTTTGTGGGATCGACCTAATGTGCCGCTCAAGCTCAAACTTTTTCTTTGTGTTGTGTTTTGATTTAGGGTGATACTTTCGCATTTTATAACAGTCCCATTTATAAAACTTAATAATATATTTTTGTTATATATTTATTCGTAAATGTAAATTGAAATTTGATGATAAACTTAAAAGCGTTGAGTTGAGTTTTTTATACTAATAATAATTTTTTTTTTGTTTTTGGAACAAAAAAGTTTACAATTGGAACTTTCTTTTGTAAAAATGAATATAAGTATAATATATGTTTTTTGGGGGGGAAAGAAAATAAAGCTCTCATACGCATGTCTTATTTAAAAACAGATGTCAAATTGACCCAATGAACCGAACTTTTATAATCCATTTGAATATTTTTATGGTGTCAAGATTTCAAAAATTAAGATTACACACTTTTAGTCGTAACATACCACAATTTCATTAAATTTTAGTTGATCCAAAAAGATATTACTAAAATATTTTTAACATAATAATATATTATTTCATATTTATGATGTCATTGATTAATAAAGGTTCAACAATAGGTTAAACTAGTGACCCATCCGCCTAATATTCGGTAGGTTCTAAATGTAAAAACATTGACAACTAACTAGAAAACCAGAAGGGTAATTCATGCTCTTAATAATCACGGTAAGATGAGTAAACATAAGATACATGGAGTTCATAGAACAGACAGCAACCATTTAACCATACCAATAGAAAATTCAGAAGCTACCTACTTAATGTCACTAAATTGCTCCTAGAATATCATAATGATCGTAAACTAAACTTGGGTTGAAGCTGTACTTATGTCAGTGAAGCTGAAGCAACGTACAAAAAGGAAAGGAAATCCAGCTGCCTTAGGCCTAGATAGAGCTCCCAAAATAGCCAGAACCTCTATAGAAGATAGCTCGCTTCCTTCGAAACTGCAGCACAGACTACCTTCCATCCGTTACAATATTCAACAAACAAATCCAGCTTTTCTTCCACTATTCCTAATCTACTCATTCATCCTAGATTTGCAAGCATCTGGAACTGCCGGTAGACAGACAAAAGATATAATTAGAATCCTGTAGCATTCATCGAGATCACAGAAAAATAAGCATTTATTCTTTAGATCTCAAGAACCAAAATAAATAAAGCAGCTTATACAAATAGATATCAGATCAACAAGTACCATCAAATTGAAAAAGAATTAAAATGCATGTACTACTACCAATACTGCCAGTCAGCACTTAAAATTTGGAAGGAAGTAGCAACGAAGAGTCTACCGCAAATAACTGGCACAAGGAAATGTCTCCTTCAGCAAATTGTCCATGAAGCGGATTTCTAGTTTCTACATGGACTACAAGATTTTAAAAATTGATTGCATAGAGAATCTAAATGTTTTTCCCCAACTGGTAACCTGATGACTACGATCACCTCTTGCAGCACTGGTGCAGTTTAGTCTTGCCTTCACACACGTATGCAGGGGTGCATAATTAAAAGTGGAGAAATGTAAGTTTTATTAATAAATCATTATAATTGAAAAACAAAGATCAAATCCAGGCAACTGCTATGACGCAGATCTTCCCCATGACGAGAAAGTACCATGACACAACTAGTCTAAATAAGAACCTATAATATGGCATCATGTAAAAAATAAATCTGCTATCCACAAGATACTAGGTGCTTTGTTACAGAGAAATCATTTCTGAGAAGGGGATTAATAGAAATAAAGACACTAAAGCACCAATTACTGCAAATACTAATGCAAAGACGTTTTTATAAGCAACACTTACTGGTCATGCTATTATGTCCCGTATGAACAGTTTATATCAGTATAATTTAGAGAAACACATACTCGATACATGGAACCAATAACTATATTCAGACCATTGAATGTTACCTGGCAATTGAATTTTTTAAAAAAATTAAAGAAAAACCAAAGACAGGAATAACTAAATGCAACATCAACATCTATCAAATTTTGTAAGACAGAATGGTAAAAAACACAAAATCATATTTTAAATACCTCTGTGAAAACGAAATCACTGTCAAATCTCGCTCAAACAGCTACTTCTAGAGATATTATTGACACTTTTTATACGAATTTATACAAAGAAAAGTAAGGGAGTAAGAGAACTCTTACCCGTTCACCTCAATCTGGCCCTCTTAAAGAGGCTGCCGCCACCTGAAGGTCTCCTCTCAGGTGCCCGAGACTTCCCGAAGGCCTTTGATTTCCTTCTATTCCTCTCCTCTTCACTGTCTGATTCAGCTCCTTTCTCTCTATCTGCATTGCTTGCTTCCCTTTCCAACTCTTCCCATGTTTTTCCTTCTTCCTCTTCCGAGACTTCCTCAGAATCATCTTCCTCGTCCTCATCAGACTCCACCAGTGACGCGCTGTCGTCATCGTCGTCATCTGACTCTGAGTCAGATTGAACATCAGAAGGCGCATAGCCTTGGTCTGACTCCTGCGAGTTTTCAGAATCTGAATCACTAACCTCCAAGTTCAAAAATTCCCATCCACCATCCTGAATAAACTGTTCTGGGTCATCGGTGATTGTCTTCAATATTGTTTTCCAATTCATATTTAGCCTGCTTTCATAGTATTTAATATCTGTTGTATCAAGCCACTCCTTGATGCCATCCAAAGACGACGAAGGGATCGAATCAATCCGGAAGACATCTCGCTTAAAGTCCTTAAAAACAATTGCCATATCAAAGTTCTTCTGCCCAAGCCCAACTCTCTCCAGGTTAACAATTTCGATCTCACTTAAAGAAATTACCATGAATGGTGTCTCTATGAGCTCAACCAGACAGCTTGAAGTGGGGACAATAAAGGCAGAGGATTTGTGTGGTACACCGTGGAAACCAAGCTCTCTTAATGGCTGATCAAACTCCAAGTCAAGTGATTTGAATTGAGGTTGTCCCCATAGATCATTCACACGGTTCACAAAATTCTGGAAATCCATATTAATTTTGTTTTTCCGAGCCCTCTCCCGCTGCTCTTCCTCGATCTCGTCAGGGTCATAGGCAGATCTCTTTCCACCTCCGATTGTCTGGACCACATCCATCACTTCACAATAGAACTGAACATCCTTAGTTTTCTTGTTTCCCACCATAACGTGGTTGTGCAGGTGGAAGTGGAGGAGAGAGATCATTTCCTTCTCTGCTGGCTGGAAGAATGCATGCTTTATGTTAGCATACATCACATCCACACGCTCATCAGGCCGCGAAGTTGAATACCGAAGTCCATTTGTGTGCGCTTCTAGTGTACCTGTCAGCTTTCTACCACGGCCACCAAACACGGGACGGATCCATAGATCAGACAACCTTATTGGCTTAAATTTTGCTCCTGCAAGTTGAAGTTTTTCTTGAGTAACTAAAGTGGCCCTCTCAGCCCTTTCTGATTCCCGGGAAGCATATTGCCTGCGAAGGGTTTTTATTATTTGCACAACTTCACTACTGTGCCTTGGGTCCCTAGATCGAAAGGAAGCTTCCTTGACATATATGGATCCTTGGAACTTCAAAGTGTTCGAATCATGTGGATTAAAGGGAGTACCAGGTACGTTAAATATTATTCGGATATAGCAAGTACGACTGGTATCCTGCTGGCTAGTAACACTCTTCACAGTGGCAACATGAAATGGGACCATGCTGCCATAAATTGGCAATAGAATGGAATCATTTTTCTGATCTATTTGAATAAGTAAGCCTCTCGGAGGAGGTAGATCATTAACATTCTTATATGCAACCAATTCACCAGAGGATTTCATGGCACCACGATTATCCACTGTTCCAGAGCCTCCACCTGTGAGTCTCCTAGCAGTTTCTTCATTCTTTTGGCGGGCAAGCTCTGCTTGATGCTGCCTTCGTACCTCCTCCTTTGACATCTCCTGATTAACCGACCTAAGTGTTGCCTTAAAAGAATTTGCATCGACACCATTACCTTCTGCTTTGGCCTTTGGACGCTCTTCTTCTTCTTCCTCCTCCTCCTCATTCAGTGAGTATGCGACATCCTTCATAGCTTTGGAGCTTGTATAAGTTACTACTTCAGGAGCATTTTCACCTACAATAACCGTATCGGCAAGCAACATGGAAACCTTTTGGGTCTTTGGGTTTTTGGTATCAGTCTGCAAATTCTGAAAGCCAAGCGACACATTAAAAACCATGCCTGCTTTCAACACCCTATCATTCTTGCCATTCAGACTTAGTCCCGACTCACGAAACTCAAGGCCAATTCCTGTTCCTGCTGATCTTGTCAGGTTTGCAACCAATTCAGGAGCATCCTTCTCAACTATGGAAAGGGCTGCTTGGTAGGCAGCACCAACCTTATTCCCTGGTTTCAAAGTACTAATTGCTGCTTCATGGGCCTTAAGGAGGACCTCGTAGGCCTTACTTTGCAGTGAGTTGGCATCTATTAGAAAAGTACGGGCAATATTTGAGCAGTAGCTACTGTAACGAGACCCGATTGCACATAAGATCACACTAGTAGAATCACAGTAGAGGTTCTGATCGTTACTTGATGCACTTGGTTTGAGATCAAATTCTCCTCCACTCTGAAAAATTGGAGGATAGCAGATATCAACATTCTGCACCCTTAGATTCGACTTGATTTTTGCAGCTTCAACAATCATCTTCTCTGTCTCTTCCATCAATGAAGAATGGGAAACCTTTTTCTCCTCATCAATGACCTTTTCCAGCTTTGGGACCACAAAATGCTTCATCATCGATGAGGTCAAATACGCAGCTTTCTTCACATATGTAATTTCATCACTGTCCTTCACAGCAAACAGGTCTGAAAAGCCATTTGATATATCAGTGAGCATAAAATTCTCATTCTTTAATCGATCAGCCCATGTCTCCAAAAGATTCCCTTCAGGAGCCTCTCTAGCTATGTGCCCAACAACAGGGGCATCATCACCATCGAATCTTGACTGAGCACGTACAGCACGAAATATAGCATCCATTAATGTAGAACCATCATCATTTTTAGTCTTTACATGCATCACAACTTCAACACCCACAGCCTTCTTAGCATATCCTTTCACAGCTTCAAGTAAAGAGGCCTTCTTCTGGCTACACAAGAAATGGATCTGCTTCTTCATGAATACCATGATTGTATCTGGGAACTCATATCCAAGTAACCAGATATTCAGAGCTGATGATTTTAGATACCGCAAATCCTCTGATGGCGGAGGAGTTGCTACTGTAAGAACTTCAGAAGAACCCCACATATCATTATTGTATTCACTCCAGTGAGAATATAACATCTTTAACCGCTTATTGAAGATATCAAAATCAATCTTATAAGCACCTGCCGCTCCATTGCTGTTTCTTTGTTCAGTCATTGCATATAGTATAAAATTTATCTGGTATTGAAGGTAATCGGAAACTGCTATACAAAGCATAAAATTGTCAGTTTGCTATCTATCAGGGAAATGCAAACCTAAATTAAACTTTTTTCAAGTCAGATCTAAGGGCCTTAAAGCAAGCCAACTACGAAATGGTGCAAAAGTTACCAACAACAAAAGTTGCGAACAGGTTATACACATTCACTATAAAGAGAACTCAGAAATAAACCCAAGAGTCTCAACTCTACATAATTAGCATTTCTAAAACCTAATAGTAACAGAATAAGATAAATATCAGTTCAAAACTTCAAACACCAAAACATAACACCCCAAAAAACTATCTCTGGTCCAAATTTCAAATTCTTTAAACAATTAGGGTTTCTTTAAACTTCAATACACAATTAGGGTAAACTTGATAATACGAGGGGGGAAATCCAACATTACTTCAAATCATCAAAGACCCACACATACCCCCATTTTTTTTTTTTTATAAAAAAACACATTTTATGTTTCAAATTTGAAACTTTTTACATAATTAGGGTTCGCCAGGCTTGGGAAAGCAAAGATAATTCCAGAATCACTTCAAACCCTCAAAAACCAAAATTTTCAAAATAAATGTTTTGGTGCAAAAATTCGAATTTCAAGCAAAAATTTGGGTTTCCGTAAGTTAGGGATACTATAGGTGCCTCGTAATCAACGAAACAAACAAGGAATTAACTTACATTGCTTGAGTCAGTAAGTGGTCCTCGGATTAAAACGGCGAACCCAGAAGCTAATTAGGGTTCTCTTGTCATTAAAAACGATAACGAAGAGTTCTTATAGAACTAATAAACGACCTAGGGCTTCAAACACTACAAAGGGCAGGAAAATAAAGATCAAAGAGAGTATATAACAGAGAAATTTGAAAGAAATCTTATGAAAAACAGTAGGGTTTTCATAAATTAGAGCGAAGAACAAGAATTATTATGAAGAAATTAAGATGAATTAATTCGAATTGGAGAGAATTTGAGGCGTAAAAATGAGAGAATAGAATGCGGAATAGAACGAGGAGCGAGAGATATAGAGAGGGGAAAAGAATGAAGATCGAGTTTCGAATATCATGGAAATTAGGTTTATATAGTGTGAGTATCAGAAAACAATCCTAGATATTGAATTTAATTACTGGATTGCAACCGCGTCTGTGAGACAATGACTTAAAACGCCCCTTATTGGATTATTTCGACTTTGGGTAATTACTCGATTGAGGAGGGTAGTTACGTAAAGTAATAACGTCGTCTTTTGTCGGATGTCGTTTGAGGAGGGTAGTTACTTAAGTACGCGCGGAACGATGTCGTTTGATTTTGGCCCATAGTTTTTGCAGTGCTAAATTAAATGGCGGGAAATAAGGTTTATTTTAGTGATTGTTTAGTAAATACTATTATTATGTATCACGTTTCTAATTTAATTTGCGAAAAGTTAACCACATGTTTAACTTTGTCTAAAAAAAGTTTGATCATCCGTGTAAGTATGAATAAACTTTAAAAACTTTTTCATAGGCAAATTTTAATAATAACATATTGAGCTATAATATATTTGAAAATGTATAAGTTAAGATACGAATAGTTTGTTATATTTGTTTTTTGTGAGATATTTGACGAATTCAAGGTCAATGTAAAAGGGACAGAACTGCAGGGTACAAACTTTTTATTTGATTGTATATGTTTATTATAAGATATCAAAAGTTTGCTATATTAAATGTCACTGTACATGTGTTGGTATATATTAAGAAAAAGTGAGAAGACTGGTAAAATAGGAACTAAATTAGATGCAATGGAAGAAGAATAAGAATAAAACTTGAGAAGTAATTGTAAATGACTCTGTGATACACAAAAATAAGAAAATAAAATATAAAAAAATCTTGAACTGTTGAGTCGCTATTTTTTTTTATTGAGCTGTTGAGTCGACGCAGGATCAACGAAATCTTGTTAATTTGATATTGCTAATAATAGACAAGCTTGGAGTACTTGGTTCAGTAGACTAAAAACCTACATGTACAGTGCATCTCAAATAGCATGCATAAAACCTGTCTCCTAGTCTCCCATGGAAATTAGTTCAACTTCCGAATGAAGTTCAAGATAATTTCATTCAACTAAACTTAACTTTCTCATGCTGCAAAGTAAGAAAATTAAATAAGTGTGTTGCTAAAACAAATTTACTTTACTTCCATATCAAACACCAAGTCATTTTCCATTAAACAGTATTAAAACAAAATAACATCAGGGAACAATGATGTACAAAATAATGTCTACAAACATTTGGAAAAGGATATATATTGCGAATGTTTACGTTAATTATTTTATTGCCAGTTATGCAGGAATAATTATTATAAGTAATTTTTGTAGGGAGGTGTGTAATAAGTGGGAGTCTTTTGCAATTGTAATTCGGCATAAATTTATCACGATATATAGTAGGACTCCAACATTTTTCACCAGACTATTTAATCTCTATTATGATCTAACTGAATTCTCAAATCTGTTTCTAGCAATATTGACATATTTTGTCGATGTTACTGGCATCAGTTTGGTTCTTGGTTTAGTACTTGTAGAGCTCGTTCCAGCTAGACAAGAAGGGGAGGTAATATGAATTACGTACTCTAAACAGATGAGATATCTATGTAACATGCAGTAGCTTAATGGATTGGTACTTTCTATGCTATCTTAGAGATTTCTTAACATAATTTTCAGACTTCAAACGTCTCAGTTTGCATATATAGGCATTGCAATTTGCAAAAGGGAAAAACAAATAAGATCCATTAATCCTTTTTCCATCCAAAATCTTCATAGTCAACAAATTAACATGGATCAAAAGGACAAAAAGTTTCCTTTATTTCATCATATTCATAAATTCAACTTAAATTCCTCACACATTGATTATTTGCCAATCATCTTCTTCCTCTTCATCATCTTCGTCTTCAAAATCATCATCTTCTTCATCTTCATCTTCATCATATTCATCATCATTGTATTCATAATCTTCATCATATTCATCATCTTCATCATCTTCATCTTCATCTTCATATTCTTCAGAACAATATTCATATTCATCTTCATATCCTTGAAAGCCTTGGAGCATTTAGAAGTCACCACTTACGGATAATCCTGACCAACAATAACTGTATCAGCAATCAACATAGAAACTTTTTCTGTCTTCGGATTTGTGGTACCAGTCTTCAAATAATGAAAACCGAGCAACTCACGAAACTCAAGTCCAATTCCAGTTCCTGCTGATCTTGTCAAGTATCCAGCCAATTCAGGAGCATCCCCCTTAACTAAAGAAAGCGCCGCCTGGTAGGCAGCTTTAGCCCTATTCCCCTGTCTCAAGATTGATTGTATAAGCACCTGTTGCTCCATTGCCATTTTCTTTGTTCAGCCATTGAAAATAATCTATAATTTCTTCAGTTTTGCCGATTATATCAAACTGTGAGACATAATATATAATTGTCAGTTTGCATCGATCTACAAGGAAAATTAATGCTAACACAAATTAAACTTCTTTCAAGTTAGATCTAAGGCCCTTAAGGCAAGCCAACTACTTGTACACATGTACTATCTGGAGAATTCAGAAATACAATAAAAGTACCAATCCTACACAATTAGGGTTTCACAAACTTGATGGTGCATATACAACCTTTATTACACAAAAAAAGGTCTCATTTGTTATTTTTTTTGGTTCATAAAGAGTTTTCTTTGTAATGATGTAGTGTATAGTGTACACATAATGTCCGCAAACTTGTCATCTTAATTTCATTATTATGTCTTCACTATTAAACTAGAAAGTCTCTCAATTCCAAAATATATGATCAATAATTTTGAAGTCAAATTGAGGTATATTCAAATTCAACGTTAATTGTAGAGAAAAACTTTATAAAAATTATTAACTACTTAAATAGTACTGTTAAGTACAAAATTTATTATATTCAAAAGCTAAATGAATCGAATCAATTTTGAATTTGAAAATAATTTCAAAAAAAAAAGAGTCAAATTTCATCTTGCATTTTGGAAGATTTTGGAAAGGGCTAAATACATTTATCTTACATCAAGTTTCACCTGCTCATAATTTAGCTCCTAAACTAATTGAGCTCATAATTTAACCCCTAAATTACCTAATTTCACACAATGTTCCCTCTAATTAAATTCAAATTTCGACTGAAATTCACCGGAATTGTGCATATGTTGGTCACTTTGATGCCATAATACGCATTGACGGTTTGACCATATATTTAAGATAAAACAATAATAACTCACCGTATTTTGTATATTTTGTCCCTATCAGAACATAAAAATACAAACAAAAAAAAAGGTTTAAGAATACATGATTTAATACAAAAAAGAAAAAAAATATTAAAATACAAAAAAAAATAAAAAAATAAATGATAAAAAAAATAAAAAAAAATAAAATATCATAGTAATATCTAGTTTTTGAAATATATAACCAATTGAATCCCCTAAAAAGACCCAACCCAAAATCATTCACTATTTCCAAACATCTGATAAAAACCTTTTCCAAACCTATTTCTTAATTTTTCATCCACCTTTCTTAATACATCACATCTTCCTTATAACAAATTCTAGTTCATTTTCACATCCCATTTCTTCTTTAATCCAAAGGGTATTGAAAAAGGTTCGATTTTCTTGATTCGAGCTTTGCAATAAATTCTTGGAACTTAAGCTAAAGTCTGCTGCCATGGCGGACATAGTGAAAGAGATCCTAACAAAGTTGATCCAATTAGCAGACCAAGTCTTCAAAGCCGCAGACGAGTCTTCCTCCTTCAAGCAAGATTGCGCCGAGCTCAAGTCCAAGACCGAGAAGCTAGCGGGACTTCTCCGCCAGGCCGCCTGCGCCTACAACGAGCTCTACGAGCATGTTAGCAACTAAATCAAATTAATTTTAGATTGTTCTTGAATTAATTAAGTACATGAATATGTAATTTACATGATACATGAATGTATTTGTCTTGGAATATGTAATGGTTAGGTTCATGTACATGAATTTTGACATATAGTATAATTATTATAGTAGCTCTCAAAGTACGCTTGAATGTTCTCCTAAGTTATATTTCACTTATTCTCTATAATTTATCATCTTCCATATATTTTCAACAGAGCACCCCACATTTCTTATAATACACATTTCTTATAAATCCATTAGGCTCCAACCGGGTTATTGTTCAGGTTGGGTATTCCGATCAATTTTTGTAAATTGGGATAGACATTGTGTGAAATTAGGTAGTTTAGGAGCTAAATTATGCACTCAATTACTTTAGAGGTTAAATTATGAGAAGTGTGGAACTTGGTGTAATATAAATGTATTTAGCCTTTTAAAAAAACATGAGTATATTGCTTTTAGGGTACACATGGAACATTCACACACATTTTTAATATTTACAAATTTTGTTAGTAGAATGGAAGGAGTAAAAGAAATCCATGCATGAGCAGTTCAAACCTTCAAATTAACACCAATACATACATCCCCAACAAAATAAAAATAAAAATTCAAACATTCTGGGCAAACCATCGAATTATTTACACGATTAGGGTTTCTTAAACTTAATACCGGTAAAGTAAAATCCAAAATACTTGAAATTATCGAATAAAATCAACAACAATCCACCAAAACAACCGACATGTAAGGTTCCCCAAACTTGGGAAAGCAAAGAAAAAACACATGTTTTCATGCAAAAATTTAATTTTCATGCAAAAATTAGGGTTTTCTGAAAGTTAAGGAGACTAAATTATAGCGGCCCAGTAATTTGACAGAAACAAAGCTAACTTACATTGCTGGAGACAGTGAGTGGCCTTGGGATTAAAATGGCGAACCTCAGAAGCTAATTAGGGTTTCTTGTGATAAAAAGACGATAACAATTAAACTTATATATTATGAATATTAATGTGAGGCCAGATCCCACATTGGTAGTATGGGATATCAATGTGGGGTTGATATATATAGGCTTGGACCTTCCCTATTGGATAACTAGTTTTTCAGGAGAAAAGTGAGGTTTGAGTCTATATCATAATATTTGGTATCAGAGCTAACAATCCGTGAAACTATCGACTAAGCGGAAAGAGCTATTTAGAGACCGGATTAAAATACTGATAGACGAAATATCCCACATTGGTAGTATTATAGGACGAAAATCCAACTTAGTTTATGAGTTTATATAGCTTGCTTATCAATAAAAAAAACCTAAATATTGAGTATAATTACCGGCTTGCCACAGTTCTATGAGGATAAGACCTAATTAAAGTGCCCTTATACTTGTGGTTACAAGAGTAAAAAAGTTAAATAAATATTACTCCATCCGTTCATAATTAAAAATATAATTTAATTTTTAAAATTAAAATTATTTTTTAAAATTAAATTAAAAATAATAGTTTTATTTTAGAACGTAAGGAGTATCTTAATTTTTTTTTTATTTTGATTTTAAAAGCCATCGTTGTAAGATTTGCCAAATCATTATTTATCGAGCAAAAGTAATTAACTTTTGTTATAACAGTTATGAACGTACGTGTCCATTGTATATGTAGTCATGATGTTATCAATGAATAGATTGTAAATTATGTTTATAGAAAGAAATAAAAAGAATTAAGTACATATCAATCATAATTTAACGTTTCTATAAAGAGTTAAAAGTGCTTTTTGTAATTTATCTGTGTGTTGGCTCAGTTTGTATCAGCTGATATAAAGTGTCCAAATTCAAACTCCCTCCGTCTTAGATTAAATGCTTAATTTTAATTTTTTAAAATCAAATCAATTGTTTTTAAAATTAATATTTGTATATTTTGTCAAAATATAAGTAAAGAGATTATAATCAAAAGAAAAAATACACAATTTATTATTAATATCAATTTTTATAATTTTAAAAATATATTTATATATGCTTAATTATTAATTCTAAAAGTAAACAATTTAATTTTAAAAAATTAAAATTATGCATTTAATTTGAAACGGGAGAGTATTTAGTCTTAATAGTAAAATTCTCTATTCATAATAGTTTAACTATTTACTTACATATTAATAATTTTTTCAGAGTCCTACCCGGTTAATAAGTCCTAATCAATTTAAACTCTCCCTGACCAGGCTTCGGTGATAATGCTAGCCTCGACTTCGTGAGAGGCAGGAGGTTCTTAATTTCTAACTATGATACGTTACTTAAAAATTGTTTTTTTCAAATATATATATATGTATATATATATATATATATATATACATATATATATATATGTATGTATGTATGTATGTGTGTGTGTGTCCGTGCAAGCTGATTTTACAGTCTTCAGCTAGACTTGAAGAAAAAGGAAAGAAACAAGAGAGGATAAAAGACTGGAAAATGATTTCAATTCATCTCCTCTAATTCTGTTACAACACATGGATTTTAACAATGCATCGTACACGAATTTTCATAGAATTAATCCTAGCCGTTAACAAGAATTCTAACAATGACTATTATTATCCCTTAGATCAAAATAACTTAATGGCCTACCAAAACTACCCTTTGGTCTTCATCCTTCCACTTTTACCCCTGACATAGCCTTGGAGCCAGTTGGGTTCCTTTATGGTTCTTCTGGACCTTCTTAGCCCATTAAGAGTGAGTAAGTCTTCAAGCTCGGCCCCATTGATTGTTTCTTCATCAGTCCAATATTCTTCAGAATTTTCCTTGGCTTTCTCATCACTGTCCATAGCTTGAACTTTACTGACTTCCATATCTAGCTCTAAATTCCCTTCGTTTTGCTGTGAATTTGTTGTTGCAAGACTCTCAGTTTCCACCTCTTTATGTATTGTCTCAACAGTGTGCTCATTAAGTCCCTTCTTTGTAACAATACCATCCCCTCCAAAATTCACTTTGTCCTCAAGGTGAAAGGTGGGATAAAGTCTGAAATTCTTCTTGAGCTATCCAAGTTGCTTCTTCGAGAGGAAGACAATCCCACTGAATGAGAAGTTGGGTAACCCACTGTCCATGCAGCAACTTTTGTTTCGTGTCTAGGACAACAATTGGTTGGATCAAGGGCTGATTATTGAGGGAGTGGTCTGGTAAGGGAGTTGGTACAAGGGTGTGATCACCATGAAATATTTTTAGTAGAGAGATGTGAAAGACCGGGTGGATGTTAGAATGCTCTGGAAGTTGAACCTTGTAAGCAACTCTTCGAATTCGGTCAACGATGGGAAAAGGTCCAAAATATCTCTTTCCCAGTTTTTGTGAATTTCTGTGTGCCACACTGTTTTACCTGTAAGGTTGCAGTTTGATGAGAACCATATCTCCCACATTAAAAGAAAATTCAGTACGATATTTATCAGCTTGTGCTTTCATTCTTAGTTGAGCAGCGACCAAGGTTTGTCGAAGTACCTTCAGTTTGTCATCCTTGATTTTTAGGAAACCTCCACAGCCTCTATTGGAGTAGTTCTTGGCAAATAATGGACTAGGGAAGGAGGTTTCATGCCATAGACCACTTCAAATGGGGTCATCTCAGTTGAGGAATGAAAAGATGTATTGTAATTCCACTCAGCTAGTCCCAAAATTTGTGCCACTGATTTGGTTCCTCAAACACAAAACATCTCAAGTACTGTTCAATGCCTTTGTTAACCACCTCAAACTGTCCATCAGTCTGGGAATGATAAGCTGAGGACATTAATTTTTAGAGTTGTGCCTTGAATCCTAAATAGCTCCCTCCAAAATTTGGACAAGAAAATGGAGTCTCTATCGTTAACAATCGATTTTGGAAGTCCATGATGCTTGCCAACCATTTCCCAGAACAATGATGCCACCTTTAATGCAGTGTAGTGTTGAGGGAGGGCCCCAAAATGGGCTGCCTTTGATAACCTATCCACTACTACAAATATAGTGGTGTAGCCTGGGAACTTGGTAGATGGGTTATAAAATCTATACTTAACTCCTCCCATATTTGTTGGGGAACATCTAAAGGTTGCAATAGACCATAGGGACTGACAGTTAAAATTTTGACTTGCTGGCAGGTAAGGCATTTTTTGACAAATTCAGCTACATCTTTTCTCATGAAGGGCCAAAAGAAATTGTTACTGGTCCTCATGTAGGTCTTTTGGACACCCCATGCCCTCCCAGAGGGGAACTGTGGTATTCTTGCATTAAATAAGTTTTCAAACTTGAAGTTTGAGGTAAATATATCTTGCCTTTGAACAAATAAACTCCATCTGTTAAGGCCCAGTCTGAAGGAAGCATTTCTAGATTTAAAGCTTGCAACTCTGGTGTATTGGCTTATTCTCTCTTGTGTCATCCATTATGAGAAATTTAGGAATAGTGAAAGACATAAACATATTGCATTCCTGTCCATTAGGTTTCCTGGATAAAGCATCTGCAACTTTATTTATTTTACCTGGCTTGTAGAAAATCTCATAGTCATACCCTAATAGCTTGGTTAAGTAGTTTTGCTGTTCAGGGGTTTGAATGACTTGCTGCACTAAATTTTTGAGGCTTTGTTGATCTGTGTGGATATAAAACTTTGCTCCTAGAAGGTAATGTCTCCATTTAGCAACAGCTATAGTAATAGCATATAATTCCCTTAAGTAAGTGATGCTCTCTGCATCTTAAAGCATAACTTCTTGCTGAAATATGTAATAGGATGTCCCTATTGTAGCAGCACAGCCCCAATAGCAAGGTTAGATGCATCAGTTTCAACAGTGAATGGTTGTGAAAAGTCAGGTAAGGCCAACACAAGGGCTTGAGTAAGTGAGCTTAAAGAGTGCTATCTCAGCCTTCCTATTCTATTGAAATGTACTTGTTTTGAGGAGGTCAGTGAGAGGGGCTATTATTGCTACATATCCTTTGACAAATTTTCTATAGTACCTAATAAGTCCAAGGAGTCCCCTTAACTGCTTAAGGTTTTTTTGAAAAGGGCCATGACACCATGTCTACTATTTTTGAGTCATTAGGTTGGACACCTCTTTTAAATATAACATGTCCTAAATAGTCAATTGAGGATACAACAAATTGACATTTAGAAAACTTAACAAACAATATGTGTTCTCTCAAACAAGTCAATATATGTTTTAAGTGCTGGATATGAGAGGGAATGTCCTTGCTGTAAACCAAGATGTCATCAAAAAAAATAATGACAAATTTCCTCAAAAAACTTTGGAATGTAGTGTTCATTGTGGCCTGGAAAGTAGAGGGTGCATTAGATCAGAGACCAAACGACATTACCAAAAATTCATAATGGCCAGAATGTGTCCAAAAAGCAGTTTTGTGCACATCTTTGGTTGCCATTCGAATTTGATGGTAGCCTGGCCTTAAGTCAATTTTGGAATAATATTCAGCCCCACAAAGTTCATCTAATAGTTCATCAACTGTGAGAATTGGGAACCTATCTTTTAGGGTAAGAGCATTCAGAGCTCTATAGTCCACACAGAGTCTCCATGTCCCATCTTTCTTTTTAACCAACAGTACCGGAGAGTTGTATGGGCTGGTACTTGGTTGTATAATTCCAGATTGTAACATTTCTTGAATTTGCTTCTCAATCTCATTCTTTTGAAAGTGTGGGAACCTATAGGGTTTAACATTCACTGGTTTGGCAAATGGTTCCATAGGAATATGGTGATCAAATGCTCTGGTGGGAGGTAAATATTTAGGTTCATCAAAAACATCGGAGTATCCATTCAGGAGATGTGTTATATCAGGATTGGTATGGTTTATGGGGAATAGAGAAGTTTGGGGTGGTGTTGTGTGATTATTGGTGAGGGAGTGGAGGGTTGCAGGAATGTTTGATGTAATTGCAAACTTAGGCTTAGGGTGTGAAATTAGTTGTAACATGTAACAGTTGGCAATCTCATTTCTCTTTAGCATCTGATGAATGTTTGCAGCAGAAATTTGTGCAATTCCTGCACTGTTTTGTTCTCCTTGCAAACACACCTCTTTTTCCTCATGAATGAATTTTATATAAGATTGCTGGAAATTGATTCTAAGTTCCCCAAAGGTCTTCTATCTTGCCACCCCCAAAACTATATCAGCTCCATGTAAGTCAATAACATAGAAATCTGTTGTAAATTTGTGACCCTGCAGCACGAAATGAACCTGTTTACATTGGCCAATGCACTTTAAGTCTTGTCCATTACCCACTATAACTGAGAACTGGGGTGAGGGTGAAATATCCAATCCTAAATATTTTGCCACTCGAGTTTGGATAAAATTATGGCTGCTCCCACCATCAATCAACATTTGTAAAATTTTTCTATGTATTGTTCCTTGCAACCTTAGACACCTTGTGTTTGGGGCTCCTATTAGTGCATACAAATTTCCTAACTCTGCACCTATGGTTTTATCACAATCAATTAATTCCCCACAGTGATTTCTTCAACAGTTAAGTCATCACAACCAGCTGGGGGAACCCCTTTTAATAATAATAAAGACATATGCCCTT
This sequence comes from Aralia elata, assembly GCA_034770075.1. Classification (NCBI taxonomy): domain Eukaryota; kingdom Viridiplantae; phylum Streptophyta; class Magnoliopsida; order Apiales; family Araliaceae; genus Aralia; species Aralia elata. The sequence continues at coordinate 74,359,193 of CM068383.1, forward strand.
TGCATTTGTGGCCTTTGTGCCAAACCTCATCACAATTGTAGCACAACCCCTTTTCTCTTTTCATTTGCCTCTCAGCTGCTGTTAACATTTTTATTGGTAATTTGTGATATGGTGAAAGAGAAGTTGTAGCAGGTATAGTGTTATCTGGGTTGGTTGAGTTTGTATAGGGCATTATTGCATGTTTGATGTGTGGGGTGTAATTAAGGGTATGGCCAAGTTTTGGTCCCAAAGCAGAAGATGTATGATGGAATCTGGGTTGTGCAGCAATAACTTTAGTCTGTATGTCATGTCTAAAGCCCCCTATATAACATCCTTTCAAAAACGACTCTGGTAAACCGAGAATTTTGTTTGAAATAGACTGAAATTTTACCTCATAGTCACTCACAGTGCCAGTCTGCTGAAGCTTAGACAATTGGGTGTTGGGATCTTCATATGGAGTCGGTCCAAATCGAATCCGTAGTTGGAACTCGAAATCCAGCCAGGACCTTACTTGATGATTTGTTTCTAACCACTGGTACCAGCTAGAGGCTGCACCATCCAAGTGTAGAGCAGCCAAAAAGAGCTTACTTTCCTCAGAGATTCCATGGTACTCAAAGTATTTGTTTACTTTGTAAAGCCACTCAGTTGAATCGCCTCGCTTGAATCGTGGAAAATCCACTCTGGTTTTGGTACCAACTTCATGAATTCTTTGCCTAGGACAATTATCAATCCTGATTCTTTCGGGTCGATCGACAGGTTATCTTAAGGCTTCTTTGTGTTCTTGTAGCATAGCGGACATGGTTTGGTGAAATTGCTGGGAAAAATTTTGAGTGAACTGGTCGAAGAGCTGCTCTATCCGATCTAGATCAGCCATAGAGCCTCTCAATGAAAGCACCAGTGCAAGCTGATTTTACAGTCTTTAGCTAGACTTGAAGAAAAATGAAAGAAGAAAGAGAGGTTAAAAGACTGAAAAATGATTTCAATTCATCTCCTCTAATTCTGTTACAGCACATGGATTTTAACAATGCATCGTACACGAATTTTCATAGAATTAATCCTAGCCGTTAACAAGAATTCTAACAATGACTATTATTATCCCTTAGATCAAAATAACTTAATGGCCTACCAAAACTACCATTTGGTCTTCATCCTTCCACTTTTGCCCCTGACGTAGCCTTGGAGCCAGTTGGGCTCCTTTATGGTTCTTCTGGACCTTCTTAGCCCATTAACAGTGAGTAAGTCTTCAAGCTCGGCCCCATTGATTGTCTCTTCATCAGTCCAATATTCTTCAGAATTTTCCTTGGCTTCCTCATCACTGTCCATAGCTTGAACTTTACTGACTTCCATATCTAGCTCTAAATTCCCTTCGTTTTGCTGTGAATTTGTTGTTGCAAGACTCTCAGTTTCCACCTCTTTATGTATTGTCTTAACAGTGTGCTCATTAAGTCCCTTCTTTGTAACAGTCTGTGATATCTTACATTCATAGTTATCGTGTGCATACAACGTACTATACAAAAAAATAATACTCCTTCCATTGTTCAAAAATTTAACTGTTTTGGTAAGTGTTTTTGCTTCCAATTTTTGGTTTCTACTTCTACATTTTTGAGATCGAAAATAGAAAATATGTTTGGTAATTTTTTCTGTTTTGAAAAAAGTGGAAGTAAAATTCACTTTGATAGCAAAAAAATAAAATCACAAAGAAGATGTTTATTCATTTTTGGCAACATAAGGAGCGATTCTAACTTTAGTGAAGTCCACATATAGAATATTGTTAACAACAAAATTTTAAACTCTACATCTTTATAAAGATAAATAAATCTAACATTCACATATAATTATTGGACAACCTTGTCTATTTTCATTTTTACAAGTGAAAGAAAGTAAAAGTAGAAACATATGAAAACAAAAATCGAAAGTAAAAACATGAAAACAAAAACCGTTACCCAACGAATGCTTGTTTTTACTAGTGAAAGCAAGTAAAAGTAGAAATATATGAAAATGAAAATTGAAAGTAAAAACATGAATACAGAAATAGTTACCAAAGGAACACTTCTATCAATATATATTGACATTTTGCAATGAAAAATGATATATATTGCAAATATTTACGTCGACTTTATGGTTGCCAGTTACGTGAATTAGTATTAGACGTGGTATTTTTCTTTGGCACAATGTATAATAAGTGAGATTCTCCTATAATTTCTATCAATCTCATATATTAATAAGCTTCGCAATTATAATTCGACATAAATTTATCACTATAAAGGAAGTTGAGATAAATCAGAAAAGTCAAAGGAAATAACAAACAGAGGATATAGCCGCAATACATGGAGGCTGATTTGAAAGTTTTTTGAAGATCTCCTTATACTCAGCTGAAGATTTATTTGTAACAGTTTGTCTATTTTTGAATTTTAAAATTAGTGTACATGATTAATTCTAGGAGATATTTTTTTTGTATATATATCAACATTATAGAATCAATAAAGTGGGTTTTGAAGTTTCTTTCATTGAGTATTGTTCTTTACATTTTTTATATGGTATCAGAAGTTTAACTCTCCACCGAGAATCGATCCTATTTTTCACTCATGTCTTCCTTAAGCTCTCTAAACACTCAGCCACTTTCCCCCACCGATACACCACTTGTTGTTTTCAACATCACCGCCCAAATCAATGAGAAACTTACATCCTCAACCTTTCCACAATGGCGTGCCCAATTTGAAGCTTTATTAATTGGGTATGATTTAATGGCCTATGTCAATGGTGACTCTGTGTGTCCCAATTCCAATGGTACTCCATTCTCCCACTTAACAAAAACTCACTGGATCCGACAAGATAAACTTATCTTAAGTGCTATTCTTGCTTCCACATCACCCATCATCACTCCTTTAATCGCCACTGCTAAGACCTCTCATGAGGCTTGGAAGAAATTAAGTAATATGTATGCAAGTAAATCGCGTACAAGATTCATGCAACTCAAGGAAGGTCTCACCTTGCTTCAGCGTGAGAATCGATCGATTCCAGATTATCTTCACTCTGCCAAAGCTCTAGCTGACGAAATCGCACTAATTGATCATCCAATTCCCGATGGCGATCTTACTCTTTACGTTCTCAATGGCCTGGGTCCCGATTTTAGGGACATTGCTGTTCCAATTCATGCCAGAGAAAAATCTCTTGCCTTTGAAGAATTGCATGATTTGCTTGTGGGGCATGAGCGTTATCTCCGTAGAATGGAAGCTGCCACTCAACAGCTTGTTGCAACGGCAAATTACTCAAACAAAAGAGCAGGTTCTGAAGGGCAGCAATCAAAAGGCTATCACAGGTCTAACGGGCCTTCAAAACAGGAGGCTTACACTCGCAATTTCTCAGGCCCATCCAAAGACCAACTACGAGCAAATTCAATTTAACGCAAATATCAACCCAAATGTCAATTTTGTGACAAGTTGGGTCACATAGCAAAAAATTGTCCCCAGCTTTAGTAAGTCGAGGTCACTGTCAATTGTGCTACAACATCAAATGGCAATGAAAACAAATGGCTCCTTGACTCGGCGACATCTCACAATATCACTGGTGATCTTCAAAATTTATCTGTTCATTCGGAATATGATGGCATTGACGAAGTCGTTCTTGGTAATGGTACAGGTTTGGAAGTCACACATATTGGTTCTTTAGCCTTAAATTCTCCACAAAAGATTTTTTTTCTGCGTGACACACTTTGTGTCCCAAATATTCATAAGAATTTAATTTCTGTTCATCACTTCACCAAACAAAATAATGTCTTCATTGAATTTCACCCATTTTATTTTCTTGTGAAGGAACAGAGCACGGGGGCGATACTACTCAGAGGTGCATGTGAAAACGGTGTCTACATGTTTCCGACATCATCTGTGGCTTCTTCTTCGCAAATGGTTGCTAATGTGCATGAACGAACTTCAATTGATGGATGACACAAGCGTCTTGGGCATCCTTCAATTAAATTAGTTCATAGTCTTGTTAATAATTTCTCCCTTCCTCTTACAAATAAAATATCCTTTTTATGTACTTCCTGTTCTATTAATAAAGCTCATCAACAACCATTTCGTGGCACAAGTTTTAAAAGTAATGCTCCTCTTGATTTTATATATACTGATATATGGGGCTGCGCACATGAAATTGGCCTTGATGGTTCACGGTATTATCTAATTCTTATTGATCACTACACAAAATACATATGGTTTTATCCTATGAGTGCAAAATCAAGTGTTTCTAGCATTTTCCCATAATTTAAGCATCTTGTGGAAACACGCTTCAATTCAAAAATCAAAAGTTTGTATTCTGATAATGGTCGTGAATTTATTGGCTTAAAACAATATCTATCATTTTATGGTATTGGTCACTACACCATCGCACCCCACATGCCTCAACAAAACGGTGTATCTAAATGTCGCCATTGTCATCTTGTCGAAACAGGCCTCACTCTCCTCCATGATGCCTCTCTTCCTCTGACTTATTGGTCTCATGCATTTCAAACTGCAGCATATCTCATAAATCGTCAACCAACTCCACTTCTTCAAAATAAGTCTCCTTTTGAAGCATTTTTTCATCAAAGACCTAACTATCTTAAATTAAGAAAATTTGGTTGTCTTTGTTTCCCTCTCACCAAGCCTTACAATACTCACAAACTTTAACAAAAATCAAAATCGTGTTTGTTTCTTGGGTACTCTCAAACACAAAATGCATATAAATGCATGGATCTAACGACTCAGAGGATTTACTTGTCCAGACATGTCTTATTTGATGAGTCTCGAAGTCCAATTGAAACTCACAGTCGACTGCCAAATGATAACCAAACCACTTCTACGGCAACATCACTCTTCGATTTCCAGATTCTCCTAACCTCACGTATCTCGTCTGTTGACCCTTCCTTATCTCCAGCTAACATAATCGTGCCTTCGTCTCCGTTGTTGTCGCATGTGATCTCGAAAACAGTTGTTGCCGCTAACGTGTCATCTCTAGGTAACGTCTCTCCCTCCTCTGTTCATGTCCATCATCACTCTAATTTAAATTCGAATGCATCAAATTCTAATTTAAATCTTAATTCTTCTTATCGATCATCATCTATGCATGCTTCAGATTATGTTCCTCCTGAAACTTCATTTTTACGAGAAAATAACTCTTCCCGCACCCATAGGATGGTCACTAGGTCAATGAACAATATTTTTAAGCCCAAACAACTTCATACAGTCACCAAACATCAAATCCCACCCACTCTGAACCAACATGTGTGACCCAAGCTGTATTAGATCCTAAATGGCGTGAAGCCATGTCTAGTGAGCTCACAGCTCTGATGAGACATGGTACTTGGGAACTGGTGCTCCACCACCAAACTGTAATCCCGTAGGATGTAAGTGGGTGTTTAGAATTAAACGAAAAGCAGATGGTTCCATAGATCAATTCAAAGCCCGTCTTATAGCCAAAGGGTATAATTAACGTCCTGGCCTTGATTATAAAGAAACTTTTAGTCCCGTGGTAAAGCCAGCTACAATACGCACTGTTCTCAGCATTGCCCTTATCAATGGATGGGACTTAAGGCAAATGGATGTAAATAATGCTTTTTTGCATGGAACATTGACTGAAATAGTGTTTATGATGCAACCTCCTGGTTTTAAAGACATGTCAAAATCAGATCATGTTTGCAGATTAAAAAATGCCATTTATGGCCTCAAACAAGCTCCAAGGGCATGGTATTCAACCTTAAAACATGCTCTACTTCAGCTTGGTTTTTCAAACTCCAAAGCTGATTCTTCTCTATTTATATATCGACATGATTCTATTACGTGTTATTTTCTAGTTTATGTTGATGATCTTATCATAATAGGAAGTGATAAAAAGTTTGTGAATTCGGTTGTTCATAGCCTTTAGACCTGGCAAAGTTGGCCCAGGCCCGCGGGCCGGGCCGGGCTGGCCCGTAAATTTTGGGTTTTGGGCTTCAATTTTTTAGCCCGTGAAAACTTGGGCCTGTTTGGCCCGACCAATTTTTGACCCGGCCCGTTATTGTTTGGCCCGCGGGTGGCCCGACCCGCCCGTCTCGATAAATTGTTTTTTGAAAAACAAAAGTATGCTTCTAGCAAGGATTGAACTGAGCACCTCCACCTTACTAAAGATAATCTTTAACCAACTGAGCAACGAAAGCTTGTTGTATTAAACTGAACCTATTATCTATAAGTTCTTTTCACTCATGTTTGTCTATCAGACACATCCCAATTCCCAATATCCCTTTCCCTTTTCCTTTTCCTTTTCATCTCTTGACTTTTGTCCTCTGTTTCGACTTTTCTGATCTCTCCATAACCTAACCCTTTCATTCTTTCAAGTTTCAAGTTTTAGCCTTTCCCTTTCAAGGTTTCAAGCTCAGATTATCAGATAGTTGGAGACTTGGAGTCTACGCGCACAGATCCATATCCCTTTCGGCATTTCCCTTCCAGATCTATAAGATAATTTTTTTTTATTAATTTAATAAATAGTTTTTCAAATACATAAATTAATAGCATATAATTTATTGAGTGATAAAGTAGTTTAATCTCTTTAATTTAGCAACATTTAAATTATGTGATTGTGAAGTTAAAGCTTTCTGCATTTGATGTTTTATATATAAAGGCTGTTCTCTACTCTTATTTTCTTAGATTTTAATCAAGTCTCATCTTGATTTTTGGGAGATTTCTTTAGTACTAAGATTACCGAGTATACATCATTGCATGCTCTAAAACATTAAACATCTTTCTTTTGATGTATCATGTATGAATAGATTTTTTCTACTATCAATCACAATCTAATTTTGTATAATAGTTTTTGCAGTTCATTTGTATTCGATTTCCCCAATATCTGATTTCATTTTCGTGATTGACAATCCCCAATATTTGATTTCTCTGACTCTGTTACAAATTTTATTTATTTTTTTTAATAGATTTATTATGGTCTATGGATTGTGTAACAATTGATTTGATTGATGGGGACGTTCAAAGCTCGGATAATTTGACACAACCGATTGACAGTTCGAATAGAAAACGTGTGAAAAGGGAAGAAAGTTCAATTTGAGAAAAATTTGAAAAAAAGGTAGATCCAATAACCAAAAAATTAAGAGTATATTGTAAAACATGCCCAAAAAATTATGCTATTGGAGATGGTGGTAGTTCTCATGGGACTAGAAATTTGCACACACATGAAAAGTCATATCCCGGTTTAACTAATCAAAATGTGACTCAAATGCATTTAGATCATGAAGGAAAAATGCGTAATAGAAAATTTTGTCAGCTCATTTATAGGGATAAAATGGCTGAAGCAATCATGATGCATAATTATCCTTTCTTGGTTGTTGAACACGAAGGCTTGCGAAGAGTGCATGACTATTTGAATTCGGATGTGAAATCGTATACAAGAAACACTGCTAAAGCGGATTGCATAAAAATTTATAAGCTTGAGAAAGTGAAATTGAAACGTGCATTTGAAAACATCCATGGTAGAATTTGTCTCACTTCCGATTTGTGGTCATCCGATACTAGTGAGGGTTATATTTGTTTAACCGCACACTTTATTGATCATGATTCCGTGTTGCATAGTAGAATTATAAATTTCTGTCATTTTCCCCCACCACATAACAGTACTCTTATATCAGAAAAAATATTTGAGTTTTTAAAGGATTGGGGAATTGAAAAGAAGATATTTTCTATCACTTTGGATAATGCAACAAACAACTATAACATGCAAAATTTCTTGAAGGCTCATCTGAGAGGAAATTTGCTTTCCAATGGTAGTTTTTTTCATGTTCGATGTTCTGCGCACATATTAAATCTCATTGTTCAAGATGGTTTGAAAATTGCAAGCGAACCTTTACGCAAGATTAGAGATAGTGTCAAATTTATCAAGGGTTCTGAAAGTAGACTACTAAAGTTTGTTGCGTGTTGTGAACAATTGCATGTGTCAGTACAATCGGGTTTGCGTTTGGATTGTGTTACTAGATAGAATTCTACGTGGGAGATGCTTGATTGTGTTTTAAAATTTAAAGATGTATTCTTTCAATATGCCATGGTTGAATCCGCTTACACAACTTGTCCAAGAAATAAGGAGTGGGAAATAACACAAGCTATCACTACTTTTTTGAAACCATTTTGGAAAATTACAGAACTTTTTTCGGGTACAAGTTATCCAACATCAAATGTGTATTTCTTACATGTGATAAGGATAAAAGAACTTTTGATGTTTAATCAGTTTTTTGAGATTGAAGTTATTAGAAACATGGCAAATGAGATGTTGCTGAAGTTCAAAAAATATTGGAGCGACTATATTGTTATCTTGTCCATAACTACTATTCTTGATCCAAGGTATAAGGTGCAATTTGTAAAATTTAAATTGAAAAAATTTGAGACGGATGAGAATGTGGTAAATAAAAAAATGGACAACATTGTGAATGCAATGAAATCTTTGTTCATGGAATATGTAACCGAGTATTCAAAAGATGGTTCACAACAAGTTCAAGATGGTGTAGGGACTTCAACTATTGCCACCACTAACACAAGTGAACATAGTGATGACGAGTTTGATGTAAGTAAAGCTTTTATGTAGTATTGTAATATAATATTTTTTAATTTTTTGCATATTTTTCTATATTACATATTTATGTTTAAAGTTTTAAATAGGAGTTTGTGAGGGAAGTCCAAGGTACTACATCATCAAGAACGGAATTAGAGCAATACTTGGAAGAGAAAATGGTCAGTAATAAAAGTTCTTTTAATATTCTTGAAGAGTGGAAAAAACTTTCTGAGAGGTACGCAATTCTTAGTTTTTATTCTAGTTTTATATTTTAATTTTATACATGACTATTGACTACTTAGTACTTTCAAATGTAATGTTATTATAGATATCCAATACTTGCTAAGATGACGTATGATATCTTATCAATTCCAATTACAACGGTTGCTTCGGAGTCGGCCTTTAGCATTGGAGCAAAAGTTCTCACAAAATATCGTAGTTCACTTTTACCGGATAATGCACAAACATTAATTTGTGGACGTAATTGGATTTGTGGATATAAAATACAAGGTTTGTTTTACTTGAAGATTGAGGTTACTTTAATTGTTGTTTTTTAGTTTATATTTTGGGTATTGATATTTTAAATTGATATTGTTAATATAGATGATGGGCCTACGAATGATCAACTTTTGGTGCCGCTAGTTGCAAATCAAGAGTCAAAGGGTTCTAACATGGTTGAAATTTAGGTACTTTCCTTACCTTCTCAAGAGTCAAAGTTTAATGTTGTGTTTATATATATGATTTGATATGTATTTATATTTGTTGGTTGTTAAGTTGGACTAAATTTATCAAATTAGCAAGGCCCTTACAGTTTTTTTTCCTCTACTTCTACTGGTGAATTTTGGATTATCACAGATTTTATTGCTTGAGAAGAAGCTGATAATGCTGATGAATGATGATGGTAACAACTATATTTGTTTTGTTTTGATACCTTGCTGGCTGCTGCTGTTGGTTATTAGGGGAGAAGCTTCATTTGTTCTGTTTTGATACCTTGTTGCTGCTGTTAGTTATTTATTGAATTATTGTAATTGTTATCTTGCTAGTTACTGTTGTTGTTAGTTTGTTGTTGATGATTGATGAATGTCGAATGATGAGGTTGTTGCTGCAGTGTTGTTGTTGGTTATTATTTATTATTGTTATTAACTTATTGTAGTATTATTTAATTAAGTAAATGTTTGGTATTACAGTTCAATAGTTCATGAATGTTATTATGTTTGGATTTTAGTAATGTCATGGTGTGTTTTATAATTTACATATAACAACAGATTGGATTTTATAATTTTATCAGGGTGGTCAAAAAATTAAAAAGCCCGCGGGCCAGCCCGGCCCGGCCCAACCCGGGCCACGGGCCACAAAATTACAGCCCAACAAAACCCGAGCCATTTTGGCCCGGCCCAAATTTGGCCCGACCCACTAATGGCCCGGCCCGTTTGGGCCGGCCCGGCCCGTTTGCCAGGTCTAATAGCCTTGGTGATCAGTTTTCTCTAAAAGATATAGGCAATCTTCATTTTTTTTAGGCGTGGAGGTAATTCCAACTTGTGCAGGGTTGTTTTTATCACAACATAAATATGTTCGTGATCTTTTGGAAACAACAAAAATGGATGGTGCAAAGGATGTTTCCACTCCCATCTCCACCACCACACCTCTTCATTTAGTGGATGGTACAACTGCATTTGATAGCACAGAGTTCCGGAGAGTTATAGGCAGCTTGCAATATCTCTCCCTGACCCGTCCCGACATCTCTTTCGTGGTCAACAAGTTGTCACAATTCATGCACAAGCCAATTGTCACCCATTGGGCAGCCACTAAGAGACTTCTTCGTTATCTTAAGCAAACTATTTATCATGGTGTCCATCTAAAAAATTCTGCAACTCCTTCTCTAAAAACCTATAGTGATGTTGATTGGGGTGGCAACATTGATGATCGGACATCCACATCAGCCTACATCAGCTTCCTTGGTGAAAATCCCATCTCATGGCGTTCACAAAAACAGAGAGTTGTTGCCCGCTCATCAACGGAAGCTGAATATCGCGCTCTTGCAAATGCGGCATCAGAAACTATGTGATTTTTCTCTTTACTTCAAGAACTCGGCTTTCCACTCAAAGAGCAGCCATCACTACTCTGTGACAACCTTGGAGCAACTCATTTAAGCTTCAACCCAGTTCAACATTCAAGGATGAAGCATATACAAATTGATCTTCATTTTGTACGTGATCTAGTTCAGAAAGGCACTATTAATGTCCATCATGTACACACTCAAGACCAATTGGCCGATCTGATGACCAAGCCATTGTCCAAGCAGCGCACACAATTCTTACGCAACAAGATTGGTCTTGTTGATGGAAGCTCAATCTTGCGGGGGCGTATAAAGGAAGTTGAGATAAATCAGAAAAGTCAAAGGAAATAACAAACAGAGGATATAGCCGCAATACATGGAGGCTGAAAATCATTTAAAAGTTTTTTGAAGATCTCCTTGTACTCAGCTGAAGATTTATTTGTAACAGTTTGTCTAATTTTGAATTTTAAAATTAGTGTACATGATTAATTCTAGGAGATATTTTTTTTGTATATATATCAACATTATAGAATCAATAAAGTGGGTTTTGAAGTTTTTTTCATTGAGTATTGTTCTTTATATTTTCTATAATCACAATACATAACATGACTCTTTTACAACTGTGGGTCAGTTTTCTGAACTCTCGATTTTATAATTGTTGGATGTACTAAGCACATAATTAAATCACAGGCAATTTGATTACTTGAAGGTATAAATAAAATTCAAGTAGCTCGACTTTATAACGACATTTTCTTATACCATATTTATATGTTCGAAATTCCGGTGTGCAATATTAGCTGTCTTCAACAGAAAGCCACCTAATGAAACATTGCAGGGAGTATTAATAATTTAACACAACTAAATTATTTGTTAATTTGTGCACTGATTTTGGTTAAGCTCTACCGCGTACGTAACGTACTGAAGATTACCTAATAATTAATTGAGCTACAGGTTAAAGTCAAAATAACCCTCAGGAGAAATCTGTTTTATATTCTTTGTTAGAGGACTGTTTTGTAATTTTCTATCGTCCTCTTCGATGCCAGTCGATATGTTTAAAATTATGGACAAAGTTGGGCTGAATATTTTACAAAACTTACCTCAAAGAATGGACAAAGTTGACATCATGGAAGGAGAAAGAGGGGAGAGTATTACTCCCTATATTTCACAAAAGATCTCATTTGTTAAAAATAAAAAAAAATAGTTTCAAAAATTGAGTATTATATTCAGTGGCGAAGCCAGAACTTTTGTTCAGCGGGGTCAAAATATTGTGATCCTATAAATAATTTGGCGGGGTTCCCCCGAACCAATTTTTTTAGATAATTTTATACTTTCCGGCCGATTGCATATGTAAAACATGTATTTGGTTACAATATTGTTAATATAACATTATATATATACATATACACCCCCCCTTATCGACCCTTAATACTCATTCTAATCATAAATTTGTTAATAAATATTTAAATTCCTTATGTTATGAAAATAATCTAAATTAGATTATTATTTATTTTAAAAATATTAGAGGAAGATACATACATAAAGGAGTAGAAGTTTTCAATTTGACCTCGTATATTAAAAAATTTATAAAATTTCAGTGGGGTCAATTTGTTCATTAAACTTAAATTTCTTCTAAATTTATCATATATCATAAAATAATTTTTTTTCCAGTGGGGTCAATTGACCCCACACCCTCCTATGTAGCTTCGCCACTAATTATATTTATTGATGATAGTATGAAATAATATAATATTCTTAAATTTAACTACATAATTATATTATTATGTCATCAGTAACAAAATAAAACATTATTTTTAAAGTTAAATATGAAAGAAAAATATTTCCTTAATAAAACTTTATAAATTTTACAAATAAAAATCTTTGTATATAACAGATTTTCGGTCCTGATATAAGAGTCAAGTTTACAAGACATAAATTTTCAATCATCTAAAATTCTAATTTATTTAAATTTGTAAAAGACAAATCTTAATATATATATATATATATATATATATATATAATAAAAGTTAAACTTGACTCTCACTAATTTCGGAATAGAAGTTGTATTATTAACCTAGCTTGCTTCATGCATGCATGTAGCTGTTAAATTCAATATAATACCAACTTCATGCTGCTCTGTATGCACTATGCAACTTGCTTAGCTAGTAGTTACACACGTTTTGGTTCACAAAGTAAAACCAACCAACCAACCATCATTTTTATATATCACTAAATTTCTTTCCATCTATATATATAATCTCTACGTATCACCCCTTCATCATCTTCACTTCATTCTTCTACTACTTCCTTCTCATACTACTCCTAGTATTAATTTCTTCTCCGATCGATTGCTTTTTGAAATTAAATGATGAGCCCTAGATTAATTCGATTAGCAAAATCGCGCCTTAGCTTGCTTATTTTTTTCGCGGTATCTGCATTAATATTGTCCACTGTTTCATTGGCATCCCTGGAAATAGGTTTCTACAGACAAAGTTGTCCGTTCGCAGAGGCAATTGTAAGAAAAGCAGTGGAGAAAGCTGTGTCCCAAAATCCTGGCATAGCTGCAGGCCTCATTAGAATGCATTTTCATGATTGTTTTGTTAGGGTATGTGCATGCTTTTTCTCCCACACACACATATATATATATATATATATATATATATATATATACACGTGTGTATATATATATATATATACGTGTATATATATGCTCTCTGTTAGTAATTATCATTAGAAAATGTACTATATATTTTTAATTGATTTTGTTTCATTGTCTACATATATATCAATTATTGATATATTTCAAAATTTGCAATTATACTAAACTTTTACTTAATTTCTAGATTAAATTAACAAGCACTATTTCTTTTATCCTGAATATGTGAATAGTTTTTCTTCTAAGAGTAAGACTTGAGAAGGACCTTTCTTTAAACCACTTAATAACAAATTCCTTCTTTAGTACATTAATGTCAAAAATGAGAGAAACTTATGTAGTTATATTGCATCTCAAGTCTTGCCCTTATAAGAAGAAAAAAAATATGAGAATGATCAAATGGGGATAAAATCATGAGTTAATATTGTTGAGATTCAAAGTTTCACATGATCTTATAATGTGTACTCATTATCTAACTTGACGAGACCTTTGCACCTACTGCTAATTAATTTTAAGTTGGATGTTTGAACAAATTTCATTACATTAATTAATACTGATCAATTTCAATACATTTTCATGTGACTTTTCAGGGTTGTGACGCTTCTATCCTACTCGATTCCACACCAAACAATCCATCTGAAAAAGAACATCCAGCTAATAATCCTAGCTTGCGAGGTTTTGAAGTGATCGATGAGGCTAAGGCCGAGCTAGAAACCATATGCCCACAAACAGTCTCATGTGCAGACATTCTAGCATTTGCTGCTCGTGACAGCGCCTTTAAAGTTGGCGCCATAAGCTACATTGTCCCATCAGGGCGTCGAGATGGAATAATATCCCTCAAAGACGAACCTTCTCAAAATCTCCCTCCTCCTTCCTTCAATGCCAAACAACTCGAGGAAAATTTTGCGCAAAAAGGACTTTCACTAGACGAAATGGTCATCCTATCCGGGGCACATTCAATAGGAGTGTCACATTGTTCTTCGTTCACAAACCGCCTCTACTCTTTCAATTCTAGTCATCCACAAGATCCATCATTCGACAAAAAATTCGTTAGGTACCTTAAAAGGAAGTGCCCTCCTTCAATAAATCCTACTACGCCACTTGATGTTCTTACACCAAATAGACTGGATAACAAGTATTATGTGAATTTGAAGAATAATCGCGGAGTATTAAGTTCAGACCATGCTCTAGTGAGTAGCGCTGCAACCGCTGGGATGGTGAGGAACAATGCAGTGTTTGGTGTGAATTGGGCTAATAAGTTTGCAGCTGCGATGGTGCATATGGGTTCAATAGATGTTCTGACTAGCCCACAGGGTGAGATTCGGAACAATTGCAGGGTTGTGAATTAGTATTGTAGGTGCTCTTCTAATTGTGCGACAATATTGGAATTCTTTTACATTTTGCTCAGTAGAAAACATTATCTACGTCAAACTATGTGCTTGGGACAAACATTAACATGTGTATGTTTAAAATTTAAAAATTAAAGTCAGATGAGACTCTCATTTTTAGTAAGAAACTTAATTTGAATCAAACAAAAAGTAAAACAGATTGAATTTTGGTTACTCCTAAACATGCATTATAATCATTTGTATAGAGGTCTTTTGTCAAGATTACATGCCCATGTATAAGCCATTTAGTCTCTGATCATAATCATCTAGCTAACTATGGATTAATTCAGTTTGATTAGCACAAAAAATTCATTTCCTGATTTGAATATTAGGATTGTCCAAAAATAGAAAGACTTGTACTATAAAATGGATCTGCATGAAGAGAATATTTTTCATTGCAAAAGAGTGAGAAAGTGAAAGAAAAAAGAGTTAAGATGGGGAAGTTTGCTAAGGTGCTACTGATCTTCATTGTCATTATTGTTGTCTTCAAATCGGACATCATCGAAGGAGGAAGAAGCATCAAGATCAGCGATGAGAAGGATGATGATCAGAATTTCCCAGGTGTTTCACTTTCCAATATTCCATGCATACTTCCTCAATATTCCAAAATACCCCAATTTTTTTGGGTTTTCACTTCCTAGCTCAGGTTCCACTGAATTCCTTCAGGATCCAGATGGTGGTTCTAGTGGATCCCTTCTCTTTCGATTCGGACGGTTCCGTCCCCCACCTGCAGGGGCGGATCTATGCAGGGGGCAGGGGGGGCACCTGCCCCCACTGGATTCCAAGATAATGCAGCTTTGCATGGAGGGAATGGGATAATGGGTAGTTGTATTTCTGATATATTCTAGAGAGAGAAGGGCTTATATAGGATTCCCATGCAAGACAAATTAGAAATATAATTATATAGAGATAGAGATGCCCATAGTGTACTGTTCGTGCTGCCCAACTTAGCATCATTATTTTAAGTAAATGATATACCCAAGATAGTGTAACAATATTTTGAGTATTATTTAGTTTTATAATTTATTTTATTAAATTTATATTTTTAATAAAAAAAAAATTAAAAACTCTATGTGGACATGAAAATTGGACACGAGTGTATTTGAATTTTACCTATTTGTATTTTGACGCCCAATGATGGGTAAAAATACAAATAAGTGAAATATAAATACACTAATTTTTTATTTTCATGTCCAATTTTTATGTACGCCTATAAGAGCTCAAAAAAAATTTCAAATTTGCCCCCCCTGAACTTCGAGGCTGGATCCGCCCCTGCCCACCTGTCCGTCGCCCCCCATTTAGGCCCCCACCTTTTGCGCCCCCAGAGGTCCCACCCCCACCTTTTGCACCCCCACAGGTCCCACCCCCTTCTTTCGAGCCCCCACCCGTCGAGCCTCCAATGGCCGAGCCCCCATCGGCCGAGCCCCTGAAGTCTTGGTGGTGGTGAAGTAGCTAACCATGAAAGAGAAATAAGACTGAGTTTGGGTCAGCTGATAGTTAGTATTCTAATTTGAAGTCTAGAGTATGCTACTTTTGTGTTTTACTATGGAAAAAGTGACAGCCTACTTATAAATTTGTGCTGATTCAAATCAAGTTTGTAAGAGAGTGCATTAGAGCTACTTTATTAGGCTCTGGTTTAGTACAACTAATAGTTACAACTTATGAAATGTGGTTTACTAATAAGAACTTGCACATTGAGTTTAATCCATATATGCAGTAGCTGCTAATATTAAGGAGCATCCAGCCCCACTAAATTTTGACAATTTTGAGTTTAATCCATAGAAAGAGTGGCTCTCTAACTTCTCGTGTAGTTGTATAGTTTATCTCCATAAATAAGGATAGAGAATGAAAATATGAAACAATTAATACTAAGGGTGTTACAGAATTTTTTTTTTGTAAAAATAGATTATTTAAGATAAGTGGATATTATATTTGGAAGTAGCTAAAATATTAATAATGATTTTATCGAAAGACGGAGGGAGTATTTAAATTGACGTGATTCAATTTACTTTTGAGTTTAATACATAGAAAGTCACTATTTTTATAGACAATTTTGTCATTTTATTCTGTTTTTTAATATGCGCAAAATGTCAACAAGACTTATCCTAAAAGAGTATAAAAATATGTCATGATGACTTTATAAAGTCAAACAAGGTCTTATATATTATAGATGGTACTTGGCAGGGACTAGGGAATATTTATTAATTACCTCACATATCTAGTTGAAAGGAAATGAAAAGAGAAAACTGATAAAAGATTTAGTTCTGCAAATTGTAAACTGAATTCTGAAAAATGATACAGACCCAATATGTATACAACACAACTAACTATTCTAATATATATATATGCTGCTTAGTTACCGTGAGATTTGTTCTGCTGCATGTGCTGGCTGCTCTACTGTCTTAGATCTCAAGTCCTGGTGTTTGTGTTTGCTGTTGTAACACTAGTATCAAAATTATTCTGTTAAGATATCTAATCAGCAAGCCAAAAATGATGACACTAAGTATTATGTTCAAGATTATAATTAACCCCAGATTAATTATACTAAATGATGAAGCACACATATACCATATAGTCAACTTTCAATTAATTAAACAGTCATGCACCAGTGCGGGTTGATATTCACAATTAACCAGGGGCGGATCCAGCCACAAAGTTCAGTGGGGTCAAATTCGAAAAAAAAAACCCGTTAAAGAATAAAAATTGTAGCTATATGTACATACTTTTCTAAATCCAATATAATTTCTCAATACTTAAGTCGTTAAGTTTAATATATTCATAATTTTCTTATAAGTAAAATACTAGAATTTTTTTTTTTGATCAACAATTTTTTTATATTAAAAACCCAATGTAGTACAAATGTGACAAATCCAAGAGATTTGGATAAGGCCACATGGAATTAGAGAAAATTAAGTAAATAGGTGTCTTGGAGTTTTAATTTGGAAATAAAAGAAAAGAAAGTCAAGGAAAACAAAAAAAAGATAATGTCTTTGAGTTTTGTAACAGAAGAGAAAAAAATTAAGAAAAGTGGTGTCTTTGAGTTTTAGTTAGAAAAAAAAATGTAACTAAAATGAGTTTATTTCGAGTCAAAAAATTTCTTCTCATTTTTATTTTCTACCACAAAAAACTTTACAGGTGTGTTAGTTAAAAAAAGAAAAGAAAGTAGGAGAGAGAGTACTTAATTTTTGAGCCAAATATTTTTTTCTTACTTTTGAAAAAAAAATATTAGCTTTGATTTTGTTTTTCGCCCATTTTAAAACTAAAAAAACAGAGCGTAACGAATTGTGGTCAACTCTTTTTTTCTTTTTGAATCAAAAACAGGCAGACACATGGGGAGAGAAATTAGAGAAGTAGTACAATCATTACTTTAAAAAGTCACCAATACAAAAAGAAAAAAAATATTTGAGAATACATACATATTTGGGTTTATTTTGGGCTGAATTCACCCACATTTTGACTTTTAATTTCCTCTTCTTCATTTTACAGGCCTTTAGCTTAGGCTTCTAAAAAGAATGTTATTGTTAAAGCATTTTTTAATAATCATAAAATATATTGGTAGTGAATTTTTAAGCAATTAATTTTGGCTACGTGGTAACTGGTAAGATGTCGGGCCACAAAATGGAAGAATAACTGGAGGGTTGCTCTGCCCCATATGTATTAGTAGTAATTTGAGAAAGAAAGGGATAGTTATTATAGCACTACTATAAACGCATGGAAGAAAGTTCAGTGGGGGCAGTTGCCCCCCCTGCCCCCAGCGTAGATCCGCCCCTGCAATTAACATAAGGTTAGTCATACACATGAAAGTATACAGACTAGTATATACAGAGGGGATTTTAAGCATACCCCTTATTTGACACACCCTCCTTATTTGACATACCTATTTAAAGCCTCCTTATTTCGTTTCTCTCACATGTTTTCGGTCACAAGAAAACCGAGCATCATCCCTGTCTATTTCTCTCTAAAACAGTCTCCAACCTAACTCGAAAAATTGCAGCAAGCAACACAGAGAGGTCAAATCAGAGGATCTCGACTTCGATTCGGTAAACCCCTACTATTTTCCGAATCGAAGTCGAGATCCTCTGATTTGACCTCTCCGTGTTGCTTGCTGCAATTTTTCGAGCTAGGTTGGAGACTGTTTTGGAGAGACATAGACAGGAATGATGCTCGATTTTGTTTGGACCGAAAACATGTGAGGAGAGAGAAAATTCTCTCTCCCTATATATATATATATGTTTTAGGAATGTAATTTATATTCCTTAGTAAATATAAAAAGTTCTTATTATATTAATTCCTAACGGATAGCTATTGAAATAGGATAGCATAAGGAAGGAAGCAGAGAAACTAAGGATTAAGGAAGAAGCTATAACAAGAGCAAGTCCATAGCTGTTAGTTGACTGTCAGTCAACTGTTAGCTAGTTAGTGATCGAGAAATATGTAATATAGTTGCATATATGTATTAATATAGCTGTGAAGCTGAGCTTAATTCAAGGAATATAGTTAGATTCATTATCTTTGTATGTAACAAATATAAATAGATTGTATCTGCAACAGATCCATTTTATTCAATACAACATAACATTTTCTGAGAAACTTAATTCTGATTTTATCAACATACGTGCATCATGCATGCATGGTTTCCAACTTTTCTCATGTTCAAAAAAGTTTCCATCCCCTACCCCACTAAAATAAATGGATTGACACCAACCAAAGAAATGTGAAGTACACACAATTTCTGCCATTTTTCGTGGAAGGTACTAGGCAGGAGCAACTTTTATTTTTGAATTGAATTCGTAATAAAATTATAAGTAATTTATTTTTAATGTTCAACATCAAAGAGTGATAAGAATTTTTTTTTATAAATTACATGAAGACCACAAAAAAAAGATTTGTCATTTATATGTTATACCTTAAAAGAGGGTAAGAACTAAGAAATGTCAAAACCTAGCTATACCTATACGTGGAAAATTATTCAACAACAGACTCACTCTTAGGAATTGTATTACATACAAATAATTAATTGTAAAGACCTAATTTAATATCATATATATATATATATATATTGTAGAATTCGAATTAATTTTATATATTTTTTTTGCAAGAAATACGATAACAAGAATATCAACAAAATAAATTCATTAACTAAAACAATAATATACTCACTCATCAACAATAAATTAGAGTGATAGAGAGACTTCGTAGTGATCAGAATGCAGGGGCGGATCTAGCTAGCTTGGAGTTGTCATAGCTGGACTTTTAATTTGGGATGAATATTACTACAACCTACATAGCTTATGATAACTTGTGATGGTATTTGTGGGTGTTTAGTATGACTTTTTCCTCCCATTTCTCTCTCGTCTCTCTCTCTAATTCTGTTTATATATACTCCTCTCTCTCTCTCTCTCTCATTTGTACTGTTTTTGCTCCTGTTTCTGTATTAGTAGAGAGATTGAAAGGATATCTCTTTCTTTATATTCCTTCTAGTTATTTATAAAAATATTGTTTTCTCATATTACTCAGCAGTCAGCAGCCATGTGAAGGAATAATAGAGAATTCAATTAATTAAACTCCTTTCACTTTTGTTTTTAACTGCAGCAGTTAATTTACAATTTTATTGTTTGTACTTTAACTACTTTTACAATATCTAATTCTAAACTGTAGTTTCTTTTTATCTAATAAAATAGTCTTATTTTGATTTTAAGAATTCATTAGTAAAACTTAAAAATTTTAAATTGATGTAAATTATGAAAATTCTGATAACAACAAAAGTTTTAATTAGTTGTACTCTTTGGTACTTTCCAATTACAAAACTATTAAATTAAACTAAAAGAATTCTATCAATTAAAAAATATCACAAATTGATTTTGAAAAATTAAAATAAGACTGTGTCATTTTAATATTGCCATAGCTGAATCATATTCCTGAATCTGGCCCGGTCAAAATGTGTGGTAGATGATATTTAGGAAAAAGATATAAATAAGGACTAAGTACCTAAAATTTGTTTGGAAAGAAAACAAGTGTTTGAGAATTAAGAAATAAATGTTTGACTATATATTAGTTAAAAAAAATTAAAAATGGGGATGGAACCATACCCCACTCTCGATTCTATGCGGTGCCGCCATTGGACACGTGTGATCGTTGTTCTTAAGGTTTTTATGATTCCTGACCATCACATTTAATTTACCGAGTGTTACAGATGATACACTTGCAAGATATATGTTAAGTCTCAAAATTAAACAATCTTGTGATAACAATTCACTATTTTTTCCAAACAAAAATTGTTTTGTGATAGTTATATGTTTGTAAAAAAATGGAGAAGATAGAAAAGAAAGAATATTTCATGTGTAAAAGAATTGTTTTCTTGTATATAAAACTTACTTCATATATGATGTGTGTGTGCCTCTATATATATATATAGAGAGAGAGAGAGATGGGTTATACTTTATACTATTAAATTCTATTTTTAACATATTAAATATGTAAGTTACATATTACTAATAAGTTGGTAGTTAATTAATATTTAAATAGTTAATTCTTAATATTTTCATTTATTTCAAAATAAAATAAACTACACCCCTTATACTAATAAAGTAGTTAGTAATCTTTTTTCTATTAAATGGGACTAAGGAAAATTAGTTTCTATGAAATAATTTTGCACCTTATCAAATACTATGTCACTATAAACACAAATCAAATAATTTCTACACAAATCAGATGAAATTCTCTTTTATCCTTCATATTTAGGAAAACAAGTTACACAATTATATTTACTTAAATTATGTCTACAATTAAATGAGTTTTATTAACCCCAAATTAACTTGACAATAATTAAATATGCATTCACACACTGTTAATGCCTGCAAATCATAGTATATACATCACACATCTCAGTATAAATATGCATTCCAGAGGGGTATTGGCATTTTGAGAATTTGAATAAATTCACATTAAAATTTGAATCCTAGAAATTCACAAATTAACCAAGGAATTGATATTGATATTAACAGAGAAATAAATATGGAGACATGGCAATTTATGTTCTTTTGACGATTTTACCCTCTTGACCAATCAACTTCACCTCTCTCTCTCTCTCCTATCTTGTCGTGAGAGTTGTCCAAAGAACCAGCGCATGCCAGTAGGAACATAAACATGTGTGGTTGACAAGCTCATTGAAGAACCCCATCCTTATCATCCATTCACCCTCATCATATTAATTAAGACATCTTTTCCCTTCATCTTCCCCCAGTTGACTTGGTAAAACTAACATCAATCGATTTCCTGTCTCACCCCAATGACTAATTTAGTCCTCCATAATCATAAAACATTCATTCAATCAATTAACTGTGCAATTGTATTCCACTTCTACGGACCATAGCCTCCTTTCGAGTCGAGCTGCCAATGGTCGAGCCACCAACAACGGCCAAACCTCCCATCAGCCGATCCCCCTGACCCTTGGTGGTGGTGGTGAAAGTAGCTCACTATGAAAGAGAAATGAAACTCTGTTTGGGTCAGCTAATAGCTGGTTAGTACGTATTCTGATTTGAAGTATAGAGTATGCTACTTGTGTGTGTTTTACTTAAATTATTATTTTTAGAAAACTGATATTTGCACATGAAAAGTGTCGTTATAGATGTATAGCGACGGGAAAAATCGTCGTTATAGGATCTATAGCGACACTTTTCATGTGGAAATATTATTCTCTGTTATGGAAATATCAGTTTCCTTATTTTTATATGATTTCCAATGAGATTATAAAAGAAGTAGATTGGAAAGAATGTAGTTGCAAGGAAATGAAAAGAGAAAGTTGATACTATATATTATTTTCATAACAATTAACCCTAGATTAATTATACTAAAAGTTGGTTTTTAGAAAAAGAGGTTGATGAACATGACTTTTATCATTCAAAGCTGTACATATTGTCTCACTCAGTTTATTGAATGATGCAGCACATGCCATAAGGTTAGCAGCCATACACACCAATTTCTACAGAATAGTATATGTTTCAGAAAGAGAAAATTCTCACAGATTTTTTTATGATGTTCACCACCAAAAATAAATAAATAAATAAATAAATAAATAAATGATCCACATCTAACATTTTAACTCATTCTCCCTTTACATTTCTTATTTCCATCTTAGTTTTTAACTGGTTATGAACTTATCATGTACTCTGCTAATAAATTTCTGTTTGCTGCAATGCTAATCGATCAGGCACTGAACATAGATACACCCGATGTTTATTAGTTCAGTAACCATGAACTTCAACCTAAGCAAGAATTGAACTTGTTCTCTAAAAGAAATTATGTTGGTCCCTTAGGCTTAAAACAGACTAGATGGGAGGTAAATAGTCCTTTTCAAAAACTTTGACAAATTTATCAAGTTCACACACATACACACACACACACACATATATCACACAAGTAAAGAAACTATTTATCAACATAATTGTATTGATTACATATGATAATCACTTGCCTGTCAGGGCCTCCTATTCAACTGAAATATGTAGTTCATCAGTGGAACCCAAAGAAGACTCTTCATTGGTGGATGATGAAAAGATTGAAACTCGCCAATGATCGATGCTTGCCAGTTGATCAGGGTCCAAACTTGGAAGTTCATGCTGTTGAATGACTTGAAGAATCAATTCAGTTTCACCAAGAAGACGGGCTGCGTGCTGGACACTCTCCTCCCTCTTTTCTATTGCACCAGAAAAGCATTTCATAGTTATGACACGAGGTAAGTTGGTGAGACAAGCACCTATTATATCTGCCATCATAATACATAATTGCTTGAACAATTCTTCATCCGTCTGGCTGTTGTCCTTTGGTAAGTTCAGCAATATACTTTTACTGATTCTGTACATTGAATTAGCAGCTACAACATTACTAGGCCAATTCAGAGAATTATCCTCAAATTCTGTAACAACCTTCTCAGCTATATCAGCCAGCGTTTGAAGATTCTCTTTAGAAGTTTTTCCTTCGCGAGCCATTTTTTGAAGATCCTTATTCAACCACTTTCGACGAAGTTCAACTCCTAACCACACAAAATCTCCTGCATTCCTGCTATTCACCAAATCTCCTGTGGTGTTCAGATACTTTCCAATTAGGCTAACGTACGAGAGGCCTTCACTCACACTGACTAACAATCGATCAACATCGTGATTATCTATGTTGGGAAGCGCAATAGCTATGCTCGCTAAGGTTACAACTGGCAGGGTCCAACAATTAGGAAGTTCATTAGGACAAATATATGGAACTTGGTTGCTGTCAAATTCTGCAACCCCCTTGAATCCTGTAGATTTTCCCAAAAGCTCAAACAGATTTTTTGGCTTCCGCTGTTTAGCTTTACGAATCAGTTGGTCTGCACGATCTGAAATGTTCTTCAAGATTCTTGTAGACAGCCCTACCTCATTTTCAAGTTGCACAACATAACGGTCAAGATCCAGCTCTGTATCATGTTCTGCTTCTGCTACCTCGTGATCGTTAGAGGAACTACGTTTGCAAGAATAGTACCATGACAAGATCGCTGATGATAGTAAAATAGGGACGAGCTGAATTGTTTTGCTAACTACCACAATTCCTCTCTGAATACTAATGCATGCGTCAAGAATGAAATTTTTGATGTCATGGAGAAGTTTTTTCCATTTCTGGCTTCCAATACGCAAACTTAACGGCCTCTCCTTCCACTCAACCAGCATTTGTATCCAGTAGTTGTCTACTCTGTGTACATTAGCCAACTTAACACTATGTGTCTTTGAGCAATTAAAACTTGTAGCCAAAAACCACCTTGATGCTGGTCCAATAGTACCCACAACAACCCCAATAGTCTGAATTACAAGAATCAAAAGGGTTGACAACTTGTATTCTGAATCGCCTCCGCTACGACCTGTAATATATTGCACTAGATTTGCTCCTCCTAGAGAAATTCCACTAAAAGGGTAGATATAATAATATTTTTCCAAATAGTATAGTCGAAGTTCTGCTACAGCTAGTACAAGAGCTGAGATCACACAAATTGCTCCAACAGCAGAGCAAGTTGCAGAACGTGCCATCACAAATTGCAGGCTTCCAGTTTCTGCCATCATCCAATACTTTTTAAAACCTCTAACTAGTTTCTCAGCTCCAACCACTCCATTTTCCTCGAATTCTTCGTTGGAAGCTATTTTGTGTTTTTCACCATATTTCCTTTCTAACAACTTTCTAGTAGTCGGAACTACAAAAACAGAAAAGATGAATATCACCAACAAAATTAGCATAAGAAACATAGTCAAAATATATTCTCCCATAAGTCGGGTATGTATCACTCCTGTCTTTAATTGAATGCTTACATTCACAAAAAGAGTGATGACAAAAATACCCAAGGCTGTCACATTCACGACAATTTCTTTTTCATTCATTGCTCCTAAAGAAGGCATAATATTTCCCATCACCGTACAAACAAAAACTGTTCCGCTAAGCTTAGCAAGTTGATCAGTGATACTAGGCATAGAATTGCTTAGATCAACCGGCAGCTTCACCGCTACAGCCAACAATGTTAGTGATGCTGCATTCAGAGAGAAAGCTTTGCACGGAAACCAAAGCTTTCGTGTTTGGAAACCTCGGACAGTATCTGCAGCCATTGCTATCACGCAAACCAAGGATGATAATGCCACATAGAGACCGATCCATAGCATTGGGCAGCCGAAGATTTGTTGTACATACAATTCAGCATATTTGTCTAATGCTTCAGCACAAGTGAAATTAAATGAGCAAACGCTGCAACTGAGATTGTTGGTGTCAAATTCTGAGTCACAACTCATGTTTCTATTAAGAATTACGGGTGTTTTTATGTTTTACAGGGACTTTAGATATTGTTTCTTGGGAGGCCTGGCTAATTGGTTCCTCCTAACTTTAATTTGTGGTCTGAAAGAGTCTCAAGTAATTTGTGTCTTTATTGGCTTATCCATTGGCGTAATGTGTGGAAAATAAAAAAACATCCGTATAATAAAACACAATTCAATTTAAATTCTATAATTTGACAAAACACAACAGCGATTGAGATTCATTCTAACTTTAATTCAATGACTCAGATTCATTCCTTACTAAATCTTCCCCACAAAACTCTCTCAAGTCTTTCCCTCCCCCTCCAAAACTCTCTCAAGTCTCTCAATTCAAACCCACATGTACTATACTTTAATTCAAATACACGGTACTATCCAATTAGTATTACATTTGATTTTTTTATTTTTTTAAAAAAAACATTTATCTTCAAAACTATATATGTTAAAAAAACTAAACCTAAAAAACTTTATCTGAAACCCATACAAAATTGATAAACGATCTATCTAAAAATGTGTGTTACCATTTTGAATTGAATTGGGCGGGAAAACACAAATACGGTTCAGATTCATTCTAATTTCAATCTATATTAATAAGATAATAATAATAATAATACCGACAATAATTATAATAATAATAATAATAATACCGATAATAATAATAAAAATAATCATAATAATACCGATAATAATAATAATAATACTGATAATAATAATATTAATAATATTGATAATAATAATATTATTATTATTAATAATAATGATGATGATAATAATAATAATTATTATACATATAATAATAATTTTTATACTTTTTATATTTTATAATAACTTTAATAATAATAATATTTTTATTTTTTGAATTTTAATTTAATTGTTAGAATCATCTAATTTTTTGCATGATCATGTCCATGAATTTCATTATAATAAATTTTTCGAATAATAAAAGCTGGACATTCAACTAATGACCATTAAAACAAGCTCATAGTGACTTCTGTACTTTTCAAAAGAAAAAAAAGAAGCTACCATTGTTGAACTGCTGTTTACTATGGAATCATCTTGATGTTTTTCTGTATATTGAATTTCCTCATTGTACTTTTATATGATAGTTGGTACTAATTATATATCATCTAGAATGGTATAATGATGCTTATGTGTAAATTTTCAGATTTTCATTTAAATGTGTTGAACTTTAGTCAAGTCTGGAGTCTACGTTGTGACTATTTAAAAATTTATTTTTGATCCTATAGTTTGTTTATATTTGATTTGAAATAATAGAATATAATAATGACCATACAAGTGATGCAAAACCTGAACAATGAAGAAAATTACTCAATTTATAAACTAGGGAGTTGCCCTTTTGTTGACGAGGCTTATGATTGTCAAAGCAATGGAAGAAAAGATTCTCAGTATACGAATTGTCGATGGAAGCCGGATGGATGTGATATTCCTAGGTTAGTGCTCTTCGAACCTATATTTAATAACGTGATAAAGATTTGCTTTCTTTATATTTATTTTCTTATTGAATGTTATGAGAGTACACTAATGTATGGAATTATCTGAATGATTTTCTGCATAATGAATTTCTTCATTGTACTTTTGTATGTTGGTTGGTGTTAATTATATATCATTTGGAATAATATAATGATGCTCATGTGTAAATTTTCAGATTGTTATTTAAATCTGTTAGACTTTGGTCAAGTCTGGAGTATATGTTGTGACTATTTAAATTTTTTTAAATTGTTATTTAAATAATGAAATTTGGTAATGACTATACAAATGGTGCAAAACCTAAAAGAAAATAGAGACAAGTGGATGTAGTCAGTCTACATCAAAATGTAAAATTTATTTCTATCTGCACTCCTAAGTTGAAACATCTCGGGGAACTTTTATAAAATAAGAGCCGCATTATTGACTATCATTACTGATTTTGGTAGTGACTTCAATATAATACAGTCTGAATTCACCTTGACATCAAATGATTCAGTGCTTTAGATGAATTTACATTGTGAAAGGAAACACAAAGAAAATAATAAAAAAACTACTTATGGGTACACATTAATTAGTGAATAAAAGGTACAAATCATGTATTTTTTTTGCTTAAAGGGTCATGTAGGCATCATTGTATTTTTTTTGTTCTGTCTTTTGTAAAGTTAACTAATTATACATGGTTATGATAATTTTGGGTATGGAATAATTGTAAACCCCGACATTATGAAATAAAAGTTTATTATTTTTTTATGATTATTTTTCTAAATAGTAAAGTGCTTAATTGTTATAAATGATAGTTAAGGGTCTTATATGCAAATTATCTAATAAACAGTATGTCGGAGAATATTCCTTTTGTCGGGAAATATTATATTCGGTAATGTACGACGGCGCCGAAATAATAAAATATTGTCAACGGTGGTGGGACCCATAATGGCTAGTTGTCGGATACTTAAAATGACAGTATTTTGTCAACAGTATTATCACATACAACTGTTGAAATACCCGGTAATAAAAAGAACAATAAAATTGTAACGACCACGAATCGTGGGTAGCTATGTAATGCGAGCTTATGAATTTTATTGAATAAAATTGAACTTTTATTAATATTATTCCGTGTTATGTGTTTTAATATTTTATTACTACATATGATGTGGATGTGATAATTTTCGAGTGTTGTTATTTCATGGTATTGATTAAATTATTTTAAGGAATAGCGCTAAAGCGCTATTTATGCAAAAGATGTCTTTTTCGATTTTATGACTTTTCATAATTTCGCCAAAGCATTAATGAGAGGGGTTAATAATCTAAGTGTGGGGTTTTATTTTAGCCCAATTGAATTTTTATTAGAAGCCCAATAGATTATTAAATTAGAAGTGCAAGAGTGGCCCAATTTGAAGCCCAAAACCCATAGGTCAAGTCCATGACCCAAAACCGCAACCCAAGACCCATAATCCATGACCCATGAGGGAAATGGGTTATAGCAATCAACTGGGAATTGGAGGAGAAGAGTACGAGAGGAGGAGGAAGAGAGGGAGGAGAGAATCAAGAACGTGGATGGCATGAGTAGAAGCAAATTCTGCATTTGGTGGGGGAAAAGGGAGAGAAAGTAACTTGGGAGAAGAGGGGGGAGTACCCGAGCCATGGGGAGAGCAAAAGCTCAGTCACCCATACGTAGGGAGCTACCATGCCCGAGCATGCTCAGCTCCTCCACCTCCAAGAAGCTTAGATTCTTCCTCTATAAATACTCCTCCCATTGCAAGCCTCTCATTCCTTTGTTTGTTGCTAAGATAAAAACTGAACATTGAGAGAGTGTAGGAATTGAGTGTGTACGGGTGATTTGAGGAAGAAGAAGGAGTATTGTAGCAGCTGGGTATTAATTCAAATAGCAACCTAGAAGAAGCTCCAAGAGGTAAGCAATATAGAACTTAGCTCATTTTCACATTTTTTCCAAGTTTATAGTTTTGCTTTGATTGCTTTGTTGGAGTTATGTGGCTGAAATTGCTTGGTTGCTCATGAACATGTATAAATGTTGATTAACTCTATTAAACCTTGTTAATGATATGTGAAAGTGAAACAATGAATGAGAATCGAACCTATGCTTAAGGAATAAAGAAATGGTCTGTGATGGGCATTAATGGACTGGTAAGGACTTTTATTATGTATTAATGAAGATATAATCTTGGTTTGGTTATGTGCATTGGTTGTGTTAGATGGTTGAGCATTATTGCTATGTGTTCAGAGGTGTGTAGGAAATGATTTCAATGTGAAATCTGGGGCACCCATATATTGGCAAAGCTATGAGTTCTGAATTCTAAGGCTATGCTCACAAACCGTTTGATAAAATATCTAAGAGAGAAATTTCTCTAAGAACATGAGGACTAGGTGTTATTAGGTGATGAAAAGAATATTGTGATGCATATCACAGTAATAAAAACATGTCTTAAGTCATATTGACTTGTTGTATAATAGCTAAGTCATAATGAGGAAGAATGAATTGGCCTAACTTTGAGTTTCGCTAAAAATTAGTTGGACTAAGCTCTTTGGAGCCACTATTTCGATTTATTAAAGAGTCTATAAAATTATGAATCCATGAGGGTTTTGTAGTTCATGTTATAAGCTTTCCATAGCCTCCGGAACGGCCTAATTCCGACTTATAATGAAGAAGTTATGAAGGTTTGAAGTTTGTATGTCAAACTGCCAAAACGAGAAGGAAATCAAGTTTTGGGGCCAGGGGGCGGGCGCGGGCGTGCTGGGGCATGGTGCGGGCGCACTGGGCGCTGCTGGGCGCGCGCGCTGGGCGCATGTGCTTGACAGCTCTGACCTCCTTTACTAAAATGAGCGTAACTTTCTCATACAAACTCCGTTTTGGATGATTCAAGATGATTCGGAAAGCTAAGAAGTAGAACTACAACTTCTAATATTTAGAACTATAATTTAATGTCTTGATAAATTTTTAAATTGGCCATTTTTAGGACTATTTTGCATTAGGAAGCAAAAAGAGGGCGTCGTACATGCACGTATGTAACGTGTAATGTTTCCAACGCTAAACGTTATTGTTTTAAGTTCTAAAACTTGTACATTATGGTTTATAATGACTCTTAGCATTACTCAATGATGAATTAGACAAGTGTATGAGCATGCTAAACTTATGCATATGAGGCGAATCGGGCGTGCATTGTGCGAACGTCGAAACGTTGTATCAAATGTGTGTAACATTGTTTGATATTATGTTTCTAATTAGAATGAAATATTATAGTGTAATGTAAACCAATATTTGACATCAATTATGTGGCTAATTGCTATGTGGATACGTACTTAAATGTGTAGGATTTTTGAAGGACGATTAACGTCAAGTAGTAGCAAGCGCTTAAGGCAAGTTTTCTAACGCTTGTCTAACCCTTGTGTTGGGCAAGTTTATTTGATTCATTTGATTATATTCTCATGACTCTCATGCGATGTTTGAAGTTCCGATTTACACAATACATATATAGTTGTGTGAATTCCTTACTTATGTAAATTTTTCAGTATTTGCACAAGTATTCGAGCTATGTTATGACATAAATTGTTGAAGGTTTCAAGTTCACATATATATGAACTGTTATAGAGAACGTCGATGCCATTTATTTTGGCTAGACAAATATTGAAATATTTTATTGATTTGATAATAAATCCTTGAAATATTATTTATGATTAATTAGAGTTATCCAACCGAATTTCTTTGGTTAGGATTCCGAGACATGAATGAGATGAACAACCCTAATATTAGGGGAAATTTTTAGTCAGTTATTCTGGCAAGGCATCGAGCGCCTAAACAAACGCATATAATCGTTTCCAGCTAGAGTGTTGATCAACATAGAGTA
The DNA here is from genome assembly GCA_034770075.1 of Aralia elata. Lineage (NCBI taxonomy): Eukaryota > Viridiplantae > Streptophyta > Magnoliopsida > Apiales > Araliaceae > Aralia > Aralia elata. The sequence goes on from CM068383.1 coordinate 74,389,990, forward strand.
CAATAGGCTGATCACCTAGAAGTGCTCGTAAGCAAGACGGTTTGCAGTTATATTACTGTGTACCTTTTCAAGAAAGCAAAAGAAAGTTCAAGGTTTTATGACTACTCAATGTCGTTTCAAAAATATATTTTTAAAACGAAAGCAAAGTATTATTCCTGTTTATTCAGAATATTTCACAACTATTGTTCAGTTGTCGAATAGAAATGATATGATTGTTGATATTGTTGTTATTCAACTGTTATACTTGCTGGGCAATTGAATGCTCATTCTTGCTATATATTAAACATTGCAGTTAAGGCCGAGCGGGTCGAAGGTTCCGGTAAGGACAAGGGAAAGGGCAAGATGAACGTCTAGATGGCGTCGTAGTTTATTTGTATTAGAAATGATGTAATATTAAGACTTATTATGTATTTGGAATGATGTTATGGTAATAGAACCTGGGTTTGGGATTAAGATGTGTTGTAATAATATAGTAATTACATTCATGTCTAGTATGTTGTATGAAATGGGATGTACCGTGGAGTACCGGATTCGGGTTTGAGGTACCCGGATTTGGGAGCTGATAGGTTATAAACCTTAGGTTTGAGGAAAACCTTAGGAATATGACCGTAGAGAGAATGGGATGTACTGTGTAGCACCGGATTCGGGTTTGAGGTTCCCGAATTTGGGGGCGTCACAAAAAGGCGTTATTCCACAGTAGTACGCGATATTTCACAGGCACACGGTGTTATACAATATTTTATATTATTGATTCAATAATTGATAAAGTAGCAATATATTGCATAGTATTTTGATTCAATAATTGTTACAGTAGCATCTGCATAGTATTTTTATTATTTATCATGACACTATAACTCATATTATTTGATATGATATTTTAGCATTATTGACAATGTCTAGAAGTTCTGTTAAGGAAAAGGGTTATTTAATTGCGTATCGTTTATACGGAAGACCCCTTCTTTCTTTGAAATAATTTGGTTGTCAATATTGCGAGTCTATAGTATTAATAGTGAATAATTATTGACAAATTAAAAGTGGAGGCTAACTTAGGGGTACCTAATTGAAATTTTAGAATTCACATGCAATGAACTATTAGTTCACATGATGGAACTATTGGCTCACATGAGAGAACTATTGGTTCACATATAGGGGATGTTATGTAAGATTGATAATACTTAAGGGATTAAATTAAAAATAGAGGCAAAGATGGAGATACTAAAGTGTAATAAGTCGAACACTTAACGTGCAGTTAATGAAACTTGGTTTTCCTATAAATAGGAAGGATTATCTTAAGAAAATTTCACACCTTCCTTCTTATACTTTCTCTCTTTCTAAATTTCTTAAGTTCTATAAGTGTGCTAGGCTATTGTGAGTATTTGTGAGAATACTAGTATTGTCCAAGTTAGTAAACTTCATAAAAAGTAACATTCAGTCACTAGTTAACGAAGGTAGGGGATATCATTTCTTTCATACTCGTATATAATATCATTTGTTTTCATATCCACAAGTGATATTATTTTACGTCATACTCATAAAGAGTTGTCATTCGTTGATACTCGTATGTAATATCATTCCACATGAATATTCTATTTACATAAACTTTCGTATTGAATTTTAATCTATTTATGACGGAGTACTATTCACGCTGAAATACTATTCATGTCGGAATACTATTCATGCTAGAATACTATTCACGTCGAAATACTATTCACGATTGTTCCATATATTAATTTGTGGAAATAACCTGTCTACGCGGACTACCGTATGCCTGGTGAATAACCCTTCATATTCATTCTTTATTAATCTGTGGGGATAACTTGTCCGTACGAATTGACGCATGCCTGGTGAATAACCCTTTGTATTCATTCTTTATTAAGTTGTGAAAATGATCTGTCTACGCGGATGACCGCATGTCGGGTGAAAATTCATTTGTAGTTTCATATATTCTTTCATACTCGTATATGATATCATTTCTTTTATACTCTTCAATGGATATCGTTTTCTTTCATATTTCTCCATTTATGATAAGAAAATTATTGTTTGTTTCCAAAACCTCATTTTTAAATGGTGAAAATCGCTGAAATTAGTTGAATATCTTTAATAGTTTGTGCTTCATCTAATATCTTTTCACCTGAATCTTTCTATTTCATTTTACACGTTATACTTGAATCGTGAACTTTATTTTATTCTTGAATATCATTCTTGAATTTGACTCCACAATTTAGTCATTGTGTTGGCAATTTGGACAATCTTTGACACTAATTAAATTATAAATCTATAATATTTATTCTTATCCTTTATCTCACTATATTTATTCTATATCATTGTCATAATCTTCATACTTAAATTGCGGTGATAGTTCTCTTTGGCCCGTAGTGCAAAGATGAACTGGCGTGACATGATTTTGACCAAACTGTGTATTGGTATAATCATGACTTTTGGTGTTACATATAAGAGTGTCTGTTTGAGACAGTAGAAGTATCTCAATACAATATTATGAGTGTGATAATAAGTGTATTAAGAACTTAAGTTGTATTTGTATTGTGTTGTCGTATTTTGCATGACAATTATTAGTTGTAAATTAAAAATTTTGTATTTGTATTTTGTAGAATGTTACTGGCGACTCAAAATGGGTTATGTGGACCTATATTGGGGCCGTCACAGTTGGTATCAGAGCTTAGGGATATGATTTTTGGTAGAGATCTAGATTAGAACTAGGAGGAGAAAGACGAGTACAATCCTTCGCTAGTGTATCCTACCTAAGCTATTTTGTTATTTAAGTAATTGGTTTAGTTGTAGGGACAAGATGCGACATGTCTATTTCTTTAACTAATCTTTGTTTTGTGATCACATTTTAGAATGACATCTGAAAACCAAGAGATTCACTATGAGACAATTGTGGTTGAGAATCAAGAAGCTACAAATAATACTGGTGCAAACTCGAAAAATTATAATGTTAATCATGATGCTAACAACAGAATGAATGATGATGTTTTTTAGAATTTATGTAATTTATGCAGAATCAGGTGAGAAGAGCTCCTGTCCATAATACTGACGGAAACGTTGGTAATGTACGACTGGTCACTGCTAAGCAGTTCAAAGAGTTGGAACAACCTGAATTTCTTGGCAAGCCAGACCCACTTAAGGCAGAGGTGTGGCTCAAACAATTGACTAAGATATTTGATGTACTACGTTGCACTGATGAACAAAAGGTTTCTTTCGCTACCTTTATGCTACGAAGAGAAGCGGATCATTGGTGGAAATCCGTGAAACGTACCCGTCACTCAGCACTCGAGATGTCTTGGGTCGAGTTCCAAGAAGTATTTAACGAGAAGTATTTTTCGGAGAGTATTCGCCATATGATGGAGGTAGAATTCATCAAACTAGAGCAGAACAACATGACGGTGTCACAGTACGAAGCCAAGTTTATCGAGTTATCTCGATTTGCGTTCCATTTGGTGGACACTAAGGAACGGATGACGCGAATGTTTTTACGAGGTTTGAAACCAGAAATTCGTAAATATCTCGTTTCTCATAAAATTTATCTATATTCAGATGTCGTGGATAGGGCTCAAGTAATGGAGCAAGAGAAAAAAATACTACAACCATGAAACAACACCCAACAGCAAGAGAGAAATTACGATAATAATCGTAATGGTGGCAACAATCATCGAAATAATGGTAACCAGCGAGGAGAGAATCATCACGTCGGAAATGAAAACTACTTCGGTGGTAATCCTGGCTCAGATAACAGGAAGAGTGAGTCAAGCGGCAACAATTCCAAGAAGAGGAGATTCAACAACCATGGAAAAGTACCAGCATCAGCACCAACACCAGTACCAGTTTCGAGGGGAGTAGAACGATCACCAGTCAGATTTTTTTAAGTGTAGAAAAGAGGGACACATCAGTCCAAATTGTACACAGTCGCCATCCCAGGTGTGTTAAAATTATGGAAAATAATGTCACATAGCTCGACTTTGTCATGCAGCAAAGTCAAGTTCAGCTGCAATGATGACACCAAAGGCGGTCACGGAGAAGTCAAAGTCTGTAATTTAGGGGAGAGCTTTTGTCGTGACATCCCAAAAAATACGGAACCCGAACGAGGTTATCACGGGTAAACTACTTATGAACTCTTATGAAGTCTATGCCTTATTAGATACTGGTTCTACCCACTCTTTTATTTCACCAACATGTGCTCAACATCTGAACTTGACTCTTGAGAAATTAAATTTTGACTTATCTGTTGAAACACTATTAGGACAAACATTCGTTACATCTACAGTCTATAAATCTTGTTTTGTTCAAATCGGCGCCCTTACATCACCTGTTGATCTTATCTCCTTGGACATGCATAAATTTGATGTGTTTTTAGGAATTAATTGGTTAACTAATCATCATGATAAAATTGATTGTTTTTGTAAGATCATTAGTTTTCATATTCCTAATCAACCTGTTATGCGAATTCAAGCAACCAAACCGTTGAAATCAATAACTCTCATTTCTAGTCACAAAGTCATTCTTTTATTGAAAAATGGATGTCAAACTTTCTTAGCCTATGTAACTGATTTAAACAAAAGTACGTTAGATTTGGATAATATTTCTATTGTTAATGAGTTCCCTGACGTATTTTTCGAAGAACTTCCTAGCCTACCCCCAGACCGCGAAATCGAATTTTGTATCAACCTTGAACCCGGTACAAAACCCATTTCTAAAACCCTATATCGAATGGCTCCTATTGAACTTCAGGAGTTAAAAGTCTAACTATAGGAGTTGTTAGACACCGATTTCATACGTCCGAGTACATCGCCTTTGGGTGCTCCTGTTTTATTCGTAAAGAAGAAAGACGGGAGTATGAGACTTTACATTGACTATCTGGAGTTAAACCATGTCACCATCAAAAATAGGTACCCATTACCTCGCATTGATGACCTGTTCAACCAGTTACAAAGTGCTCAATTCTTTTCAAAGATCGACCTCCGTTCTGGATATCATCAATTAAAAGTTAAAGTTGATGACATTCCAAAGACTGCCTTCAGAACTCGATACGGGCATTATGAATTCATAGTCATGTCTTTCGGATTGACTAATGCTCATGCCGCTTTCATGGATATGATGAACGGATATTCAAGGAATATTTAGATCATTTCGTGGTTGTCTTTATTGATGACATTCTCATATACTCTAAAAGTCGTGAAGATCATGAGCAACACTTGAGGCTGATACTCCAAAAGTTTCGTGAAAATAAATTATATGCTAAGTTGAAGAAATGTGAATTCTGGCTTGAGGAAGTTGCATTCCTTGGTCACGTGGTTTCTAAACAAGGAATCTCTGTTGACCTGGCGAAGATTGAAACAGTATCAAATTGAGAACAAACTAAGTCAGTAACCAAAGTACAAAGCTTTCAAGGTTTAACCGATTATTATCGGAGATTCGTAAAAGGATTTTCTCGAATAACCATTCCATTAACTCAACTGACTCGGAAAAGCACAACATTCAAATACAGCGAAGAATGTGAGAAGAGTTTTCAAGAACTCAAAAGAAGACTCATTTCAACACCTGTATTGGCAATACCATTAGGATCGGAAGGATTTGTCATCTACAGCGACGCTTCAAGCAAACGACTAGGTTGTGTTCTCATGCAATATGGGAAAGTTATAGCCTATGCATCTCGGCAACTCAAAGAATATGATAGGAATTATCTTACTCATGATCTAGAGTTGGCAGCAGTCGCTTTCGTGTTGAAGATTTGGAGACATTACTTGTATGGAGAGAAAGTGGAGATCTATACAGACCACAAAAGTCTCAAATATTTCTTCACCGAGAAGGAACTCAACATGCAACAACGACGTTGGCTCGGGCTGTTGAAAGATTACGACCATACCATCCAATACTATCCTGGAAAAGGTGAACATAGTAGCTGACGCATTGAGTAGAAGATCATATGCAAGTACGAGTGTATTATTGACATCGCAAAGGCCCATTTTGGATGATTTACAAAAGATGGGGATATAGTTAAATACTCCAGGAACCCACGTGAAGATCGCACATATACGAGTAGAACCGGCTTTAATCGACAAAATTAAAGCTGCTCAAGTTACAGACCCAGAGTTGGTGAAAATGAAGAAGAAGGTACAAGAAAGTGTTATTCCAGAAGCAAGAGTCGACGAAGAAGGAATACTGTGAATCAACTCTACACTGTGTGTTCCTAACGACTCTAACTTGAAATACAAAATCATGATGGAGGCACACAACACATTATTTGCAATCCACCCTGGAAGTACCAAAATGTATCGTGATCTTCGACATACATTTTGGTGGAACAATATGAAGAGAGAGATTGTAGAGTTTATCTTAAGATGTTTAACTTGTCAACGTGTCAAGGCGGAGCATCAAGTACCAAGGGGTCCATTGCAACCACTTGAGATTCCAGAATGGAAGTGGGAACACATCAACATGAATTTCGTGATAGGTCTTTCCAAAGTTTCTCAAGGCTTAGACGCAATTTGGGTCATTGTAGATAGATTGACCAAGTCTGCTCATTTCTTGCCTATACGAGAAAACTATTCACTTGAATGTCTTGCTATTTTGTATATAAGCGAGATTATGAGATTACATGGCATGCCAGTATCTATAGTTTCTGATCGAGATCCTACATTCACTTCACAATTTTGGGTCAGCTTGCAAAAAGCTATGGACACTGAATTACGATTCAGTTCTGCATACCATCCCTAGACAGACGGGCAATCGGAAAGGACTATTCAAACCCTCGAAGATCTGTTAAGACTCTACGTACTAGACTTCAAAGGAAGTTGGGACAAATCTTGCCATTGGTGGAATTCTCCTACAACAACAGTTATCAAGCAAGTATAGGCATGACTCCCTTCGAGGCGCGCGTTATATGGACGAAGGTGTCATTCTCTAGCATGTTAGGATGACGTAGGCGAGGGGAAATTATTGGGACCCGAGTTGATACGTATTGTAGACACCCAATTTTTGCGTTCCCTGTACTAACCATGACAGGAGGGCAAAATCGTCAATTGAACCGGCTTGCGGGAGCGAAGGAGTAGGCACAAGTGCAAATGCCCAACACCCCCGCGATGTTTGGCGACCAAAGTTGACGTGACAATAGGGCCATCCGAAACGGGCATCCCCGAATGAGGTGGCCGTCTCCCGGAAATTCCCGGACTGCAGAATACGAGCCGGTCAGCGAAAATCGACGTTACGGCACGGAAATCGAGGCGTGGCACAAAAATTGAGAAAGTCAAACCGTCCAGCCGCGGATTGATCTGCGGCCAAATAGTGCGCCTTTTGAAAACACGGAACTCGAAACACGGAACTCGAAATCAGGTGAGTGGAAGGCAGGTGGCCAGCCAGCCTATTTCACCTCAGCTTCGTGCAGCATACAGGGAGTTCATGTGACGCCCCCAAATCTCTACACTCCCCTGTAGTAGATCTGGTGCTCACGTGGAACTATACAACTATAAATATTCAATAAAATATGACTTCTATCTATCCAAGGTTCACAGTATCCCATAACAGATAATAATTCTCGTCAGAACGTTATCCGTGTTTGGATACCCTCACTTGGATGTACAGATACATATCTTGTGGATATCTCTTTCATATCAATATTCCCTATCTATCTGACATTCACAGTATTAATGATAAGATTATCCATAGAACTGAGGGGCGCATTCCGGTAAAGATGGCACCTTACCGGCGCTCATTAAGTGTAACCCCAGAGCTTATAGGACTCTCAACATCATTTAAATACCCTCATTCAGATGTATAGTTTGTATAGACACTGTATTTAACTTAGTACAACTATTCTAAAGAATTTAAAGATCAGAGTATAACGCATTCGATAACATAAAGGATCATAATATATTACATATCATTTGGTTCGGTTACATCATTCGTTATACTAAGTTATTACAACAACAAGTCTGTAAAAAGGCTTACAATATTCAACAACAGAAATAACATTTAATAATCATGGCTTTTCCCCTTTTTGGTCCCAGACGTGCCAGGGATATCATTTACAGCTGCAAAAGAAGATATGCGTAAGAATGAGCTACAAATGCTCAGCAAGTTCATTTGAATATGTAAACACCATGTGTTTGATTTGAAAGATGTCAATGATGTATACTGAGGGTTCTGTACATGAACCATATATTTCATTTAGTTCTATCAGTCTTTAATGACTTAGAACCATTTGAGTTTTGGATATCTGGTAGGTGATCAACCTCACCAATATCCTAGGAGTATGCATATCATCCTACCAATTTATGTTGATATATTATCAACTGTTCGTCACCTTATATTAAGGGAATTTCGTCACCTTATTTTAAGGGAAAATTTCGGGTTCACCTTACATCAAGGTGTTCCATTTCTCAGTATCAGATGTCGTACCAAACAATTTGGCTTGACACAACAATTTAAGCTCGAACAAGCAATATATGAATAATAATTCATTTCTTAAGTTATGCTGAACAAGAAGCAATAACTTCACAATAATTGATAGCAAGATGTATAATACTTGCTTAATATAAATTGAGAAAGGTTAGGACACTTGCCTTAGCGTAGCTCACTATAATTTAGTACAATTGGTCAACGCACGTAGTCTACGTATACCAATAATAAGCGTTAGCTCGTATATAAACATGTATCACTCTAATCTAAACAAGTTTCATTAAGGTTCGACGTTGATTCGGTATCTCGGTCGCATCCTTAATGACTAAACACATAGATTGTTTGATAAAACTTCATTTGAAAGTCTAATTATTAGTCTAAATAATTTAATTATTATTTCTAACATTTTTAGAAGCTTGGTATTATTTTTAAATAATTTTCAGAAGCTTGGAAGTATTTTTAAATAATTTTACAAGCTTAGGAATATTTTTAAATTATTTAATTATCATTTAGAATAATTTTAAAACATTTAATATGTTATTTAAATAATTTATTTATCATTTAGAATATTTTTAGATATTTAAAATATTATTTAAATGATTTATTTATCATTTATAATATTTTTAGAAAGATAGAATATTATTTAAATGATTTATTTTATCATTAATAATATTCTTAGAATTTATTTTATTATTATAATAATAATTTAATTATTACTTATAATAATTTTCAAAACTTAATTTGATATTTAAATGATTTAATTATCATTTAAAGTAATTTTTAAATACTTAATATATTATTTAAATGATTTATTTATCATTAATAATATTTAAATATTTAATATTTTATTTAATTATTATATATAATAATTTTATTTACCTTAATATCATTTTTAAATAATTAATATAATTATTTAATAATTTAATACCATTTTTAAATAATTAAAAAAATTATTAAATGATTTATCATAATTATTATTTAATATTTAATTAAATTAAATAATAATTCAGAATATATAAAAAATATTTAAAATAATTTTTTTATAATTAAAAATGAATTTTCGGATTTATTTATTAATTATTAATAATTATTTAATATTTATTTATTATTTTATAATTTATTTAATTAATTAATTTTATTTTTATTAAATATCCGTCGCTAAAGGGCTTTAGCGACGGTCTGCATGCATTTGAAGGTTTCTGGGTTTGGGGATGAGTTTCGTCGCTAAAGGTGTTCTTCATGAAGAACACTTGGTCAACGCGTTGCAGCCTACTTTGATCTCAAATTTCTCTTTGATGTTTTAATGGTTGTGTTTGATTCTTGTTGCTGGTTATAGCCTATATGGTAGAGAGTAACGACATACAAAGAAATAGATCAAACAACATCATTTGATGCTCGAACGATCTGGTCAAACTATAGGAGACCAACTGTTCTTACGAATTTCTGGGTTACCCAGAAATTCACAAGTCAGTTGCGGTCAAGGTACTTTGACTGCAATTTTCGGCTAGATTAGTTAATGTTCATGTGTTTTAATGTTACCAGATTGTACTCTACATAACATAGAACAAGTCTAAACAAAGAAATCACATAACACATATCATATAGACCGATTCTGGGTTGCATGAAAGTCTGACAAACCTTGTCAGACTCCTTCAAGGGAATTCTGGGTTACCCAGAAATGAAAATCCGAACGGTCAAGGCTCCTTTGACCGATCATAACTTTTGATCTAGACTTTTTCTTGCTATACTACACGTCGGGATTTAAAGACCATATGGCAGGCTACACATACATGCATAAAAACAGATCAAATAACTAATCTAAGACGATCAAAAGGCCTGACAAACTTGCCTGTCAGACTGTTCTTAACTGTTCTTGACAGTTACACTATTTCATCAAATTTAACCATTTAAATGTTATGAAACCTTGTTTAACCAACCCAGATCGCTTATTAACATATTATAACACATATCTAAACATCTAAAACATAAAATCACTAACAACTTAAAGATCTAGCATCCAAAATTGATTTAATACCTTTCTAAGTGGATTTTTGATTTCTGGCTGTTGATTCTGACCTTGTGTTTGCAGAGGCTTGATATGGTATGTCTTATATGTGTTTAAGCTTCAAAATTTTCGTGGCCAACTGATCAGATTGCTCTCCTACTTATAGAATTGGCAAATTAGGGTTTCTTAGGTCATTTTCCAAACTTTGCCTCCAAAAATATCCTACCCTAGGGACTTGTGCTGCTATTTTCTGATCTTAATGACCTACTTGAGCTGGGAAACTTGATCAAATATCTGATTTGTGTTCTTATCCCATTTTGATTGATTTAAACTTTTATTTTTGATTTATTTACTTACTAATTAAACCTAGATTTTTGCTAATCATGATTAGGATGTTTAATCATGGTTAGTAATACTTTAATTAAGTTAGTATATCATAATTAAAGTTTATCATCTCATAATTTAGGGTTATTAAACCAAATTAGGGTTTTAGGGTTCCGAATTAGGGTTTAGGGTTTTCAATCCTATAATTAGGGTTTTAAATCTTTCGTTTAGGGTTTAATTTAACCTCAATAATTCATAATTAATATCATGTTTCATTATTTAGAATCTAAGTATATCAATTAAAATTCTTATACAATAATTAGGGTTTCGATTAAATAATTCGGATAAATTTTATCAATTAGGGTTTTGAAATTTAGGGTTTCTATTTCCGTTTAACATTCTAACCCTAATTAACTTATTTCTAGAATTTTGTCAATTAATATAATATCATATTAATGTCGAAGCACGACAAAGCACTTCGTCAATTCCAAGCACGACACAGCAGCTTACAAAAATAATTTGCCGAAACGCTTCTCGGTGGATTCGCCGGAAGCACGACAAATCATTTTGTCCGATTAAGCACGACACAGCTGCTTGGCGAAAAAATTTTATTTGACCCAATTGTTTAATAATATACATAACCATATAATACAAAGTCATATCATGAAATTTCATTTATTAAACACATAGTTTATATTTATAAATCTTATTAGGGTTCGGAATATTACATTCATCCCCACTAATAAGAATTTCGTCCTCGAAATTTACAGTGCAGTCTATGAAAATAAATGTGGGTAGTTATCTCGCATTTTACTCTCGAGCTCCCACGTAGCTTCCTCGATATGCTGATTTCTCCAGATAACCTTAACCGAAGGTATCTTTTTATTTCGCAATTTTTGTTCTCCCCTATCCACAATTTTAATAGGAACTTCCTCATACGATAAATCCTTCTCGATTTGAATGAGCTCATAATTGATAACGTGTTTATAATCAGGTTTGTACGGTCGTAATACGGACACATGAAACACGTTATGAATATGTTCTAGTTCAGGAGGTAGGGCTACCTCATAGGCTACCTCACCTATCCTCCTCAATATTTGAAATGGCTCAATAAATCTCGGACTCAATTTGCCTTTCTTACCGAAACGTATTTTTCCTTTCCACGGAGATACTTTTAAGAACACGTGACTACCGACTTCGAAATCTTGTAACTTCCTGTGTTGATCAGCATATTTCTTTTCCCGATCCTGTGATGCTTGTAATCTTCCCCGTATAATTCGAACTACCTTCGTGGTTTGTTGCACTATTTCGGGTCCTAGCATTTGCTGTTTCCTCAACTTCGTCCCAATATAAAGGCGTTCTACATTTTCTTCCATACAAGGCTTCAAAAGGTGGCATTCCTATGCTGGCATGGTAACTATTATTATAGGCAAATACTACTAAAGGTAATTGATCTTGCCAACTTTCCTTGAAATTCATGTTGCGAGTTTGCAACATGTCCTCTAGTGTTTAAATCATTCTCTCACTCTGACCGTTTGTTTGTGGTGACAAATTGTGCTTAATCTCAACTAGGTTCCTAAGTGTTTCTGGAAACTTGTCTAAAAGTTCGGAGTAAATTAGGGATTTTGGTCTGATACTATATAAACAGGGACTCCATATCTAAAAATAATTTCATTGATGTACAGTTCGGCTAACTGGTCTAGACTGAAGTTGATTTTGATGATTAAGAAAATGAGCTAACTTGGTAAGATGATCTACAATTTCCCAAATGGCATTATGACCTTTCGGTGTATTTGGAAGACCTACTACGAAGTCCATGGTAATATGCTCCCATTTCCACTCAGGAATTTCTAAGGGTTGTAATAATCCACTTGGTTTCTGATGTTCAGCTTTAACCCTTTGACACGTTAAACATTTACTTACCCACTCCGCTATCTCTCTTTTCATGTTAGACCACCAAAAATGTGGAATTAAATCCTTGTACATTTTTATACTACCTGGATGTACGACGAACTTAAAACTATGGACTTCATTCAATATTTCATCTTTTTAATTCTTGTATTGAGGGTACCTGAATTCTATCCACGTACCTCAGAATCTCTTCCTTTTCTATTCTGAATTTATTATTCTTTTTATAAGTTATTTCGGTCTTATACTTCTGACACTCTTCATCTACCTCTTGTAGTTCTTTGACTCTATCTAATAAAGTCGAACTATTCTCTATGACGACTAACTTATGTGTAGAATTAACTGGAATTATTATTTCGATCTCAAGTTTATTAAACTCTTTTATCAGTACCTCGTTATTAGTTATCACATTTAACTCCTCTTGGTTCTTCCGACTTAACGTGTCTGCTACGACGTTGGCTTTCCTTGGGTGATATAAGATCTCACAATCGAAATCCTTTATCAACTCTAGCCACCTCCTCTGTCTCATATTTAACTCCTTCTGAGTGAATATATACTTTAGACTCTTGTGATCTGTGTATATCTCACACTTCTCCCCGTACAAATAATGCCTCCAAATTTTTAAGGCAATTACTATAGCGACTGACTCAAGATCATGCGTAAGATACCTCTTCTCATAATCTTTGAGTTGTCGTGACGCATACACACTCACCTTCCCATGTTGCATCAACACACATCCTGTGTGATGCATCACTATAAACAACGAGACCTCCTGTATCATCTGGTAAAAATAACACTGGTGTCATACTTAACCGCTTCTTCAACTCTTGGAAGGTTTCTTCACATTTGTCTATCCAGACGTACTTTACCGTCTTTCGAGTCAAATTGGTTAGCGGGGTCGCTATCTTTGAAAAATCTTGTATAAAACGCCGATAATACCCTGCTAAACCGAGAAAACTTCTTACTTCTGTTGGAGTTGTTGGTTGTTCTCAATTCACAACCGCTTCTATCTTGGATGGATCTACCGCTATTCCATTCTTGTCAATTACATGACCTAAGAACTGGACTCGTTCCAACCAGAATTCACACTTGGAAAACTTTGCATAAAGTTGTTCCTTGCGTAATATCTCCAATACGCTTCTTAAATGTTCAGCATGCTCCTCTTTTGTTCTCGAGTATACTAAAATATCATCGATGAACACTACGACAAATTTGTCCAAGCATGGTTTAAAGACTCTGTTCATTAAGTCCATGAATGCTGCCGGCGCATTTGTTAATCCAAAAGACATCATAAGAAACTCATAATGTCCGTAGTGTGTCCTAAACGCTGTCTTCGGCACATCTTCTTTTCTTACCTTTAAGTGATGATAACCTGATCGTAGGTCAATCTTCAAAAAGTATTCGGCCCCTTTCAACTGATCAAACAAATCATCAATTCGTGGTAAAAGATATTTGTTCTTTATTATTAACTTCTTTAATTCTCTATAATCAATACACAACCTTAATGTTCCATCCTTCTTCTTTACAAACAACACCGGTGCTCCCCAAGGTGAACCACTGGGTTGTATGTACTTTTTGTCTAAGAGTCCTTGTAACTGCACAAGTAACTCCTTCAACTCTACAGGTGCCATTCTGTACGGTGCCTTGGAAACTGGTGCCGTACCCGGCGCTAGATCAATAACAAATTCGATCTCCCTGTCCGGAGGTAAACCGGGTAAGTCATCTGGAAATACATCCGGAAATTCTCTATCTACAGGTATTTGTTCTAGCTTTACTCCTTCTTTTCGAGTATCTACTATATATGCCAAATAGCCTGTACAACCCTTCCTAAGCAATCTCTCTGCCTGCATTACTGTCAAACATCGAGATCGTTTAGGTGAACAACCACCGTTGAACACTACCTTTGACTTCGACACAGTCAATAGGTTTACACGCTTTCGATGGTAGTCAATCATTGTATTATGATTAACCAACCAATCCCTGCTTAAGATTATATCGAATTCCCCTAGCTGTATAGGAATGAGGTTCACAAGAAACTTATGTCTCTTAATTTCTATATTATATTTTCTATATGGTTTTACCGGGAATTATCTCTTTATTTGCAATTTTTACGTTTACAAGGTATATCTAAATTTATTAACTGTTGGGTTTACCTCTCTATTTTCTGCCTCTACTAATGTCTATGGTCTTATTCTTTCAAGCGGCGTTAAGTTATATAAGTAAGAAAACTAGTATAATTACAAGTATGTAATGCACATAATGTTCAAACATAATTTGTATATTCATACAGAAGGTTTACATATTCGGCTAGTAGTTTATATAAGTACTACTAGCATTCCCAAACTAGTTTCGCAAAATTTGGGTAAAGTAGTTTAGATATTACTATTTACATACACACTTTGGTGACCAGATTTATCTAAAGCTTAATCTTACGATATTCATCACACAACATACTGGATACACCCACCTATTGATGTCGTATCCAGTCTTTCCATTCTCTACGGGATAATCCGCTACACGCTTATCCAGATCCACAAGTGTTTCACGAAATTCTTTATTAGTCATATCAAGCCTTGCTTGGATTTGATATCTTTCTCTTTCCTTTCTTGACAACAGTGCCTAAAGTCGGATATTCAATCGTCCTTCATTCTCCAACCTTTCTTCCACATATGTTACCCTATTGTTCAAGGTATGTATTTCTATCTGGGCTTGTTCTAGTAGGTTTTCCTCCTCTGGGTTTCCTTCTTCTAATTCTTCTACAGATTGATTTTGAAATTCTGATATATCCCTCCATATTATTGGTTCTTCCTCATCTTCTCATTCGTCTATAATCTGAACCTCTGTAGCGTCCTCATTAGGTTCTGTCGCTTCGGCGTCATGGAATTCCAAGTTATTTTGAAATTCTTGTCCTTCAGGATCACTGCCCTGCTCAAGCTCTATCACCTGTGAACCTATCTCCCTTGAACTATCTTCCCAATCTAGGTCTGCCATCCTACAAAAGAATTTTACTTGTTTAGCATTATGATGAAGCAAGTTTACACAAAATATAAGGCTTTTAAGGTTATCTTATGTGTATTAAGTATTTTACGGACTCAAAGATTTTATCCTAAGGTATTTCCCAACTACCTTAGAGCTATAATCTACAGCTCTGATACCATCTTGTGACGCCCCCAAATCTCTACACTCCCCTGTAGCAGATCTGGTGCTCACGTGGAACTATACAACTATAAATATTCAATAAAATATGACTTCTATCTATCCAAGGTTCACAGTATCCCATAACAGATAATAATTCTCGTCAGAACGTTATCCGTGTTTGGATACCCTCACTTGGATGTACAGATTCATATCTTGTGGATATCTCTTTCATATCAATATTCCCTATCTATCTGACATTCACAGTATTAATGATAAGATTATCCATAGAACTGAGGGGCGCATTCCGGTAAAGATGGCACCTTACCGGCGCTCATTAAGTGTAACCCCAGAGCTTATAGGACTCTCAACATCATTTAAATACCCTCATTCAGATGTATAGTTCGTATAGACACTGTATTTAACTTAGTACAACTATTCTAAAGAATTTAAAGATCAGAGTATAACGCATTCGATAACATAAAGGATCATAATATATTACATATCATTTGGTTCGGTTACATCATTCGTTATACTAAGTTATTACAACAACAAGTCTGTAAAAAGGCTTACAATATTCAACAACAGAAATAACATTTAATAATCATGGCTTTTCCCTTTTTTGGTCCCAGACGTGCCAGGGATATCATTTACAACTGCAAAAGAAGATATGCGCAAGAATGAGCTACAAATGCTCAGCAAGTTCATTTGAATATGTAAACACCATGTGTTTGATTTGAAAGATGTCAATGATGTATACTGAGGGTTCTGTACATGAACCATATATTTCATTTAGTTCTATCAGTCTTTAATGACTTAGAACCATTTGAGTTTTGGATATCTGGTAGGTGATCAGCCTCACCAATATCCTAGGAGTATGCATATCATCCTACCAATTTATGTTGATATATTATCAACTGTTCGTCACCTTATATTAAGGGAATTTCGTCACCTTATTTTAAGGGAAAATTTCGGGTTCACCTTACATCAAGGTGTTCCATTTCTCAGTATCAGATGTCGTACCAAACAATTTGGCTTGACACAACAATTTAAGCTCGAACAAGCAATATATGAATAATAATTCATTTCTTAAGTTATGCTGAACAAGAAGCAATAACTTCACAATAATTGATAGCAAGATGTATAATACTTGCTTAATATAAATTGAGAAAGGTTAGGACACTTGCCTTAGCGTAGCTCACTATAATTTAGTACAATTGGTCAACGCACGTAGTCTACGTATACCAATAATAAGCGTTAGCACGTATATAAACATGTATCACTCTAATCTAAACAAGTTTCATTAAGGTTCGACGTTGATTCGGTATCTCGGTCGCATCCTTAATGACTAAACACATAGATTGTTTGATAAAACTTCATTTGAAAGTCTAATTATTAGTCTAAATAATTTAATTATTATTTCTAACATTTTTAGAAGCTTGGTATTATTTTTAAATAATTTTCAGAAGCTTGGAAGTATTTTTAAATAATTTTACAAGCTTAGGAATATTTTTAAATTATTTAATTATCATTTAGAATAATTTTAAAACATTTAATATGTTATTTAAATAATTTATTTATCATTTAGAATATTTTTAGATATTTAAAATATTATTTAAATGATTTATTTATCATTTATAATATTTTTAGAAAGATAGAATATTATTTAAATGATTTATTTTATCATTAATAATATTCTTAGAATTTATTTTATTATTATAATAATTTAATTATTACTTATAATAATTTTCAAAACTTAATTTGATATTTAAATGATTTAATTATCATTTAAAGTAATTTTTAAATACTTAATATATTATTTAAATGATTTATTTATCATTAATAATATTTAAATATTTAATATTTTATTTAATTATTATATATAATAATTTTATTTACCTTAATATCATTTTTAAATAATTAATATAATTATTTAATAATTTAATACCATTTTTAAATAATTAAAAAAATTATTAAATGATTTATCATAATTATTATTTAATATTTAATTAAATTAAATAATAATTCAGAATATATAAAAAATATTAAAAATAATTTTTTTATAATTAAAAATGAATTTTCGGATTTATTTATTAATTATTAATAATTATTTAATATTTATTTATTATTTTATAATTTATTTAATTAATTAATTTTATTTTTATTAAATATCCGTCGCTAAAGGGCTTTAGCGACGGTCTGCATGCATTTGAAGGTTTCTGGGTTTGGGGATGAGTTTCGTCGCTAAAGGTGTTCTTCATGAAGAACACTTGGTCAACGCGTTGCAGCCTACTTTGATCTCAAATTTCTCTTTGATGTTTTAATGGTTGTGTTTGATTCTTGTTGCTGGTTATAGCCTATATGGTAGAGAGTAACGACATACAAAGAAATAGATCAAACAACATCATTTGATGCTCGAACGATCTGGTCAAACTATAGGAGACCAACTGTTCTTACGAATTTCTGGGTTACCCAGAAATTCACAAGTCAGTTGCGGTCAAGGTACTTTGACTGCAATTTTCGGCTAGATTAGTTAATGTTCATGTGTTTTAATGTTACCAGAGATTGTACTCTACATAACATAGAACAAGTCTAAACAAAGAAATCACATAACACATATCATATAGACCGATTCTGGGTTGCATGAAAGTCTGACAAACCTTGTCAGACTCCTTCAAGGGAATTCTGGGTTACCCAGAAATGAAAATCCGAACGGTCAAGGCTCCTTTGACCGATCATAACTTTTGATCTAGACTTTTTCTTGCTATACTACACGTCGGGATTTAAAGACCATATGGCAGGCTACACATACATGCATAAAAACAGATCAAATAGCTAATCTAAGACGATCAAAAGGCCTGACAAACTTGCCTGTCAGACTGTTCTTAACTGTTCTTGACAGTTACACTATTTCATCAAATTTAACCATTTAAATGTTATGAAACCTTGTTTAACCAACCCAGATCGCTTATTAACATATTATAACACATATCTAAACATCTAAAACATAAAATCACTAACAACTTAAAGATCTAGCATCCAAAATTGATTTAATACCTTTCTAAGTGGATTTTTGATTTCTGGCTGTTGATTCTGACCTTGTGTTTGCAGAGGCTTGATATGGTATGTCTTATATGTGTTTAAGCTTCAAAATTTTCGTGGCCAACTGATCAGATTGCTCTCCTACTTATAGAATTGGCAAATTAGGGTTTCTTAGGTCATTTTCCAAACTTTGCCTCCAAAAATATCCTACCCTAGGGACTTGTGCTGCTATTTTCTGATCTTAATGACCTACTTGAGCTGGGAAACTTGATCAAATATCTGATTTGTGTTCTTATCCCATTTTGATTGATTTAAACTTTTATTTTAGATTTATTTACTTACTAATTAAACCTAGATTTTTGCTAATCATGATTAGGATGTTTAATCATGGTTAGTAATACTTTAATTAAGTTAGTATATCATAATTAAAGTTTATCATCTCATAATTTAGGGTTATTAAACCAAATTAGGGTTTTAGGGTTCCGAATTAGGGTTTAGGGTTTTCAATCCTATAATTTGGGTTTTAAATTTTTCGTTTAGGGTTTAATTTAACCTCAATAATTTATAATTAATATCATGTTTCATTATTTAGAATCTAAGTATATCAATTAAAATTCTTATACAATAATTAGGGTTTCGATTAAATAATTCGGATAAATTTTATCAATTAGGGTTTTGAAATTTAGGGTTTCTATTTCCGTTTAACATTCTAACCCTAATTAACTTATTTCTAGAATTTTGTCAATTAATATAATATCATATTAATGTCGAAGCACGACAAAGCACTTCGTCAATTCCAAGCACGACACAGCAGCTTACAAAAATAATTTGCCGAAACGCTTCTCGGTGGATTCGCCGGAAGCACGACAAATCATTTTGTCCGATTAAGCACGACACAGCTGCTTGGCGAAAAAATTTTATTTGACCCAATTGTTTAATAATATACATAACCATATAATACAAAGTCATATCATGAAATTTCATTTATTAAACACATAGTTTATATTTATAAATCTTATTAGGGTTCGGAATATTACAGTTCAGCAATTTTTGGGAGGAAGAAGAATTCAGCACAGCAGCCAAGCACGGAAATTGAGAGAAAATAGCTAGATTTTGCAACAAAATAGGAAGAAAAGAGAGAAAAAAGAGAGGAATTCTACTCCTTTGATTTTGATTGTATCAAATATATTTCTTATCCTATTCAAGTACACAAGTTTACCTCCATTTGAGATCATTTTGCAAGGTAAAAATTCCTTTTGTTATAGCAATTTATATCACATTATTTGGTTAGATTAGATGTAGTTTTCATGTATATTGTTGAACAATTATGGATTAGGGATTATTAGTGAAGGTTCCATCGGAACAAAATTCTTCCTAATAACCCGAGGATATCCAATTGATGAAATTTCTAGCTTGTTTATGGTGATTCATTGGGTGTAATTTATTTAGATTGTCATTTCCGGATATCATGGTGTATTAGATAAATCCGGGTTGGTTAGTTATGTAGTATTCATTTTGTGGGCATGTATTAATCTCGTGTGAGCCTAGGAATGCGACCCCGTGGTCCAAATCCGATGATGGACATTTTGATGTATGTGATAGATTCAAGATGCTCGTTTTGTAATATGTAACCGTCGGGCCTTAAAACGACGCTAAGGCGAGGATCGGGTTTAAGGCCCCGTATTAGTGGAATATGTGATTGTTGGCGTTCGGGGATATTTTGATGGCTTACATGCCCATGAATAGCCCCGACGCGTGTTTATGCTTGATTAGATTTTATGACACAAAAAATGATTTCAAAGATTAAACGATGAAGGTTTTTTTATTAAAATCAAACAAGCTAGGTTACTAGAATCACGAGGCTAAAAATTGGAAGTGTTAATAAATGTCGATTCCTATTAAACGAGAAGGCCAAAGGAAATCATTTTCAAACATCCCCAAAAGCGACTTTATGAATGAACGAAACGTTTTATTAAACCTTGATACATAAGGCGAAAGAGATCCTAGAAATTGCCCATCATTTATGAAAGCAACGTATAAATCTCGGCTATCCCACCTAGCCAAGCCAGCAAGAAAAAAGATTAGATATAAATGAGTTGAAAAAACTTACCTCCTTTATCACTGAGCGGTCATTTAGGGGCCTTAGCTGGTGATCCGGGCTGTTTCCCTCTCGACGATGAAGCTTATCCCCCATCGTCTCACTGGCCGACCTTGACCCCTGTTATTTTGAGGTCATATCTAGTATTCAGAGTTTGCCTCGAATACTAGATATGACAAGTAAAGATTTATAGTTTTGACAAGTAAAATCAAATCTTTTCTCATGAATGAAGGAGCTCTCTCGTACTAACGGAAACGACGTTCTAAAACATTCCAAAAACAAAACACGATTTCTCAACAAAATGTCAAATGTTTCATCTCTCATAAAAGAACTCACCACAACATTCACATAAGCACACACACACACATGCACGTACACACATTTTATGAATCAAAGGGTAGGAAAGTATCAAGATTGCGGTAACCGTGTTTCACGGAAGTCAAGGGGTTCCTAACACCTTCCCCTCACTTAAGCAAGCCCCCGAACTCTATGAATCTCGGTTCGCAGACCAATTAATTCGGAGTCACATATGAGCCAGCGATTTACAAAAAAACGAAACTCGGATGAGTTGGTACATCCATTTCAAAATATACTAACTGGCGACTCTGGTTAATTGGCTCATCATAAAAAAACGATCTTTCAAAACCCCGTCGACATCAATGCCGACCTTTTCCAAACATCATCTAATAACAAAGGCTAAAATCGGAAAAGGACAACATCGCGAAAGAGAGGCGAGAACCCGGCGTCGACACGTATGACTGCAGAAAAGATCTAAATGATCCGGCAACGTATACAAATAGCACAAGATCGACAAAAGAGTTATGCTGATCTTCATCGAAAAGACGAGAAATTCAATGTCGGAGACCATGTATTTCTACGCGTTGCTCCATGGAGAGGAGTTACGAGATTTGAAAAGAAAGGAAAGCTTAACCCTCGATTTATTGGTCCATTTAAAATCCTCAACCGAGTAGGAACTGTGGCCTATAGACTCGCCTTACCGCCAAGCATGTCTCGTGTTCATAACGTTTTTCACATATCCACGCTACGTAAATATGTGAAAGATCTAAATCACGTTATTGAATTAGAACCGAACGAGATAGCAGAGGATTTAACGTATGAGGAGATACCTGTCAAGTTCTTAGATAAGAGGGAACAGATTCTACGCTCAAAGGTTATACCTCAAGTCAAAATTTTATGGAGAAACCATGATACTGAGAAAATGACCTTAGAGTTAGAATCTGATATGAGAGCAAGGTATCCTCACCTCTTCGATATGTCAGGTACATACGTCAATTTCGAGGACGAAATTTCATAAGGAGGAGAGATTGTAAGACTCCGACTTTATGAAATAAAAGTTTATTGTTTTCTTTATGATTATTTTTCTAAATCGTAAAGTGCTTAATTGTTATAAATGATAGTTAAGGGTGTTATATGCAAATTATTTGATAAACAATATGTCGGGGAATATTCTTTTTGTCAGAAAATATTCTTTCTGTCGGGGAATATTATATTGGTAACGTACGACAGCGCCGAAATAATAAAATATTGTCAATGGTGGTGGACTCCATAATGGCTAATTAACGGATACTGAAAATGACAGTATTTTGTCAACAGTATTATCACCTGCAACTGTTGAAATATCCAGTAATAAAAAGAATAGTAAACGCATTATTCCACAGTAGTACCCGGTATTTCACAAGCGCACGGTGTTGTATAGTATTTTATATTATTGATTTAATAATTAATAAAGTAGCAATTGCACAGTATTTTGATTCAATAATTGTTACAGTAGTATCTGCATAGTATTTTTATTATTTATCACGACACTATGACTCATATTGTTTGATATGATATTTTAGCATTATTAACAACGTCTAGAAGTTCTGTCAAGGAAAAGGGTTATTTAATTGTGCATCGTTTATACGGAAGGCCCCTCTTTCTTGAGAATAATCTGGTTGTCAATATTACGAGTCTATAGTATTAATAGTGACTAATTATTGACGGATTAAAAGTGGAAGCTAACTTAGGGGAACCTAATTGAAATTGTAGAATTCACATGCAATGAACAATTGGTTCACATAATGAAACTATTGGTTCACATGCTATTGGTTTACATGTAGGGGATGTTATGTAAGATTGATAATATTTGAGGGATTAAATTAAAATTAGAGGCAAAGATGGAGGTACTAAAGTGTAATAAGTCGAGCCCCTAACGTGTAGTTAATGAAACTTGATTTTCCTTTAAATAGGAAAGATTATCTTAAGAAAATTTCACACCTTCCTTCTTATACTTCCTCTCTCTAATTTTCTTAAGTTCTCTAAGTGTGTTAGGCTATTGTGAGTATTTGTGAGAATATTAGTATTGTCCAAGTTAGTAAACTTCATAGAAAGTAACATTCAGTCACTTGTTAATGAAGGTAGGGGATATAAATTTCTTTCATACTCGTATGTAATATCATTTGCTTTCATATCCACAAGTGATATTATTTTACGTCATACTCATAAAGAGTTGTCATTCGTTGATACTCGTATGTAATATCATTTCACATGAATATTCTGTTTATATAAACTTTCATATTGAATTTTAATCTATTTATGACTGAGTACTATTCACACCAGAATACTATTCATGCATGAATACTATTCACGATTGTTCCATATATTAATTTGTGGGAATAACTTGTCTACGCGGACTACCGCATGCTTGGTGAATAACCCATTGTATTCATTTTTTATTTATCTGTGGGGATAACATGTCCATACGGATTGACGCATACCTGGTGAATAACCCTTCGTATTCATTCTTTATTAAGTTGTAAAAATGATCTGTCTACGCGGATGACCGCATGGCGGGTGAAAATTTATTTGCAGTTTCATATATTCTTTCATACTCGTATATGATATCATTTCTTTTATACTCTTCAATGGATATCGTTTTTTTCATATTTCTCTATTTATGATAAGAAAATTATTGTTTACTTCTAAAACCTCATTTTTAAATGGGGAAAATCCCTGAAATTAATTGAATATCCTTAATAGTTAGTGCTTCATCTAATATCTTTTCAGCTGAATCTTTCTATTTCGTTTTACACATTATAGTTGAATCGTGAACTTTATTTTATTGTTGAATATCATTCTTGAATTTGACTCCACAATTTAGTCATTGTGTTGGCAATTTTGACAATCTTTGACACTAATTAAATTATAAATCTTTAATATTTATTCTTATCTTTAATCTCACTGTATTTATTTTATATCATTATCATCATCTTCATACTTAAATTGTAGTGATAGTTCTTTTGGCCCGTAGTGCAAAGATGAACTGACGTTTGGCATAATCATGACCGGTGGTATTACAAATAAATATCTTTGGCATGTAGTGCAATGAGAGGCTGTTGAATATAAATTGTTGATTTGGATGATCATAAACAGGAACTGTTGATTGGTGTTACAGGGATGAAATATTGGTGGTGAATCTTTAATTTATAGAAGATACTAGATATTATAATCTACTTAATTCTTCTAATAGATTGTTCGTTCCATTGCAGTTGTTATTATTGAACAATTAAAATATCTATAAATCTTTGATTTATTATTGTTGAAGGCTAAAGATAATTTTTTTTTCTTCATTATCTTAGTTATGATATTTCTTATTGGGCTATTTGTGCTCACCCTTTTCCTTTTTGTTCCATTATTATCCTTAGGAAATGAGAGTGTAGCGGGGACTAGCCGGGGAATGAGGTGATTGTCCAAGACAGTAGAAGTATCTCAATACAATATTATGAGTGTGATAATAAGTGTATTGAGAACTTAAGTTGTATTTGTATTGTGTTTTCGTATTTTGCATGACAATTATTAGTTGTAAATTGAAAATTTTATATTTGTATTTAATAGAATGTTATTAGCGACTCAAAATGGGTTGTGTGGACCTATTTTGGGGCATCACAATGATGGTTGTTTTGGTAGTTTGGATATTTATTGATGATTGTAAGTTTTGTAGACAAGTTTAGATTTTTCTGGATCTATTTTTAAAGGAAACTCTGCCGAAATTTTCTTGAAATTAGTAGCGACTAGCTTGATATTTTGGTGGTTAGATATGTATTGATGATTGATTATGTATTAATTATTGTGGTAGTATGGTGAATTATGATAATTGTTATGTCTGATTGTAAGTTATTTTAGGTTGTAAATAGTCTTTATGTAATGTAGTACTTTTTGAATTTTAATCTAATTTTTCGTTACGTCGTGCCTTCAGGCACGGGTAACTACTAGTAAATCAATATCATGAAACTTTCATTCCTTAATAAAGAAAAGTCTAAAATGTACATCAAGTGTAAGAAAGTGGTATAAGAATTTGACCAGTTTAGGCCGGGGATATATATATATAGGGCTTCCATCCACAGCAACTGGTTGCTGCCAGCAACTGGTTTTTGTGCCAGGTTTGCGTAAACCTGATAGCAATCGTGTCCAGCCGCTACAGGCTGTAGCGGTTGGGTAACCAAGTTTGCGTAAACTTGATAGCAATCTAAACTGGTTGCTGGCAGCAACCGGTTGCTGTGGATGGAAGCCCATATATATATATATATATATATATATAGTCCGGATCTTAAGCTCACCCCTTTTCCGGCTCACCCAAGTTTACCCCCTTTAGCGACGGATCTGGCGACAGTTCGGTCATACAACCGTCGTCTATACTTTTAGCGACGAACAACATATAGCGTCGCCAAAAGTATAGACGACGGTTGTATGACCGAACCGTCGCCGGGTCCGTCGCTAAAGGGGGGTGAGCTTGGGTGAGCCGGATAAGGGGTGGGTTTAAGATCCGGACCGTATATATATACACACACACACACACTCCATCATTCCAGAAGGCAAGTCTCCTTCTTTGATAAATTAAGAAATCTTTTTAAAAAATAATACTCCCTTCCCTTCATTCTAAATTATAAAGTCATTGTATTGACTTTTGAAAGTCAATTTAAAATATTTTTGACCTAAAAATTGAAATAATTTATTAATAATTATGAAATAAAATTAAAGAAATTTATGTCAATTTTGAGTTTAAAAACTAACAGTCCCTCCCCTCTCTAACGCAGTAGTGGCAGGCAACCTCTGGCGCGTGCGTGAGAGCATAAACCTTATTGGTAAATGGTAATTATTCCTTAGTAAAAAATTTAGTTTAATCTGTCCATTTGTTTTAGAAAAAAGTAGCATCATATAATTCAAATTTTTAGTCAAAATTTTAAAATGTTGTGATTTATTTTTCTTTTTTGTTCAAAGATGACAATCTCATGTGTAAAAACTAGAGAAATTGAAATTAAAAACACCATCATTGTGTGTCCATAACAAGAGCGAGGCTATAACGAAGTTAGTTGACTGTCAGTTAACTATTAACTAGTTAGTGATCAAGAAATATGTAATATAGTTGCATATATGTATTAATATTATAGCTGTGAAACTGAGCTTAATTCAAGGAATATAGTTAGAGTCATTCTGTTTGTATGTAACAAATATAAATAGATTGAATCTGCAACAGATCCATTTTATTCAATACAACATAACATTTTCTGATTCTTCTTCTTTTTTCTTTTTTTCCCTCTAGAAACTTAATTCAGATTTTATCAACATACTTGCATCATGCATGCATGGTTTCCAACTTTTCTCATATTCAAAAAAGTTTCCATCCCCTACCCCACTAAAATAAATGGATTGACACCGACCAAAGAAATGATCATGTACACATAATTTTCTGCCATTTTTCGTGGAAGGTACGTAGGAGGGATCAGACCAGCATTCACTTGTAAGTTATAACAATTATGCTCATCTAAATCTAAACGTGCTCAGCTTAGGAATGTAAACAAATTGAGACAAGTTAAGTTTTTTGACTTTACCAAACTCGAGTGAGTAGAGTTTAATTCGAGCTAGCTCGAGCGTACCTTGTTCTTGGATGGTGGGGAGAAGAGTCATTGCCTCATGGTCAAGCCAGAAAGGAAAGCATCATACACTTGCTTTGTTAGGCTTTGTGGAGCCTAGTTGTGCTTGATTCGGTTTGACGACCCGACCCGAATAATGTTGTGTGGTTTTTAGCGGGATTTTTTCTAAGGCTTACTCCATGGAGCAGAGGCTTGGGCCGATCCTGGGGGTCCGAGGGCAATGACCCTGGGAAACATTTTTGGCCCGTTTTGTAGCCTATTGTAATTCTTATGCACAGGATGTTGAAAATACAGTTTTGGTGATTAGGGTTTTGTAGTTGTCATTTTTCAAGCGAAAAGTATGTACTGCCGCACTTGATATTCTTCGTGATAATAGTGAAGTCCCTGCAACCCCGTGGACGTAGGCAAATTTGGCCGAACCACGTAAATACTGTCTTGTGCTTGTGATTAATTTTTCTTTGGCTTGTGTTCTTCTTTTTCTATTTTTTTGTTTCTCACAGGTTTTGGGAATTTCGGGTTAATTCCCTTTAACTGGTATCAAAGCCTAGGGTTAGGTTTGAGTGGGAGCAATGGCAGAGGAAGCAGGAAAGGTGTCTGGAATAGAAAAGTTTAATGGCATAGACTTTGGATTTTAGAGGATGTAAATCGAGGATTATCTTTATGGGAAGAAGTTACATCTGCCGCTTTTAGGGGAAAACCTAAGACTATGGAGGCTGAGGAATGGGCTTTTCTTGACAGACAAATATTGGGAGTCATGAGGTTAACTTCGTCTAGGTCTGTTGCACACAATGTTGTAAAGGAGAAGACCACAACAGATTTGATGAAGAGTTTGTCTGGTATGTATGAAAAGCCGTCAGCAAACAACAAGGTGCATTTGATAAAGAAACTTTTAAATCTGAAGATGACAGAGAACGCATCAGTAGCACAACATCTGAATGAATTTAACACTATCACAAATCAATTATCATCTGTAGAAATTGATTTTTATGATGAAATTCGTGCACTGATCGTTTTGGCTTCTTTGCCAAACAGTTGGGAGACAATGAGGATGCCAGTAAACAAATTTACAAGAAAAGAAAAGCCGAGGTACAATGACATACAAGATTTAATTCTGGCTGAGGAGATTCGCAGAAGAGATGCAGGCGAAACCTCAGGATCTAGTTCTACCCTAAACCTTGAGACAAGAGGCAGAGGTAATGTTAGAAATTTTAATCGGGTTAGATCAAAATCTAGATCAGGCCAACAGGTACAATGCTGGAACTATGGGGAAACATGTCACTTTAGGAGGCAATGTAAAAGTTCTAAAAAGAAGAATGAAGATGATTCTGCTAATGTTGTAACAGAAGAGGTACAGGATGCACTACTTCTTGCAATAGACAGTCCACTTGATGATTGGGTTATGGACTCAGGAGCTTCGTTTCATACCAATCCGCACCGAGAAATCATACAGAATTATGTTGCAGGTGATTTTGGTAAGGTGTATTTGGCTGATGGTGTAGCCTTGGATGTTGTGGGTATGGGAGACGTCCGGATATTGCTATCCAATGGGTCTATTTGGTTACTAGAGAAAGTTCGACATATTCCTGACCTGAGGAGGAATCTGATTTCTGTTGGACAACTTGATGATGAAGGGCATGCAATACTATTTGTTGGTGGTACCTGGAAGGTTACAAAGGGAGCCATAGTATTGGCTCGTGGAAAGAAGACTGGTACTCTATATAGAACCTCAAGTCCAAGAGACACAATTGCAGTTACTGAAGCGAGTACTGATAGAAGTTTATGACATCACAGACTTGGTCACATGAGTGAGAAAGGGATGAAGATGTTGTTGTCAAAAGGAAAACTACCAGAATTGAAGTCCGATTTTGACATGTGTGACAGCTGCATATTAGGAAAGCAGAAAAAGGTGAGCTTCTTGAAAACTGGCAGGACACCGAAGGCTGAAAAAATGGAGTTAGTACACACTGATTTATGGGGGCCCTCTCCAATTACATACCTTAGAGGTTCAAGGTATTACACCACTTTTATTGATGACTCAAGCAGAAATGTATGGGTTTATTTTTTGAAAAATAAATTTGATGTATTTGAAACTTTTAAGAAGTGGAAGGCTATGGTTGAGACAGAAACATGTTTGAAAGTAAAATATGTGAGGTCAAATAATGGAGGAGAGTACATAGATGGAGGGTTCAATGAGTATTGTGTTGCACAAGGAATTAGGATGGAGAAAACTATTCCTGGGACACCACAGCAGAATGGTGTGGCTGAGCGCATGAACAGAACTCTCAACGAGCGTGCTAGGAGTATGAGATTGCATGTTGGACTACCAAAAACTTTTTGGGCTGATGCCGTTAGCACTGCAGCTTACCTGATAAACTGAGGACCATCAGTTCCTATGGAGTTTGGACTTCCTGAGGAGGTTTGGAACGGAAAGGAGATAAAGTTTTCACATTTAAAAGTTTTTGGTTGTGTCTCTTATGTTCATATTGATTCTGATGGTCGTAGTAAACTTGATGCAAAGTCTAAAATATGTTTTTCATTGGCTATGGTGATGAGAAATTTAGCTATAGGTTTTGGGATGAACAAAACAGGAAAATCATCAGAAGTAGAAATGTGATATTTAATGAACAGGTTATGTACAAGGACATGTCAACTGTAGTGCCAGACTTTACAGAGATAGATCAAAATAAATCTGAATTTGTCAACTTAGATGAATTGACTAAAAGTACTGTCCAGAAAATGGGTGAAGAAGATAAAGAGAATGTAGATTCACAAGTAGATCAGAGTACACTGGTAACTGAAGTTCGTAGATCTTCCAGGACCATTATACCTCCACAACGTTATTCACCCGCTCTAAATTATCTCCTGTTGACTAATGGTGGTGAGCCAGAATGTTATGATAAAGCCTTGCAGAATGAAAATTCAAGCAAGTGGGAGTTAGCCATGAAGGATGAGATGGATTCCTTGTTGGGGAATCAGACATGGGAATTGACTGAATTACCAGTAGGAAAGAAGGCTTTGCACAATAAGTGGGTATACAAAATAAAGAATGAGCATGATGGTAGCAAACGTTACAAGGAAAGATTAGTTGTCAAAGGGTTCTAGCAGAAGAAGGGCATTGACTACTCAGAAATATTTTCTCTAGTTCTGAAGATGTCAACAATCAGACTGGTACTGGGAATGGTGGCTGCAGAAAATTTACATTTCGAGCAGTTAGATGTGAAAACGGCTTTCCTTCATGGTGACTTGGAGGAAGACATTTACCTGATTTAGTCAGAAGGGTTCACTATTCAGGGACAAGAGAATCTAGTTTGCAAATTGAGAAAGAACTTGTATGGCTTAAAATAAGCTCCTAGACAGTGGTACAAGAAATTTGACAGTTTTATGCATAAAATTGGGTTTAAGAGATGTGAAGTTGATCACTGTTATTATGTTAAGTTCTTTGACAATTCTTACATCATTTTACTGTTGTATGTGGATGATATGCTCATTACAGGGTCTAGCATTGGGGAGATCAATAATCTAAAGAGGCAATTGTCAAAACAGTTTACAATGAAGGATTTAAGAGCTGCAAAGCAAATCCTTGGTATGAGAATCAGTAGAGACAAGACTAATGGTACACTGAAGCTTTCACAGTCAGAGTATGTGAAGAAAGTTCTCGGCAGGTTCAATATAAATGTAGCTAAACCAGTGAGCACACCCTTAGGTAGTCATTTCGAACTAAGCAAAGAATAATCACCGAAGACAGAAGAAGAAAGGGACCATATAAGCAAAGTGCCCTATGCCTCAGCTATTGGCAACTTGATGTATGTTATGGTGTGTACAGGGCCAGACATTGCACATGCAATGGGAGTTGTAAGCAGATTCATGAGTAGGCCTGGAAAGCAGCATTAGGAGGCAGTCAAGTGGATTTTAAGATATCTGAGGGGTTCTTCAGATACATGTCTTTGCTTTACAGGTGCAAGTTTGGAACTGCAGGGTTATGTAGATGCTAATTTTACTGGTGATGTTGATAGTAGAAAGAGTACTACTGGGTTTGTTTTTACTCTAGGTGGTACAGCCATATCATGGGCTTCAAATCTACAAAAGATTGTTACTTTATCTACTACAGAGGCTTAGTATGTTACAGCAACTAAAGCTGGGAAGGAAATGATATGGCTACATGGATTCTTAGATGAATTGGGTAAGAAGCAGGAGATGGGTATTCTACACAGTGACAGTCAGAGTGCAATTTTTCTTGCTAAAAATTCGGGTTTTCATTCAAAGTCGAAGCATATACAGATAAAATACCTAGGGGTGCTCAAAAAATTTGGTTTTTTCGGTTTTTTACCGAACCGGTTGATACCGGTACCGGCGGTACCAGTTTTTTTCGGTATCGGTTTTTTGGTATTTTTACACTTTTCGGTACGGGTAACAGTAAAGAATTTTTTGAATTCGGTAAAAACCAAAATACTGAAAATACCGAAATATAATAATATAATAATTAATAGACGAGAGTTTGTTTTGTTTAATACAGTAGTAAAAACAATCAATCGATTGTCACGTTATGTGTTCATGTTATAGAGGAAAGCTTATTTAATAGCAAATCAATTGCAACTTTTATTCGTCCACACAGGAGTGAGTTTGGCTGTTGAAATAAAGATTGATATGATTTACTACTTTTAATCATCCACTGGGGGTTTAATTGATACATCATACATGATACAAGTATACAATAATACAACTAATGATTTGCTGCTGCTTTTTGTTTATGAAATGCGGCATGCTGCACTGCTGCAGTACTGCTGCTTTCTTGTGATTGTTATTTGCTGCTGCTTTTGACAATTATGATGCCCAGGCAGCCCAGCTACAATTAATCAATTATATAGATGATTTCTTAGTTTTAAAAAAAATTGTTAATATATAAAAAAATTATTTAATTATTATTAATAATTATATATATTATCATGCGGTATAACCGTAAACCGATCCGAAAAAACCGGTACCGATTTTGTATCGAACCGGTACCGAAACCGGTAATTCGGTACCGGTACCGGTTCTTGCTTTTTCGGTCTTTTCGGATCGGTATCGGTTCAGTATTTTCGGTACCGGTTCGGTTCTTTACCGATGAGCACCCCTAAAAATACCACTTTATTCGTTACCTTGTTGAAGATAAACTGGTAATACTTGAGAAGATTTGTGGATCTAAGAACCCGGCAGACATGTTGACTAAGGGTGTCACTATTCAAAAGCTGAAGCTATGTGCAGCTTCAGTTGGTCTTCTAGCTTGAGGACAGGAGTATGAGTTGCAGGGATGAGGGACTGGTTTTTTTAAAGGACTTGCGGTTGATGTTGGTGATTGAACTAGTCTCCAAGTGGGAGATTTGTTGGGCTTCGTGGGAGCCTAGTTGTGCTTTATCCGGTTTGATGACCTAACCCGAATAATGTTGCGTGGTTTTTTAGTAGGATATTTTCTGAGGCTTAGTCCATGGAGCGGAGGCTTGGGCCGATCCTGGGGGTCC
The DNA here is from genome assembly GCA_034770075.1 of Aralia elata. Classification (NCBI taxonomy): domain Eukaryota; kingdom Viridiplantae; phylum Streptophyta; class Magnoliopsida; order Apiales; family Araliaceae; genus Aralia; species Aralia elata. The sequence goes on from CM068383.1 coordinate 74,422,342, forward strand.
GGGGGCAATGCCCCCAAGAAATTTTTTTGGCCCGTTTTGTAGTCCATTGTAATTCCTGTGCACAGGATGTTGAAAATACAGTTTTGATGATTAGGGCTTTGTAGTTGTCGTTTTTCGAGTGAAAAGTATGTACTGCCGCACATGGTATTCTTCGCGATAATAGTGAAGTCCCTGCAACCCCATGGACGTAGGCAAATTTAGCTGAACCACGTAAATACTGTGTTGTGAGTGTGATTAATTTTTCTTTGGCGTGTGTTCTTCTTTTTCTATTTTTTTGTTTGTCACAGGTTTTGGAAATTTCGAGTTAATTCCCTTCATGCTTGAACGAAAATAGTATAATTTATTAATCACGTATAGTATGTAGTATGTACTCATGCTTAATCAAGCCGATGTCAAGATGATATTGAGTGTGCTTAAACGAGCCGATCCCAAGCCAGACATGACACAACTTGAATTCGACTAATTTATTAAAGAACAAATATTACCGAGCTTAAACAAGTCGAGTCAGACCAAGCTTAAACAAATGTTCTTAATTAGGTTGGACTTTAACAAGCTTAATTATACCCAGCTTAATAAAGTCAAGCATGGGGAATAACCTTTCTATTCATAACCATAATTACTCTAGTCAGAGAGAAGAGGGATGTAAGCATAGTATCAACTATCAATATAATTAAGCTGAGTAGAAGTAGATGCTCTTTAAAGAGTAAAAAGTATTTGGTGCTCGGATTAAATTCATGAGTAACTTCTTTTCAGCACAACTTATATATCACAATTAATTTATTACTATATGAATTATACATGCACATATAATTAAGTATACTGCATTGCAACTCATAATTATATGTACATATTTGTCTTTCATGGTGAGCTACTTCCATCACCACCAAAACTAGGGGCCTCGACCACTAGAGGCTCGACCATTTGGGCCTCGACCGCTGAGAGTTTTACTGGTGGTGGCTGGACGGTGAGGGCTGGATCGGTACGGGCTTGACCGGTGAGGACTGGACCGATGGGGGTCGAAAGGGAACAGATCCCCGGGAACCTGGGCTTGGAAAGGGAAAACCTGGATATTGCCTATTGGGAAAACCTGGAATATTAGGAAAGCCGAGAATATTGGGAAATCCTGGGATATGGGGGAATCCTGGTGTTAACGCCAAATTCTGACCGCTCGCCAAATCACCAAATAACGAGCCAAAAAGACGTTTAATGGTGGAAGATATGTAGTTATTTAGTGCATGTTAACATGGAATAAAATAATTATACGTGGAAATAAAATAATAACACCAGAATTTTTACGTGAAAACCTAATAGAGAAAAAACCACAGAGAGAGATCTCAGAAATCCACTATACAAATAATATATAGAATACAACTCTCAATAAAAAAATAAACTAATTGTTTATTTTCTTCATACCCTCATTTTTGGTATTGCTCTTCTAATTATCTCTTTCTCTCACTTTCTAATTCTACTGCTTCTTGCCTTTCTATTTCTCTTGCTTCTTGTTGGTGTGTCCGAATGAGTTAGGGGAGAGGGCCTTTTATAGGCATATGCATAGTTATCCCCTTTTGACAATTGTGATCAAAATGTGCCTAATTTGACTCCAAGCTTGTTTTTTTTGACAAATGTGATTACACACATTTTTCATACTCTAACATTGCCCGCACTCTCCTATTATAAAAATTTATAATAGGAGAGTAATACATTAAGATCAACTAGGTAGATAACATCTGATACAGATTTATTTGGGTCAAATATATTTCTGATATATATAGAACCCGTATTCAGTAAGGCAAGAGAGACCATTGGTGTGAATTATATGGGACTGAATATGACAGATCAGGTTAGAAAAAGAGAAAACCCAAATCATTGATAGTATTTTCTAAGCCGACCTGCATGCCAAGTATTTTTTATCTCCGATCCATCCATTGCTCAAAGTCGGTAAGTCCGTGGCTTTGGTACTTCCACAACTTCGTAAGGACCTTCCCAGTTCGGCATAAGCTTACCTGAATTCTGGGGGGCAGACGCTTCAACCTTCCGAAGTACAAGATCACCAACTTCGAACCTCCGTACTTTCACCCCCTTATTATAATGTCTGGTCGTTCTCTGCTGGTAGACCGCTAGCTTTATTAAAGCCGATTCTCGAACCTCCTCTAACAAATCCAGATTAAGCCGAAGGCCTTCATCGTTATAAAGTTCTTTATATTAACTGACCCTTAACGAAGGAGACCCCATCTCGACTGGGACAAGAGCGTCGGTCCCATAAGCTAACCTAAACGGCGAGTCACTTGTAGTGGTTCGAGGAGTAGTCCGATATGCCCATAAAACGCTTAGCAACTCTTCAGGCCATATCCCTTTGGCTTCGTCTAGCCTTCTTTTAATACCATTGAGCAACGTGTGATTAGTGACTTCAACCTGACCATTAGACTGAGGATGAGCAACCGAAGTCTTTCTGTGTTGGATTCCCAAATCTTTAAGGAATTCTTCGAACTTCGAACCGACAAACTGCCATCCGTTGTTCGACGCCACCACCATAGGAATGTCGAAGCGAAACACCACAAACTCTTTGAGAAATTTGAGACACTCTTGCTCTGAGATTGTCCGAAAAGCTTTGGCCTCCACCCACTTAGTCATGTAATCAATAGCCACTATTACAAAGCTGACTTGACCCTTCGACTTCGATAACGGACCAAAAATATCAATTCCCCATATTGCAAACGGAATCGGGGACAGAACAGAAAAGAGTTCTTCTGGCGACCGATGAGGAACCGAACTGTTCAGTTGACACTTAGGGCACTTTTGGACATACTCCTTAGCCTCTTTGAAAATGGTAGGCCAACAATAACCCTGCCGAAGTGCCTTATACGCTAGTGATTTGGCTCCCATGTGATCGCCACAGATCCCTTCGTGAATTTCCCGAAGTACGTACTCCACTTCTGAGGGGACCAAACACTTCAATAAAGGTGAAGAATATGCACACTTATATAAATCACCATCGATTAAGACAAAATTTGAGCTCCTGTACTTTATTTTCTTCGCCAATAATCGATCCGAAGGTAGCACACCATCGACCAAGTAACCTATATATGGGGTCATCCAACAATCTAAGCGTTCCACGACCAATACCTCGGACATCTGAATACTTGGCGAATCCAAAACTTCCAGATAGACTAATCCACTGAAAGTACCCGTATCCGAAGCGGCTAACTTGGACAATGCATCAGCAATCGTATTATTCGCCCGATCTACCCCTCGAAAAACAAACGAACTGAAGTAATGCAACCAGTCCTTAACTTCTGCCAGATACTTAAATATCGTTGCCCCCCGAGCTTCATACTCTCCCGATATCTGCTTGACCACCAACTGGGAATCACTAAAAATAATCAATCTCTGAACCTCTAGACTCCTCGCCAACCGAAGCCCTGCCAGAATCGCTTCATACTCAGCCTCGTTGTTGGTCGCCCGAAACCCAAACCGGATAGCCTGCTGAACTCTGAATCCCTTCGGACTTATCAAAATCACCCCTGCTCCACTACAATCCGAGGTTGAAGACCCGTCCACATACAATTTCCAAGAAGTATGAACCGGCTGAATGTCAGAAACAGAACCCACTACCCCTGGCTCAATAACTGAATCATCTTCGGAAAACAAACATTCTACCACAAAGTCAGCCAAAGCCTGACCTTTTATCGCCGTCCGAGGGTAGTACTCCAAATGAAACTGGGTCAACTCCATAGCCCACGCAGCAAGCCGACCCGAGATATCTGGTTTGTGTAATACCTTCTTTAGAGGTTGGTCCGTATATATCACCACTAGCCGACCTTGGAAATAATGCCGAAGTTTTCTGCTGGCAATGATTAACGCATAGGCAAATTTCTCTAAGTTGGGATATCTTGTTTCTGCATCCCGAAGGGCATGACTAACATAATAAACGGGGAACTGCTTTCCCCCCGATTCCCGGATCAAAACAGCCCCGACTGCTAACGAGTTGGCAGCCAAGTATAAGTACAAAGGTTCCGAAGGGATCGGCTTCATCAACAATGGTGCAGAGGATAAATATTTTTTTATTCCTTGGAACGCATCCTCACATTCTGAATTCCACTAAAAAGTCTTCTCATTCTTTGGGCCTTTTGGAGTATCGAAAAAGGGGAGGCACCTTTTTGTCGATTTCGACATGAATCTCCGAAGCGCTGCAATCCCTGTTAGCCTTTGTACATCTTTAAACGACTTTGGTAACTTCATATCCATGATAGCTTTGATCTTTTCAGGATTCGCTTCAATATCCCTCTTGCTTACCATGTACCCCAGAAAATTTTCCGACCCGAGGCCAAAGGTACACTTTGTAGGGTTCAACAGGATATTGTGTTCCCTAAAGATTTGAAAATAATCTTCTAAATCGTCCAAATGGCCTTGCACAGAAGAGCTTTTGACGATCATGTCATCCACGTAGACTTCCATGTTCCTCCCCAACTGCTTTCTGAAAACGTAGTTTATCATCCGTTGATATATGGCCCCAGCATCAAGTAACCCAAAAGTCATCTTCTTATATGCATAAATAGCCCGATGAGTGATGAAAGCCATTTTCGGGATATCCTCTCTGCATAATGAAAGCTGATAATACCCCAAAAATGCGTCCATAAAGCTTAGCATTGCGAATCCCAAAGTTGCATCGATCAACTGATCAATATGAGGCAGGGGATAAAAATCCTTCGGACATTCTTTGTTCAAATCAGTGTAATCGATGCATACCATCCACTTGCCGTTCTGCTTCTGAACAAGCACCACATTCGCTAGCTATTCTGGATAATCAATCTCAAAAATAAAATCCCCATCCAGCAATTTTGTTATATCTTCGTCAATAATTTTCTATCTTTCTGGGCAAAAATCCTCCGTTTTTGGCGAACTGGCTTCTTCATCGGGTTTACACACAGTTTGTGAACTGCAACAGATTCGTCGATCCCCGGCATATCACTGGGCTCCCAGGCAAAGATATCGGCGTAGACCCAAAGCAAATCAATCATCCCCGTCCTGAAGGGCTCCTGCATACCAGAATCGATTTTTATTGTCTTTTCCTTTTTTCCCGGAACTAACTCAATATCTTCTGTCTCTTCAGCTGGTAGAGCAAGCGGTTCCGTGCTCCCCTCGGTGAAAGGTTCAATCTCAATCGCCATGGTCTGCTTCTGTTTACACCTACCCACAACTGAAGATATCAATGAAGTCCTATAACACCTTCGAGCCAAATCCAAATCACCCTTCACCTCCCCGATCCCATTTGTCGTAGGGAACTTTATCTTGAAGTGTGAGATAGAGGTTACTGCCTGCAGTGCCATCAACGTCGGTCTTCCAAAATAGCGTTATAGGCCGAATCCACATGCACCACGAAAAACCTGACATTGACCTCTACCTGTTGAGGAGTCGTCCCGAAGATGACTGGAAACTCGATAGTCCCCGCTGAACTAAATCATTGCCGAATCCGTAAAGCGGTGAGTCCTGTTCGACCTCCATTTTCCTACCCCCTAAATCTAACATTTGATAGGTATGAGCATAAAGTATGTCCACCGAAGAGCCGTTATCGATCATGATTCGTCTCATATCCATGGTTCCGACTTGGGCAGTAATAGCCAGAGCTCCCTCATGCGGCTCAATCAACTCCGAGGGATAATCTTCATCGGTGAATGATATCACATTTCCCAGATAAGGTCGCTCCATCCGAACCGGTTGTTCAGATACTGACATGACCGAATCCAACATACCCCGCCTTTTCTTTCCGAGCACCTTCCTTGACGATCCGCCTGTTATCACATCCACAACTCCCCGAACCATCGGGATTGGATCGGTTTGGGAATTCGGGTTCTGCTGAGTATTATTACTAGTGGTTGTCCTTTCTGAAACCCCTCGCCCCGCGACATACTGAACCAACTCCCCAGACTTCACCTTCTTCTCAATCAGGTCTTTCAGATTGTAACAATCTTCTGTAGAATGTCCCGAAGTCTGGTGATAGGTGCAGTACCGGCTGTGATTTCCCCTATAAGACTTTGTGCTCGTCTGGCAAGGTTCAAAGCCAGGCTTATTTCGAATTTCTTCTAATATTTTGGCCCGATCAGTGTTCAGGGGGGTGTAAACTTTATTAACGTTTTTGTTTGGGAAGGGTGGCCTGCCTCCTCCCCAACCTCCCCCATTAAAACTTCGCCTCAGCTGGTTGTCCAACCTAGGCGTATTGTTTCGATCCCGATTTATCTTCTGAACGTGTCTGCGGCTTTAGGCTCTTAATAGCCTCTCCGAGTGATAAATCCATCGGCCCTGCTATAAGCCTCTGACAAGTCTTCGGGTGGATTAAGAATAAGATCTTTAACCAACTTCTTAGATTTTGCAATGTCCAGTCCAGTGGTAAAGAACCCTACAGCCTGCTGTACATTTAGGTCGGTCACCATGCCGACTGATTTCCTGAACCTCTGCACATATTGGCCGAGGCTTTCTTCGGAATGTTGTTTAATTTGCATCAATGACGTCGTCAGCTTTCCCCTTCGCTTATTGCTTCCGAACCGTGCATGGAATTTATCACACAGCTATTCCCACGAACTGATCGAGTTCGGACTGAGAGATGTCATCTATTCTTGAGCCCCATGCTTCAGTGTAGTAACGAATATGTGACATTTGGTGGCTTCGGGGTGATCATAATAGTCCATAATCTGATTATAAGTGTGTGTGTGATCATAGGGATCGCTAGTGCCATCATATGTCTCCAACGGCGGCATTTTTTTGGACATATCAGCCTTCACCCGCTTAATCTCTAGGGTAAAAGGCGATCTGGTGCTGTTCGGTAACTCAACTGATTGATTGACCGCTGCTAGCCTCTGTTCCACTTCCTCAAATCTTTTGGCTAAGGCATCGGTCTCACTTTCCCGAAGAATCAGCTCGGGTCTGATTGTTGAATTATCCCTGGAGCAGCTCTAACGCCTGCCTCGGTCTGACGTGCGGCTCATTGGCCTGCTATTGTCCTGTGAGCGGCTGTTGTGCTTCCTGGGGATCGGAGAGCGGCTTCTTGACCTGCTTAAGTCCTGCGATGGGCTTTGGTGCCTGTTGCGGATCGGGGAACGGCTCTTCGGCCTGCTCCGGTCCTATGAACGGGTTCGGTGCCTGCCACAGACTGAGGTGCAGCTCTTTGGCCTGCTGATGTCCTGCGTGCGGCTTCGGTGCCTGCAGCGGACTGGGGTGCGGCTCTTTGGCCTGTTGTTCTCCCGACGAGAACCGTCCGGATGGTGTGTCCTAGATCGGTCTCCTAACGAATCCTCTTGATGCTGATGATCACTAGAGGAAACTTCTTCTCCGTGTAGTAATGATGCCAACTACTTATCTAGCTCTACTTGCTGAAAGCGTAGGACCTTCATAGCGTCTTTATTCTACTGCACCTTTCTGGCCAGGATCAACTCCTTCTTGTCTCGACCTTGATCCTGTCTAGAGTTCTGGTCATCGGCACCATTGTCATAGCCCCCCAATCTTCGTGTGGTCGAGAATAATTGTCTTCTCCCAATTACTGTTCGAGGATCGGTTGGGCCCACCGACTGGCTTTGGAGGCCTAACCTGTCCGAGATGCTCTTAGATGGTCCAAGCCTATCCTTGACCGAGGCTCTAGGTTAAGAAAGGCTGGCCATTAATTTATCTCGTGTCGACGTCGTCTTTGTCTTACTGGACACCATTATTTTTGATCAGAGAGGTATCGTGTGATTGAAAATTATCAAGCACTAAAGACCCTCCTTCTAGCGCCAATGTTAACGCCAAATTCTGACCGCTCGCCAAATCACCAAATAACGAGCCGAAAAGACGTTTAACGGTGGAAGATATGTAGTTGTTTAGTGCTTGTTAACATGGAATAAAATAATTATACGTGGAAATAAAATAATAACACCATAATTTTTACGTGAAAATCCAATAGGGAAAAAACCACGGAGAGAGATCTCAGAAATCCACTATACAAATAATATATAGAATATAACTCTCAATAAAAAAATAAACTAATTGTTTATTTTCTTCATACCCTCATTTTTGGTATTGCTCTTCTAATTATCTCTTTCTCTCACTTTCTAATTATATTGCTTCTTGTCTTTCTATTTCTCTTGCTTCTTGTTGGTGTGTCCGAATGAGTTAGGGGAGAGGGCCTTTTATAGGCATATGCTTAGTTGTCCCCTTTTGACAAATGTGATCAAAGTGTGCCAATTTGACTCCAAGCTTGCTTTTTTTGACAAATGTGATTACACACATTTTTCATACTCTAACACTTGGAATGTGAGGAAATCCTGGAATATTAGGAAAACCGGGAATATTGGGAAATCCTGGAATATTAGGAAAACCGGGAATATTGGGGTAGCCGGGTATATTGGGAAAACTTGGGATTGGGGGAGATGGAACATGTGGATAGTTCATCGGCTGATCATCAACCTTCTCTTTGTTGATCTTGATGCTCCTTCCTCCTTCAACATTAATGTCCATTTTGAAAATCATAACAATGACAATGAAGATAAGTACCACCTTGCCATTAATATTCTTATCCATCTTAACACTTCTCTCTTACTTTGTCACTCACTTTTGCAATGAACAATAGTCTTTTCATCAGGTGAATCCATTTTATAGTTGGAGTCTTTCTACTTTGGGAAATCCCCATATGAAATGTAACCCTCCAATTTCAAATTTACCATTTTCACAAGTCCAATTTATTACTTTGAAACAATAGCTTCATAATTCAAACCACAACCCTTTTTAAGAATTCTATTTGTTCCGAAATTAGATATACATTTATTTTTATGTTCGTTCTAACATTGAGATATATTTTTATTTTTAAACTATAAAGTGATATGAAACTCCCAATCTCTAATAATGGAGGGATTACTTCCTAATTACCAAAATGCCCCTTATACAGTCAATTCAAGGAGTATAAACCATATACAAATTCCTTTCCTTCATAGAAATTTCAGTTTTAATGGCATTGTTGTTGAATTTAAGATAACAGAAATGATACCGTATATGTTTGCTTGAAACTGCAGGCCTAAAAAACCCTCAAACCAAAGTCATGCATATATACTATAAAAGCATGCATACCAAATAATTAACTTGCCCTATATTGGTCCTCAATTACATGCATGATATTTCAGTACCTCTGTCTTCCTATTTTTGATTACTTGCAGCAAAAGGGTTCGACCTAAACAAAGAGAGTGGTTAAGTAAAATTTATTACACAGTTTGATGTCATCTTCTATCAGTTTCATTTTTCCAGTGGGGGACATGATCAGGAAATGATTTTCTTTTGTGCTAATCAGGCTTCAGAATCAGTCCATGTTCAGATGATTATGATCAGAGATTAAGTGGCTTAGTAGGGTATCTGATTCTTTCTTTTTTTATAGATAATATATATATATATATATATATATATATATATATATATATATGGTAACAATCTGTGGCAACCGGTTGCCAGATTCACTATTCAAGCAACTAAGATCTTGACCCTTAATTAACTAAACGGACGGAAGAGATTTTAAAAAATTTAACCACTGCCACTATAGTCTGTAGCGGCAGTTCCTTCCTCTCTAGCGGCACTGCAAGTTACGCTAATGCCCCTCCCTTTCGTTTCTTTGCCCCTCTATTTGGCTACTTTAATTGCTAGAGTTCCTGCTGCTACAGGCTGTAGCGGCAGTTAGTCCCTTATTCTTTCAGCCTGCTTCATAGTTAACATGCCTTATTCCTTCAGCCTGCTGACTTGACATGCCTACCTGGTGACTTTACGTGCCTGCCTGCTGACTTGAAAACCTCTTTGACCAGTCAGTTAGTAATAGCAGTTTGAAGATGATATATACTCTTAGCATGTAGCATTTTAATCTTTGAATTCCGTGCAACATTATATGCAATTCATTTGACCATTAAAAATATTTTTTTTATTTAAAGTCACTGCACCACCAAATCCTTACTAAGTAATTTTCCTCTTCTTTCCATTTCACTTCCTATTATTTCCGTTTCATATATCCTGCAGTCTAGTTTCCTCTCTCTTCAATATTCTTGACCCTTTCCACATTTCCTTTATCTCGTTGCCCAGTTTCACCTCCCAAGTTCAAAGTGAAGTTGTGTTTCGACGATTCTTCCTTGTTATTCAGAAGTAAGTTTTCCAAAATGGCAAGAAATATTCCTGTGCATAGTTTATTTTTATCTAGTTCTTCAGATTCTGTTGGTACTTTAGATTGTCAAAATACATCTGAGTTTATAAGTGAAGTTGAAAGTAGTAAATCTGAAATGGTTCCATATGTGGGTCAATTGTTTTCTAATTTGGAAGAAGTTGAAAATTTTTATAGATCTTATGCTTGCAAAAATGGATTTGAGATTAGAATTACAACTAGTCATAAATATGCTCATACGAATGATGTGTCATCTAGGTTATATGTATGTAAAAAAGCCGGTACACCCAATGTTGTAAAAAGTTTACCAGATGATGAAGATGGTAGTAATAAAATAAGCAGACAAAGAGACTGTATAGGACACACATTATGCAAAGCTAGAATATATGTTGTCCATAATAGGAAAGAAGACAATTGGCGTATTTTTACTGTTGAGTTAGAGCACAATCATCACCTAGTGACCCCTACTAAGGTAGATTTGATTGAGACACACAGAAATATAACTCCGGTTGCAAGACAATTAATTGACACTTTAAATAAGTCTGGTATTGGCCCTAGTATGATGATGAACGTAATGAGCACAATGGATGGCAGGATGCAAAATGTTCCTTTCTCTGATGTAAATATTCGAAATGTGGTTAGAGATTTAAGGCATGATTTGGAAGATGAAAATGATGCAGAAGCTACTGTAAAATATTTAAAACAACTTGCTTCTAGAAGTGCCAGTAACTTTTTTTTTCGTGTGAAACCTGATGAAAACAATCGCATAGCGTGTATTTTGTGGGTTGACGGTCGATCAAGGTTAATGTATCAACGGTTCGGAGACGTTGTGACATTTGACAGTATGTATATGACAAATAAGTATGACATGCCGTTTGTTCCATTTACTGGGGTCAATCACCATTATCAGCCTATATTGTTTGGGTTTGGATTGTTAAGGGATGAGACTGAGGACACTTTCATTTGGGTATTAGATACGTGGCTCAAAGCCATGGATTACAAGGCACCTATAACCATCATCACTGACCAAGATAAAGTCATGGGTAATGTTATTACTACGGTACTCCCTTCCAGTTATCATGTATTATGTTCTTGGCATATTAGCAATAAATTTCCTGAAAAATTGCATCATGTTTATTCTGAGCACCCATCATTCAAAGATCAGTTTAACAATTGTGTGTATAATTCATTGTCTATCGGCGAGTTTGAAGAGCGTTGGCATATTCTGATGAGAAATTATGAATTGTATAACAACGAGTGGCTTACAAGTTTGTATGATGTATGGGAAAAATGGATTTCTGCATATACAAAGAGATATTTTGCTACAGGGATGACAACCACCGGAAAAAGCGAGAGCATGAACCATTTTTTTTGATGTGTACGTTCATGCTTCAACAAGCATGAAAGAATTTGTAATCCAGAGTTAGAAGGCTATTGAAAAACAATTCATCAGAGAGAGGAGGGCTAACTACATAACAAAACATCGGAAAAGGAGTATGGTATTGAATGCTTCTTTGGAAATGCATGCTGCTCAGGTGTACACAAAAGAGATGTTTAGGCGATTCCAATGCCAACTCGTCGATTCTATGAAGTATAATGTGAAAAAAGTTAGTGAGCTATGTGTCACTGATACGAAGGTCTATGCAGTGTATAGGGCAAATGCAACTGAAAATGGTCGGAGATTTAAAGAGATCGTCAACAATCGTCAGCTGGGGTCGGTAACATGTATTTGTCAAATGTTTTCTCATTCTGGTGAAATATGCAGGCACATCTTGAGATATTTCATGTTTAAGAGTATGTCACAAATACCGGATGATATGATTCTTCCTCGGTGGACAAAGGATGCGAACAAAAGTAATGGTGAAGAATTACTTATTACTCCAACGAGTGCTGACTTTGAAGAAGATCAAGCAATGTGTTATAATCATTTGATGAGTGATTGCCAGGAGTTAACAAGTAAAGCTGCTTGCTCAGTCCGAGGTTACAAAATTGTCCTTAAATTGAATGCACGAGGAAAAGCTCTGATGGAACAGTATGATCCGGATGAAAATATTACCGAATTGGCAGACGATGACGTTGAACGCGCGGACGGAGATACAACTCAGGATATTGACGATGATGATGATGATGAAGCGGAAGAAGCGGAAGAAGCTGAGTTCTTACCACCAATTGTGTCTCAAACAAAGGGTCGTAAGAAGCAATCCAGATTCAAAAGTGCACTTGAAAAATTATGACTACTAAGCCTCATCGAAAATGTGCAATTTGCGGTTTTGAAACCAACCACGATAAGCGCAATCACTATCGAGTGTTAGGGATTCCTGAGCCTAAAAAGTAACATTCGGTTTAGTATATTTATGATTGTATTATTTGTATTATGTTTTGTGTACAATTGTTATATTTCATGTTATTAAGAGGTTTATTAAATGTTATTGGTCAATTCAATTATATCCTTGTCAATTCAATTAAATGTATGCTTAGGTGCCCCTTTTCCCTTTTCCCTTTCCCATGCATGCTCAGGTGCCCCTTTTCTTTTGGAGAAAAGAAAATTGATATCTCTTTTGATTTTACTTTAAATATTAGAAAATAATAAATCACACCATTTTCCATGAAATTTTTATGTTTGAATTTTTATTATTTGTTAAAATACAAAAAGTATTGAATTCAAGTTGTTGTAATATTTTTTTTAACTTAAATATTTATATATATTCGAGATTTATTATTGACTAGATAATTTATAAGCACTTTTAAATATTTTGCTTTAAATAACTTACATTAAAATTATGAAGAACTAATTGGGAAATTGCCAAGTCTAACTAGTTATAATAGTACTCTCATTGTTTTAAAATATTCAATATTAAATCATCAATATTAAATATTCAATATCAAAGGTTTTTTGAATTTCATTTACTTATTGATGTAGGGGTGTGGTTCCCAATTCTCTCCAACTTAAGATATAATTGCAAGGTAAGATATAATTGGCAAGAAATGACTCTCTCATAAAACCTAGAAGTTGTCCATTAAATTAGTGTCTAAAATAATAAACATTCAATTCCATCAGTACATGAAATGAAAGTCAAAGCATTTCCTATATCTCGTCCCATCTTAATAGTCTGGCTTGACATTTGAATAGTTCCCACGCGATTCGGTATCGAAAGATCGTGACATCTTCATGGACTAATTCTCTGTGCAGAAATTAACAATGCCCCTGACGAAGTAGTCGACATACTTGCAGACTAAAATGCCACAATCAGATGTGTTAAGCTGTGTAGGTCGGGTCTTTGTTACATGCACACGAGGATCCTTAGTGGGCCACTCACGCATCGGATCACCAACTCGCAAACAAACTGGTATCAATTTGACCTACACGTACACAATAGATATTACTCAGTCCCAGTAAAATGTATGACATGTATAAAAGTACAAAAGCAATTACTATACATACCGCTACATCAACCAATTCTTTGTACATGTCCCGGATCTTCATATGCGGGGTATCATTGTAGAGTGGGTCAAGGATGATGACTACCCATTCAGCAACCAAGAATACCATCAAGATAAAATGCCGATTATCTGGATTACACACTGGCATGAAGATATACTCGCATTCGTGTAAAGCTGGGCTGACATCTGGATAGACATAGGATTGGCAGAAACCCGCTGCCCGATTTGCCTCGGTGGGGGGCACATAGTTTTTGCCAAGATGCATGAAGAATGACGATATAAAAGCAAAATAGGCCCACCTTTTAATTTCTCGCGTCCTGTAGTACTCCTCTCTATCCCGCAGTAACATCATATAAGCGTCCATAACATGCTCGAATATCAATTCATTAGGGCGTAAGGACTTGAATTCATTATGGTATAATGTATACCATTTCCGCGGATGTGATACAGGAAATATTTTTGGATCCACCACTGCGTCCCCAAACAACTGTTGATTTATGAATGCCACCTTGTGCTCCCTCAGTTTTTTGGTTGAACACCATTTCTGTCCATAAGAGATGTGCCCTCTAACTTCCTGTACCTGAAAGATATATTGATAATATTAATAATAGTGATAATATTAATATAAATATTAATAATAGTTATAATAAATTTACCTCGCAATAATAATAATAGTTATAATATTATTATAATATATTAATAATAGTGATAATATTAATATTAATATTTTTATTAGTTAATAAAAGTGATAATATTAATATTAACATTACCAGTTTGTGTGCCTGAAGTTCCTCGTCCCCTATGAAGTTAGAAACACCCTCAAATTCACCAGAGAGAACATAGGCTTGGGTAGTGGGGATGTAGCTCTCTTGTACTACATAATTAGTTTGTTTATCGTTGAATTGTGAGTGAGATCCTTCACCACTGGGACTCCCCTGCTGAGGTATTTTGTTCCCTATTACTTTACAGTTGTATACACTGTACTGGTGGTCCCATCTCTGTTTCTCCATCTTCAACTCGAGAGGCATCTGAATAAAAGTAAAGCACTTATCAAGTAAGGACTTTGCACTCTCAACCTGCCATGTAAAATGAACACAAGTGTTAGTAACAATAAATACGATCAATAAATGTAATTTAAATAAATTTAGAATGCCAAAAAGTTTAACTAAATGTTGTTTGTGTACGATGTTAATAAGGTGATGCTGGCTGTAAACGGACCGAGGCTCATAAGTAGGGTCTAGGTCCCCTTCCCGTCGAGGTCGATGCAGTTCCTTACGTGTAATTCTCCTATACCAGTCCATGTATGAATCAAGAATCACGTACTTAGAAATTTCGTACTGCTGCCCCTCGAGATGGTCCATGTAATTCTCCCAATGGGCGATGTACTCTCGTCTCAAGGCCATACAATCATCAACGCCAAATCGATGTTCTTTGACCTTTCTAAGGTCGTCGTGATTTTCGGCTGGGGAGGGTATACCTTGCAGGAACCCATACTGTCTCATCACCCGGTCCGACATCTGGTATTCTACTATATCAAAGTGGATTAGGGGGATTCTACCTGATCCTAACAACCTACCTTCAAAATCAAAATCATTCATATTATCATCCCACCTCATGTAAGGGCGCCAAACTACCTGCCATGAAGGTTGTACATCTAACTCCCCTCGGTAAAATGCCAGATGGTGATGGGGACTGTGTCATCTATTAAGGTAACTGTCATATCCTGAGTATGCCCACGCTATGGCCCTAAGTAACCATAACTCTAATTGTGGCCAAGGGTTTGGACGTCCAACT